>CAJTBE010000005.1:4800000-6000000 GCA_910574555.1 Trichaptum abietinum | reverse complement strand
CACCCCACCCGCCACTATAATCTACATCCTCCTAGGTCTGATTCTTGTCAGGCTATAGCTTCCAAGTGTCTGTAACCAACTATATCCATGGCCATGAAGACTGCGCAAGCCATACTCCGTAACCGCTATCTCATTCAGCCATGTGCAATCAAGTTCTAAACAAATACTAGATCATTATGACTGCACGGATATCATATACATATGTACAGTACATGCTGTGGAAATCAAAACTCACAAAATTGGAGGATGCTATGTACACTTTTCAATGTAACGGGAATTCGTATTCACTTTCACCGGGAACCTGGTAAGCAGATGTACAGATGCAGAATTGTTCTTTGGTGAAAAGAAGTATGAAGTGAGACATTGTATATATTGGTATACCAGGTATTGACTTGTACGCGCATACGAAACAAGTCTTGGGTTTAGATCCCGCTACTATTATTGTGTATAACTCATAAGTCTGTAGAGACATGCATAGATGAATATAGGTTTGCCTGCATTATATTTTCATTTTGTGAATATGAACAAAGTTCACGCCGGCAATTTCCGGATTCGCATTTCAAAAAGTCCGAAAAGGGCCTTGGAACGATCTCCTTTCATTAATACCACAACTTACGTCTTCATTGTTCGACAGATACTTGTCAGCTATGCGGAAGAGAAATTCAATCCGATATATCATCTAGTCTTGACTCGTCTCCAAGCGTTACCACAGTTATGTTTTGCATTCGCCCTAATAGAGGTGCCAGAATGAGCATGAGTCAAACAGGCACGGACTAAGGCGGAAGTATCAATGGATGTATCGGAATCACAGCTCTCATCGAGATTCATTGGTATCAATCTGTAAAGAACGATGTGAGAACTTGAGAAAAAAGCGTTTGTAGAGTCCTTCCACTTGAATCTGTTTGAGGTTCAACTTGAAGTTACGTAATGAGCTCTCAGAGACTCAGACCACTGCCACGGTGGCAACTGACTCCTGAGAGCGAGTTTTGTTTCTTCACTCACTCATTCACTCGACTCTCGAGTCACTCTCCCACTTTTTGGCCACGAGTCGAGCGTTATCACTAGACTATAGGCTGGCTCATACTGACAAAAGCAAGTCTCTTTGGAGGTTTCCAGACTCAAATCCTAGACTGTGGTGCCTTACATTTGCTTTTGCGTTCTCGACGTCGCCTAGCAAGCTTAAGCAACATGAAGCCCGCTACTATAACTGGCTTGGATATGCTATGTCCTGTGCCGCGCCTAGCTCTCACTTAGAATATGTAGAACGGGGCAACTTTAGTTTCCGAGCTGTAACGATCATATGGCTGACTTTTGAGATTGAAAAGCTCCAAACAGGCAAGTAGGCCCTCGAGTCTCTTCACGTATTTGGAAGCCACTAAGGCACAACGTGAAAAGGAATGAGGAGGGGCGGACTACTAACGAATTATAAGAACGGACGGCCCTCCCCCTCTTTCGGTCTGGTACAGTTGGATCAAAAGATGAATACCCTAGGCACGTACTACTTTTGCGGAATGAACACGACATTATTTTACTTACTTTCTCAGGAGTCATCATTACAGCGAGACTTAACTAGCGCTTGATTCCCAGGTTGTTTCCGACTTAGAGATCGTAGGACCGCTGTAGGCAACTACCTCAATACCTCTATCCGCGGCCACGCTGCTCGCTGAAATATGTACTAGTAAGTTCGAATGCCTTATAGAAGATATGGGCTGGTCTGCGATGGCTTAACACTTCCGCTCTAAGCCAGGGCCTTCGAATATATAATAAGCAAGCTCAATATCGGAAGTCTCTTCAATCAAGCCTTTCAGTCTTGGACTCTCCCAATACGATGCTGTCTAGCAAAGTTATTGTCGTATTCTGCGATGGCACGGCGATGGATGGTGTTTTGGCTGATCCGGGTTAGTGCTTCGAGCTTCTCCTTACTATTTCGCTATATTGATAGCATCTTTTGTTGGTCCTAAGCCACAGGTGCCGCTGTCAGCCCTGAGCCAGCATCCAAAGACGAAAAGCAGTATCTGGCGTCGAATGTGCTGCGCCTCTGTCAGTTCCTTCGTTCGACTATCATCTATCACTCACTCTTCTCTCTTAGCTCGCGCAATTCGGGAGCACTCTGCGTACGCTTGTTACTTGTTAAAGAGAAGGTGGCTATTAACCCATGACCATAGTGATGGGTCAAAGGCACAGATCGTCTATTATCAAAGTGGCGTAGCCTCTTTTTCAGATTTTAATGGAGAAGCCGGCAATTTGAACGTCTCCAGCTTCGTGGGTAAGTGACTCTTTTTATTCCCCTGTAAATGCACACCGCTTACTATCTGGTTCTCTATTATACCAGCGGCGACTGGAACTGCCGTAGGTGTGTCTTGTACTCTGAAAAGCCGCCTAATGCTCCAGTACTAAATTTCGTTTCATATTGATGACCAGCGAGTAAAATAAGGGACGTTTATGCGTTCATTGCACAGAACTATGCGGAAGGTGATGAGATCGCCCTCTTTGGGTAAGCCTATTCTCTATTGTCCTTTCTAATGACGCTCATGATATTTGGGTTTAGATTTTCTCGGTATGTTATTACAATTCAGTAACATATATCACGTCTAATCTCCCGCAAGTGGCCCTATACCGTTCGTAAGGTCGCGGGCCTTATTGTAAGTAATCGTATCTCGCTTTCTATCTGATGCGCTTCTCACCTTGAAACAGGACCGTATCGGTATCCTTACGCGTGGAAATCTTGGAAAGTTCTTCTCTATTTGGTTGGATCTCATGAAAGGTCGCGACCTTCATCTCCCGCCGGACACTCGCAGTGCAAAGATAAAGTAGGCGGTCTATTCGCCTTCCATATTTCAAAGACTTATATCTGAACTCCTCAGGCTTGTTGCCGTTTTCGATACTGTCGGCAGTGTTATGGGTAATGAAAATGCCCTAAATATTAACGACACTCACCTCCCCGACTGCGTTGACAATGCCATACACGCCGTCGCAATTCACGAGAATCGCAGGACATTCTTGAGTACCCTATGGGCCGAACCACCCAATGGACTTCGCGAGGGTCAGGTTCTAAAGCAGGTATGTCGTTTTTACTTATCCCACGGATATGCTTATTGACACAGTCAATCTCAGGTATGGTTTTCCGGGAATCATTCTGATGTTGCTGGCTACTACGGAAAACGCCATGAGCTTGGTGACATAGCTTTACACTGGATGGTTGTAAGTAATGCGATATACCTTCAGCATTGATCGATTCCCTCATAAGTCATGACCTACAAATAGGGAGAAATTAAAGATCTGCTCAATATCGACTTGGAATTCATCGCTAAGATCGCACAGTCCGACCCAGAGGCCTGGGGAACAAGCCAGCCGCACAGTTCATATGGCGACCTTGGAAACAGTTATTCACGCTTCCTGTTTGGTCACAAGACTCGTCTCCAGGACGGCCAGATTACTAAGGATTCGATCTTCCATCAATCGTTCCAGTTCAGCCCGGATATGAATGTCCCCGAGACGCCGTTGGACATGGTGTGTATGGAAGCGCTCAAGGCCAAGTTTGGCGCAGATTGGGAACCAACGTATGCTCCGCTCAATGAATACGAGCAGAAGATGAAAGACAACTGGGGAAATTTATTCGGTGCAGAAGATGTACGTCAGAACGTTTCTCCTAAATGCGTCGAGTCTAATCTTGTAATGGTTGAACAGGCGGGTGTTGCTGCCTTTGACGACGTCGATCTCGGAGAGGAGGACTTGGAATCATTCTCCGAATTCATTGCGAAAGCAGGTTGAGTTAGTAAGCTAAGATATTGGATGTAGGAAAGTTGTCCTTTGTTTCTGAGTCCCAAGGTGGGTACATAGTTGGTACCCAGAACTTGATTCTCGGAGACCAATGACCATTGTCGTAATCCACCGCCTTCTGAACTGCTTCAAGCATCACTTCCGTCGCAAAACTATTCTAAGTGGCATTTTACCTCATGATGTCTAAGTCATCATGGTTCATCCTTTTTGGGGACTTCGAGGCCGGCCCTGAGGCTGCGCTATACTTGCCTGTGTTATCAACACCTTTAGTTCCGCGGCCCAGTTTGCTTTTCTTTCGCACTCTACATCCATATCGTTTCATTTGTATGATGGAAGAAAGCACATTCGTTGAATTCCCACTCCTCCATCTTCCTGGAGACTTATTGCAAGAGATCTTAATGGCCTGCGATCCCGAGGATGTACTGACAATGGAAAAGGTCTTTAATCAATGCACCACGAAACCTTACCTGCTACTTATGCTCGCTCATCTCAGACTTGTAAATTTATCTATCTCTTGTCAGATTCAAAACATCTATGGGTGTCCCTCCTTGCAAAACTGGATTATGACCAAGCACCAGATGTCGGACCTCACGTTGACCTTGACTCTTTGCGAACGAAAGAGGTCAAGAGAATTGTCATCCGGGCGCTGAGCAGCTATAATAACTGGTGCTCTCCCGATGGTCCTCGGGTTACTAGGGAACAGAAAGTTCAATTAGAGAGTCACCTGCACACAGTGATGGTGCTACCAGGCTGTCAATATATCGTTGTGCAGTCACGCAACGACGATTTTTTCGGAGTATGGGACAAAACCCGAGAAAGGATACTCGCTAGGCACCTCTGTTCTCGAAGGTTAGACATGACAATGTACGATTGTTCGTTGCTAAAAGGAGGAAAAGTTGTGAGGGTCGCTTTCTGGCGTAAAAATCAAAAGTGAGTGAGATACGTGCACACTCTGTATCTGCTGACGCTCTACGCACATGTAGTAGCCCTGGCAACATTGAGGTGGTGGATCTTGACCTGGACCGTGGACACGCAACACTGCTTTTCTCGGAGTCGATACAGAACGTCATGCATGTTTATAGCTTGAGAGTGAGGGAAGAGGCTGTGCTTATTTTGACTTATCGCAACATCGTCCTACTCAAGCCTGAAACGGGAAAAATTGCGAGAGTTATGGCAGATATTGTATGTATAACCATAAAACCATAAAACCTTGCTTACCCTGTTGATTTAGGTTGCTTTCGACATGGACATTGTTCGCAGTACCCTCATTTGTCTGGTCACAGTCCCCGAAGGCACAAGTTCTTTGTTCGTCGCCAAATTATCGCGAATTTTTGAGCACACACAAGACACGGAGTTAGCTCTCAAGGATATTTGCGAATATATTCATGTGCTTCCAATCCCACATCTGGACGTACACGGCTTTTACGGCCCAATCGCCTTGTCTATTTGCGACCCAAAGAGTTGGGGTTCTACGCAACCGTGCCGCATACTACTTTCCCACTTCGTGGACGCCAACTGCGGTGGTTGTATTATCAGTCGGCCTGACGATAGTCAATTTGCTTACGTTCAAGCGCACCGTCTTTATCTAAAGGAGAGCGCGAATGGATCAGATATAGCATTGACATATGACAGCTCAACAAAGCATATCATGCTGGAAGAGTCCCTAGGACACGGACTTAATTTCAGCTCGCCGTCGATAGCAGGTCAGTGGACGGTGCGTAGTGACATCGGGTACGACTTTATGCTTTCCAAACTCTGGGAAGATGATGTCCGCCTCCGTCCCACTTTCGAGGTCTATGATTGTCATCCTCATAAAGAGGTGAGGATGGATGTTGAACGCTACAGTGGGACACAAGTCTGGTATTCAGAAGACGGTGGATGCCAGGTTTTACACTGGCAGTTTTTTGATTAAAATGAACATGTATTTAAGAGCCTTTTCATGTACATCAACTTTGTGCCTTTCGCCGGTTCAAAACAACAGAGATCTATTGCTCAGGCGATATCTGGTAGTGAGCTGCAAGGGTGAAAATCATGTGCATCACTGACAACAACGAGCATACATGTAAACCCACTGTCATTAGTACCCATAGCAATTTTAACGAGAGTATTACTCTGAACTTTCCGGATGTCAGTCGGCGCCATAGGAAAACCTGAATCAGGTTTTCCTATGGCGCCTGATGCGTATAACCTACGCAAAGTACAAGACACTATGTTTGGTAATCAAGACCGCCACGCTCTGTTTCTTGCAAGTGTGGCGGAGTGTCTGTGCCGTTATGAAGATCACAAGGACGGAGATGAAAGTGTCGTAGACGATCTCCACAAACTGAAAAGCTGCGGATAGGATGTTTCCACTTCGTTAAAATGTTAGCTTTATTGTCTGGTAACGCTACGAACGAAAATGAGAGCGCACAGACTGTCTGTGGGCAGGTTCAGACATACTATAGACAGATACCGTGATAGATGCTTACTGGTATATGCGTTAAGAGACCAAAAATTAGTTCTGTTTATTAAGATTATACGTAGTAAAGCCTCAAGCGAGTAAGTCCAAACCGTGATGTACTTACCACTGCACTTAAACTGTGCATACTCGTACTTAAGCCTCACTTAACCCAGGCTTGCCCTGATGCACTGATTATGTTCTGAAACACTAAGTACCCTTTAATCCATTTAAGGCGGCCTAACGAAAAGGCCGCGCAAAAGGAGGAGTAGGGAGGAGGAGGGAGGAGTAGGGAGGAGTAGGGAGCAGCGTGGAGGGCCGCGCAGGGCACCAATGAGAAATCAGATAAAATGTTATAAAATATATAAATCAAACTTTCTGTCCAATCACAACACAGAGAAGTCTTGCAGATCATCTAAGCTGTCAGAAAGGCCGCACATATTTCAAATAGAGGGCCGCGCTCCATATGGAGGGCCGCACATATTTCAAATAGAGGGCCGTGTCCACATGGAGGGCCGCGCATATTTCAAATAGAGGGCCGCGTCCACATGGAGGGCCGCGCATATTTCAAATAGTAGAGGGCCGCGCCGGGGTCCCAACGCAACTTACAGAGCTTTGGTGTCGACAGAACTCATTCAACATAGATATCACGTATATACAACAATGTAATTATATTCATAGATAAGGTTTTTAAACATCAGAATTGATATCCAGCGAAGCAGCGGCGCTTGTGCCGGACTTGACAGATCAACTGCAACTTTGCAAGTGTAATTTTGTATGTCACGCAATGAAGGGGTTGTTTAAGTAAAGAAAAGCCCGGGACAAAAGAAGAACTGCAAGTGAAGCACTATATTGCGTTAGAGTAGGTAGCACATAAGAGTTTGTTATAACATATTGTATTATAATGAAATTATTTCTGCTCTACATATCGCAAAGTGTGAACTAGTTTGACGTACTGAGAACTTAAGAGAAAAAAGGCCTTAAAAATGAAGGTTAATACAGACAGACCCCGAGGATACTAGGTGGAACCCCGCGCGGCCCTCCACGGCCCTCAGCTGCGCGGCCCTCCTCCTCCCTCCTCCTCCCTACTCCTCCCTACTCCTCCTTTTGCGCGGCCTTTTTGTCGTGCCGCATTTAAGGAAGCGTCAAGGCGCATCAGTCGCCGTAAGAAAAAAGAAGTTTCCCTGATGCAGAGTAGCGCACGTCATTTTATCATTGACGATGATCGGATGAAATCGGTCACCTTTTCTCCAGACCGGTCTCACTGACTTCCACAACACAGCTATAACTCATCAAATACTAAGATCCTATCTAGCATACTTCGATGATCTTCCATCTGCTTATTCAAAACCTATCTCAAGGGCAATCGCTTGGAGACGTACTACCATTGTGTGACTTTGGACTTATTAGCTAGTTTCGATACATTGCCAGTGTAACTTGTACAACAAGAAGGTAGAAAGGTTAGTTTATGGTTTTTTGAGTCTATGGATCCGCGTATGTTCTGCTTAAGTTAATTCGGTTGCTAAATTCTGTAGCTCCTCGAATATTACATCTTTTAGCGGAGAGTTGCGTCATGGAGCAACTAAAATCGAACGTCGTTCTGACGTCGTCAATAATTCTAGGAAAGCTATATAAATCTTGCATTAGATTGATGCCCCATATCTATCATTTAATCGACGGAGCAAACTTTGCAATGCCTCGCAATATCTGTATCACCGCTGCTGATGGCCAGACCGGCCATCTTGTCGCCGAGCTCATTCTCACTGACGAAGAATTCTCCTCAACGATTGAGAAAATCACGCTCATCGCAATGGATACCAAGAAATGCTCTGACCTGAAGGTGCACGGTGCAGTCATCGTCCAGCACACCCCGGGCAAGAAGCAGGAGCTGGTCGATGCGCTCAAGAGCTCCGGTGCAGATACCATCTTCCTCATTCCCCCCGCAGTGCAGGATAAGCTTGAAGTCACCCGGGAGCTAGTCGAAGCCACACGCGAAGTTGGCGTACCTAACGTCGTATTGCTCAGTGCGGCTGGCTGTGATTACGCAGAACGTGACAAACAACCGAGGTTGAGGGAGTTCATCGATCTTGAGGCGATGGTTCTTGAGAACAAGGGTGACACGAGCACAGAGACAGGCCATTCTCCGTGTATTATACGGTAGAGCATTTTTGCGCCGTTCTTGATGCCTATGAGCTGATTTATTATACAACAGGGCTGGGTTTTATGCGGAGAACCTTTTGCTTTATAACAAAGAAGCGCAGTCGACCGGCAAGCTCCCCCTTCCGATCGGAGATGCGCACAAATTCGCACCCATTGCTCTCGGAGACGTAGCCCACATTGCTGCTGCTGTTCTCACAAGCGAGGGTTCCCATGGTCTTTCAGACCAGTTCCGGGGACAGATGATAGTTGCAACCGGACCAATGTCAGTATTTCATCCGCGATTTGGTATGATAAGGAACTCACAATCGATCTACCTTTACTCAGGTTAGTTGCAGGCAACGAGCTCGTCGAAGCAGCAGCTCAAGCCCTAAAAATAAAGCTGGAATTTACGTCAATTTCTGAGTAAGTTTCTGGTCAAATAAGAAGCTGTGGTCTTATAATGATCCCCGTGCAGGAAAGAAGCAAAGAAACTGCTTCAGGAAGATACGACTGTTGCTCCATCTGAGGCGGAATATCTGTTAGACTACTACTCGCTAGTTCGCGAAGGAAAAACAAACTACGTTGCTACCATCGCGTATAGCGCAATAACGGGAATGGATGCGACACATCCCGAGGAGTTCTTTAGTACCTACGCACAGGAATTCAAGCCTAAACGGTGGGCTACGAGTAACTGGCCTGAACAGTCATATACTAAACCAAGTGTTCCTTTAAAGCCGACGAACAAAATTAGATAAAACTAATGTCGAAAGACCATCGAAAGTTGCAAAGACTCACTAAGTACATCTTGACTGATGGTGTAGTTTAGCTGACTTTTTCTAAATCTTATAACTTTTTGAAGATCGGTTTCCTGTTCGACACTTGGTTAGCGGTGCTGGAGCGAAAAGAAAGTGTGGATATAGCCGCACTAATGTCTCCATATTGTCATCTTACTCTTATCTGTAGTGTGCAATTTTAGTACAAATATAAATTCTGTGTACTCTTCTTACCCGCGCTGCGCAGAGTTTTTAGGTACTCGCAACCCTACGATGAGGAAGCAACATCTCGCAAGTGGCATCATGTGCGAGTGAATGAAAAAAGCTTGCGAGTAAGGAATCAGAATCTTCCTTCAGCATACCCAGATAATATTGTTTGAAAGTGAGGAAAGTTGCTTTGGAATACCGCGATGACGCCTTTTGGACTCCGGAGCTATTGCGGTAGACCGTCGCCTTCTTTATAAAGCCAAACACCTGCGTCGGATCGCAGAGACACTTTTGAGATCAATAACCACCGAGTCAGTGGAAGGAGTTGAGTCAAGGTTTACAGTATGTCCAGGGACGGGACGAAGGGCTGAAAGGAGAAAAATATAGTTTGTTAGCTACCAGTGTAATATAGAAATAAATCTTCACAACGAACTGGTATGCGGTCACGGCACTTGCTTGATAGTCTTCAGTATAACGCAAAGCGTCGTTGAGAAACTTTTTTTCTTTGTAATGAACGGAGGCAGTCCATGATAAGTTAAGTTGAGTTGTTTCCTTCGAAAATTCGCCCAAGACAAGAGAAACTTGAAGCCTTTTTGTTGAGGACGTTATTTATCGTGAGAAGTTGCGGCTCCTTCAAGTTTGACGTCGACATGAAATTGACCATGTTCTATCCTTTCAATATTTGTCTTCATTGCACCTGCAGCGGCTACAAGCAACCTCATGTCAAACCAATGGCGTGGTCTAAAGTCAAGCTTGTGCGGAAGAGAAGTTGTGCCTATTCAAGGTATCGGGCGCCCTAGATCTAGGCAACGAACTTACCCTCGACGGTCGATTGTACCGTGCCTATAGATAACGAGCCCATTTTTAGTTTTCGACGCTCAACGCCCACCCATATCCCCCCTACAGCCTCTCATGGCGTCGTCGAGCGCAGAGCCTCTGCTCAACCGACTTGAAGACGGTGGCCAAGACCTGGAGGACATCGATGGCTCTCTGGATTCAGGGGCTTACGATGAAAAGCCTCACACCAGACGGTCAGATATTGGGAGGAAACGATACATAGCTATCGCCGCCATTCTTCTCTTTATTTTCGCCTTTGGGATTTTTTCTTTCGTGTTTGTCTCCAGTTCCGACACAGCGCATTCAGAGGTCGTGCCGGAGGATGATGTGCCAGTGAAGGAGACAGAGGTAGCACAGGAAAAGCCATCGTTCCCGCCTCAGTTAGTAGGCTTACCGACTGAAAGCTCTTGGGGTCAGTTGCATATCACATAGCTGTATATTCACCTTCTGACCTCTCCCTTTATCCAGATAACCTTCGTAATGATACATCGTACATAACGGGCTGGATTGATGTTGGCTGGAGTACGTGAATATCTATCTACACGAGCCCTCTTCTTGCTGAAAGTTCTCTCTTCTTCAGCCAATGACTTCATGACAATCATCAATATGCTATACGTCGGATTCCTCTCCAACCGGACAGCCGTCGTTCCTCCTTTCAAGCCTGCCCATGTCTCGTCCGCGGCCGGATATCCGGCCTTCTCCGAAATTTTCGACGTACCGAAGATGACCGCACTCATACCGGGCGGAATGCCGATTCTTGACTGGTACGAGCTGAAGGACCGCAATTCCACTCACATGGACGAGCTTGGATGCTGGAGTGCCTGGGCGACACCTCGCCCGGATTCGGGTCCGCGCAATGGCCCAATACCCAGGTACATACACGTCGATGCTAGCTATACTCCGGTACCGAAGAATTCGAAGCTCGTAGCGACCATACCCAGCGAGCTACATATGCGACATACTGCGCTCTCAGCCTTGACATTTCCAGACGGTCGGAAGCAAGCGCATCTTCCTTCGCAAGCCCCGTTTCCGGGAAAGAGTGGACACAGGAAGCTGCCGGATGAACGCATGGCGTGCTTTGATTTCTTGTACTATGGAAGTGGTGTCTCCGTGCGTATATCCGACTATTCTTTTCAAATGGGCGTGTCTGATGAAATACTGAACAGGGATACGAAATGACTTTCGACTACTCTCCTGCCTGGCGCTTCGTTGGCACGCACGCGCACTGGACCTCGCGAATTTCTGAGATAACCGAGCAGCTTGTCTCGACAGCTTTCGAGTTGTCCGAGGACGAAAACCTTCCTCTTTTTATTTCGGTGCATATACGGCATGGCGACTTCACTGCCTGGTGCGATGGCAAGGACACCGCTCCTGCGAATGCTGCGGACCCAGGGCCACACAGCGCTTGCTACGCACCGCTGAGTGCGTATGCCGAGAAAGTGAAGGAAGTCCAGGCGGAACTGCTCGAAAAAAGAGGGATTGACGTGCAACGCGTGCTCGTGACGAGCGATGAGCAGAGCTCAGAGTGGTGGGATGCTATCCGTGAGCTTGGGTGGGCCAGGATAGACCATAAGTCCGTGCAGACCGTTGAGAAGTACGGAGAATGGTGAGTGGTTACAATCCAGTTCAGCGGCATCTGAGTTCTCCCTAACGTCTTTTCTGCAAGGTACCCTGTATTCACTGACGCAGCGGCACAATCTATGGGCTCAGGCTTCGTCGGGACTTTTAAAAGCACGATGTCGCTAATGGCCGCGCGGCGAGTCATCGACTGGCACGGAGGTGTTTGGCGCGAAGTCAACTGGGCCGATTATGGTCGCGACCACGCAGTCAAGTTTGCGCGCTCATGGGAGTCACGTTCTTTGGATGAGTTTGTTGTCTGAAAATCGAGATCAGATGCACGTTAGAGCTATCATTATCTCTCATCTCTTCTATCTATCGCACACCTGGATCTTTGATCCTTTTCGCTCATTACATATTATCATAAGTTGTTGTGTATTACTCTTTACTATTGTACGCTTCTTGTAGTTCTGCTATATACATTCACTTGCATACGTCGGGGGTAAGTTGGATGCGAGATGCGTTCGGTCGTGCTTATCGAGAACATTTTCGCCAAAGATCTCACGAAATGCTATTGTCTTCTCACGAAACGTTCTTTTATTCTATGTTAGAACGACCGGTGAGCAAATGTATCATTGTTCCGAATGTTGGGATCTAATCTTATCAAACTTTTAGTGACGTGAATCAAGACCTAAAGGTTTCTGATGATCTTGCATAGAGGAACGCCTACTCCTCCTATTCACAAAGTGCCCCGCTTCAAGATCCATACCCAACAATTCCACTGCTACAGAGTCCAGGCGGTCCAGAGTGTTATCATCATAAGCGATGGAGAACTATAGTGCAGTGCATAATCATGTAGCGGATGACGCTAGTCTTTCCTCTGAAAGCTTCTCCATGTCCACCAATTATACGATGTCGAACCTTCCAGGAACGGGAAGGATACTCGATAAACTCTACAGGGCTGGAGGCCGAAAGGTCGAAAGATGTCTAGGGCGGTTGGCTCAGAGGGCGGGATACGGCCCAGATGCGGTGTCGTTGAGGATAAGACAAATAGCTTGGGATCTGTCCAATTCTTCTGGCACCGCCGGCAGGCGCCAATCTACGAAAGTGCAAAAGGCGCTCTCTGAACTATGCCGAAGATTATTGCACTACGCTCAGTTACGCTCATTTTCATCTTCTGTCGGAGCTGTTTAACGCTGACATTTGATATTGGGTTTTAGGTCCCCACTAGAGAGTACGCAGGTGCGCGCCATAGCGAACATCGAGGACCTCGTGAGATGGGAGCCAGGGTTGTGCGGAATCTTCAGACAACACAATGCCGCCCTCTTTCTGCATTTTGCTGGGCGGGACGTACAGCGCACTGTGCACCCTCACTCTACCTCCTCGTCTGAGCTTGGTACACTCATGGCTACGACTCGGGCACTTGAATGGACACTGGCAGCCAACGATGATCTAATCGAGCTTGGGTCTACCGTTCTATCTCCGGGGGAGCAGCTATCTATAAGCCTCGATGATGCTGCATCGAAAGGAGAGGTCACTTCACTATCGCCGAGACAGAAGGCAGACTGGTTACGCGCTTTCCGTGGTCTGCTGAACTATCTCAAGTAAGTCATGCCATTTTGTCCTTACATATGTCGGTTCACAAACTAAAATCGACAATGAAGATCGCAAGATACCGCCTCTCTCGCCCTCCAGTACTTCTACTGGTGGAGTTACGGAGTAGAGCGTGGTGTCTCCATCTTCGACTTTTCTTCCAGTCTCGAGCTAGCGTCGACGCTTGTAACGGTCCTGTCGTATGACAATCTCTACCATGCAACAGACCCGCATTATTTGGAGATCACAGCCCGGCGTGTGCTTTCGCGCCTCACATTTGATTTTGCTTTCTTGAAGCAACAATGCAGAAAGGACGACCTTGACGACGTTTTTGAGATCGACGGAGCTGTCCTTCATGTACCCAGTGTCACTCACATTGTGGAAGATCTCGGCAGAAGTTTGAATGTGAGTCTTCCTCGTCTGAACTATAACTCGATCACTTTCTTACCTGAAGTTCAGTGTAGACGACTACTCAACCACACGGATATTTCTGTGAGATGTTTCGAACAAAAGTCTCAAATAGCACGCTCAAAGCAATTATGACCAAAATGCATTGATTGCTTCAACAACTTGTAATTGACGTCTAAAGATACATGCGTGTATTCATTGTACATTATTGACACCGTAATAACTTGTAAATTTTTATTTTGAAGTTAGGCGATAACGGTCCCCCCGTTGGGATGGAGGACTTGTCCGCTGGTGAAAGAAACCTAGTTAATATCAACGCAAATTACGATGAGTTCAGTCCGCATTTACCTCATATAGCTAGAATCCGGGCCTGCAAGGAAGACAAAACATGTTGCAATCTCTACCGGCTGGCCTGGGCGTCCAATAGGCACTTTCTGACCAAACGACTCCTTCGACCTGTCGGACATGGTTGCAGGACTTTATGTATGATCCGTTAGCTACGTCAGTCTGGAGATAATGTCGTTCACGTACATCAGAGGGGTCCAGATTGGTCCGGGGGCGACGACGTTGACGCGGATGCCCTTCTCCCCCACAATTTGGTTGCTAAGGGCGCGCGCGAACCCGACAATAGCGCCCTTTGTCGCGGTGTAGTCGATGAGTTCTGGGTGGCCGACGCTTGGGTTGATGGAGGCGTCGAAGACGATCGACCCGCCTTGCGTCATGTGTGGTAGAGCGGCTTTGACAATGTAAAAGAACGAGTGGATGTTGGTCTCGAAAATATCATGCCACTGGTCAGAAGGGACCGTCGTGATATCATTATTTGCTGATTGTGTTCCGTGATTTAAGATTCTTTGAAAATGAATCAATGAAGAAGGCATACGTTGGTAAGGTGATTTACGCACAAGATATCCAATTGTCCTCCGTGTGCTCGCAGGTGTGTGTCTACCAGCTTTTTGCAGTTCTCCTCTTTGCGGAGATCAAATGGTGCATGAGCGATCTTAGTTTTGCCGTTCGTCTTCTTGATGATGGCATCCTCGACGTCTACGGCGTCTTCCTTCTCTTTAGGCTTATACGCCAGCGTTACGTCCGCGCCTTCCAAAGCTGGTCTTATGATTAACATCTCATCAAAATCAACGTTAACTTGGGCAAGCTCACCGAAGAGAATGGCGACTGCCCGGCCAATGCCACTGTCAGCGCCTGTGATTAAGGCCTTCTTGCCTGCAAGTTTTCCGGCAGCTTTGTACGGTTTACCATCCGCAGTGATATCGTCAATGGGCTGCGGGTCGAGCACGCCCTTCTGTTTGCCTGGTGCTCCTGGTTGGTCTTGTACAGGAGGCATCCAGCCTTTTTTAAATACTTCAGGGATACCGTTTTGTGTCATCTTGGAGAGAACTGTCGTGGTACAGGGAATAGAGAGGGTGTAGTTGAGCTCATTGCAAGGAAGCACTTTATAGACTCTGAAAGGACTGGGTGATGAGCGAAGACGTTGCGTCACTAGCAAGCCAAGTGGAGATCTCTCAAAGGATCACCGATGTCTACATATATTTGGAAACTTTAAAAATGTTGAGCTAAAATTGAACTAAAATGAGCTAAAAATATTCTACACCCTTTCTGAAGCTTGGCAAGCCATAAATACATTTCACTATAAATGGTGTGCCATGTTCAAGACGTCAACATTCAGATTTCACCTCCATCGTCTGTACCGTGTTCATCGCCAATCCTCTTTCCACAGGCTCTTCAGAGGCCATCAGATGTCCGTTCGTAAGCAATGGCTGCGCGTCTACATGCGCTCCCATGCATCACTTCAACTTGAACCACTGTCATGCTGGACCTCACTCAAGATATCCAAGTCGTGCATCGAACGTGGTTTGCAAGGGGAGGATGTGCCACTCTATACAAGGGCTTCCTACGTGGTAATAACGTCCAAAACCGAAATCTGAAGCTGGTGAGTGAAACTGCTCCGTGCTGCGGCAGGGTGATGCTTATCGTCATCGCTTCAGGTTGTAATCAAAGTGCCGGTGATATACCATGGCAAAGGAGGAGAAACGGAGGAGTCTACAGGCGCACTTACAAGGGTGCTCAATCGGTGAGCTGCATACTTAGTACCGCATTCGAGGCAGCGATTGAACGTTATGATATAGCGAAATGGCTGTATGGTTATCTCTATCTCATCCAAACATCCTTCCTTTCCTGGGAATCTGCGATGCTTCGACGTACACAAAGCCAGGTCATTTTGGGCTTGTCTCGCCATTCTACAAAAATGGAGATATCAACGAATATGTCTCCCAGAAATCTGACGTAAATGTTTTGCTTCTGGTGCGTACGATAAATATTGCTATATACCGAATATTATGGCTGATGGTATCGCATAGCTTGCACAAGTGGCAGGCGCAATTGATTATTTACATACACTTGACCCACCCGTGATTCATGGTGATATTAAAGGGATATGTAAGCGTACGATTCAGTCTGAAACCAGTGCTTGGTAATGAATTGTTGATTTAGGCCAACATCCTCATCAACGATCTCGGAGAAGCCTGTCTAGCAGACTCTGGTATCTCACACATTGTCAGCGTAAAGGGCTTCACAATGAAGAACACATTCGGCTCTTGCAGATGGTCATCTGTGGAACTACACGAGGAAGATATGTATAATCTAGATGATGTCACGAGCTCCCGAACTACGAAGGCGTCGGATGTATGGGCATTCGGCATGACTGTTCTTGAAGTAAGGCTGCAGATTGCTCCGTCATCTTACTTATGACGCTTTTACTCACTCCTCTTCCATTAGGTGCTGACCGTGCAGATACCGTTCTTCGAAATCAAACGCGATATCGCTGTTGTGATTGAAGTCGTTCTGAAAGACGCAAGGCCGAAGCGACCGGAGCAAGCACTCATTGATGATGCCGTGTGGACGCTCTTGGAGGCATGTTGGTCGCATCACCCGGCTCGCCGCCCGGGCGCAGTCTCGGTCGCACTGATACTTGACCTTCTTGTTGGTTTGAAGAAAGAGGGAATTCGTATTGACATCCCGTCCATCATAATCCTTCTCGAACCAAACTCGTCGCCGACAGTTAGAACCCGCTCAGAGGTCGAGGAGAAATATTACCCGTGTCATTTCACTGGATGCAGTACATCGTTCTGCACACTGGACGAGTGTATTGATCATGAATGCACTGAATATCCGCTCTGGAGAATGTGTCAATGACAACTGTAGAGAAGGCTGTTTCGCGCATGCCTGATTGGATTTTTGTATCTTCTGATCAGAATGTTGATGTCTGACTTGTATATTCTTTCAAAGGCTTTCGGTAAGGCTCCGAATTGTATATTGTACACACCGTGTTTATATATGCCTTCTATATCATAGATGAAGGGGCACCTGCATTCTTGGCGGCAATACCGATGAATGCCGATTGATAGCCGACATACTGCCATGGGAAATTCAAGGTTAATACCTCTTCTTCTCTGACCATCAAGATGAGCGATATTCAGCGGTGTACAGGCGATACACTACCCTCGGAGCTACTCGTTGAGATATTCGACTTCGCGACCTACTCCGCGATACGGGACCTGCAGACACTCATCAACTATTCTTCACCATTCGAATATATTGACCACGACACAACGGATGCATCGATCATCGCGGCACTTCGAACGAGATGTGCTTTATCACTGACCTCCAAAAGATGGAGGGTCTTGTCTGTTCGTTATCTCTACGAAGAGATCTGCATTCGTAACCGCCGCTCCGATGCGATTTTGGCAGATGTACTGGAGGCATCGGGTTCCGGCAGGAATGCATCCCTTGGCTCGTACGTTAAGCGCATTTTCTTTCGCCGATCTGTCAACACACCTCGGAGAACAGGAAAGGAAGGAGTTGGCGCGGACGTCTTGCGCATAATCCGTTGCTGTCCCAACGTCCGCATTATTTCTCGCGATCGCGATTTGCTTGACCCCGTGACGCGAATCCAGGCTCGGAGATTCAGTGATCCGTACAACTTTGACGGGATATCGGAAGAGCTGTCTCGCTTAAGAGCTCCCGTTGAGCGCGTAGACTTCACGTTCGGGAACCTCGCACTTGCCAGTGGACCACACAATCACCCTATCGTCTCTTCACCAGGGATATGCTACGACTTTTCGTCTCTACGAATGCTGTCGATCAGTATGGATGTTCCTATATGGTCGAGGCATCCGGAGGGGCTCTTCTACCAGCACGTACAACTGCCCAAACTACATACACTACGCCTCCTTCGAGATCACATGAGGGAGGATATCCGGTTTAGAACAATCGAGTTCCCGCCGGTAGTGCTACCTGGACTATGCCGCCTAATCGTATCCGACGTCCATCCTTTGCAATATCGAGCTCTACTTGAAGCAAACGCGGAAAGAGTCCGTGTTTTCGAGATCGACGCGTCTCCCGTAGAACGTGGGTGGCATTTCCAATATGCAAATCTAGCATACCCGATCTCCATATGTCCGAACCTTGAAGATCTGTTTTTTCCAATATTAGTGGCCAAGAATAACGTGGACCTAGCCGTTGATGTTCCTGAAGACAAGAAAAGTCCACGCATCCGGCATGTAGGGCTGCACGCGACTGCTTTTGAACTCCTCAAGCACTGGAATGGATATGATGGTGGATTCCATCTGTATCACAAGGATAATAAAGATGGTGATCCGACGTGCTATGAAGAGTGGGAATGGAGGAAGCTTGAAGAGCAATTCGCTTTCATCGAGACCTTCGAGTTTCTGGAGAATATCACATTATATGGCTCAGATTGGGAGGTTTATTTCGGGGATAATCGCTTCTTACGGATAATAGAAAGATTATTAGGAATAGGTATCAATGTACGTGCCGATGTGAAGGCTGTAAAGGATCTGTTGGATGCATCCTTTAGTGGTCTTGGGTCGGGCTGATGAGACAGTCAGACTCAGGCGGCAACGATTTTGAGATGCTACTCCTAGCACTTCCCGCTTGTATCGTCGTAGTTAGCACTCCGGATTCATAGCTTTGTTATAATGGACGAAATGGACCTGAAGGAACAGAATGTTGGGTGTCTAGTAGATATATTTGCTACATGTATGTATATGCTCATTCTGTGGAAGATGAAGACTCCAGAGCTTAAGTTAGAATTTTCACACGTTCAAGTTGAGTTGAAAATGTCACTGGCGTCTTCAACTTGAACGTCTTCCGTATACTATCACAGCTTTTATCGACAAGTGGCAAGTAATATTGGATACAAAGTTGATAATGAATGTTTATCCGTACTAATTTCGACTTTCAAAGAAATAGCGCCTCGAAAATCAACATTTTTGATTCGCTTGGTAGTGCTGTTCATTCCATCCGCTCAAAACGTGAATGAGCTCGTGAAATAGCGTCAAGAACCAGGGGTGGACTCAAGGTCTACTTCATCAAGCCGTATGACCATCGATTATTTTAGGAGTGAGGTTCGATGTTGCACGAGCAAAGCCAAACGAAGGTGAGCCCTCAGCATTTACTACCGACGGCGTTGATCCTGTTTGACCTTCATAATCACAATAAGCACTCAGTGTGGTCAGTTGACTGTCACCGAGCCTCATTTATAAGACTTTTTACCGCGCGTTTTCGAAGGTTCATACAGGATCTATAAAGTTCAATCAGATGGTCGTGCTTTCAACGAATTCGTTAAGGTGACTTAGGTGAGTCTGCGTATTTTCAGTTGATTAAAAGCTGCTCATAAAAACTGCTCATTTCTCTTCTGTCATTCCACGGCTACTACTGGTATGTAAACGACTTTTCATGACGTTTTCCTTGACAGCAAAAGTAACGCATACCAATAGATTTACGTAACAATTGTAGCGTCTTCCCCAAGTCCGCTGAAGAGATACACGGTCTATCAGAAGTGAAACGACGGGCCTTCAAAGCATGCCAATGCTCGCCCATGTATGCCCTAGGTTGACCCTCGACGTCGAGAATTTTGAGAACCATAGGACGCCGGCGAGGCTGCTGGTTTTGGGATGGTCATCATTATGAGAGTGATCGAGCGGGATTGCGGCTTCTATCTGTTGATTAATGAATCATCTATCAGGTATAGTCTGCCTTTTTATTATCCCTCATTTGCCTAGGAAGTCTGTATGGGGATTTGATGTAGAACTACGGTGAGATCTTAAAGATGTTTTCAGGGATACTTCAATCATTTACTTTGCCGTGACGTTATGGACCTGCATCACTATGAAGCGATACGGACATTCACTAAATCCAGTGAGTTTGTGGCACTGAAATTGTGGCACAGAACACTGCCCTGGCCCTCGTGGCGCAAATTCGCATCACGGAGGAAGAAAAGCTGTGGCACTGTTGTTTGATTCTCAAGATATTCACGATGTTGTGACCGTGTGACTGGTTTCCGAATCCGTGCCAGTCCTTCGGAGGTGTTAGTCGGAACTAGCATTGAAGCTTGACTTGCCAGTGGAAGAGGACACTAATCGACAAAAGTTCCCTTCAAGTCTGCAAAGAGGAGAACGCTGAATTGTTTCCTATGGATTATTCTCTTCTCTGACATTGTAAGTTTCTTCTTGCCACAAATGTCTGATACATCCCCGTACGGTCTATATCACCGGGCAGCTTCTCATCTATGCTGTAACATCCAGATCTTTTCACCGAGTTCAAGTTGACACCGACATACTTGCTGCACTCATTCTGCTCCTTCAAAGTGCGCCACATTCGGCGCCGTGTACGCGAGCGTGCTTATCGGAAGGAGATACCACAAGTCATTGACAAACCACTACTGGCTGGTGACCCGTCATAAGAAAGTCTTCTGACATTCTTGCCCCGCGCTTGACTAGTTACACAAGAAAAAGAAACACCCGCAATGGTTTCAAGTGAGGAGCGCTACTCTCCCGTGAAAACACTCCGCGAGCAAAACATTTCCTCCGTGATATGGGGCGAAGATGCGTTGAGACACTTCGGCGTCAAGACCATGCTTTTCAGGCTGTACCTCCTTGTCGCGGATCCATCGGCGGCAGCGCGGGTGCTCGTCTCCTCGGGACAATACGCGAACGCTCCTCCTGCGGATCCACTAGACTTTCTCGGCGACACGGACCTGAATGGTCGCGCAACTCGAGTTGTCCCAACATCAAGGGCACCAAATATTGGCACGGATCAGGTTGTCCTCCTGAAAGCTGCTACGTGGTACAATTATCCATTGCCCCGTCTACCTTCCGGAAAAACAGTCGGAGGCGACTGGATAGTTGATCATTTTCCCCCGCTCTCGCTCCTCGTGAACCACCTTCTGTCGACATGGATACATTCCCCGTGGTCCGATGGTTCGAACGGTCAAACGTGGTTCGACGTTTCGATTTGGGTTTCCTACATCTATGGCGCCGGGTTGCAGGAGCTCACGTACCCTGTCGGAAAAATGCAAACAGGGAGGGAGAATGCCAGAGACTTCGCAAAGTATCTCAGCCCTGGCGCGCGCGAATTGCATGAGGCCATGTCAAAGGGAGAGATACGTTGCTTAGGAGCACCAGACTGGAAGAAGTTTCACAAACTACAATCGGTCACGTACAAATAAGAACTGTAGTGCTATCCTTTGAATAGTTTGCGAGTATGTCGTGTGTAGGAAATATGATGTACTTGGAGAAGGATAATAAGAGACGTCCGCTTCGTATTTATTTATTATGATCAAATAAAATTGCATTGAAAGGATGCATCGAAATTATATGCTATAGCTGAGATGATGCAAACGCGATAGTTCATAAATACATATTGATAACTAGCTTACTTAACTTCTTTTGCAACAACCGATCACCACAGACGATAAAGACGCCGCCGCCTAACAGACAGTATCAATGGTGTGTCCAGTGAAATAGACAGAGCCAGAGTACACATTACATTCCGATAGCATCGTTGAATCAGGTCAACTGTCCGAACCCCCGTATGTATTGAACAATATACGCATCGAGTATACGCGATAACAAAGGCTTCCATAAAACATCTAGAGAATCCCCAAGGAGTTATCTATACATGAAATCAACAAAGCTCAATGTGAGGCTCGCGGACATGCCATGGAATAAGACAGCTGTCAATAGTGCCACAAACTAGAGATGAAAGCTAGAGCAATTATGCAAAGCCGGTAGACTAACGAAGCAGAGAAGGGTGCCACTGTAGTGGCAAGAGGCAAAGAGTAATTCTGTCGTCACGTTGATGAGGCCATTCACTTGTATAAAGGCAGAAGGGATATCGCTTGGAAAGACATCAAACAAGAAAAACAAGAACCCAGAGCAAGTATCAGTTTACAGTACAAGAAGAGATATGCCACACGCACGCAGCTCGCTTCCCACTCTCGCCGAGACCCGTTCAGTGGCTGGATCGATAGCTAGTTCCGTGACTTCCACCAAGTACGCCCTATGTGGTGGTGCTGCGTGTGTCGTCCTTGGTTCATCGCGTCAAACTGAGGATGTGGATTTTGTCGTCCCCCAGGGAGACACCGCGAAGGCCCGCGCAGACTTGAGGAAGAGCCAGGCCTTTACTGTTGAGGCAAAAACCAATCACACGGCATTCGTGGGCCCACAAAAGAACGTAGAGGCGATTGATGTCGAGATTCTTGCACCCCCTTCTCTCTTCAAGTACAACTACACTGGCGCTGACAGCGACGTCGTGGTAGTCAGCGGTGTGCGTGTCCTCAGCCCCCGTGTCATCCTGGAGTCCAAAGTGGGCGCTATCTTCGGTCGATCGACTGAGCAGAAGAGGAAGACAGACGCAGCGGATATCATGTTCCTCGTCAACTACATGAACCAGAACAAGTTAGCCATCAGCGTTGGACAGGCTGGACTGACTAAAGAGTTCATTACCTACTTCCTTAAAGAGTTTCCAAATGCCGTGAACATCTTCCAGGCGGCAGGACTTGCGCCAACGAGCGGAAGCAGCACTGCAACGGGACAAACAAGAACCTCTAGCAGGCCCGGAACTCCAGTGGGCTCTAGGCCTGGAACTCCAACGGGCTCCAGGCCCGGGACTCCGTCCAGTCGGCGCTAGAGCAATTGATGGCAATTTCTGAGAGTGGGGCTAGATCGAGACAGAGATAAGTAGATATGAGCTCTGTAATTGCCTCGTAGAGAATATAATTTATGGCGAAAGTCTTCAGTGAGCCATCGAATAAACGAGCTTTGCTCGCGATTCTGCAAGTGATGGCGACCGAGGAATGTGACAGTAAACGCCGCTCCAGTCAACGGGGTAACGAATTTTCGGTCCTGTTTTCCTTCTATCTTGAGTCTGTTACATCGATGCCCGGATTTTGAAGTCTCTTTTCCATCTACGAAAGTCTTTCCAGAGGTCCTTGTGGGCGAATGGTTCCTGTTTCCCGAAGAGCTCGTATCCAATGTATGTGTTCTTCCCAGTCCCAGTCCCAGCCCATGGTATGTCGTGAACAAGAAACGGAATGTTCCGCAAAGGGGTATAAAATGATAGCAGAGGAGTTGATCCTTCAAAAGAGCGACAGATAGATCGACGCCTTCTCTGTGCTCGGTGTAGGCTGCATTCCCCCCTTTTCTGTGTACCGAGCGGGCAGTGCCCCGCAAGGATGATAGATTCAAGGTCGAATTTAGAGATGGCCGTCATGTGCAAGTGGAAAGAAGAAGCAAGCGGTTCATACAACAAGTTTATCACGTACGTAAAGAACCATCCATCTAAGCATTGTAGAACCTCGGCATTGTAAGAAAGCAAAGACTTTCTGCATCATGCTCAGCCGGTAAGTACAATTCACGTTATCGTGATTATCTTCGATATTGGGGAACGCCATTAGAGAAGGAAGCCCGGGCGACCGTGACATCCCCGTTGACTTTGTCCTAGCCGAATGTTTCGCTCACGACAGACATTTTGAAGGTTTTTGGGGAGTTGCCACCCGAATTCGAGTACAATGTGATTAAGGGAGGGGAACTTCTGCAAGTCTTCAAGATCACAGCAAAGGGTTTGTAGCTCTTCTTTATTGTGGAGCATACGGCAGGCAAACCGCTCGAGCCGTGGGTGCGAGGAAATAGAGCCAAAATCAAGCTTCAGCATATCCAATTGCAGTTCCCGAAGCACTCCCAAAGTACTAATAGCCTCGTTTAAATGCCGATACGAATCAAGGTATCCCAGTACGCCTATCCTGAGGTACTCGAGTGTCAGGGACCAAGCACGTAAGCATTCGCTCAGTGCATCCACCGCTGCATTGCTATTGCTGCTCTCCCGGATGCCGTATAGCGAAACATCGAGCTTCGTTATGCTGCCGCTGCACATGGCACGGAAAGCGGTATATTCGCTGGCATGTAGAGCAAAACGGGTGAAGATAATCTCTCGGAGGTCTGGGCAGCAATCAGAGAACTGAGATGTATCCAACGCTAGCGAAGTTTCCGCCATCTTGTTGTCCAGAAACTCGTCCACCCAGATGCTTCGAAGCTTTGGCCACTGTTGCATCATGTCCAGTAGCTGCAAGAAACTGCCTCCCTCTCCCCATCTGGCGACTGATAGGTACCGCGTGGATATGCGGAAAGAGACGAGCGACTTCTCCTTCAACACATCAACCAGAGCATCGAGCTCGGATTTTTCAAATCCGCATATCTCTACGTCCTCCACGTTTGGACAGAGCTGCAGAATGTGGATGAATGTTTGCGTCCATTCTGGTTTGTGGATCGGGGGCGGGATAGCACCGCCAGGATCCTCTTGCGGGTGACAGATGATTTCAGAACCCAACTGCAGCTTTCTAACAAATGCGGCTAGCCTAGAGTTCGTCGCCAACGTTCTGTACAAGTCCTCAGCAACTTCGTGTCCCTTTCGAATTTTCTGCGTCGCCTCGCGAATGTAGAGTAGTCGACGTTCAAGCGTCGTATAGTAATTCTCGCCTCTTCTCGCCGGAAAGACAAAGGGGGCATCGCTTCCGACAGCTATGGATTTGTATAGGTACTTCGTGCATACCGCGTACCAAAGCTTGCAGACTCGAAGGATGGGTGTAAGGTACCACTGGGGGATAAATCTCCGATACGAGTCTTTTGGCTTTGTTTCCGTACATTCTGATATGACGTCTTCAACGATAATCGCCAAAATTTCGGTAGGTAATGATGAGGAATTCATATTAAGCACTGGTGATATAAGAAATGCCTTTGTTATTTTTGAACCCTACACTAAAGCTGGTCGGAGGGACGTACATTGATGGTTCTCGGAGCGGAGCATCATTCGCCGGATTGTATCCAAGAAAAAGCCATAGATAGGATGGAGGTGAGGCGGTGGTTGAAGATAGAAGAGCGATATTGCTGTAATGGTCTTAAGTATCCGACGTGATTCTGAACTCTTAAAGTCACTCACACACACTCGAGCTACTGTCAACCTAACAGCTTGAGTTGGGCTGGGCGATAAGAGATGAATGGGCTGGGGAATGAAATGGTTTAGAGATGGGTAATTTCGGTTGGGAGAAGAAAATAACATACTGCTGTGCAGACTGCCGGTGAGTAATTATCTTCTCAGTATTGCTATGCAGAGATCAGCTCTGGTTATTCAAAATCGATGGATGAGTTTGGGATATTATTCCGAAATTAGTGAGGAGAATAACAACCAAGTGCCACTGGCAGTGCGAAAATTTTTAGCGTTAACATCGTGAGAACTTTTCGAAGTACTAACTTGAACTCAACCCGGTCTTCTTCAACAACTTGAACCTCACATCTTTCCGTACTCGCCTTCTAAACGCAAGCATTGTTAAATTCCGGTCTCGTAAGAAAGTTATACTCTCTCATACTGTACCTTGCTCAGCCGGTAAGCACAATCGAATTGTCTTCTCGATCATTACTCAACCACCCTCTAAAGCATTTGGCTTTCCTCCGACTTTCTTTTGACTAAAACTACATAGTGCCTTTGGCCTGAAAGCACACATACTCGATTATCACTGTGCCCATAAACCCACCGAGCTGCAATCTCATATAGACTAGGATTGACACGAACTCGGATAATCTGATCTGCCATCAAGAATGGAGTTCAAAGGACGCGTCGCCGTCAACTTCGTCAAATGTACCTTTGATTGTATGGAAAGAAGTCCGTGTTGAAGGTGTGCGATTCACGTCGCATACTTTGTTTCATGTTACGGTCACATGGAAGTGACACATAATGTATTTCAAAAGGCATAAAATTTATTAGCTAGATCCGAAGTCTTTAGTATAAGTAGACTACTCTTTTAGCAATAATATTTTCGTGTGTTGTCCTCTTGACTTCGGACTCTAACAGGTTATGAGCCTTGAGCTCTAAAGCTGCGCGACACCGAAATCTTGACGCACCGTGACTTACTACTTTCGGACTTGCTTACTACCTCACTATCCCTCTCATGTCTGACTTGGACGGCAACAACAGCCAAAGGTCGCGCGCGTGCCGATTAGGCACTGGCAACTACTCGGAATGGGCCGTGAGAATGGAAGCCTTACTGGTTCGTAAGGATTTGTGGTCAGTGGTGGACCCGGAGGAGAGGAAGAGGGAAGTAACCGAGGGGAAGGAAAGTGGGAAGAAGAGGGGGACCTCTGACACTGCGGCAGCAATAATAGACGAGGATACGAAGAAGAAAATGGCCTATGCCCGTGCCTTGATGATCGAGCACATGGAAACGTCACAGCTGGCATATACCCGTAACAGGGACCCGCGAGAAATTTGGCTCAAGTTGAAATCTGTGCATCGAGCACGCGGATTGGCTACCGAGATCGCCCTGAAACGGAAGTTTCTCACGAGTAGAAAGGACCCGGAGCTGCCCATGCAAGAATGGATTAGTTACATCATGGGACTACATTGGGAATTGGAGGAGCTTGGCGTCACACTTGGTGACAAGGATGTCATCTTGGCGTTGACAACCGGTTTGGGGGCCGAGTACGAGAATCTTGTGATCTCATTGGACTCAGCGCCAACAAGTCATCTCACCGTGGATTTCGTTATCCAGCGATTACTAAATGAGGCAGCACGGCGCGGGAACCAAGCTTCCACATTTGGCGAAAGCGTTCAAACGGAGACGGCACTCGCGGTACAGGATCGGACCTGTTGGATCTGTGGGAAAACAGGGCACAGAAAGGCTAATTGCCCAAACAAAAAGGGGGACTCCGAAAAGGAACCGGAATCGGAAGTGAAGTCTGCCTACGCAGTCTGCGCTGACCTATCGGACTCCGATTTTGAATAATTAAAAGGGGGGGCTTTCGGAAAGCTCCGGAATAGGAAAAGGGTGTCGGTTATAGGCACAGGAACTAAAGTGTGGTAACCCGGTAAAGGGAAGCACCCGGTAACCAAAAAGGGAGTTGCATCGGGTTTGGTGCAGGGTTTTTATCATTAATTAATGCGACCTCAATCGAGGAGGGGTGTTGAAGGTGTGCGATTCACGTCGCATACTTTGTTTCATGTTACGGTCACATGGAAGTGACACATAATGTATTTCAAAAGGCATAAAATTTATTAGCTAGATCCGAAGTCTTTAGTATAAGTAGACTACTCTTTTAGCAATAATATTTTCGTGTGTTGTCCTCTTGACTTCGGACTCTAACAGTCCGCCCAGAGTGTCTACTTAGCCCGAAGTCAATGAAAGTCTGGGAAACGGAACTCGGCTTTCCAGAAGCTCCACGCTAACTATCTGGACAACAGTTTTGGCGTTCCAGGAATAACACAACCATTGGTCATGAGACCTGGTGTGTAGTGGATATGGACAGACAGAGGGCCAGTTAGCCAATACGACTGCGCGTTATTTGTTGTCAAGCTCAAAAATCCTACTCCAGGCCGCTCAGGATCCATGACATGAATCTATCCAAACTCCGTCAGGTGTCTCTTACGAAAACCCGAAAGGTATTTGAGGGCAAGATGGATGGACGAGTTCCCCCCCCCCCCCCCCCCCCCCAACACACACACACTCGTTGCATCTCCTTCTCGTAACGTCAATAGCACTAGCTTTTAGACATGAAGGCCAACCAGCCTTCCGATATTAGCCCTGCTCCAGAAACCGACTACCACCAATTTATCGATCCAAGCAAGAAATGGTATAAGAATCGTAGGCTCGTCGTACTCAACTTATGGATTTTTCTGCTGTACGGTGTCATACCAGATTTTTCGGATGGATTTTACTTGCTGACGATATTTTTATTTCTAGGTTAATCACCTCAACTGCCAATGGCTATGACGGAAGTATGATGAGTTAGTGAATTTTGTTTACTTGGAACGGACAGTCTCTTACGCCATGAGTTACCTGTTTAGATGGTCTGCAACTCCTTGCGCAGTGGGAAGAGGACTTCAATTTCCCTAGCGGATCAAAGTTAGGACTCCTCGGAGCTATCCAGAACATTGGATCACTGGCTTCGTACCCTTTTACGCCGTACTTTGCTGATGGCCTGGGCCGAAAACGCACGATCTTCTTCGGTGCCGTCGTCATGATTGCCGGTGCTATCATACAGACTGCGTCGCAGAGTGTGAATATGTTTATCGGTGCTCGGTTTATGCGTATGCTATCTCAGACATTAGATCTGATTACAAGCTTTGCTAACTTTTCCGTCTGTTAGTTGGGTTCGGCCTTGGCTTCTGTACCAACGCCGCGCCAATGCTGGTGATGGAAATAGCATATCCGTAAGCATCTTGCCTTTTGATCAAGCTACAGGACGGCTATTGACGCAACATCACAAAGAACTCAGCGCGCGCCTATTGGCTCCGTCTACAACGCACTTTGGCCAGGAGGTGCATTCATGTAAGTCTACCAAGCGCTGCTTTTTCTCATCTTGTTCTGACAGTAGAGCAGCGCGTCATGGGTCACGTTTGGGTCCTTTCACATTTCGAACTCTTGGGCTTGGCGACTTCCTTCAGCTTGTCAAGTTATCCCGTCGGTGTTTCAGTTCTTCTTGATCCTTTTCGGTCCGGAGTCCCCTCGGTGGCTTGTTGCTAAG
Organism: Trichaptum abietinum; assembly: GCA_910574555.1. Lineage (NCBI taxonomy): Eukaryota > Fungi > Basidiomycota > Agaricomycetes > Hymenochaetales > Trichaptaceae > Trichaptum > Trichaptum abietinum. The sequence continues at coordinate 5,971,381 of CAJTBE010000005.1, read as the reverse complement.
AATAGGTTAGTCTTTCTCTCGCATTGTTATTGCAAGATTGCTTTCGATGCTCACTTTTTGGTTGCATCGGAATTTTATCTCTAATACACTACTTTATCGGCTGGTAGAGAACAAGAGGCGCTGGAGACCCTCGCGTATTACATCGGGAAAACTGCTCAAAAAAGATACCTGATTTCGGAACATTCCGGGTTGTATAAGCAGATGTCATCCTGATTTAGCAATATCAGGGTGCTGTCATTCTGACGAAGTGTTATTACTGACTCTATAGAGTCAGTTCTACAGGTAGAAAGTCTGCACGAGAAAATAGTGGTGCCTGTCGGCAGGAACGCGGTCCTTGAACCATTTACCCGGACCGAATATAGTAACTTGTACCTCAGGCTGTGATGTCATCTGACAAATCTTATGGTGTCGCCATCGAGTTGAACCTGAAGGCCGTTTCCTCCAATCCTCTCATATTCTCAGCTGGGGGCCATTAGAAGGATATGTTGCTATAAGCAGCCTTTTACGACCACCAATCTATCACAATCCATTATTCGGTAGGAGACAAATTTCTTTCTTTCTAATTAACTTCACCCTTTGATTATACTCTTCTTCTTTCAATTCTTCAGTGAACGTTGTAACTCAGAACGCTTCAGCTGCGATTCTCACAGGATCGACATCGAAGCCTTCCTTTTTGTTCTGGGAAAAAGTATACCAGAAGCTTAGCTCATTAGAAGAAGAAAAGTGGCTATTGCGTGTCTTGCTAGCATCTCTTACCGTTTTGAATAATGAAATGAAGAATGCGCACATACGGTATGGTCAGCTCGACTTTCTGTGCTATATTTCTCATTGTGCCTCTTTAGACTTCAAGTCGGCTTAGCATTCGTTCATCTGGCAGTCCAGAGCCAACACCGCGAGATTCGCCAACACACCTTGTCTGGAATTGAAGAGGAAAACATGAAGTCGCCCCGCACGATCCACGCAATAATTCCGGCGGCTATAACTGATCAACTTAATCGGATAAAGCATCGCTCCGGTGGCAACGATGAAAGCTTTTCAGAGAAACTACAGTCGCGCTTCTCTTCCCTCCTTCTTGCATGTGCAAGCTTCGGTATCGAAGTGGAGGCTGCAACGAAAGAAGAGTTACTTGCGGATTTAGTCTTACTGGCTCACCATCCTGAAATATGTGAGTCTTTCAGACGTGTGCTGCGTCATTATCTGAATGCGAATCAGGCGGGTCGTCGACAACACTCTGGATTGACGCTTGCCAGAAAGCGAAGACGGATCCCCGGGAGTTGATAAAGAGTCAGATTACTAGGCTCCTCAATCATGTGCTTGGTGCTAGCGAGAGCATCGTGAGTTATTCATCCTTTGTGACGGTTCATATGTGACTCAAATTACTCGAATCATCGTAGGGCGGAACCTCTGCTGCTACCACACTGGCCTTCGTGGCTCCGGATGTGGTTATCCCTCCTTTGGTAGATCAGATATCGGAAGAACTCAAGCCTTTAAAATTTGTCTCACTCACGGCTACTGATATTGCAATTTGGAAGACACCGGACGGAACTGCATATGTTGACGGTACTTGCTAAAAATCACTGTGGTTAAACAATGTTGACGACTGCTTCAGTGTTGTCCTCCAAACAAAATAACGTTGTCGAAAAGAGGGGAAAGAATGCTGCAATAGAAAAATGGGAAGCAGAATTGTGTCAGTCCCTCGCAAACAAAAAGCCGAACAAGGCGCATCAAACCCTTTCTAAACAGGAGCAGGAACTCGTGAATACACAATTACGGAAGGAGTCTGAAATAAGGCGCAAAGTCAGCGAACTGTATCAGACTTCAAAGAGAGGACTGGCCCTCGTGAGAAGCATCGTTGACTCACGGGCGGAGTCATTCCCAGAGTTCTTCTCTTTAGTGATCAGTTTGTTTCTAGATGGTGTAACAACGCACGGCGCTGCGCTCTTGGGACAGGCGGCATTTGATAGCTACATTGTAAGTTATCTTCGAATGCATTAAGATTTCTTCCGCTCAGTTATCTCATTCTGGCTTAGGATCTTGGACGGTTTTACTCCGAGCGTCTTGGCACCTTTAAAACTTGGGTTGGAGTTGCCACTCTGAGGTGTCAGGGTGGAGCAATCGTCCCTGAAGAACTTTTAGTCGAACCCTTGAGTTGTAGGTGGAAGTGTTTATATTCAATTGATAGTATATCTAATAGTCAGATCAGCTTTGGCTCTTCGTGTCCTTTACAGACTGCGATCTTTGTCAGAGCAACAACCCTTTGACGCGCCCACTACTCCTACTTTTGTCCGTTCCTCACTTCTGTAATAAAGGCAGGTGGCTTCACTTAGGGGGAACAAGAGGAGACTGCCGAGCAAACCGTCCTCATCGTCGACATCATTATATTCTACTCAGCAGAATGTAAGTCTTCGGTCGCAAGGACACTGAAGATTTAGGCTCATTAATTGACTGTCAGTTGCTGACACCAGATTCCCAAGGGCGCAAACGTTAATCGAGCGTCTTGGAGAAGAGCAATCCCGGGATATGGTTCCCAATCTCCTTCGTACTCTCAAGACCAATACTTCTGGTGTTGACAGACAAGATATCTGGTATCAGCGGCAAAGCGGAGGTATCAGAAGATGAAGTGGAGTTTACCACGGTTGAATCTTGTTGTAAAGCTCTTACCGACGCTCTTGGAAAGGAGCGGAGAGATCGTGTACTCTCTACTCTATACGTTGTCCGACAGGATGCGGTCAGCGTTGTTTGACAATCTGCCATTCATATCTGGAAGGCACTGGTTCACAACATACCGAGGACTGGTATTGTTATGTTCTTTATGTGCTTTCTTGGTACTAATATGTTTTTCCAGTGCGCGAACTTTTGCCTGAGCTTGTTACGCTCCTTATCAATCTCCTCGTGGATGAGGATAGTAGCGAGTCGCAGGAGGTTCGTTGGCATAATATTTCGGCAATGGTGAAGATACTTACTCTTTTTCGATTGCATCACGTACTATAGGCGAGCTGTGCAGAAAGTTTGGCGAGCTAATCTTGGGAGAGATTGTCACTAGTCTTCGGTCGAAAGCCAGCTCCCCTGACAGTAGAATAAGGGAAGGCGTGTGCCTGGCGATGTGTGAGATCATGTAAGGGCGTTCTAATCTCTTGGGCCTCGTGTACTTTACTAACAAAATCCATAATTTTAGGGAAAACGCGACTGAGACTCAGAGTGAAGCGTATAATGATGATATTGTTGCTACAATTCGTACAGCTCTGGTGGACAACGAGGCGAACGTTCGCTCTACCGCTGCGAAGGCCTTTGATGGCATACAAGAACACTTGGGAGCAAGAGCTTATCGACCAGACCATTCCTACCTTACTCGAAGCTCTTCGGCAACCAGGCGAGAACTCAGGTACTGCTTTACAAGCTCTAAAGGAAGTCATGAATGTACGTAGCCTGGATTTATCTCCGTTTCCAAGTTACTAATGAGGATATGAACTATGAAGGTTCGTGTAAACTCTGTGTCTCCCGTGCTTATACCTACCTTAATTTCAACGCCGATGACTGTCTTCAATGACCGCGCGCTTGCATCGCTGGTGACGGTCGCAGGCAATGCGCTCAGCAAGCGTTTAACCCAAGTTCTTGGCGCATTAGTCAATAATATGGAGGAGCCCCCAGGATGAAGAACTTTCTTCCGCTATCGAGGAAGCGGTCAATACTCTTCTTGGCTCAATTTCTGACGCGAAGGGCTTAAACTCGCTCATGCTGCTTCTATTGGGATGGTAGGACGGTTATCATATTCGATACGATATTGTTCTAACTTTACCTCCCCTAATTTCGTAGGCTCAAGTCAGGAAATCCCACACGACGCGCAAGTGCCTGCGAATTGTTCGGCTCCTTCTGTGAAGAGAGTAGCTTGAATGACTCTCTCTACCACGTCGACTGGATCAGGGGCAACTTGTCTCTCTGATGGATGATCAAGAAGTGGTCGTGCACACTGCAGCATGGCAAGCCTTCGATGCCTTCGTCCAATCCGTACCGAAGGATGAGCTCGAGCCATTGGTCGTCACGCTCAGACGGACAATCGAGTCCGCAGGCGCTCCAGGGCGCTATGTGCCTGGCTTCAGCCTGCCAAAAGGTATCGCGCCCATGGTACCGATCGTCATCGCGGGCCTGACGATGGGCAGCAACGAGCAGCGCGAGAACGCAGCGTACGCGATCGGCGACCTCGTCACGCGCACCGAAGAGTCCGCGCTGAAGCCGTACGTCGTGCAGCTCATGGGTCCGCTCATCCGTGTCGCCGCGCAGGCGACGGCGTACCCGCCTGGCGTGAAGGGTGCGATCCTGAGCGCGCTGGCGACGATGCTGGATACAATCCCGACGTTCGTGAAGCCGTTCTTCCCGCAGCTGCAGCGCATGTTTGTCAAGGCTACGTCGGACCCGAGCAGTCTCGCCGTCAGGAGAAAAAAAATAAGGTGTCAAGTGCTTTGGGCAGCATGATGAAGTCTGAGCCCTATGTCAACCCGGTGGCAACAGAATTAATATTTGGTGCAAAGATGGATGACAATGCTCTTGCTGCTAGCCATGTCAATGCCTTTGCATATGCGGTGAAAATTGAGTGTGGAGAAGGCCAGGGAAGCTTACATAGAGTTGTTTTCTGTACATAGTACAGTAGAAAGTATGTGATATAAAAAATCTACATACTCAAAACAACACTCTCAACTCCGGGTAGTGGGCTATGCTGTGCATGCAACCACAGCCCCTCCCTCTGTTTATTATACACATGTTATAATCTATTTTTGGATCATAGATAGAGTCAGTACCCCCGGAGGGCCATAGTATAATCAGTTATCAGCCTGCTGTCATCCTGCAGGTTTTCCACCTTTCCGACAGCCCTCAGGTAATTCCATTGTAGACGTAGTGTCAGCCCGACTGTAGTCTTGTATACAGTTAAATCAAATATAAAGTCTTGAAATCACTTATAATATTGTGCCTGACTGACAGCTATATGGTAAGACAGTTACATTTGTTGACACACACAGCTAAGCAGCACGCAACAAGGAATGAACTTAGAAACACCACAAGAGCAGATATCTGAGAATTTTCATTTTAAATCATTCTCTCAATTTAGGATTAAACGGACAAGAAGGATTACAAAGGCGTAAACTACTAGGCTGAGGTCGGGACGCATTCCGCTACCGACCCAGCAAGAGCATGTCGATACTCTCCCTTCTATATACAGTACTTTCTAGCTATGGCCCGTTCAATATGTAGTGGTGTCACCGAGCCCTTTGCTCGGTTTGAGCGCGCTACTCGGGCCTGGCCACACTCCTCTTGGCCTCTTCACGACGACTGGCGGACTGCGCGGACTGCTGACGTGCAAGCTCTAGCTCGTTTGCTGTGCTTGTTGTGATTGCTGGATTGCCTGAAGTCGCATAATCTCCATCTGCATCATCTGCATTCGAAAGGCTTGATCTTGAGCCTGCTCCTGCGCCTGAGCATATATTTGATTGAAGGATCCACGAGCAGCAGTCATGGGCATCTCCTGGCGCGGGAACGATGTGAACGGTCAAGGAAGGTAGATGGACAAATGTAAAATGGACAGAGAAGAACGAAGGAGAGGAAAATGTCCTTAATCATCGTCCTCGAGAGAAAATCCCAGTTCCATGTCGGTGTAGGCGGCGGCCTACGCTCGGCACAACCAAATACTTTGCGCCATACATCACATTTCTGTTGCATTTCTGGTGCCTTCGTGATGACATCCCACACAGTGAACGAGTTGTTACCGCCGGTGGCGATTGCTGTCTGATCGTTGTTCCAGTTCTTCGGGAAGCCGCGGTTCATGGCCGTGTTGGGGAATACCTTCTCCACAAACACAGCAGAAAATGACACCTTCGGGGAAGGCGATGAGGAGGAGTATATGATATACCCTCGGAAGCTGGACGGCACCCAAACAGTCACATCCGAGGTTCCACCAACGATCTAGAGGTTTGATGGTCCATTGAGTGCATATTTGTAAACTTTGACGCTTATAGGCCCTCTTTCATCACCGACGGACATGCCAGTGCGATGGTCCTCCAGCTGATATCTCGGCCTGCGAGGTGACATTGCAAGGCTCAAATCGATGGGCGCAGACTCCGTGAAGCCTTCGAAGTTCCATTGTCAGATGCTGTCATCGACATTCTTGTAAGTGCTCAAACATTTCAAGATAGCAAGCTTCAGACTTACCGGAATACTCAGTTAAACCATATGTATTCGGTGTATCACTTTGTTTGCTGGATGCTAGCACCGTAGAGTTGGGGCCTTCCGGGATATCATTGAGGGAATGGCTAGTCTCGTGTCGTTCCAGGTCATTGAAGGCTGGACTAGGTGTGGACTATCGGGCAGAGCCCAGAAGCCGGCGAGCTCGGTGCCGCGAGCGGTAACGGCTCCTTGCGCGCACCACTTCGCAGGAGCGGCGTGATGTCCCAATACTTGAGCGTCTTGTCCAGGATCCCGCTTACGAGGCCTTGACGTCCGGCGTGAACGAAACACTGTACACATTGTCGTCATGACCCTGCAGGCGCTCGACGAGGAAGCCCATGGCGACGTCCCAGATGCGGACAATGCAGTCCAGCGAGCTTGCAGCGACGAGCCGTCCATCAGGCGGGATTGACACGCTCGTCACGCCGGTATCAATACCCTCCGGTTCGTTGATCTCGAGTACCTTCTGAGAGCCCGTCTCTATATCCCAGATGCGCGCGGTGCGGTCGCCCGAGTCACACACAATATGCCTCCCGTCCCTGGAGAAGTCGAGCGAGTAGATTTCCTGCTGATGGCCTTCGAAGACCTGGCGGATGCGCTTCTTGGCGATGTCCCACCGGTCGCGTTCACGTTCACGTTCACGTTCGCGCTCACGATATTTCTTCCTATCCTAAGAACGATCGCGTTCGCGGCTTCTGAACGCTTTGTTTCTCCAAGCCAGCGCGGTGTGATGTGCTAACCGTCTCCAACTACCGTGACAAAGCGCCCGTTAGGAGAGTGTTGATGCGATGTCGCGAAGATTTCCGTGGTGCCAAGTTCACGCACGGACAGCGGAATGCGTTGCCCTTCAGGCGTCTCGTCACCCGCAGAGCCTTGGAGATTGGCGGACAAGACTTCCGTGTTGCGGGTGTACACCAATTTTCCCGACGGCCGTGGCGGCCCTATAGCTGCAATCTCTCTTCGAATCTGCGCAAGGTCAGAGTCCGAGAGCTGAGGGCGCTTTCCATCCTTCGGTGGAGACGCATATATAAACTGCCTGAAGAGCGACAGAAGCATGAAGTTCGCAGTGACATCTGACGCATCCGATGCGAGCATCAACAGCCGAGAATGGTCGAGATACAGGCTCTCAGGATACCCAGGTTGAAGGCTCGGCTGATGCGTATAGTGGCTTTTCGTCACTGGTGTGGTCGTAGGACTGGGTGGGAGAGTCGCGGATGTTGGACTCGGTGGGAAAAGTACGAGGTCCACGAGAGCGGGAGAACGGTGGCGACGATCTTATGAACCGAAGGGAGAGACTTCACCTGTTCTGGTGCAGGCAGGAGACCACCCAAAGCATCATGAAGCTCCGATGACGCCGTCACTCTTTCATATGCAGCTGTAAACCACCGACGCGTAACGGCAACATCAAGATTATGCCGACGATTGAACAGATGCATTTCGAACTGTGGCGCAGAAGCTGGTAGATGCGGTCGTAGGTGTGACAGGAGGTGATTTGCCAGATCTTGGTAAAGAACCGGTTAGTTTGGCTCACGTCGATCAGTTATCAGAGGAAATTAACTCACGAGCCTCATAAGTTCCAAAAGCTCGAAGCACGTCCGCATCGCCGATAGAGCCTCCATCATCGTACCAGATTTTCCAGGTCCACAGTTCGATGCGAACTCCACCATTTTCTGCACCATCGTGTCTCTTGCTGGCGCGCAGTGCTTCTTCAGTAAATCGCCTATTGCCGAAAAGAGCTTCCCCAAATCGAATACGCCATGCTTTAGATGCTGCTCAACAAGCGGAACATCAAATGCTTCGTGAAGCCACGCGACGCTTGCTTGATCCGAAGCAGACAGTCGCCGAGGACGAAGGCCAGGATTTAAAGACTGCACGGCGCTCGATCTCACGGGTATGGGAGGAGGAGGGGGAAGGACAACGGCAAGGATAACCTCACGCAATTCTTCGATGAGAGGACGAATGCGCGACGGCACGCGGATTGGAAGTGAATCCTCGAAAGGAAGATGGACCTTCGAATCCAATGTACGGCTCGGAGGGATACGAGAACTCGAAGCACAATGACAAACGTGGCGGCGCAGACACCTCGTATCGTTGAACGAAACACATGGGCAGCCATCCTCAAGCTCCGATAGAATCGCGCACCAATACATCTCTGTAGTCTCACGCTTGCGCTTGCTGTCAGTCGGTCTAAATTGGAGACCGATATCAAACAAAAGATCATGTCCTGCGAACAGATAATGAATACAGGGGAAGACGGAAGAATTTCAGATGAGTACTCACGGAGCTGTGGATTCTTCATGATAGCCTCTAAATCCAATTCTTGCAGGGTATATCGGTTAATGGGAGGGAGAATGGGTGGAACGTAGATGGGTCCGGGTCCGTGCTGAACGTGAAGGAAGTCTCGTCCCGGCCAAGCTTGACCACGACTACACCTTCGTCGTAACCTACGGCAACCATGTTTCCCTGCGGTCGGATGGCAATGCACCATGCGCGTTCAAGAGCGTAGCTCAAGGTGTTCTCTAGTCAGTATGTGCCAGAGTTCCAGATCTTGATTTTACCATCTTCCAAACCGCTGACAATTAAGGGAAGACTTGGGTGGAAGACAGCAAACGACACGTTGTTGGTGTGTCCCTCCATCGTTTGGACACAGCTTTTGCTGAGATAGTCCCAGATTTGATTGTCCGGTCGTCGCCACTCGTGACAAGGTATGGCTTGTCTGCACCAGGATACTAGAAGTCGACATAGTTTACGCCGCCCTTCTCGTGTGCCTCCAGAGTGAAATTGGGTGTTGACGAACCGAGCGACCACATCTTGACGGTGTGATCAAGACAGGAAGAAGCGAAGGTACATAGTTGTATCCTTAGGGTTGAGCACAAGATTCATAATGGAATGTGTATGAGCTTCAAATATCTTTGAGAATAATCAGTATAGGCCCAATTTTGAAGTGGTAAGTGAACGCACCCGAGTACACTTCCACTTGTTTATCCCAGTCCCAAGCTCTGACTGTCATATCATCACAGCCCGTCAGTACAATGCTAAGTGTCGGGTGAATAGCAAGGTATCGAATGCAGTCAGGATGTGTCTCGAAAGCAGACACTTTCTCGCGAGTGTTGTAAGTCGTTAGTTGTCCAAGCCAGGTTTGGACTTCGTGATTTGAGGCCCGGCGGTGACGCTGCGGAGTTTGAATCATAGCCTGAGGGTGACTTACCGCGACGCATCGTGACATGCCCCCCATCCTCTCTCTCTCTCCTTCCACTTCATCCTCCTCCATCCATCCTCCTCCTTGTCCATCCACCCACAGGATGGCCTACAAGCTTCGTGTTTATGTTGCTAATGGTAAGTTCTCCTCAATTGCTCTTCAATTCTCTCTTTTTCTGATCATTTATTAATGTGCCACTCGGTTGTGTGACTGTATGCATTTTCATACCCGGCAAGCTTACAACCGGTGAGTTCCCGGTTTTTATTTTAGGACTACTTTCTCACTCTTACTTCTGCCAGTCACGTCTTCCTCCCATACTTCGCTGTATCCGTTCTCTTCGAGCACCATTTCTAACCAGCTGTACCAGGTATCCATGATGATGGACGCATACGACCCGCATCAAGAACACCAGATGGCGGACTACGGGTGGCGCTACCAGGAGTACACCGCGTACTACGCTACACAGCACCAGCAGCAGATGGCCATTCCATCATCGGCCTCCGCACCCTCCTCATCGACCTCTGCCTCCTCGAAAGTACCTTCACCTCCTCCAACTCACAACTCATCCCCGAGCCTACGGCGTATTCGCTTCGATGATGTCGAATGGGTCAATGAATGGCAACGGAGCGTCACGTCTTTCTCCCTTACTTCGCTGTATCCGTTCTCCTAACCTGCCTACTTTGCAAGCCTCGTCCGAGGACCAGCTGTACCAAGACGAGAAGCGCTGATGCGGCGCTGCTAGGCGACTATAGCGGAGGCGGATATCTTCACAGCTCGCCAGGCGGTAGCCAGGGTCAGAGCAGTCCAGGAGGCGGCGACCGGGTAAGGCATTACTTGAACCACGCATATCCACCTGCTTGTCTGTCTGACTGACCACGGGGCTACGTCTTCCAGAAACAAGCCCAACAATCTTTATGGCCCGTGATGATCAAACAGATCCTGAGCGTCGAGCAGTCGCATTCGGACAGCGAGCTTGCAATCGACCATGTCGAGGACAGCCAGGTATGTCCCGGTTTTTGGATGGCCGCGGATGCTGGCGTTGGCGCTGGCGTCGGCGTGCGCGGGAAGCAGACTCGGTTGCTGACGGTGTCTGCCGTAGATCACGCTCGTCGCCCAGGTGATGAGCATCCAGGCGCAGCAAATGAACAGCGTCGTCTACATCGACGACGGGACGGGCCACATCGAGGCGTGTCTGTGGAGCGGGCCCGACGACAAGAACGAGCTGGAGCAGTATGGGTCTCTCTGTGAGTCCTGAGTCCTGAGTTTGAGTCGCACGCGCGCTCGTTTCGTGCTGACGAGACAAACCCCGCACAACGAGCAGAAGTACGTGCGTGTGACGGGGATCATGAAAGCGTTCGGGAACAAGAAGTACATCAACACGAACGCAATCCGGCCCGTCAAGGACATGCACGAGCTGTACTTCCATCTCATGGAGGCGATGTACGTGACGCTGGTGCACCAGCGCGGACCGGTGCGTACCCCTCACTTGATTGTCTTTGCGCCTCTTGCACCGAGGAAGGAATGGAACACAACCCCGCTAATTTGACTCTGCTCCCCGCGCACACCGCCTCCGAAAGCAGGCCAAGAATCCGCCGCTAACACGTCGAACGCAAACGGGGGCGCATCAAACTACAGCGCCTACAGCTCCACTGCAGGCGCATCGGCCGCGTCCGGCGCGTCCGCGATGAACTAGTACAGCAGCTGTTCCCCACTCGCGCAGAAAATCATGCAGTACATCCTTGCGCAGCCGCGCACGGAGGAGGGCGTGCACGTCGGCGCCATTGCGCGGCACGTCAAGGCCAACGCGGAGCTCATCAGGTGCGGTCTTGTCCCTTATATTTTCCATCTTCATCGCTGATGCCAGTGGTTGTGCACTCAACAGCAGGCCTCGTCATCCACTCGTCATCCACTCCCATCGCCATGGTCCTCAACCGAGTCGATGCTCAGTGCAGTCAGCGGTTTAGACGTGAGCACTTACTTATGGATTGTCACCTTGATGTCTGCTAACAGATGACAATGACCGGTGGCAACAGGTGTACATAGCATTCTGTAATTAATTATATTACTTTGAAATATACATTCTATACATTATCTACTATCATCAGCCATTGGCAAGAGGAATAATGTAATAGAAATGCTGGCAGTAACCCGACATTTGCAGTGAATGTTAGTCTCTGTAGGACGTAGCTTTGCTGATAGGGACCACAATACGTCATCAGATCTAAAAGCCTGGCATTGAATATTATTTTAGATAGACTACGTAAGGCCTGGAACCCGCTGTCTGAGGCCGTAATCTGTTGTCAGAGCTGTCAGCACGAGATGACTTGTATGCAAAGATAGCTACTACAAACCTTATCAGCTGATATCTTCAATGAAATATGTTCTCATCATTATCTTTCTGCTAGACTTTATATTTAAATACAATGTTTATTATATATATAATCTTGTTGCCTATCACAAAATCCATGATATAAGCTGTCTTAATGATGAGATTTATACCAAATTTCTCACAATATATTAGGTAAAAACCGGTGCAGTCTCTATCAGTCAGTTAAGTCATGTACTACATTTTATGGTTTAGAATAATTGAAAGTCTGCTAATACATTACCATAAGTATCTAACAGACATACTCTGCAACATATTTTAGGGGTATTATAATGCCATTGTAGACGGTAGTGGTACGATTCGGGTATTTTGTCCGATTTTATCTATTTCACCGTATATAAGTACCATGTAAGACTATTTCCCTTTTCCTGATGTACCATGCAGATGGTCACGTCAACGACCCGCTCATACAATTCGAATATAACGAAATTTGTACTGCTATCGAACACGAGAAACTACAGAAGCAGACTGGTTGGCTGCAACTCTTTAGGACTCCTGGAAATCGTCGGCGGATGCGCATAATCCTCGCGATTGCATTTTTCTCGCAATGGAGTGGCAACGGCCTGGTGTACGTACCTCCTCGATCCCCTCCACATAAAATGACTGACATGCTATCGCATTTGTATTGTAGCTCATATTGTGAGTGATTCTGTGCAAGCTACTTATCTATTTACCGTACCCATATGCTGCCTTAGATTTGAACCAGGTGTTTGATACCATTGGAAGTGAGTGTCCCGAGCAATGTTAGCATTCTTGTGCTTTTTGCTAATGTATATTCAATCTAGTCACCAACACCGTCGAACAACTTTTGATCAATGCGTTTCTTAACATGTGGTCTTTGATCCTTGCCGTCCTCGGTGGCCTGTTCTGTGAACGAGTAGGACGTCGTCCACTCTTTTTGATTTCTACAGCAGGCATGCTCCTTTTCTTCACGCTCCAAACGATATGCACGAGCCAATATGCGATTCACGGTAACAAAGCTGCGGGAAATTCTGTTGTTGCCTTCATCTGTAAGTTAGGCGAACGAGAGCGCGAGAGTGATGGTTGTGCTAAATTACGCTACAGTCCTCTACAGTGCGGCATATGCAATTGCATATTCACCACTAATTACTTCGTGAGTAACCGTACTATACGTACAACTTTTAAAATATAGACTGTATACTATCCTCCAGGTACACAATTGAAATCCTCCCTTTCAACCTTCGCGCCAAGGGATTTACGTTATTCTCTTTCGCGGTCTCAGCTTCTCTGGTCTTCAATCAATATATTAACCCAATAGCTCTAACAGCCATCGGATGGAAATATTACGTGAGTGAACTTGTCTGCCATCCCCACAGGTCTACAGTATCTCTGAAATATGTTATAAAGATTGTGTATTGCGCTTGGATCTCCTTTGAGCTGGTCTTTATATATTTCTTCCTCGTCGAGACGAAGAATAAGACACTGGAAGAGACAGCAATGTAAGAGTCAGATCCGAGCTTGCGTATCTTACACAGTAGTTGCTGATATATCTTTCTAAGCATATTCGACGGAGAAACCTCGCTCGCGATCTTCTCGAAGAAGGCAATTTCCAAAATACAGCAGAAAGGAGCTGATTCTCCCATTGACGAAAAGAAGTCGGCGGGCTCCATTCACATGGAAGAAAATGTTGCGCGATTGACGTGAAGGTTTGTAATATGTAGCAAACGGCGATGGGTAGCAAGCGCTGGTTAGCATAATCTACATTCTATTCTATCTTTAAATATCGGAAGCCGCTCGAGAGTAAGTCAGGCCAAAATCCCCCGATTGCATTTGATATCACGATAGCAAGGTTAGTGGGCTTCTCTTGAATGCGGAAGATAGCAATGTATGACAGTGTGAATAGTAATCTGAAAAACTGAAAGATGCTGGATGGTACTTGGTCTACGACACCGATGATGAATGCGGCTAAGCTTGGGGTAAACTCACACGGATGTCTATAGCTACATAATGTCATTGACAAAGTCTCTGATTTATTGACCAAAGATGGGGTGAGCCTAGAAAGGATGAATCTCAGATCCATTCATTCATCTATCTACATAACCTGAAGTAATATGCCAGTGGAAGGATGAGGCTAATCCTAGGGTAAACTAAGCCTGGCACTGCATCCGACATGATTTGATCAAATGCATCTTCGTCTCAGGGTCTTTCGTTCCTCCCGTGTATCTTGAAAACGAAGTCGCTTTCAACATTAAAAGACGAGCTATGGCTGTACATATCCATCGATGCTCATTCTATGGTACGGAACATGCAAGACGACCTACAGGTTGTGCAGCAAACGTGGTTCGCAAGAGGTGGTTGTGCCACTTTGTACAAAGCCTATCTTCGTACAAATAGCTCCCAAGACCGCAAACCAGTATGTCGGGCCTCACTATCGATAGATATGGTGCGCTAACTAACTACCATCGCTATCCTAGGTTGTAATCAAGGTTCCGGTGCTTTATGCTAGCGATTCAGGAGAAACAGAGGAAAATGCGAGTGCGCTAGCAAGAGCAGTGAAGCGGTATGTCATACTAGCACACCTAAGCTGCATTCAGAGTGTATTGCTAAATGAGATGATGCAGTGAAATTGTTGTATGGTCATCTCTATCCTATCCAAACATTCTGCCTTTCCTCGGTACTTGTCACGTCAAGCCAGGTCACCTGGGACTTGTCTCCCCTTTCTGCGCTAACGGCGATATTAACAAATACGTTGCTGGGAGACCTGACGTGAACGTCATGCTTCTGGTGTGTATGATGAAGTCTGCCTTTTGCAAGAGCTTACAACTGTGCCATGTACGTATACGTAGCTGGCTGAAGTAGCAGGTGCTATCGATTACTTGCACTCGTTTAGCTCACCCATAATTCACGGGGATATCAAAGGCGTATGTGGAAACAATTATCTTAGAGAATATCTTTTAATTCGGACTTTTAAATGTAGGCAAACATCCTCATCAATGACCTTGGAAAGGCCTGTTTAGCGGACTTCGGCATTTCACGTATATTCGACGTAAAGGGTTGTACAACGAAGAACGCGTTGGGTACCTGCCGATGGTCATCTGTTGAGATTCTCGAGGAGGAAATATATAATTCAGAAAATGTCGTAAGCTCTCGAACCACGAGGGAATCGGATATATGGGCATTTGGTATGACTTCCCTAGAAGTAAGGATACAGCCTGTTTCGCTATTTTTATCACTGCTCCTCGACTCACTCATCTATCGTACAGATATTAACCGGCCAACTGCCATTTTTCGAAATCAAGCGTGATATTGCGGTAGTGTTTGAAATCGTTCTTAGAGGCGCAAGGCCGGTGCGACCCAATCAGGCGCTCATTACTGATACCGTGTGGACGCTCTTGGAAGCGTGCTGGTACAACGATCCAGCTGCTCGCCCTAACTCAAGTTCAGTAGCTCTGATTCTTGACCTTATCGTGGGTACACGGGGTGAAGGTGTCGGACTGGACGTTCCGTCCATCTTGCTTCTACTCGAAACAGACTCGGAAAGGCCCGGAACAGACAATATAAGGCGGGGCCAGGAGAAAGATTACTTGTGCCACTTTCCCAATTGCTGTGCGCGGTTCTCGGAAATGGACGAGTGCGTTGACCATGAATATACAGAGTATCTGCATGTGATAATGCCTCGAGAAGTGACGTAGCGAAAGCATCATCCATAGAAACCCTTTCAGTCTAATCTAATGTTCCCTTGTTCTTCTCTGTCAATGTTCTGTATTATTTCGTCTGTCGCTATTCCTCATTGCTGTTATTTTTGTAATAAATTCGTCATTTTGAAACCTCGCCAGATAGATACTAGGAACGACAAATATATATCCCATGCAAACAAAAAAAAAGGAGTGAGTGAAGGAATGTGTATATGATTTATACTTAAGAAGGGCAGTCGTCGAGGTTGAGAGAACCATCGGGGCACGCCGGGATCTGAGTGGGAGCACCAACTGTAAAAGAAACATGGGTTAGACAAATTCGAAATAACACAGGTAGCAAAAGGCAATACCATCGGTCCTCAGTACCGGGAATGGTGACGGGCAGGCTTGCTGAACATCCTTGTGGCCAGTGCCAGCGGGGAACCTTTGCAATGTAGTAAGTTTTTCAGCACGCAAATTTCTCATCAGAGCCAGTAAAAACTTACGTGGCGGGCTTGGCTACCGCAGGTTTTGCGGCTGGAATGAGGTCAGAGCAATCGACGAGGTTCCTCGGGTTGTGGCCAACGACGGCGAGCTTTTCCATAGCACTCTGGAAGTTGGACATCATGAGTCTCTGGTTGTTGACCATGCTTTGCCATTCGCATGCAGTACGGTGGTCGCGAGCAAGCGCGAAGTCGGACTGAAGGCGCATCTCACCCTGGGCGGGCAGAGGGGAGTCGACCTCGGCACCATCTGTGTTGTTGATGCCGAACGGCACGCCAGTGCCCTTGAGCAGAACCTCGAGGAAGACCTGGGTGTCGAAGGTGAACGGCGTAGAGTCGAAGGGGACAGCCTGGTGGCCAGCTACGAGCGTATCAGAACGCGCGATGGTGTGCGAGGCGAGCAGGTGGATGAGCTCTGCGGGCGTGAACCCGCCGTCTTCCATGCGGGCGAGGATCTTGTCGACGCTGTCCTGCGGCTCGGGAACGGTACCATCGGACGCGGGGAACGTCGCGTTCGGTCGGCCCGCAAGGAACTGGATGCGGGGCGCGCCGGCACAATTCGTAATGCCAACCGCACCAGCGAACTGGATGAGATCGCCTGCAGTGACGAGATGCTTCTGGAGGAGCGGCGAGAGGGTATCGACAGAGTCATCGATGCCGGCGTTTGCGGCGAAGGCGGTCTCGATCTCGTCAAAGATGATCATCGAGCCATCTGCGCCTCCGCCCCTGAGCTTGCCTGACTTGGAGAAGCCGATGGCGTCGTGGAAGGTGAGACGGAGGGATTCGTGCACGTCCTCACCGCACTCGCCGTCGAATATCTCCTGCAGATCATCGCGGAGAGAGAAGAAAGGGCAACACTGGAACAAAGACGGAGGTCAATAATAAGAAGGCTTTTAAGCTTTCGTGAATAGACTCACAGCCTCGTGACTGGCGAAGTTCTTACCATCGGGGCAAGCTACTCGTTTGACGTTTGCAGCACCCGCGAAGGCAGCAAGAGCAACAGTAGCGATGGCGAGTTTGAAGACCATGGTATTAGAGTAGAGAAGAAGACGGTGTAAGCCAGACTCAAGGAGTGAGGAATGTGAGCTTTCAAGGCATACATTTTATACCATCCAGACTGTTACTTCAAAGATAAGTGCATCACGATAGATCACTAACGAACGAAAGAAAAAATGAAGCTATCAACTTCCGGTGCGAATTTCAAAGGAACCGGTAGCGACGTCACCTTAAATCAACCACTGAGAGAGCTCGTTATAAGTAATAATGTGAACACAAGCATGCTCATATCCATCCGAGCGGTACTGAGCATGCAGGCGATAGATGCTGATCAGCGGTACCGGCTGGACATACTCCCAAGCGAGAAGCAAGAAAGACACGAACTTCGACGCATAGGGCAGTACTTATTTTTGACCGAGAGTGATCTTCGCAGCGGTGCCAAGCCACCGACAAGTTTAACGGTAATTGAGGGCTCCCTGCCGACATGTGAGACAAAGATAATTGAATTGGCGTGCAAGGGCGTGATAGGAGCGACAGGTAGCAGAGAGAGTCCCAGGCGTTGTGAGTAATACCAAAAAGTCGGGATTGATCGCTATCGGAAAACTCCGAGGCGGTTAGGCCATTTCTTCAAAGAACTAATTCTGCTAGACGTTTGTTCCTTTTCATTTGAGGCTAGTCTGGATAAGTTGTATCCAGATTTATAGGCAACGTTCTGCCTAAGTCAAAGCTGTAAATCTTGTTGGAGTAGTAGAAGCAAGAGTGAGACGGACAGCGCACCAAGTTTAAAAACCGAATGAGTGGTACTTTCACCCATAGAACAGGGAACCAAAGAGTGTTCCCGCATTACATACTGACACCAGGGCAGAATCCCATGAGTCGTATGAGATGATAATTTTAAAACAGAATGCGTATGGGTCAAAGATGTATGAGAAAAAGAAGATGGTTTCAACAGCATGAGGGTCAATAACATTCTACATGTCGGTTGTTGCCTTCAATAAGTTGAAAAGGGACTGCACAGGAAATTCAGACACTACGAAAGACATGAAACAGCGGATGAGAGTTTCGAAAGTGCCAATGAAATTGCAAGAAGTTACTTAGCAAAACCCAGGAGCCACAGTTGAGTCTTGACTTCAGCGGTGCGCTCTGCTTGTTCATTGAGGAACGGTTTCACAAAACTACAACTCGAAAATGTTGAGAGTTGCTAAGCAGTTGCGCCAGCACTTTATGATTGCCAATCAAGTTTAAAGTACCACCGAAGGCATGTCCGAGTCATCGACGCTACGAGATAATTTCCCAACAATTCAACCATCTCGTAGCATCACTTTCCCCCAAAGGTTCCAAGCCTTTGCTAGAAAATGTCTTTGATAACCTGACAGTCTGACTCAGGTCTAACCTCATCTGCATGACATCGCTCGACTTCTTCCCCTCCGATGTGAGCGATTGGTAGAATTCAAGTAACTTCAGCGCAGGTACTCGCTCCAAGACATCCTTTCCACCCGCAGCTAAAGAATCCCTAAGACTCTTCAGACATGTCAACCACACGATATATGGCTCAACGGGGAGGCCAAGAGACAGCGCGATTTGATCAATGATGATTTTCGACTCGACGGGATATCGATGTACGAGATTAACGACCGGTGCACGGTTGCCAACGTCCCGCAGGTCAACGATTGTGGAGGCAGCTATGTCGACTGGAATCCAAAACAGCTTCTAGAAGAGTGTCAGATAAAGTAGAGGTGAATTGGCAACGATGCTTACGTCCTGAAGGTCCGGGAGGCATCCAGTCGCTCTAGCCGATCGGACAATAGTCGGGAACCACTCCCATGGATTCCACCTTCCAGTCTCGCTGTTACCGCATAGCTGTCCTATTCGAACAATTACAGGATTCAAAGGCGTTCTCTCGCGTGCAGACTCCAATATACGGGATGCAATCCATTTAGATTCTCCGTAGCCCATGCCGATCGCAGTTTTAGGGTCTGGGTTGATGGTCGCTGGAATTAGCCCTGCTTCAGAGAGGTCTGCTAGGGAGTCAGTTATTGAAGATTATCTGAAATCTTAGGTGACGTACTCTGTAAATCAGAAATAGAGCTTGCGAAACTAGAGACGGGACTTTCTCTAGGTTAGATGAAAGTGCGAGATCAATAAGATGGCGAACGCCACGCAAGTGAGGAACGAATGAATTCAAAGACATATTGAAGTCCACTTTCCACGCTGTGGAGGAGATTAGATGACGAAACAATGATCAGTTTTGAACCCACCGAGGTGGAGGATGTTTGTCAAAGTGCTTTTCAGTTGCCTTATAACAGCATCAGACAGTCCCATATTAACGAGAGTTATGTCTCCTTCAAGATAGACAATTTTGGGAGAATCCATAAAAGACTCGTCAAGCCCTTGGAGTCGAATTGCTTGAAGGTGCCTGTCTCGAAGATTCCCTCCTCCCGATGGTTTTTTTCGGTTGAAAGTGTAGACCTTCTGAACAGTTTCAATCGAGACCAAATTCTTGAGAACGTTTATTCCGAGGCTGCCGGTAGAGCCAGTGATCAGGACGACCTCCTGTTCTGGGAGAGGTGATGTACCGACGTGGTTAGGAAATTGTGCTGTATAGTGTTCGACGAGTTTCAATAACTGTCTTGTTCGTTGTTCATTATTCTCGGTGATGGCAATATTTCCGGCAACCAAGTAGGATACAAGCTTTCCCAGAGACGCGGCGGTTGGAAAATCATAGATAGACCTCGTCTCGATTGAAATATTGACATCAGCTCGATGGATAGCACGAGCAACTGTACTCCGAAGATACATGGCTTCTAAACTGGTGATTTGTGTCATCGATGCACTGAAGATTATCAGAGAATAAGGCATACCTGTCAAAACCATTCTGAAAGAAATCATCGTCGTTCTCCAGTTTGTGGCCGAGTACATGAGCGACCGCGGCATGGATGAAATTAACGCAGTCCGCTTCATTCCATGAGTTCGGCGTGCATGTAGTATCTACGGAGTAGGCAGACTGCTGAAACGTGCGGTAAACTTCTGCTATCTCGTCAGCATAGTCTTTAAGGATCTCTGCCCTCCTTAAAGTTTGCTTGGGCGTGACTTTGAGTGGCTTTGCTGGGTCGGCAATTACAATCATCTAATCAGGATTGAGAGTTAATGAGCGAATATTCACATCAGTAGATATGGGCCATACCTCTCTGAAAAGACGGGAATGTCTTGGGGCGTGAGCGTTGGCTTCTTCCACATTCGGCCTGAGACGTGTCAGTGTCTTCATACTCATGTTGAGGCGATTGCATATACCATATTTCATCAATGAAGACGCTTTGTGATGTCTCGTCTTTGAGGACCTCGACTGGCTCAATGATGACCCCAGGGTGAAACTGCTCCCTGCCAAACATCAACAATCTTCTCACACTGGGGTGTTTGACTATGATGGACTCTGTATTGCAAAAATTAAGAAAAACCTTGCTCGAGAATTTCGCTCGTGTGCTTCTTACCGATTGGACCCGGATTAGTCTTCTCGCCGTTCGAGTGCATGATTTGGTCATCCTTTCTCCCAGCGACGCGCCACAGATCTGGGTTAGAAGCGTGACGGGTAAGCAAGTCTCCAGTAGCGTATGCCGGTCTGTCATCAATCTTCGTATTGAATGCGCAGGGTCGGAGGCTAGGTGACTCCTAAGTGACTTCAATGGATACTCTCGAAAGGCCTAAAAGTCCTAAACTAAAGACACTCACGGTTATACTAAGCTCGTAAACGTCTTCGGAACCATCATCGCGAGAAAGGTGAGCGCTGACATGCTCAGATATCTACGTAAATGTTGAGCTACCCTTCCGTTTTATGAGCAGATATGTTTCAGAGGAGATTACCTTAAAGTATTCCCAGTCCTTTGAGGAGATGTCTAGTCGGTGGTTGTTCTTTGAGTACAACAATTAGAAGAAGGAAGGACTGCTAACTTATAGGGTATGCTGTGACTGGTCCAATTTCAGTCCTATACAATGTATCAGTCATATCCGGGAATAGAGAGCTCACAAACATGATACTTACGTCCCATACTGAGTTCGAATATTAACACCTTTTGAAATCAGGAGTTCGCCCACTCTTCTATTCATAGGCCCGCCCCCCAGCATCTGCAAAGAGTGAATTATGGCGTTTCTTTCAAAAGATCTGAGATCCTTACAATGATGTCAAAACTAGCAAGTTGCTTGACAGCTTCTTCATCTAATGACCAGCTCTACAGATGTCAAGTAAGTTCAACATTTATCCTTTCGACAAGCCCGCCTCACCTCACAGAAAGATGGAACCCCAAACATGATCTTAGCTTGAGACGCGGTAGCTGCACGGAGGACACGTTGGGGAGCAGGCACTATCGGTGGCACCTGCGGAACGAAAACACCCATTACCATCCCGCTTATAGACTGCAAATAGACAACGAGGGTAAGCAGATGGGAGATAAAGTCTAAAGAGTTAAATAAATGCACCGTCCATCCCAGCGTTGGGATTGTACCCATCATATCTGAAGTTCAAACTCAATCATTTACGACTAAATCGACTGAGACGAAACTAACGAAAATGCGGTAGGCCGTGCATGGCCAAAACGTCGCCTGACACATCTATGTTTTGGTTATCTAGTCGTAAAGTAAGAATCGTGTTTCTTATCTAGATAGTCAACGTACACCAGTATTTCGAGAACTGCAGAAACGATCTATGAGATATCATTCGGGGTTTTGGAAATGAAGTCGTTCCTGTTGTTAGTTTAAAAGGTTAGTTTGGGTTGATTGAAATATCACTCTACGGACCTGAGGTATGCGTTATCAGTACTATGTCGTCCGGATGGACGTTCAAATCTCGAGGAAGGGGGTGCACATGGTGTTGTCGCCCGTAGGTTTCATCGTAACTCGGAAGCTGGCAAAGGGACATCGATGCCTCTCCTGAATTCCGAAGTAGCGCTAAAGTTTCTGCTAAAACCTTCTCTACAAGCTTATCGGTGCTGTGGACAAGCATTCGACATCCAGTGGACTTCAAGAGTTGTGCCAAGGCTGGTGGGGAGTTACGAGGCGACAACAGGAGAACTATAAAGCCAGCCCGAATAATACCCGTAACACTCGCCCAAGCAGTGATCATGTCTGTAGTTCCACGGTAGTCAATTTTAAAGGCACATCGAAAAGACACATGCAGCAACTAACCAGATACGGCGAGGATACCAATGACGGGTCTCTCTCCATTGTTTGTGCTCGAATTAATGTCGCGGTCATTGAATAGCGCATCGAGTATGTCCCTCCCTGCCGCATGCATTGCACGCATTGCCTCACCCCACGTAATGACGCCCGTTTCGTTAGCCTCTCCAGAAGTGTATTGGAAAATTGGACGGTCTGTTGAATGCTTTTCATGGTGTTCCCATATGCTGAGAAGTGTCGCAAAATTGTTATCCAATGAAGGCGGTGCTTTGTAGGGTTGGTCGCACATCGTATGATTCATGTAGGGGGGAGAAAGTGCACCAGGGTTGTTTTCACTACCACTTTATACGGCGTACATTCCATCTAATCATCTTAGAAACCGAACAACACTTTTAGGCACCCGAACTCTATGATAGAAAGAGTCACTGGAGTTCAAGTCGACGCTTTTAGATTGTAAGTTCGATGAAACATCACTGACCATTGCCTATAATACATCATCGTCCAGCCTCATGGATGGTTTAAAGCGAGCTAGCAAACAGATAGACTCATTTGGTAGTGTAGACGCCAAGGTCTCAAGGAGTTCAAGTTCCTTCAAGTTTTGCCTCGCGAAGGAAGTAAGTTTTATTACTGTAGCACGGTTTTTGTGTGTTTGAAAACTCACTGATAGTACTTAGTACCGGAAACATATTTGAAAGTTTGAATGGTCCACCACCCCATTCTTTATTGAGCACTTCAAGTACTGGCTCATTGGCTTCCTAATGAGTAAGTTCGAGATGAAATTAGATCTCCAGGAAGCAGGCACGTTGATGAGGAGTCAAGGAGAGAAGTTGATCTGCAACCTTCGGGTCAAGGTCTACAACATGATCTTCAAATAATAGAAGAAGTGGACGTATAAACTTAGATACGAGAAGATATGTGCTGCAGTGACAGAGCCAAAATTGAACTTGTAGGAAGAGGCCACCAGGCCGCCTGCCCGAAGTGAGTACTTAGTATTTGTTTGGTTACGTTGACCGGACCAAACAACATCAAGTTCAATTTAGATCTGAGTGCTAAAGTTACGCGTATGTTGCACTACGCAGCTTTAAAAGTCGACGATTTCAGCTGCAATCCCTTCTAACTATACTTTGCTTATCATGGTCGTTGCTCTACCCCCTCACAGGCCTCTTCGGGGCTCAAGATTGTCGTTTTTTTACCCTCCAATTCCTGCCGAAGGACCATCTCTATCTGACCTGGACAGTGCATTCCAACTACAGGAGTATATCTCCCTGCTGATCCGGAAAAACCCACACGATGTTGAGACAATTGTCTCTCTCCCAGGGAAGGTTAAGGGGAAAGGGGAAAACGATGAGTCGTCGAATGAGAAGGACGGAAAAGGCGAGGTTTTCGTGGATGAGGCATGCTGGATCTATGAACACCTGAGGTGCGTTTGCTTCCGTCGTGAATCTACAAATCTATGGCTAAAGTTCGATAACAGACGTATCGCTCAGGATCTTTCGCATCCTCTCATCACTTCTCTGCAGCAAGAGTGCACACGCTCATCATGTCCCGAGATGAAGGCTGGCGAATGGCTTTACCTCTGTGTTGCTCACGGCAATGACGGGGCTATGGAGGTTCGTCTCTTGCTTAATTGAATAGTTCTCGGTTCTGATATTGCTTAAAGCAATGCTGCGCTATCGACTACATTATCCATACTTTGGACAGTGCTACGGCGCTGCTCAACTCCCCTCGTGCATTTCCTTCTCGGTACGCCCGTTTTCTCCTTGGCTTTCAGAAGCTCTCTCATACCATATACGTTCTAGATTATCTATTCCAAATGCGTCAATCAGGCACTTCTCCTCGCTTGCTCGCAGGCTTGGGAGAATATTCGCCCATGCCTACTTCCATCACCGCGAAGCATTCGAAAACTCGGAAGCCGAATCATCTCTTTACGCACGGTTCCTCGCTCTCACCGCACGCTTCGAGCTCGTTCCTTCCGACTTCCTAGTCATTCCGCCAAGACTATACAGCACAGATACCTCAGAGAGCACTGATTCTGGCAGGGATGCCGACCCACCGCGTCTTATGGGCGCATCGCTGCACCCATCAGGAGGTTACGAGTATTCAGCTGGAAGTGAATCTGAGAGGGAAGGACTCTACGCGCGGCAAAGGCAGGAACCCTCTGGACACGAACTGGACTCCAATAGGTCTTGGAGTCCCGAGAAAGGAGGCGGCAGCCCTGCTGGTGGTGTGCTGAGCAGCCCACGCAAGATGGGCCGTAACAGGACAGATACGATGGTGTACAGCGACGTGGCAGCATTCAATGAAGAGTTCCAGCGAAATGCAGCCTTGCATGAAGCAGAACCTGTTGAAGCGAAGGAGGAAGAGGAAGAGGAGGAAGATGTTCATGAACAAATTCAGAGTGGGCCTCCTCCGACCGGACTGCCTGGTGAAGAAAAGGAGGATGCTCCTCGACCTCCGCTAGACCACGATGAGCCTGCAGAATCTCCTCATAGCGAGGAGGCCAGTGTGCCTGGTAACGATCCTGCTCCTCCACCTGTCCCTCCACCAGAGTCAAACGATCCCACAGAATTCTCGCATGTCGATGAACTTGAGCTGGTTGCAGACTCGAAGGAGCTATGCGAGCCGCATGTTTCTCCGTCGACATCTATTCCATCAGAGGAACCTTCAGAAGTCTCCGAAGAGTCTGCTCCAGAGCCACCATCAGAGTCACTCGCGTCAGACGATTCCCCAGATGCTTCGAATTCCCGGAATGCGAATGACATCGAGCTCCTATTAGAGAGGAAGCGTGTTCTCGACGAGGCCCAGGCCCAAGCTCAGGCAGAGAAGAAGGCGGAAGAAGAGGACGAAAGCAAAAGCGATGAGTTCATCGTTATCGGAGAGCAGGAGAACGACGGCTCGTCAGACCCTGCGTCGCCTTCATCGAGTGAGGAGCTGGTCGAGGCTCCGGAGGCTGAGATAGAGGTGGTTGCTGAGAGTTCGCCGGAGTCGGAAACCAAGGCTGAAGCTTCTGTCCCTGCTGCTAGTGAGCCTGAGGAAGCCCAGGTTGTCTCGAGCAGTGTCGAGGAAGACACTGAAAAGGAGATTGATCCTAATACTACCATTGAAGAGGATTTGCATGATGTAGAGAAGGCGCTACAGTAGGGCTCTTCGAAATGAACTTTTTTGTACATATTCGTAGACTGAGATCGCATTCTTCTGTATTTATCATTCTTGCAATCTAGATGATTGCTGTCCCTTTCGTCTTTTTAATGCACATTTTGCTGTGAGAATAATGACAATTATGATGAATTGTATCGCTGGTCCGATAACCAGAACGTAAACTACAAGCGATAGCCTGAAAGACCCTACGCGTCTTATAATTAAAACAATAATTTAGTACGCGATTTGAGCTAACCAAAAATTCAAACATTTTAACGTTCGGGTGAGATGTGGGTATCGTCAATTTTTTTCATTGTTGTGGGTATGTTCCGATTGGGCTATATGAATTGTCGGGTCGTCTTCGGGCATCT
Source organism: Trichaptum abietinum (assembly GCA_910574555.1). Classification (NCBI taxonomy): domain Eukaryota; kingdom Fungi; phylum Basidiomycota; class Agaricomycetes; order Hymenochaetales; family Trichaptaceae; genus Trichaptum; species Trichaptum abietinum. The sequence goes on along the minus strand of CAJTBE010000005.1, from coordinate 5,945,774 downwards.
TGTGATCTGCATTCTCCTTAATACCATCCAGAGGTTTGTCGTACGATTCCTTCGAGTACGGCGGAGGTTCAGCTGAGTTGTCTTTCGAAATACTGTTGCGGCCAGTCGGCGAAGGAATATCTTGGAGGTCGTGATCATCCTGGTCTTCGTATTTTTCGGCTTGCGACCCGGGTACAGACCGATATCCGAAACGTTTGACGAAGGGAATACTAGAAAACCGTCTAGAGCCTTTCACTGGTTTGGGTCCCTCCGGCACGATATAGCCCACGCCCTCAAAATCCCTGGAGAAGCACATACATTAGGCTGATTATTCTAGGTGAGAGGGAATTCTGTCAACGAACCTGAGAGTTCGTTTAACCCGGTTGTGTCTGCGGTACAGCCAATATATGATCCAGGCAATTGCCTTGGCTCCTGCGATTGACAGGAACACGATCAACCCAATCATTGCTGATGAGAGTCCATGCTTTTCAGCGTCCATAAGAGGCACGCTCACACCAATAGTCGTATTCACGCAGGCCAAAAAGGTTGCATTCAGCCCCGCTGGTAATGGAGTATCTTGGTCAAGTGGCAGAGGCGCACTGCTATTCGATGTGGGCATGTTGGAGGGCAGCGCAGCGGAGTTGTTGTAGCCATCCAAAGACAAGCTAAAAGACGAAGCCCGGTAGTACTGTATAATCTGTTCCGGAAGCGGCCAGGTGGAGAGCGACGGCGCGTAGGCTGAGATTGATGAAGAACTATTAGCTATGGAGCAGTTGGCGATGAGTGCATCGAGGACGGACAAGACGGACGAGCTGTCACCGAGGATGCGATAGGTGACGAGGGATGTGTTGTAGGAGGGCTGGATGATTGCTGTGGACAGGTTCCCTCCTGGACGATCAGTCGCGTCTAGATACTATAGAAGATGCATGTCGATTAGACAAGACCGGTTAACTTGCAATCTCGGACGTACCTCCTGCCCGCCATAATAGTGATTTGCAGGCGGTGAAGGATAAAAGACATAGGGGAATGGCCTTGAAGCAACGTATGTTCCATAACCACCATACGGATAACCGCTCCCAAAGCGCGACGTGCCATACACATAGGTCTGAAGCATAATCTATCTCATTCTGTTTGCACGGTAGATTTTGTTGGGAAAACTCACCCTATCCGAACCTCCGGCCTCTCGACCACTGAATGTCGTACCTGTCCCCAAAATGAAGCGAGAGCCGCCGCCGTCCGAGTAGGGTGTCGCAGAGCCCGTCTTACTTCCCGACTTCGAGATGCTGAAGCTCTGTGCACCTTGGGAGTTCGTGAAGGTGGAGGACGCACCGTGTCGTACAGCCGGACTAGTAGATCCACCGCCTTTCGTCCGTCCGTTGCTAGATGTCCCCGAGCCATGGCTGGTCGACGAGCCTCCGCTGGATGACGAACCCCCACTGCTACTACTGCCGCTGTCATGAGTGGATGTGCCACCGCCGTGAGTCGAGCTACCGTGTCCTCCGCCACCTTTCCTCCGAACTAGCTGAGACACCGCACGGACGAAGGGCTTTGCGTAGGGTTTTGCGAACTCTTCTTCCTGAGAGACAGCGCGGCGAGAGGGGGCCATCGAGGGTAGTTGCTCTGCCAGTGAAATGATATCGCCTGAATCTGCACTTTATCAGCCATTGTGGCATCAAGCCATCTGATGATCACTTACCACTGGCAGTTAGTCGTCAACACTTTTCCGGTGGAGGGTTCGTCTACTAGCAGTCGGCGAGATAGCGCTGGGATAAACGACGGGCGATGTCATCTGCTATGTCTCAAACTCATCATATCAGTGTATTTCGTTGATGTACACAAGATGATTGACAGCTTGCTCATTTCAGGGTCATTTGCATTTTGGCACTGTCGAATGAAGTGAAGATATGCTGTGCACCGTAAAAGATTTCATTTCACGGGTGTCGGGTTGGCACAAACTCGAAATCCAGTTGACAATTTATCGGATGGTTGGGAGTTAACTAACGTATAGGTTGGCACCGGGTGGAAATGCTTATAACCGTCGATCTACATGATGTATGATCTTCAGGGACGCTCGACGCCTACTTAAAACAACGAAGATGAGGGTGTAGTAAATGTTCAAGTATCAGCTTGAGATTAAAGGCAGGGATTCTAATAACTCGTTCAAGATAAAGATACGACTCGGAATTAAAAGGGACAAACCGCACGCGGGGGCGGCGGCATTTCTACGACGACGAAGCATAACCATGTTATCAAGTGTATTGCCATCGCAGGAGACAGAATATCCAGCGATCATCTATAATTCGTCACATTCGGTGCCCTCGATATCAGTACGAAGCTCGGCCGTCAGGTTCCCAAGAATTCTCGGGGCAAACAGAATCCGAGAAGGCACGAAATTCAGGCTGCGGAAATCTCCTCGGATGGTGCATTCGTTCTCTAACCGCAAGTTGAGCATGAGGCGAGAAAGTAGAACGACAGAAATGCTATGCAGCAATAGTCAGAACTAATACATTATCCGAGTCGAGAGCCAAGCCAGCGGTGAAGGTGTCTTACGCTGGTCCGATAATCCAATTCGCCCCCATCTCTCTCGTGAATACTTGTTGAGAGTTCACCTAGTATGGATAATATGAAGTGAATAAAGGCAATCTACTCTTCTTTGATAGCTCCTTACCCAGTAAAAAATGAAGGGAAAAACATTTGCAACAATCATAACGCTTGGCATGAGGCTTAAGTACTGTGGCTTCAAGTCGGTAAACGGATCATCGCTCACATAAAGTATATACAACCTGACAGCTATTAGCTTTAGCATTAAAGATGTACAGAAAACATGGAATCTTACCATCTCTAAATATGAGCGAGTACAAGGGGGAAGCGGACCGCATGTAATGATTTGATTTCATAGTATGCCACGTACGGGTTGCAGTGAGGATGAAAACGACAACATCAAACTGTATTACAGATGTGATGGCTAACACATATGCTATGCGCTAATGTGTCAATGTTGCATTAAGCAGGGGAAGTGAGCTAAGAGACATACGGCTAATGAAAGGGTTTAACAGATAAACTCGGATCATACTGAATAAAGAACTCACAAGACCGCGGCATTGGTGATGCAAGTCTGGACTAAAGTCTGGTGCGGAACGGTGTCGCTGAAATAAAAGGTGATAACGGTTGAGGACATACAGAAGATAACAAACTAAGACGCAATGAATACATTTTCTGCGTTCGTAATCTTGTAATGAATAGCAGAAAGATATGCTACTCACGAATAATACAGCCATGCAGTACAATCCGGAGATGCACATTATTAAGAGAATAATGGTATTTCTTTGATACAGAGCGTAGGTTCTGAGAGTCATTGTAACTGATCGAAGTAATAAATTATATAAATTGCGTAAGAGAAAGTTGGTCTCACAGACGATTGCCACTTGATTTGCGAGGCCCAATACTGCGATAAACCTTGAGAACCTGTTGCACCGCTCACTATCAACAAAAGAAGGTTGAGTTTGGGTGGTATCCTGCAAGCTGATACACGACGAACAGCTGTGCAGTGGTTGTTAATGGAGGTGTCTGAGTCGTCAATGAACTACGACGTACAGTAGTGAGATTTTGATAAACACATTGAAAGTATGTGACGACAATATATCCTGCCAGAGAGAAGTATCGATTGATGATAAACATTGCTGAAGCCACGGTACGCCTGGTTTTCCAAACAGCACGAACTTCTGCGGGAAATGTAAGGAGGTGGTCGAGAGCCACGATGGCTTCGAGTTGACGCAATCAGTGCCAATAAACGCAAAAGAAGAAGATGGACAATGCTATATTCACTTGTAGCAGCCACGGTCATGTATTTATCGGTACCCCTACAACGCGGTTCCCAGGTTAGCTTCTAACACCCGTAAAACGCGGCTGAAAAAGCCTACACAGCCTTGAAGAACACCAAGTCTGCCATGACGGGCAAATGTTAGTTGCAAAGCTTTGAGACAAGCCCTGAGGACTCCAGTTACTAGACTTGCAGGACGGAGCTTGGGGTACAACATTCAGTAGGCCGCTGTATATTTGTACATTGAGCTCTTGCGGTGTTTGCAGCGATTTGTCAGACTTCGGGTGAAGTTCCATCAAGTGCGGTGCATGACAATCTGATGATCAAAACCGATCACCGTCTTTTCCGGGGTAAGATAAACAAAGCAATACCTTATATGTAGTCTGGTAAAGAAACTACGGGACCCGACGTTGACCATAGCCCATTTCGCGCAATTGTATGAGAAGGCTGACTATCTAACGGGAATACGTGTTATTTCCCTCAATCTTCCGCATCTCATAATGCTTTTGTATTAAAAAATGCATATGTATCAATTTTATCACCGAATTACTCACAGAAAGTCGGAAGGCGAATCGGAGCACAAGGAGCCCTTTGCTTTCTAAAACTTGATATACCATGGTGTGTGTATTCGTCAAAGTTTCAAGTAGACTGGCGCTATCTGATGCTGGTGCACGAAACATTGCGCCCATACTTTTAGATCCGAGTCGTTGTTAGTTGATGATGTCCTTGGTCTAAGATAGCTGGTCGCAATCCGTGAAAAGAGGCTGAGATTCAGAGCCATGCACGTCGTTTCATGTCGTTGTGAGCCATCCTCGAGTTTGTCAGTGTTGAAAGAAATTCAACCGGCGGTAACTTCTCAGCCCGAGCAAATTGAACTTGAAGACCCACCCTAAATAATGCTGCGTATAAAGCGCGACAAATTTTCTTCACCTTCACCCCGTGCTTGCCTCTTCCCGTTCATAACCTCAAGAATGTTTGATTTGTCGCCCAACCCATTTGTTAGGCCTCCGTGGTGAGTATATAATTATCTCTTACTTATCTTTGGTCATATTGCGCGAGATGATACTTTAGTCATTCCCAAACATCAGAGTGCTTTGCACAGTGATCTTTTTTATAGTCATAGTTACACTGATGCGTTTTTTTCTTCCGTACCCTCCCACCAATTCTTCGATTTCCCTTCTGATCATCATTCTTCTTTAGATACCATGTTCGTGCGCTGTGCTTTGGTGGGTTGACTTGGCAGGCAATGGCCATGGGGATCAACTTTTGGTACGTGTTGAACGATTCTTCCTTCCGATCTTCTACCGCGGGTTTCATCTCTATGATGAGCTATAACCTTTCAAACTAGAGTATCTGAGCCTATGGCTACGATTTCATCTTTTATCTGTCAATCCACTGAACATCGCCGCGTTCTATTGCTTCGTGTCTTTCGAACTCTATCTGACGTCTTTCTTCCTTAGCCGAACGGTTTACAACAATCGCGCTTTCGAGTCGTAGGCCGAAGCTAGTATGAAGGCCCATCATTTCGTAGGTTAGATTGGACAGAATGAGATCTGTTGTCTCTCATGATCTCTGTAAGTGTCATCTACTTTGTCATTTGCATCTTAGAGATGAATAAATGGAGTTACCGCCCGACATCTTCCCTACGCGGGGAGGACTGGTTGACGAAAATTCCACGGCTGTATTTATACTTTTATCTGATTCTTCCCCTCTTTGTTCAAATGTTCTATCTTTGCTTTTGCTGACCAGTCTACTTCAGGACTCATTCCGTTCTCTGCGACTTTCATGGCAATGTTCAGGTATTGTTCGACTCTGTTCAAGGCAATCAAATACTACGATCCTAACGATAGAATGCTGTCTTTCGCGAGGCCATGGGTTAGTTAGGGTTGTCAGAGGGAGTGTTTGAGGGTAACGGCGCGGGTCGTTGCTCGAACGGATCTGAGTAAGTCGCTTTTTTCTGTGTTTTAGCCTTAGGCTGTTCTTTCATATGATGTTTTTTACACGACGGTCTACGTACTACTGCTGCCGAAACCGCCCGCCACAGCTCAAAACTTCGGGCACTTCGCTGATCATTTTCCCTCCTATTATTTATCTTATCCCTTAAACATATCTGACTCCTTTCTCTTTTAGGATGTGTCGTTCAGATGGAGGATGGCATTGGTAGATACTATATAACTACGTGTATTTACTTTCACTGTTTTTCACTAATAAAGAACTTCCATGCTGCTTTATGTTGGTGTCTGCTTTCGAGCTCAATTGATCACTGTGACAACGACCTTCTCTCCGCTGATCTTGTTGTTCCTCAAGAGATCCAAGCCAGTTTCGACTCTTTGTTTAAGTGGGCCTTGATCAAGGAGTCTGATGCGATTTGCTTTCAGTTGCCCACCTTTTAAAAGCTGGGGCAGAGCGATTGGCATAATAGTTTCTTGTGCGTATTTTTCCTGAGGAACCTTTGGTGAGTGTACGTTCATTTACATGTCAACACAGTTTCTTTTACTCACCTCTTGGTACTTGAATGTGTACACAGGCCGGATCTCCACATCTTTGAATAAGTCTGCTGTCCACGCCGGGAACTGGATGTGCATCTCGCTGTCTACCGCGTTTGTGACAGTGTCGCCGTCCTTTACTGGCATGAGGATCGCCACCTTCGACTCGTTGCCCACAACGCTCCTAACGGCTTGTAGGCTCGGGCGGGCCGCGATAGTGTCTACGGCATACTTGACTGGCTGTCCACCCGTTGCTGCGAGGATCTCCTCTACGAGGTTAGGCGATCGGTAGTCGAAACAGTTCGTGGCCCCGAGCTCGTGCAGGAGGGCGTGGTTCCGCGGAGACGCGGTGGCGAGGACGTTGGTGTAACCAGCTAGCTTGAGGAGCTGGACGGTGTATTGCCCAGCAGAGGCTCCTGCACCGTAGACGAGGATTGGGGCGGATGCATCGGACGGAGGAGAAGATGGAGGGAAGGACGGGTGCGGTAGTGCAAGGTTGGGTGAGCCGAAGAGCGTCCAGAAGGCGGTGACGTAGTTGTCTGGGATGGACGCTGCTTGCTCGATGGGATAAGAAGGTGGGAGCTGGGCTGAAGTGTCAATACGGGGGATAGGGGCGGGGACGTTGGTGAGCAGACTTACTTTAGCAACGACGTGTCGGCTGACGAGAGTAAATTCTTGCAGAGATTTGTTTTTCGAAGATGGGTAGTTGAATGATGCCACCTTCGGAAGAGATTTCACTTCAGTAGAGTCTTTCTCATCTCCCGTTATCGAACACGTACCTTGTCTCCGACCTGCAAGTCGTCCACACCGTCTCCGACGGCCTTCACGACTCCCGAAGCTGAGAATCCCAAGACAAGAGGATACTCTGCAACATGGTATGCGCGGTCGAGCTGATAGGTGTCGAAAGGGATCATCCCCGCATAGTGCACCTGTATGAGAACTTCACCAGGACCTGGCGCCGGCGTGGGTAGGCTGATCTCCTCGAGCACGCCCTTCGATGTGGTTGCGATTGCTTTGTGCGTTGACATGACCGTCTTCTATGAGCAAGAAACTGGTCGAACGGTGCTGAGTTGTCGATGTGAGAATGCTCAGCTGGCTGGACTGAGCGCGGAGGTCTGCTTTGGACGATTTGCTGCATATATGTAGGCATCCTGCGGTGTTCCAGGGAGTTGGAAGATTAGTGTGCATTCAATTGGATTTGTAAGTAGATTGCGTGAGCACAAGTACATCCGGCCTTGTACAATACGATACTGAGCGTTGAATATTTATAAGACGTCTAAAATATACGAGGTGTGAATAAGCACCGAAGATATCCTCCAACAGCCTAAGGGCACTTACATTGTAGCGGAAGGTTTTGGATAGTAGTTCATTACGAACTCTTGCGCCGGGAACCTTGTGAACTTGAATGCCGGAGATTCAAGTTGCTAATAGCCTGAGTGTTCAAGTTAGCGTTTTTTCAAACTCCGATAACTTTACTTTCGGACATGTTCGGAAATTGTATTTTCTCCTCTTGTGCTGCTTCACACTGTGCCGTCTATTCGCGCATACTTCGATTTCCACTGATGTTTCATTATCGTTCTCAAGCGTTGTTACTCTCATCTCGCTAGACTTCTCCCTGCTCACCTCAGGTCGGACATGGAGACATCGGACGTCGATCAATATGGTTGATTGTCTACGGTTGAGTCCCTAAGTTGTTACAGGCGATGTAGGTAACTCGTCTTAACTGAGCTCGACAGAATCTGCTTGCTGCTCGTTGTCTGTTCGTTTCGATGCCATCGAACTTCTATTGGCCACCGGCTTGGCTATCATTAGTCTGAGACGAGGACATAACGTTGCCAATTTAGCTCGAGGTCGCACCTTACCCAGAGGGAATGGTAAGCTTGAAGCCCGGGCCACGTCATGCTTGCATAGATGAAGTTATCATCTTGTTCTTGATCCGGAGTTGGAGCACACTTAACTCTTTCTGAACCGGTTTGCGCGAAGCTTTTCAAGATCCTAACATCACGCTACTTTACTGTGGCCGCCGGCTTCAACAGCATTCCTTCTTACCATTTCGTGTAAGACACGCGAAATTTATGATGGGGAAGAACGATTGGCATGCGTTACAGCATTGCATCTACTGTCAAACATATCCTGAATTGGCAATGTGCTGATTTAGTATGTGTCAACTCCGCCACTGAGGCCTTCAAGGATCTTCGTTAATAAACCAACGAATTTCTGACATAGAAGAATCCTGATTGGGATCTCGACGGGGTACTCACCATAAAACGTGCATCGTCATTCTCGAGCCCCTTCACCCTTCCTGATCTCGAACCGCTATCATCTCCTCGCGAACGACGTCCACGGCTCACCTCCAGCAACATCAACACCGAACACAGTACACTCTCTTGCTCATCACGTCTCTTGACTTCTACGATTATGGATACAACAACAACGACAGACAGCTCCACTTCTTCAACATCGCCTCCCTCGACGGGTGGCACGACTGCGACTCAGGACTCCGTTGTTTCGACCGATTTTGAGAAGCTATCCAATGCTCTGAACCATCTTGAATGCCAAAAACAACAGGCTATCGACAGTACAATTAGCAGCATCTCTAGTGACGACTGTGATATGGCTTCCCAACGACTACATCAACTTACTGTTCTCTCGTCTCCTTCTCGACTGCCTTCTCCTTCGTCCGGCTCGCACGTTTCCTCCCCTTCTTTCCTCCAGAAATCGCCTCTCAGGAGCATAGTCGAGACCTGCTCTGACTTGGGCTCCGACTCAGGAAACACATCTATGCTAAGCGAAGTGAGTATTTATGCATGTTGCCGTTATCTTTCTTACTAACGTTCCGCAAGCAACCGTTTTCCCAACAGAGATCTAGGATGCTTTCCGCCCCTCTCCCATCTGTGCCACCTTCGACACCGAGTGGCACCGGCTATCGTGTCAGTCAGTCATACAACTACAACGCCCTGCCATCTCCTCCATCAGGCCTTCTTGGATCGCCGAGGTTCATTCGTAGTCGGACTGCAACTTCCCCGCTCGTCCGTCATCGCTCAGAGTCGCAAAATTCGCATGAAAGCGACGTCAGTGATACTCCTTCCGTGGAAATCATATCCGCAGATATCGAAGACTCGTTCGTGACCGGTCGATTCGAGGTGAGAGATGGATCGATGGTATCAAGAGGTATGATCTCTCGTTACCGAAATCATGATGATGAAGGCTGAAATCATGTGGAACTTTTCAAGGCACCCTTTCCTCTCGTCGATCTCCACTTCATGCATCTGCATCTGCGATTGAGACAGCTGCCCAAGGTATGCACGGTTCAGACGCCAGATCCGCCGCCGCACGTCCGGTCTCAGCGATCAATGCAATGTCAAGTTCAAAAAGTCACATCCTACGTCCGATGCATCATGAACTCTCACCTCAGGCTTCCAGTACCAGTATCGAATCGGGAAAACAGACAGTCCTGAACTCGCCTAACTCTTCTCTTTATTCTGTTTCACGTCGCTCTCTTGATAAATTTGCATCCTCGGAAGGGCCTGGTCACGAATACGAAGAGTACCTGTTCTCCGGTACTTCGGCCGCACCTGAAGGCCCGGATATTCAACAATCTACGCAGGATGCGAGCGGGGCTCTTCGCACGCCGAACGTCTACATAAATGGGCTTCCTCCTCATTTCTCAGATGAAAGCCTGTATGCGATGACCCGCGACTTCGGCCACGTCCTCAGTGTTCGCACGTTTACGCGTTGTGTTGGGGAGAAAATGAGCGGATATGGGTTTGTCCTGTGAGCCTTTTCCCTCCCAATTGCATAGCAAAAACTAAGGCACAACCACAGCTTTGGTTCAGTCGAGGACGCCTCACGCTGCATCGATAGCTTACGCAAATACCGCAATCTCCATCCGTCTTTCTCCAAGGCAAGTCACTTTCTTTCACTATCGTTTACACCGGTTGGTCTTACGGGTTATAATAGCAAGTTCACAAGATTCCGGGTACGCCCTACGCATCCGGAGCGATAACGATTCCTCCTGCGGGTTCAATGCCTTCTCTGCCTTCACAGCACGCTCTATCTTCGCTAGCATCTTTTCCATCCCTTCCTTCTCTCAGCTCGACACTCACTTCTTCAACTTCGTATTCTCTTTCGGATGGCTTGTCACCAAGCCAGTCGCTCGAGATGAATAGCCATCGTTCGACCAACTCCATTTCAGATGCGAGTGCGAGCTCTGCGTCCGATTTTGGAGGAGGGAGCATCTCCTTCAGAGAGAAGATGGAGAAATTGAAGGATAGTAAATCGACGAACCTCTACATGGAAGGGTAAGAATTTAATCCTACGCTGTGAAATTTAGCTCATCTCCGATTTAGTCTTCCTTTGTCTATCGATGATGTTGTAAGGATCAATGATTATCTTCTCTGTCACGACGTTCATTCGACTGCTTTAGTCATTGGCAGCTCTAGTTTCCCCCCACAAGGTTGTAAGCAGGCGTTTCTTCCAGACCAAACTATCAGATCCTCCGAGGATGATAGCATTCGTGAGGTGAGCACTATTATAGATAAAGTAACGCCCTCCTTAATTTCGTGACTGTCTTGTTCTAGAATGGAAATCCGCGAGGCAGCGGAAGAAGTGATCGAGCGACTACACGGCCGAGTTGTCCGCGGGTGGAATGATAATGGATGTCGCATTTCTGTTAGATTCGCGGATACCAACGAGCAGCGTGAATTGAGGGTGAGCATTTCTGAAATCTCGCTAGTAATATGTGGCTCACGTCAACGTAGCGTTCCGAACGATTGGCTCGAGGAGAGGACGAAGATGTTGGTGGAGCAGGTCGCCTGTCGATGGCTCACGCAGCTCTGATTAACCTGCGCGGCGCTGAAGCTCAGTCTCATCTGAGCTCCCAACAACATCACGTCCATTACGACGATGGTCAAGCTCTGCAGTCGCATTCATCTCCTTCTCAACAGACGAGCTCCGACCTGCCCAGCGGTCATGCTATCTCAAATTCGCCCCTTGTTAACAACTTCGGTCATTCGGGCGCCGTCGCTTCACAACGATTGCTTAGTCCGAACCAACGCTTTCCTGGAAGGAGTGCGCTATCCTCGCTTGCACACGCCGATTCATTGACCGCACTTGATATCTCCGCTTTTCACCCATCTTCGCTTTCGATTGGCAATGCCCTTACTCCTCATGGCGGGCTGTCTTCAATGGGGCATACTCATTTCGTCAATGGCAACATGCAACCGTCTCTATCATCAAAGGCACTGGAGGCGAGCAGGCTCGCCTTACTCCAGCAGGAAGCTCAGCTCAAACAACTTCAACTCTTGCAACAGATGCAAAACTTGTCAGAACACGACCCACGCAGTTTCAACGCACTGTTAGGATCTCAATTGCGGGCGCAGAATCCTGCCCTGATGCCATCAGTTAACATTCGACCGACTCGGAATGACGATCATTTTGGTGGTGAGGCACACCTGCCTTCGACCCCATACTATTCTCAGGCAACTCATTCTAAGACACGTTCTCGTGAAAAGGTTCATTTATCCTCTAAAGGTGAAGAGCTACAGTTTGAAGGAGGGCCCACCGACGTGACAGGGTTTTATACTCGGAACCCATCGTCTGTATGTGCCAAAATTATTTATCTGTTTCTTACTTCTCATCTTAACCCGTCTAGCAAATTTACGATTCTATCTTCGGCTCACCTAAGCATAACATCTCCCGAGTTGATCCTTCTCTTGACCGTCGTAGCCCAGGCAAGGTCACTGGTATGCCTAATCATGCGGAAGAAATGTCTTCAATTTCCCCAGCACTGACTTTCGCGTCGAGAACACCATCTACGATGAGCCCAGCTACTCCATTCTTCAGTACCTTTGGCACTCCAGCATCTGCTCCAGCTACATTCCCCAAACGAAAGGTGTCTCTTCACGATCAAGATTATCGACGAACTCTTCGGAACGATACGCAGTCATGACTTATTCTTATTTAACGTCGGCCGTCTTCTCCCAGCAAACCCAGGGTCTCAGCTATGATTCTTCGAACTTAACCATACATTGCGAAACCTCCACACTCCTTCGTCTGTTCTGTTTTAATTGTTTTCCCATTTCGTCTTATTCCTCGGTTGTAGCGACATCCCGTTCGTATGCTTTCTCTCGTACCTCCATATTTTAATCCACTGCGTCTTGGTCTGACAACTGTACTCTTCGTCTATGTTATATTCTATAAGGCGAGTCTTCAACTTGAATCTCGTTCTGTATCATATGTATGCCTTGCTGAAGAACTAGGGCTGCCTACTAGTAAATAATTAAGCTGCTGTCAAGCTATTTATGTTTCAAGTTTGACAGAGACAGGCGCCGCGCTCGTTGCCCTCCGCCCGCGCTCAACTTTCATCAGAGAAGACCATCCCTGTTGCTTGTTGCCATCACACTGTGTGGAACTGTCGGTTCGAGAAGAAAGCCGGGGAGAAGATATAAGATTTCGTTGCGAGGTCTTTGCTAACGCCCTTAACAAATTATTCCTTCCAGGTTTCTGTCGGTCCTGCGAAAATGACGGGCGCTTTGGCTGACGATCCGAAGGCAGTAAGCCTAATGTTCGCACCGCATTCCTTCATGGTCATGGACTGACATAAAGCGCTGACTACTGTAATTGTTGACAGCTACCTGAACGCAGCCCAACATTTAGCGGCTTTTGGTTCGTGTCGATCGTGATATGTTTCTGCACTCACTCATTGTTTCGCAGCGATTCTCTACTACGATTACACGCTGACATTCCAAGATGAAATACAGTTCTTCTGGAGTAGAGGAATCAGTCCGGTGTCTGTCCTTTTCTTTCTCAACCGATACCTCTCTCTTTTCGGAAATATTCCTAGTTTCGTGTTGGTTTTTGGAGAGGTGTCGGATAAAGTGAGTCTTCCGTAATAATTCCTCAAAACGCGGCCTAACGAAAAGGCCGCGCAAAAGGAGGAGTAGGGAGGAGTAGGGAGGAGGAGGGAGGAGCAGGGAGCAGCGTGGAGGGCCGCGCAAGGGCACCAATGAGAAATCAGATAAAATGTTTTAAAATATATAAATCAAACTTTCTGTCCAATCACAACACAGAGAAGTCTTGCAGATCATCTAAGCTGTCAGAAAGGCCGCGCATATTTCAAATAGAGGGCCGCGCTCCATATAGAGGGCCGCGCATATTTCAAATAGAGGGCCGCATCCACATGGAGGGCCGCGCATATTTCAAATAGAGGGCCGCGTCCACATGGAGGGCCGCGCATATTTCAAATAGTAGAGGGCCGCACCGGGGTCCCAACGCAACTTACAGAGCTTTGGTGTCGACAGAACTCATTCAACATAGATATCACGTATATACAACAATGTAACTATATTCATAGATAAGGTGTTTAAACATCAGAATTGATATCCAGCGAAGCAGCGGCGCTTGTGCCGGACTTGACAGATCAGCTGCGACTTTGCAAGTGTAATTTTGTATGTCACGCAATGAAGGGGTTGTTTAAGTAAAGAAAAGCCCGGGACAAAAGAAGAACTGCAAGTGAAGCACTATATTGCATTAGAGTAGGTAGCACATAAGAGTTTGTTATAACATATTGTATTATAATGAAATTATTTCTGCTCTACATATCACAAAGTGTGAACTAGTAGTATATGTTTGACGTACTGAGAACTTAAGAGAAAAAAGGCCTTAGAAATGAAGGTTAATACAGACAGACCCCGAGGATAGTAGGTGGAACCCCGCGCGGCCCTCCACGGCCCTCAGCTGCGCGGCCCTCCTCCTCCCTCCTCCTCCCTCCTCCTCCCTACTCCTCCTTTTGCGCGGCCTTTTTGTCGTGCCGTCAAAACGAGTATTTATATGTGTTTAGAGGTACAAACATTGCTGCCATATGGTCAATCGTCTGACATGCATTTACAAAGCTGCTTGCAATTGCAGAAATATCATGCATATTTCATGGTCATCACTCAAGCCGTCATAGGATGTACGTGCTGTCACTATATATGCATCGACGAGGTTCTCTTTGATAATTGGTGACTTTCCTAGTCATCCTCTTCATACGAACGTACGCGCTCTTCAACCGTGACAGACGTGTTGCATTAGGCGTCTTTTTGTTTGCAGTCACTGAATTTGGGGTAGCTTTGGTTCGGACATTTGATAATTTGTTGCATTAGTTTCATATACTGACTAACGTCGCAGTGGTCACCGAGCACCATTGATAAGGAGAACAAATCGCTCCCTCGTCCACCATCTTTCACAGGCTGTGTGATTACAACGAGCGAAACTCAGTGAGCTACCAATATTTTTAGAAAGGCACATACACTTATGTACAGATAATCGATTCGGAAGAGCAATTCGTATGTGACATATATATTCGTCTACTAGGATCAATACTCATACTCATTGTATACAAGGCTATACAATCGATTTCGCAGGGATTCTGGGTTACGATTCAGCTGTTTTTGCCCTCACATTGTTCAAAACGCTGACGGCATATAAGTACCCGCGTTCAGAACGTCTCTTTTTTGTATTGTTGCGAGATGGTAAGCAACCGTTTAACAAAATCTTCTGTACGCTAATTTATTTCAACTATTCATCAGGAATACAATATTACTTGTAGGTCTCAAGGCAGTTCAGAATATTCACGAGTTCAATTCAATTCTGCAGCTTAATCGGCGTATTAAACGCCCTAAACATATTCTCTCTCACGGTGAGTAATTTGATGAACTCTCTTGAGAGAAGTTCTAATCTTCAGAAGTTATTTCCTGTAAGTATAAGTGTGATTCAGTTGTGGTAAGATGCTCAAAGCATTGACAGTCTATAATGAAAGGAGGCAGTACGACATTTTCAACTACGTGAGTTAAATTGTCTATGTATGTACCATAGTTTGATCTTGCTAAAGAAGTTCTCAGCTTGTCGTCTGTCCTTATCACCCGCCTTATGATAAATCTGCGCGATCACTCGATTTTAGACCACTCTGATGTGCAGAAGACGACCGTGGCGGTTGGCCCCTTCGTGACGACTGTGGTTGACAGAGAATGTTCAGACATCACGGTTTCATTTGCGACATCTGACTCGGGAAGTTACATGTCGTGATGAGCCTACCTTTGACGGGTCTTCTGAGGGGTTATGCATAAAATAGACTTTGCTTAATTAAAACCTAGCAAGGACGCAGCGTTCATTCCTTGGTTACCAAACCCTTGGGTTTCCACTCACGAAGTATTTACGACGGCATTGAGTGGTAAGAACTAAGAAGGCGACAAAGGAACTCAACTCAGCCCACAAAATGTTCGAGTCTCCCAGTCCACGGGGATGTTGATGACGAATGAGGCAGCTGCTGATGCTGATGGTCACCCAATTGGCCTTCGACGACGATGCGAATTCTGTTGATGTTCACAACACTATTAACTTAGGAGCGCTTGTATAATCAAGAAAAAGAATGAAAACACTCACCTGGAGAGAGGTAGGAATGATAGGAATGTTCACAAGACAATGGTCTGTTCTGCTTCCCTTGATGGCTGACGTCGAGGACTATGGTGATGATGAAAGCATATTTATTAATCGATACAACAAAAGCCGCCGGCTACTACTAGTAAGGGCTTCAAGTTGATGGTGGCCAGATATTGTTCTAGTGCCTGCTAGTGCCTTGAGGATCAAAAGCCTCCTTGTTGTCGTAGTCAGTGACTTGATCCAAGGAACTCGCAGTATCGCTGCGCAATTAAATTAACAAAGGCTTGTCGAGTAGAATTGGGGGTCAGTGTAGACGTCGTGCACGACAATTCGGAGAACTTGAAAGTTGAACGTGGTACGATCCGAGTCACTCATTGGCTTGGCAGTGATTCGGCAACTGCCGACACTCGTAGTCATTTTTTATTCACTTGAGGTTCATTTCCTCAAACTTCTTGAGCTGAACTGTCACTTCACTGCCAGAACACAATATCAAATGAATCAAATCCCTCCTGGGACACTCGACAGAGAAGATCCATCAGTTGTTATGTCGTTACAACACGCAAAGATCTTCATCACCTTCAACCGCTTGCACATCTTTTCGAAGGCGCAGTGATCGGTTCGATGACATCGAGAACTTCGGCAAGGATATACATATAAGCTCTTAGCTTTGGTAGATGCTTGTCCCAGATACGACCTGCAGATATGCCTAGTGCTCTGGCTAACAATCCAGAGACAGTGAAGTTACTGTACGCATCCACTAACCCTGTTATTCCACAAATACTGACAATAACTAATCAGATACCTCAATGGGGCCCAACATCTAGCAGCCTTCAGTACGTATAGTGGAAATAATCTCGCCTAATTAGCACACTCACTGCCTCTCTAGCTATTCTTTACTACGACTACGTATTGACATTCAAGGATGAACTCCGATTTTTTTGGCATAGGCGGCCCAACTCCGTTGCTGTACTTTTCTTTATCAACCGATATCTCTCCATCTTCGGGAATGTTCCTGTCTTCGTCTTTGCATTGGGAGACGTTTCAGATACGGTAAGTGAATGAATTCATGTTATTATCTTCGGCAAATGCTCATCGCCATCCTCTCTACTTAAGAGGTGAAATATTTGTCCGTCAGAACAGAGAATCACCCTTACATGCGATTTCTTCAAGCTGCTTGCGCCTGGAAACGTATCATGCGTACTTTAAGGTCCTCACGCAAGTAATCATAGGCTGTAAGTCATCAAGTATTAGAATGCTTAATAGACTGATATACATGAAAAGATTTTCTATTTCTTCGCACATATGCGTTATATAATCGCGATAAGCGTGTTGCGCTTTGTTTAGCGATAATTGCACTTTTAGAAGTAGGAATCTCCTTGGTGTGCATCTTCTTCTTCTAAACTATGTTCTATCCTTACCAACAAATCCCTTCAACTCTGGAAACGTATACCTGGAGAAATCAGTGGTCCCCCATCACTACACGTAAGGAGAGCAATCCAGTAATTCGAAGCACATTTACTGGTGGCTGTGCGAGAATAACAAACCAATCCTTGTGAGTTTTTGTAATCTAGATCTCAAGCAATACTTAGTACTTCCCCGTAGAGCTACTCGTATGTCAACCCAGTAGTTTAACTCGTTGTAACTCTATGAAATGACTCATGGACCTCATCTCAGATTATACGATTGACTTTGCTGGTCTCCTTACCTACGACTCAGTGATCTTTGGGTTGACGCTGTACAGAACAGTGACAACTGTAAGGCACAGGCTGAGCCCTCTGCTGCATGTTCTGTTACGTGATGGTGAGTCTGAATAAACCCATGTTCTTACGACTTTGCTTGACTCAACTTCTGTGTAGGGATTATATATTACTTGTAAGTCTAAGACATCGATGCCGGAAAATGTATATCCTCACACGCCTTGTCAGATGCCTAGGCATTTTGAATGCATTGAATATTGTTTCTTTTCTCGTAAGTGATATTGAATCTCTGTTAGGAGCGACTTTCAACTGACCGGCGACAAACTAAGCTACTTCCGGTAAGTCTGTTGGAGTCTTGTAGCTAAACACTGTTCAAACTCTACAACTAGGCTATCTCGAGAGGAGTTAGCTCTACGTTTTCCAATGCGTAAGAACCCACCACTCTATTGCTTTCGGTACTCCTCCTGATTTTCTCGCTCTTTTATAGTGTTTCTACAGTCTTGATCTCTCGGCTTATCTTCAACTTGAGATATCAATCGATCCTGTTTCCCTCCGATATTAACGAGACGAACACGCACATGGGGCCCTTTGTTACGACTATAGTTGACAGAGGTCTCTCATACATGCCGAATTCGTATTCACGCAATTCCCCTCTTGGTGACATGTAGAGATCTATCCCAGCAACAGCAGTATTATTGATAAAGCAGAAGCGTACATTTTGAAAAGGAATACTTTACTTCGATATGCCCTATCAATAAAGTGGTCTTCTAGATATACATGCATGTATAGTCTACATGTTGTCGACCCGATGTATCATAATCCATTGGTTGATTCTCACAATTGTGGCACTCATACTCCCTTGTGTACCAGTACATTTAACCGCTCCATTTCGATGAGCCTCTACAATCCGTATGTTTTAAACACTGCAATATGTATGTACATTTTCTCATCCATGACTATTATCCTATTAGTATACTTCAATGGTACCTAATCTGCAAGCTACGTTTTATACTGAGACGATTGACCGGACTCCGATCACATCTGTTTGATGATTGACATGTGTAAATCTTTGCCCTTCAGTCTAAGACATTTCTGTTGCCATTTGTCGATCGATTGAAATTCAAACTCCGCGTGTCGACACGAATCTAGGCTGTGCCACACTGGGCACCTAAGGGTCCCGGCTCTGTGAACCTTGTTAGCCGGTAGCCAAGGCCCATGGCTGCTGGCTAATTAGGTTCTGATGCACCAGTATACCTATACTGTCTGCCGTCCCGTCTGTTTTTTGGGACTTCACCGCTGGCAGAGCTGTTTACCGGGTATAGCTTGCCCGTGGTCCCTGGGGCTGGCCTCGGCGGTCGCCGTAAGGGTCTGTCCAGTGCGTTGCGCGTGCGCGCCGCGCCTCGGACCTTGCCGCCGCACCTCCCACGCGCCCACAACGCGTCGTCGCTGTCACCACACCCTTGCTCGCCGTCGCCGACAGCGAGCACGACCCTCTCACTCATTTCTTATCCTTTTGGTCCCGTTTTTTTTGCATTATATATTTAATGTATAGATTATATTGCAAAATAATAAATAATAAATATCTACTAGACTACTCTACATCTTGCAAACTTTGCCATAAGGCCACCAGCTCAGCCATCACCCTCGGTAGTTATCACGGAGTCTTTGGTGCTCATCTGCGCGTCAAACCATTCCATCTCGTGAGTCGTCACAGCTTCGTACACCTTCTTGCGAAGGCGCATGACATTCCGCTCACCCGTGGCTATCCAATGTGCGCTCGTGACACTTCCGAGTGCAATAGCTCCGACAGCGACAGCAACAGCAACCAGCTCGATAGCTGCGATACCAACATCATGGCGGAGTGCGGACTTGGCCTTGCACTTCAAACACCTCCTCATATTTACTCACTTCTGCATATCAATAACCACCAACGCGCTCTTCTTCACATCAACCCTTATCGTGCGCTCCCCATCCACTGGTATCGCAACTTGTTCGCCTTCGACTAGTGGGGGTGGCTTCGCGCTCCCTTCGCCTGACAAGAGCGCGGAGCGCGTGAGGTCGGCGAGACCGTCAGGTACTTGACCCAGAAGGACAGAGGGTTACCGAACTCTGTCGCCTTCTGTACGCGCGGGCGGGTCGTCATACCGAGGATAGGTGTGTTGTGAATCGGTTTGTTGGGTGAGACAGACATGCTGTCTGCTAGTGACATTTACTGTTGAGCTCAGTGCCAGTGATGCACGCACAGCGACAGTGCAGACAGTGCTTATAACCAGCGCTGAGAGATAGGACACGGATGTAAATATAATAGGCATTGCTGAGAAGATAACAAGGATGAAGTCCTAAGTGCCGCTCGATGATACCATGGGTGAACAGAAGACGACGGCGCATGGTCCCTTACTCCCGTGAGTAGTACGACGAGGATACGTGACGTTGCGTCCAGCGCAGACGTCGCTTCGTCTGTGTAACATTGTCAGCTAAAAAATGCATGCAAAAACTTACCGAGTACAAGTACTGCATGATCCTCTTGCAATTACATCCTCTGCTTTTGTCCACCACTCAGACTCGCACCTCCGCCCCCAACATGCGTATCATAACCATTTGGACGGGTTATGATGATGTGCGGCGGCTGGTGTTAGCGCAGACGTGTCCGTGGTGTCCGTTGACGTGGCATCCATCGCTGGTTGGCGCAGACGTGTCTGTGGTGTCTGTTGGTGTAATATTGCATTATTAGCATTCAATAATGACAACATTTAAGAAAGAGAAAACTTACAATAACAATTTACGGCCTTGCGGTCGTGTGGGACGTGCTGGAACGTCGTCAAAGGCAGAAACGACGACGTCCGAGCGCGTCCACCATCGCCCGGCAGTTGCCGGAAGTGGCAACTGAAGCTTCTCCAAGCACCTTTCGTGCCCAGGAACGGTTCAGTACCTCGTAAAATCGTCAGGCACATTGTGCGATATGCACGTAGCCCACTGTATGTATGTATTCTGATTTTCTGCAAATTTATTGAGTAGCCTGTTATTATATGGCAGAGCAAACATTGATTCTACAAGTGAACATATCACTGTTTGCTTAATAGAATATTTAATTAATATCGTAAATTTATGATCTCTTTTGCATTTAACATTATCTGTATAGCTGAAGCGAATCAAAAAAGAATGAAGGACATAGCTGCTCTCTAATGTGGTGATCTTGACTTCATGCACTCGAATGCATGAAATTGAGCTAAACTCACCTCAATCTCTCCGGTCTCAGATACTTTTGAGCACCAACAACATGCTCAGGTTGTGGATTTTCTTCAAAATTTCAGAAAAAGCTCTTAAACATATCACCTTGAGGTCTATATACTTCTTTGAATTTTCGAGAGTGTATAACATATATTTAATCAGTGAAGAACATGCTTTTATGCAGAAACTACCAGTTTTGCACAGTATTCAGGCATTTAAGTATGCAACTGAACTCCAATCACTCTGTATGTTTTTAGGCATGCTCAGATGTATGTATAATACATCTCCACGAAATTGCAAAGCAATCAAAGCACTCCCAGTATTTAAACAAATCGAAAACATGCAAAATGCATGCATACAGGCTGCACTTCAGCACTCGTAGCTTGTTTGTGAGCTCAAACCTGCTTCGATTAGCGTACAATTTTGCATGTATACTCTTCATTGTATATTAAAGGTGTACATGAGTTGTGCCTGATATAATACAGGACAGGGGGGCAATCAATTGATATGTTTTGATATGTTCAAAACTGTGAAAAAAGCGCAACATACTAAATTGGGTTCAGCGCTCCCACGGCTGGCGAGCACGCGTGGCCGCTCGACGTCGTTGTTTGGGCCTTGCTCACTGTTCTATACCCCTCCTCCACCCCATGAAAGAGCTTCGTATGAGCAAGGTCATTGAAGGTATGTTGAAGTATCTTTTTTTATCCTAGTGAGTGCTAATATGTATATTTAATAGGCGTTATGGTGGGCGACAGGCTCACCCGAGCATCCAAGCAGCTCACCATCCACGCTGAACCGCTGGCAAGCAAGCCACACGCCCGCGACAACAAATAGCTATTGAGCCCGCCCACAATGCACACAAACACCTTTCCTTCCTCCCCCCACCACGACTGTACGATCTCAGCGCGTCGCTAGCGACGTTTTGCACCTCCCCCCTTTACACTCTCCCTGATCTTTTCGCTTCAGCTTACTGCTGAGCGTTTCAACCATGCCGTCGCCGAATCGGCCTCAGCTCACTGTCAAAACAGATATCAGTGCATCAACGACTAAGAACTACGAAATTACGCAAACACCTGCAACTTCATCAATAAGGAAGCAGTCGGTCGAAACGACCCGCACGTCCTTACATACGACCGTCCGAGGGGACACAGACGACATCGAGAAGCAGCAGCATGACGCGGAACCATGTCCTCCATTGTTACCATCCCATGGTCCCCAACCCTCTCTCCATCTTCTGTTCTCACTCATCTCGCGAAGAGATGTATTCTCGCTCCTTCTCTCGGCCGTTGGAACGTCCGTCGTGGCCGGCGGTGTTGCGCCTTTCATGACACACGTCATTGGACAAGTCTTTGACGCCTTTGCTCGATTGCCCCTCACCGACGCAACGTCTCAGGACAAGTCCGCACTCCGCCACGATGTTGGTATTGCAGCCATCGAACTGGTCGCTCTTGCTGGCGGAGCTATTGCACTCGGAAGTGTCACGAGCGCACATTGGATAGCCACGGGCGAGCGGAACGTCATGCGCCTATGCAAGAAGGTGCACGAAGTTGCGACGACTCGCAAGATGGAATGGTTTGACACAAAGATGTGTGCCAAAGACTCTGTGATAACTACTGAGAGTGATGGCTGAGCTGGTGGCCTTATGGCAAAGTTTGCAAAGCCACTTGAGTATTTTGTAGCAATTATTTATTTATTTTTTATTTTGCAATATAATCTACACATTAAACTATATATAATGCAAAAAAAACGGGCCCAAATGGATAAGAATTGAGCGAGACGGCCGTGCTCGCTGTCGGCGACGGCGAGCAAGGGTGTAGAAACAGCGACGACGCGTCGTGGGCGCGTGGGAGGTGCGGCGCGCACGCGCAACATGCTGGACAGACCCTTACGGGGGTCGCCAAGGCCAGCCCCAGGGTCCACGGGCAAGCTATACCCGGTGAGCAGCTCTGCCAGCGGTGAAGTCCCAAAAAACAGACGGGACGGCAGACAGTATAGGTATACTGGTGCATCAGAACCTAATTAGCCAGCAGCCATGGGCCTTGGCTACCGGCTAACAAGGTTCACAGAGCCGGGACCCTTAGGTGACACTGGGTTGTAGTACAAAAGTTGCCTCTTACGAAGGAGTCATTGTCATGCATCTCTCTCTCTTTCTCTTCCCATCACCATGGTCTCTTTTACCAATCTGCTATCAATAAGCTCTGCGAAAAAGTCCAAATACCCTCGACTATATGTTGACCTTATCTATGAAGCTTCAGGGAAATATCCAGCTTGGGACCCTCAAAAGCAGGTAGCTCTGGGAGACTACGGAATAATCAATTCGAGCACTGGTGCTTTCATTACTAAAGGAAACATATTCTCCGAAACGATTGCTCCATCCGATCTTATTAGACATTGCCCTCAGGAGGACGAGAGCTGCTTCACTTCAGTGTCAGCCCGAACTTTATCTTTTGAACCGGAGGTCGGTGTGTGAGTTTCAGTATATTACTATATATGACTATATACATTACAGGTTTGATAAATAAACCAGGAGCCTACCGGGGTTTGCAGAGTGTACATTCAAGAAAAAATGGGCTATGGGTGAAAGACCAAGTAAGTGCTCTTTTTCTATCCGTTGGTCACCTGGAAGGAACGTATTCACTCAGGTGCATCGCTATCAATCATAAAATGGAACTTATCGTACATCGAGGAGACCACGCAATTCATATCAACAATTCGGAAGTCAGAAGCCGCACCCTTTATCATCGTGACCGAGATTGTCACCTGCCCTGCGTTCTCCTACTTCGTTCACAATGAAGCCAAGACGGAGCTCTCTTTGGGCTTCAAGGTATCAGTACCGATGCAGCCGGTGTCACCGACTGCTGGGATATCCGGAGAATGGATTAGTGAAGGCACTGTGAGCGTACTCCGAAAGTGCGCCTTCGACGGCTCGAGCACTGATGGGTCGACATTCGTTCCACTTTACACTCTGAAGGCCTTCCGACCCCGCCATGCGGCGATAAGCAGGCTGCGTGCCAGTCCTGTGGGGCTCGAAGACGGAGAAGGCCAAGATAGGCCCGGTCTTGCCTTAGAAACCGAAGACGACCTTGATGAACTCTTAGTGCCAGTAGCACCGCCATGGGACATTTTAGACAGCGAAGGCGATGAAGAGATCTAGGGGCTGATCCGACATACACCGTCTATGATGATAGGAAGATCCATTTTATGCGGATGATCTATTTTCATTACAAGAAAAGGCCACATTACTCACTATTCTATAATTGTACGGCAATATTTTCCCTTACCCTTAAACACCTATGTGTATAAATGGAACAAGTTTTCGAGGCGGTATTCCCTTCGCTGTCAACACCTCTTTAGCAGTGGCTAAAGCTTCTGCCGTGCGAGTGACGTCTGGCCAAGATCGTCCTGGGTTTACCCCTTCGAACAGCTGAGAGTAGAACTCCTTGACCAATAGTGGTGCAATCTCGTCGTCTACGGCCCACATTGTTGCTACGACCGCTCGGAACCCGACAAACTGAAAGCTCGCAGCTAGATGCATAGCCTCGTCCGAGAGCTGACGCAATCCCGTTGCTGTGTGGCACGCGGAAAGGAAAGCGAAGTCGGCTGAGGGGAAATCTAGAGTGACGATGCGAGATGCAAGTAGATTGCCATCGGAAAGGCAAAAGCAGCTGTTATAAGGTTGTATACTGTCCTGCACCCCGTGACACGCCATATGAGCCCATGAGCTAGCTTTGAGGGCTGATAGAGCAGTCTCGACCTTCGCTTCCTGATCAGTGATTGTCACTAAAGATGATTCAGGGATAATCGTCCTCAGAGCATCCAACTCCTGCTCTACACCGGTAAGAGATATCTGGTTCGGAGCGTCCCTGCATGAGATAGCTACCATCTTCGGAGTACATGTGGAGAAGACTTGACTTCTTTGCGCGCGCCAAAGCGCTTCCACGCTCGTGGTGTAGGAGGGGACGAACGTCCTGTTATTAGACGTATGTGTAATCATGTGAAGAGGTAGGAACGTCAGGGGTCCCGTCGGACACCACCATACACGTCGTAGGTTCGGAAAGCGTTGGGCGACGACGTCCATTATCGGCCATACAATTGCTTTCTTCAAGAAGTTCCGGATCCGGTTCAAAACAGTCTTCTCGAAAAACTCGTCCGATATGCCGCCTTTTTTGAGTCCACCATATTTGTAATACGTTGCCATATCCCGAGTACCACCTACTAGCTTTGTCGCCCAGAACTTAGCTTCTTGGTATAGATTCCGACTCAAGGCTACGATGCTGGGTGTCGGATATTCCGTTCCGTCGCAAACAATGACTATCGCATCAGACCGGTAATCGCTGACATTTACGATGATCACAGGCCCCTGTTCTGCAGCTTTCTGCAACTGTTGAAATCTTATGGGCCGGAGAAATTTCTCGAAACCTGGAAGTAGCCGTATCTCTGCTACTAGAGCATCCCACCTTTCTGTCAAGCCAAGGGCCAGAACTTTCGAATTGGCGGAGCCGACTAGATCATCGAGGCGTTCAAGAGCGACGTTTTCAGCGTGAACGCTTTGTAGTGGGTCTGATCGGGAGAATGATACACGTGCCAGACTTCGACCGATATGAGTAAGGCGACGCGCATATTCCGGATGCTCCTTCTCTAGGTCGCCGTAGGTCATTCGCATGCGCATATTCCTCCTCCAGGCAATCGTACGGCCTTGTTCGAGCATTTCGATAGCAGTGATCGTTTGCCCATCGGCCAAGCAGCATGCAGCGCCATCGATTCCTAGGTCCGTCGCACCACCCTCTCGCATGTTTTCCTCACGGTACTCTCGACCGAAGAAGAGAATGCTTGGAAGGATATCCAAGGCAGAGCGAAATCCTACGATGGACTGGTTATACCACCCATTTCTGTGGCAGAACCTAGCTGCGAGACAAGCGCATACGTAGCGAGTGAAGATGGAGACCGTTTTCGATAAAGCGGAAGAGCCAGAGAAAAGAGAGAGTAAGTGATCAAAGCTTTCCGCCAAATCGGATTCATCCTTCCGCACCTCGTATCGATAGAACAGCGCAACAGCTAGAGTCTGAATATCGTTCCCGTCCCCTCCGAGTGAGATGGTCTCTCTGGCGTTTGCGATAGCCGAGTGAAGGCTCTCGAGGTCCCGGAATTGAACGAAATGAAATAGATATCCACATGCAAGAGATAGGTATATCTGCCGCCTCTTATTGCGTGCCATCACCGGAATGTCCTTGATCTCGTTTAAGAGCTTAATTCCGTATTCGAATTGTGCCGAATCCCTGTTAGCATTGAAAAGCTGCAGAGAAATCGTTGCCAGAGACCAAATGTAGTCAGGATAGTTGATGCTGCTACGAGATGCTCCTCTAAGAACTTCACCCGAGAGAGCGGCACTTTCCTTCAAGAGACCAATCGAATCAATAGTATCCCGATGCCCCGCCAAGTGCGAGAGACACGCAGCAAGGCTTGTCGCTAATGTAGCCTTGATTTCCCTGGGCATCTCGATGGCCAAACTCCACTGAAGTCCAAGTCGGGCATACGTCACGGCGCCTCTCAGATCGTCCATGTTCTGAGACACGAAGAAACGCAGATGAAGTGCGTGCGAAAGGTTGTACAGAAGGTACGGAAGTTCTCGCCACCACAACAAGTTGGACGAAAAGAGAACGAGAGAGATAGCCTTCCGGAGCGCAGATCGGGAGATCGTTAGAACATGGTTCAAGGTCCTGTATGGGTTGCCCGTTCCTCCCTTTGAAGCACTGACGGAGATGCAAAGTGAATGGCCAAGATGACGCAGTCCTTGAACGTAAAGTATACCGCTTTTATCCGGACAAATGGCGAGGCCTGATCTGCACAGCGCGATTGCTACATCAAGGTCAACCAAATTTTCCTCGTGAGTGAATCGCGCTTGCAATGCGACTGCAGTAGCGAGAAGTCCGTCGGCAACACTGCTTGCGTGTTGGTCGGTCAGAAATGTACCATGCTCCGGCCATTCGATCATGTTTGGAGCGACAACAATAGCCTGCGAGAGAGCCTTCAACTGTTTTGTCTTCACATAGCCCTCACTGTACAGATAGCGGAAGTACATCGCAAACTTTCTGCGGATGTCTACTTGCGGGTCCAGAAACACTGATAGGCGAAGTGCAACTGGATCACCGGGACTTGCGACGCGCACGTACGCGAAGGCATTGGCCAGCGCTCTATCGAGTAGGTAGTATGGGTCGTTTTCCTTCCATGAAGAAAGTTATTAGTGCATGTAAGACAGTTCCCGGAATCGCATACCTGGATGTCCATCTCTTGCTGCCTTCAAGCTTCAGATCTTATACCGAATTTCAAGACTTCGAGGACTGACTTAGCGCTGTTATTGAAGATATATCATAGCACGGATCGCCCCAGGGAGAGATGTGGCCGCTGGCATGCTCTTAAGAGCTGTTATCCGCGACCCATTTATGTAGATGGCGGGTGTTCAACGTTGAAGAAAGTGGACGCCTGAGGCTGCCTTATCGGGCGTGTGCCACTCCAACACTGCAACGAAAGCCAACCCAATTTACAGTATTTTGCTTCCGCACCGCGAGGCCACCGACGTCTCTGACGACAGAATTTAATGAGCCTGTCCTTATTCTTTTCGATTATGCTAAGAATCGTAATGCAAAAAGGATGTCGATGGATGGGATGAGGTAGATAAGTGCGACACAGAGGTAAGTCGCCAGCCAAGACCTAAATGCTAGTTTACACTGAGGCGAAGACATAGTACGCGATCCTCATGACGAGAACGCGATTTCAGCAAGAGCGGGGGCGCTGAATGGGACAGGAGCTTATGGAAAGGAGAAAATTGAAGAGTCAAGAGATGTAAGTAGTCAAATAAATATGTTGTAAATGTTGCAATTTAAGGTCTGACTTCAAGTGCGTCGTCGACGTCAAGGAAATCTTGATCTTGATCTTCGTCCTCTTGTGAGCGCTCGGGAAGGTCGTTATCGTTGCCATTCAGTCGCCTTCCATAGTGCCTTCGACTTCAAATTATTCAGTTCTTCAAAGGGATCGAACACTGTTTAAAGGGGCGCACGGAGGGAAAGGATGTGGACGTAGGCGACACCTAAGCATCACCATGCCGCGGTTGATAAATCTGAGAAAGAAGTGGACGGAGTCATATGTTTAGTGTCGGGTGAGTTTGTCGTACACGATCTTCCCTGTAATAACGTAGAAATTAACAAAATCTCCTGTCATAGGCCGAAATGAGGTGGGAGGCGCGGATGACCGCCCTCCCCGCCGTATGGGTCGAATCTATGTCTGCCTGGACTCTGGACGATGTATGAAGTAAGTGCAAAGGTTGTTGCAGTCGGAAGACCCAATTCTTCTGGTTGGCTGTCAGATGTTTCGGGTATGCATGTCTCAAATGTTGTGAGGTTTCTAGCTGCTCGTTCCGAAATGTCTGACAGCGACCGACTACATTGGGTCTTCCCGTGTCTCACTTTGGCCGTTCCTAACAACAACTTTTTCTCTTACAGTCGAAATCCACTGTACCGCTTTGTCGCGGATGTCGATCAGACATGTCAACGAAACTCAAATGGTTAATTCTTTTTTTTGTATATAATGTACTGCTCAAACCACTATGCTTCCTCCACCATCAATCTTTTGCCTCGCTTTATCACCGTCTCATACTCGCTTTTATCATACACTCATCATGTCCGACCGCTTACAACCGATCCCGGGCACCGCAGCGGCAAACCTCCCAAACCTCGTCGGACAAACTATCGGCGATGAAGTTGAACAGTACCGACTTCAAAAAGTCATCGGCCGCGGCTCATGGGGTATCGTGTACCTCGCTCACTCGCTTCACCACGCGGACAAGAAATATGCGGTCAAGTGCATCGCGAACGGCGAAGACGTTCCCGACATCGTTCGCGAAACGAGCGCAAAGGAGTTGGAAAACCACTTCCATTGCCAGCTCTATATTCCTGGCGTCCTGAAGATCCATACGCTGCTACAGGACGAGAATAGGGGTGTACTCTTCATCGTCAGCGAGTATTGCCCCGATGGCGATCTTCTCGACATGGTCCTGAGCAAGGCATTTACTGGCAAAGACGGGCACATCAGAAGTGCTTTTTGCCAAATTCTCGATACCGTCGAAGCAATGCACGAGATGGGCATCTACCACCGCGACCTCAAACCCGAGAACATCTTGGTCAAGGACGGAGGTCTAACTTTCGCTTTGGGCGATTTCGGATTTGCCACCGAGGAGGAAACTATGACAGAATTTGGAATGGGTAGCGAACCCTTCATGAGTCCAGGTATGTACTCTATAGTCTCGACACAATCCGATCTAACGTTATTGACTCGCATTCTAGAGGTCCTAGGGGGCTTATACGGAGAGCTTACATCCTATAGCGCTAAAGACGCTGACATCTGGGCACTCGGCGTTATCCTCATGAATCTCGTCTGCGAATGCCTGCCGTGGAGAAGGGCCAGCAGAGACGATCGGGACTTCTTCAACTATGTCTACCGCGACATGAACTTCTTCTTCAACAACTTCCCCATCTCCTCCGAGCTCAACGACATACTGAAATCGATATTCACCATCCGTGCGGAGGATCGTGCGTCCATCAAGGATATTCGGAGAAACGTCTTGGCCGTGAAGTCATTCTACGACTACTCAGAATTTGGCTCACCAGATTCCTCATTCCATACCGCTGTGTTTACCAGTATCGGGGAACAGTTACCCAATGAATACGTCGAAATGCAAGCCCTGGCCGCCCAGTTCCCAGCGGTCCCTCAAGCTCTGATGAATCCGCCACTCGGACGTGCGACACTTCACCCAGTATATTCCGACAATGTCTATTTCCCCGATGAGCCCTTATCCTATGACGATGATTTGGACATCACAGATTATGACTTCGACACCGACTCCGACTTCGACTCTGACTCTGACTCGGAAGGGCCCATCACACCAGAGCAAAATGCTGTCGACAACGAAGATAATGTCGCGACCCTCGACAATATCGGAGACATTGATGAACTCGATCTGGGCGATAACACTTATCCTACGACGGACGCTGGATCATACGCACGTTTTGGCCCCATACCTCAAACCAAGAAAGGCACAGATCAACTTGCCCCTGGAGCCGAAGCAGCCCCGCTGCCGAAGGATGAATCAACTTTCGACAAGTCCAATCACAACAAACCTGCAGACGCTAACCAGGACACCCTTCTCGATACCGTGGCAAACATGTGGAAGTTAGCTATAGGATTGTCGTAACTTGGAAAGCAGCAATTTTGGTATGTACAAGCTTTATATGAGTCGCTTAGTTCGCGGAGCTAACGTTTTTCTTCCGATGCCAATAGATCTCTTTCTTTTCCTTTTTCTTTTATGGACATTTATGGACAAAGGACAATGTTCTTTACTATATACCGGACAGTCACTAGCTGCTACACAACGAACCGCTTTGTAATACATCACCATATTATGGAAATTATATACAGACTTCATTGCTATCTTACACGCCCGTGCCCACTTGCCACGCAAATGAAAAAATGATCACGACCTCCAACTCAACTTCTCCGCGTCACCTGCCAATGAGCTGACAAGAGGAAGACCGTGAGGTAGAACCCATGTCGACCATGACTGTAAGGATGCCATGAGTCGATTGACGGGGGTCATGTTTGGCGTGTCAGATCCCTTGAGAGCAGCATCAACTAATTCGGTCATTCGTATGACAGCTTCATCTTCCTGTGGCAATCCGACAAGCTGTAATCCGACCGGGGCGTTCGCAAACAATTCAGGGTCGTCTGCGAAAGTAACGGCATCAGGAGGGAGGGAATGATGAGGACCTGTAACAGTTGACATACATAAATCATAGTTCATCTTATCAAAGTCCCCAAGAAACTCGCGAGGCGGCTCCTTTGAGTCTAAGCCAGGGTCGACCTTTGTAACAGGGAAAGCGCATGCCGGGTAGTCCAAACCATTCCAGATCAGCGTATAATTCGCGGCTCTGCTCATCACGTTAGCCTACCGAGAATATACCGTATTGTATGCAAGGTGAGCTAACCTGTTCTTGCCATGTGGTGGGGCGGCGGAACCGGCGACAGGTGCAATGATGGCATCAACTGGGCGTCCAGTACCGGTCAGCTTTGAGGTGGACTGCCACACATCGAGGTGTGCCTTGCGAAGTTCTGCTTTCTTCTTCTGGAGCTGCCAGACTTGGTAGGGAGTAAGAGTCTCCGGGGAAAGTAGAGATGTCGCAGATCCGTCTTCTGGATCCATGGTTGATATAATGGGCTCATTAGTCTTAGAGCAGATGGTGCTGAATTCTTCGCCAGCTCCTGCAGACATGATTGCGGCCTATGCGTACGTCAAGGAAAAGGGTAGAACATAACGTCAGCGTTAATAAAGAAATCGGGAGAGAAGCATCTTACGGAGTTCATGCATATTTCACCGTAGTTGAAGCTAGGCCAATCAATGACTGAAATACATGGTCAAAATAAGCCAGTAGATAACGTAGGCAGGCTACCCAAACCCTTATGTCCCTTGGCGATTAAAGCCTTCTTCACGAGTTCCATAGCGCGACGAACCGGGGGGTGTGGGATGACTAGTCCGTCGTTCCATAGAAACGCGAAGCACAGTTTCTTGCCGGAGTCATGATCTCTCAGCTGATATCCTTCTTCATTCCACGGCATACGATGTACAAGCGGGTCCCTTCTCCAAGGTTCAGAATTTAGAACGGCTTTCATAAAGATCTTCACTCCGGAAAGAGAAGCAGACAGCGGGCCGAGCACCGACGGAATCGAATCTTGACCTTCGGTGGAATTAACACATCCTTCAAATGGAATGCGCCCCGACGAAGGCCGTAGCCCATAGAAGCCGTTGAATGAAGCCGGAATACGAATGGACCTGCGTAAAAAAGGTTTGCTGAGCTACTCTCATTGCATAACAATATGGAGCAACTTTACCCGCCAATATCGGAGCCGATACCCAGTGGGCTTGCCTTCATGCCGATCAACGCACCCTCGCCACCTGATGAGCCACCAGGCGTCAATCGACGATTGAAAGGATTCAACGTGCGGCCAAAAACGTTATTGAATGTCTCAGGCCACTGAATGAAGATCCCCGATAACATTCAGAATCAACATATCGCGAAAGTGAATTCTGATATATTGACTTACCATGAGTGTTTGGGGAAGATTTGTCTTGACAAACGGAACGGCCCCGGCTTCATAGAGTATGGTAACAATCAATGCATCTCGCTCCGCAGAAGCGCCGATCCATGAAACATAACCTGTTATTCACTGGCCTGTTAGTTTGACACATAGAAGGCTATGCGTATTGATAGAACACGTACCCATGGTTGAGTCAAGGCCTTTCAAATTGATTTGGTCCTTTAGGGAAATAGGTAGGCCATGAAGAACGCCCATAGGCTTGCCGTATGTCTGAAGATAGTCATCGCATTCTTGGGCACGTTCGAGTGCGCGATCAATGAAAATTTCTGTCAAGCAATTCGTCTTCGTAAAATCAATGTAGGCACATGCACATGTCTTAGTATAATTAGCACACTCACAACTTGATGCGCGATGATGGCTCGCTTATAAAACGCTTTAGTCACGTCGACAGACTTCCAGCGTCCTTTGGCAAGCCTGTCGAGTATGACTTCGACATCTCTGGTTTCCGTAATCTCGAGCTCAAGCGGCGAAAGGAGCTTCGAACTCTCTGGAATCCCAGTGACGTCAAGTTGCTGAGGCGGCGGAACAGAGGTCAGCCACTCTTTACGGATGGCAGCATCCCTCTGCTGGATCTTCTGCTCAACGAGCTGTTGCCAAGTAGACATAGTTGCGGAGAAGGTGGACGAAGCTTCGGGGGGTCACAGATTGTTCGAGCGGTCGAGATATAAGCAGTAGCAGTGTTTAAGCAGACGGAGAGGTGTGTAAGCTACATGGCATCCGAGGACGCGAAGATCACGGGAAAACAGACAGCGCCAACTACGGTGACATGGGCGATACACCACAGGGTCAAGGCCCCTCTAGTGTCATACAAACTTTCTCGTACCACTAAGAGAGGTCCAGGGACAGCTCTCAATCGGGCAAGGTACAAGAAGCTCAGGTTCGGAGGATATGTATGACTTCAGATTTACTGCGTTTCGCATAGTAGTTCCCACTCCCACAGCCGGCAGAAAAGTATTGACCGCAGCATTCATTGTGATCCGTAAAGTGAAGACTAATTGCCGCAAGGGGAATATGTCCACGTCTGAAGAATCTTCTTATCATCCCCGAGACTACCATTCGGTCCGTCGGCTCTGCATATCGTAAGCGGGGCGATGTCCAAGAGTACCGAACGTATTCATGAGAGCGGCGACGCGACTGCCCAGTGAAAAGTTTAGCGCGAAAACGCAGAATGTGTGCGTGAGACCTTTCCCTTTTTAACCACCAGAAGAATACCCAGGGGCGATAGAAGAGGAAGCATTTTGATCCTCGATGGACCCATTTGTTGAGGCTAAAGGAAGTCGCATTCTGCATAAACAGATCGAGCTTACTTGCGTGTTACTGGATCCCACATGGTCTCACGTGCCGATTCGAAGCAAAAGAGCGATCCTCTCCCTGAGGAGAAATCGCGGAGCTTTGATCCAGGCGATGTCTTGATAATTGACGAAGGTGAGATCACTGATACCGCTGGACGTGTGTGCTATATCCGTCACACACACACGAGAAACCCCCGCGAGAAGAGCCAAACTCTGCCTAATAGGTTAACCTAGTTAATACAATTCAGTACTTGTATTCGAGTCAAGAAGAGCGGCAGAACTGATATACCCAATAGTGTGCGCACATCTAGAGATTTGAAGTGCAAAGCGGGTATAATGGCAGCTTTGTGTGAATGCCACAGTATCCTCCGACTTGTCTTCCCTTTGCATCGTGGTAATCGAGCTTTCGAAAATCAAGCGGAGCTCCAGTTTCCCGTACTCTGAGTCCGCACACTGTGGCAGAACGTATGCTCTAAGAATATCGGCATCTTTGGATTCTAGTTCATGTGGTCATTCTGAGATTTGGCGACGCTGCTGTTCATTGGCCATGGCCATATAAAGTTAAATATGGTCTGGGCATTAAGTACACCATGAACACATACGGTAGCATCACAGAATACCGGATTATGAGCATGCCACATTCCGTCTTTCACGGGCGGCTTAGATGCGCCTTGACAGGAACTTATTGATTTGGAACCACGCGGTGAGCATTTGTGCCGAAAAGATACATTAACAATAAATAGTTACATACATATAATACACAATCGTGATCTTATCAGGCTGATGGCAGAGAAGATGCCGCTCATCCTGGGTGCGGGCATAAATGGTCGCAGAAGGTAGAAGATAGATGATCAGGGTTCCATGTCCATATAGAAGCCATATTCAATGTGACCAGGAACTTGCTGCTGTGCGGACGACCCATCTACTTGGCGGCTTTCTATTGATGAAGTAATAGACGCGTGCGATTCGCCTGGCTGAGGCCCTTCGTTCTGGGTAAGTTCTTCATAAAGCGACGCCCAGTACTCGTCGTCTTCTTCAAAGATGTCATCCGGAGGCGCTGGTTCTTCTTCCACGTCTCTCAGCTGCTTCTCCCACTCCGTGATGTCTTCCATGCTTGGGTCGATGGAAGAGCCTACGTTCTGCTCGAAGGAAACCCGGAAGGCGTGCTCTCTTTTACGGTTTTCGTTTGCCATTATCCGCCTGAAAATCTTTACGTTTTGAGTATTAGTCAGCAACTGGTAATATTTCTGCGACTGCGGCCACTCACTTCATCGTCGAAAGGGATGGCATCCTCATCATCTTCGTTGTCGGAAGATGGATCCATCTCCACGTCAAATCCATCACTACTTAGATCGCTCGCTCTACGTTTTTGAATGTTCTTCTCCCGGGCACGACGGGCACGATCCAAGCATTTCGCCTTCAAGCGCTCTCTCAAGAAGTTCGACTGCGGTGTTTCAGACGCAGATAGGCTAGGTGTGTTTGCCGCGGAGAGATACCTCCGTGATGGCAAAGCAGAAGAGCGATGAGGGGTCCCGGTTGTTTTGTACTGCATTCGTCGACGCGCTTGCGCCTCCACAACGGGCGATGTTGGTCCCGGCGATGAAGAGGCTACCATTGGAGCTAAAGGTGATGACAGGAGAGGTCGAGAGCCATACCCTGCAATAGAGTAGCGCGACGTCGTTGGCGTTCTCGGCGTGAGCAATAACGAGCTCGATGAGGAGGACATTGTGTTGGAGAAAGAAGCGCGTTGACCACAGCAAGGCGCAAAAGCGTTACTGAGACACTGTGACAGTCGCGTTACCCGAGCGCGACTGAGGGGTCACACAATGTATTCACGTGACTGCAGGGTCAGTGCGGGATCGGCATTTCAGACGCCTTCCAGTTGCATCAGCCAGCTGCCATCACAAAACACCAGCGCCATCTTGCTTCCCTCCATCTGCCATGCTGATGGCAGCTTTTTCAAACTTAGGATCTGTATTTCACCAACATATCGATCTGAAGCAAATGCTCGCGGCGTCATACCATGCTTTTTTACCACCATTTTCAAAATCGACCGGGCTGTTCAGGGACAATATAATGAAGGCTCTGTCATGGTCTTGCATGGGCGCAGTGTCATACGGAATACTCGAACGGAAGGTGGTCAAATCAACTCACAGGTTTATTGATTGATTCTGATCATCGGCCTAGCCTACAGGTCCTGGGTATTCTTAAGAGGTCGGGGAGAATGCTGCTAAACTGAGATATCAACACATGCTCTAGCACGTCGCATCACCATCACTTCCTTTCCCCATCTGCAGGCAGAGCCCCTTTGACACCAGTGTAAATACCCTTCACTCTCAAGCAAACTCCACTCGCTTTCCCCCTCTGTCCCAGCCATCTGTCTACGCCTTGCTTCTGTGGGCTGCGTCGCTTCTTTCAGCTACACCTGCTGATCGGCTGCTAGCCGATACGTTGACTTACATTAAGTTTAACTCCTTAGAGTCTTTAGTGAGTGTCAATGCCTCTCGTCGGATAAATCATCTCTGAAACCTGAGCAGATTACTTGGCTCAAAGCGAGTCAAGAGCTCGACATTGATGTCCTTCATCTTAAGTTTATAGCCGACGGTCCCATTCCAAGAGCATATTCAGCTCATCATGAGCCACATATACATTCCACAGTCCGCCACATTTGTTCACGGGAAGCCCGCCCCGATTCGACGAAAACGACAAAGCTTCGACTTTCAGGCTTTGACGTCCAGGAACAAAGCGAACCACGGCCACCGACTGTCACAGCAGCTTCCTGCTCCTTCTGATCACCTTAAGGGGTCGTCGATTGATTCGCCCAAGACAAGTGTCGATCTCGATGTGAAGGAGACGGATGCGGCTATTCATCTATCGTTTCGCAAAGGATTAGGGGATATGGGTGAGAAGGGTTCATCGAAAGTCTCAAGACATAAGGCTGCGAGGAGTATTGAAGCGGATGACATCACTGGGTTTTGGTCCCGCAGACTAACTGCACAGAAACGCGCTGTTGCTGTGAAGCCACCTCCTGCAGACAACCCACAATCTTTTAGAGTACGAACCTTCTCGTCTTCAGTCATGCTGTCGACCGTTCCATCGCCACCTTCGCAATCAACTACTCCATCGAAGGTCTTATCGGCAACGGACCTCTCGTCAGCAACCAGTCCTCCACCATTAAATCGGACACTGAGGCGTAAGCCGACCATGGGTCCTCCTCCCCCTCCGAAGGACCGCCATACGCTTCGCACTCGCGCGAGTGGTTCCAAAGGCAATGTCCGACCGGCCACGAGTCCCCAAGTCAGTGTTCCACGCAAATCCAGATCAGCGCCATTGCAGAACATTACTTCGGCTCCAACTCCCCTTCCCTCACATAGTGGCACCCTGCGGCCAAGCTCGTCATCGAAGGATACTCTCCCATTCCCTTCGACACACACCGACGGCAAAGACGAAAAAGGCCGGACAGCAAAGCTCTTCCCACCCATCACGTTCAGCAAGATCGTATCCAGCATAACGCGAAGATCACCGAGCGCTCCGACCACTCCCGTGGCATTCTCCATCACTCCATCTACGCCCAGTGCTGGCCAGGAACGTTCTGCGTCTGATACATCTTTGACCCAACAGTCTGAGAAGGTGCTGCAGGAAAAGCTGGACCGGGACAAAAGGCGGAAGACGGGCCTCGAACAGATCGTTGTAGATGCGGGCCGCGATAAGCACACGTACACAAAGGAATCAGAAACAGAAGAGGTGCTAAGGATCCTGGAACAGCTAAGGAAGCTGAAGGCCGCCTGACGTGATTGATCTTGTTCAATAGCTATATTTGCCCATCATTTATCTTCTCTCATCCTTGGACTCGTAGTGCAAACCATGCATATAGGGTTTTATACTGTTTAAATTTATACTCTTTCATTATTACTTTATTTCGATCACTCATTGTACAACGCAAACATCACTTCTTGCATGCAATAAAATGTTCTTTAATTATTATTATTGTATCGGCAGTTGCCGGACTGTGCCAGTGTACATATCACGCTGTTTTCGCCTGTGCTGTTTCTGTCGTCAATTAACCCCGGGACGATATGCATTCCCTCGACTGCTTCTTCATGGCAGATAACAATGTTACTCTCTTACTTCGAGCATCGTCGAGCATGGTGTGTAGAAGCTAACTCAGCACTGTTAGAAGTGGTTGTCTGATGACTCTGAGTAGCAGTGCCAAACGTTCTGAGCAAGAGGAAAGAATCAAGACGCTCCCAAGTGCTTATCACGAACCATTAACTGTGGAAGACAAGGAGATTTTAAATTCTCCAGTAAAAGCCGTTGTCAACAATGTTCAAATTGGAAAATGGACACCATTGCAGGTCTTGCGTTCCTATGGCAAGCGGGCGCTTGAAGCGCACAAGGCGACTAACTGCCTCACCGAGATCATGATCGACACAGCGGAAGAACAGGCACAAGCAATAAACAAAACCGGACCTTTGGCTGGCATGCCTGTCAGTGTCAAGGACACCGTCGCCGTGCAAGGCTATGATGCCTGTATTGGTTATTCTGCTTGGTCCGGAAAGCCTATTCAGAAAGACTCTGCGCTTGTCCGGCTGCTTCGTGATGCAGGAGCGATTCCATTCGTGAAGACAAATATTCCAATTACGCTTTTATCCTTCGAGTCGGCGTCCGACATCTTCGGGCGTGCGACAAATCCGTACAACAAGAACTATTCGCCTGGCGGGTCCAGTGGAGGCGAGGCTGCTCTGCTTGCACTGGGAGGCTCGCGCATCGGTATCGGCACAGATGTTGCGGGGTCTGTTCGCGTCCCAGCTCACTATTCCGGTGTCTATACGATTCGCGCATCGGCCTTCAGATTTCCGAAGACTGGGAATATGACGAGCATGCCGGGTCAAGAGGGAGTTCCTGCGGTTAATTCACCGATGGCGAAGACTCTTGACGATCTGGAGACATTCTGGAAGGCAATTTTCTCCATGAAGCCTTGGACGTACGATCATTCGGTACTATGGCCTGCATAGCTTTAGCGCGGTTAATGATATACAGTACTGATCAATTCATACTTAGGTGCTGCAATTGCCATGGCGATCTGTTGATTTGTCTTCAAGCAAAGTCAAATTTGGTGTCATGTGGAGTGATGGTGTGTTTAAATCATTGACAATCGATCAATTTCATATACAAATAATTTTTATGCGATTAGGCGTCGTACCTCCGTCCCCAGCCTGCAAACGTGCCTTATCGACTGTTGTGGATAAACTCAAGCAAAGTGGTTATGAAGTTGTGGACTTGTGGGTACTTTGATCGGACCCGACCTGAATATTTTCTGA
Source organism: Trichaptum abietinum (assembly GCA_910574555.1). NCBI lineage: Eukaryota > Fungi > Basidiomycota > Agaricomycetes > Hymenochaetales > Trichaptaceae > Trichaptum > Trichaptum abietinum. The sequence goes on along the minus strand of CAJTBE010000005.1, from coordinate 5,907,329 downwards.
TTTCAAATCTTTTGAAGCGATTCACCTAGTCCGTATGAGGGGCTTCAGATTGCTTCTCAGCTTCTCCTGGCAGATGCCGGTAAATAGCGACACTGATTTATCTAGACTCTTGTATCTGCTCACCGTTCCCAGGCGAGACTGCGTCCAGTCCGATCCGTTGGGGAGAGTCGAATGATCCGGGCATGCGCCAGGCCAACATTTGGTTCTACCTTCCTCGATTCATCCAGAAGTTCTACGTATGGTGGGTGCGATACATAAAGCGTGATAGCATCTATGCCGGTCTCCTGGAAGACTGGAGCGAGAAAACGATTGCCGAGTACTGGGCGCTGGTAGCTCAGCGCGAGGCTTACCGTGCCAAGTGGTTTAATGCATGGAACGATGCCGGCTTGGACTTCCTCCTTACGGTACCCAATGCCCTCCCTGCGGTTCCTAATAACGGGATGAAGTATGGGTTCAAGTCTTGTGGATACACTTTCCTATTCAACCTGGTGTGTGTGAACGCTTAGCAACTTTCCAGCATTACTTCTACCTTACTAACCTTCTGGGTCAGCTTGACTATACAGCAGGTGTACTACCGGTTACAAAAGTCAGCGCAAACTTGGACGTACTCGACCCAGCAGAGGCTGATAATATGAAAGCGTTCAATGCTGTGGCAAGGAGCGCTTATGCGATGTACGACGCAAAGTCAATGAGCGGACTTCCTGTGGGTGTGCAGATTGTGGGGCAACGTTTGGAAGAGGAAAAGGTTTTGGAGGGGATGAAACTTATTGAAGATTTGCTTAAGAATGAAGGATTCGGATTCATTGGTTTACAAATATGATAAACTTATGTATGATCTTAATGTTTGAGGAGTTAATCAATCTTGTTCGGGTTGTGACCACCGATTTTATTATGTTCCTTTCGCAATAGAGACTCGCGCGAGATAGAGATGAAATGAGGATTAAAAGGTTCTATCTACGATAAATGCACAATTCCTATTTTACTGCGTCACTTCGACAAAATTGCTAGTTAACAATCATTGAGTAACAGTGTCCGTCTCCGTGGTCGTCGCGTTCGGATCAGTTACAGTGACGGTAGAAGCAGGCTCGGTGATTGTCGTCGGGTCTGGCGTAACGGTAGAGGTAGAAGTATTGCCCGGCTCTGTCACTGTTTCGGTGGCGGCAGTAGTTACGGTGTTAGTCTGCGTCTCCGTCGCCAGCGAGGTCTCAGTAGCAGTGTCGCTCTCTGTAACTGTCGTCGTCATTGTCACTGTCGTAGTGGGCATGGATGTGGTGGTATCAGTAGATGACGTTGAGTCAGTAGATGAGGTCGTGGAAGTAGAGTCAGTGCTGGTGGTAGAGTCCGTCGTGTCAGTTGGCGTCGACGTATCGGTAGTGTCAGTGCTTGTCGTCGAATCGGTAGTGTCAGTCGCCGTCGACGTATCAGTCGTATCAGTACTGGTGGTAGTGTCGGTGGTGTCAGTGGTTGTCGTGGTGTCCGTGGTATCAGTGGGCGTCGATGTGTCTGTTGTATCGGTCGACGTAGTTGTATCCGACGTGTCCGTAGGAGTCGACGTGTCAGTTGTGTCGGTGCTAGTGGTAGTGTCCGTAGTGTCCGTGGGCGCCGATGTATCAGTAGTGTCGGTAGACGTTGTCGTGTCCGTGGTGTCCGTAGGAGACGACGTATCGGTGGAATCGGTGCTAGTGGTGGTGTCCGTGGTGTCTGTGGGCGCCGATGTATCCGTAGTATCTGTACTGGTCGTCGTGTCCGTTGTGTCAGTCGGGGACGACGTGTCAGTAGTATCGGTACTGGTGGTAGTATCGGTGGTGTCCGTAGGAGCCGACGTGTCTGTTGTATCCGTGCTGGTAGTCGTGTCTGTAGTATCCGTGGGCGACGACGTATCGGTAGTATCGGTAGTAGTAGTCGTGTCCGTGGTGTCTGTCGGGGTCGACGTATCAGTTGTATCAGTACTGGTGGTCGTATCGGTGGTATCGGTGGGCGCTGAACTATCAGTGGTGTCGGTAGTGGTGGTTGTGTCCGTAGTGTCGGTAGGCGCCGATGTATCAGTAGTATCGGTAGTTGTGGTAGTGTCCGTAGTATCGGTGCTGGTAGTAGTATCCGTAGTGTCCGTGGGCGCCGATGTATCAGTAGTATCAGTAGACGTTGTCGTGTCCGTGGTATCCGTAGGAGCCGACGTATCAGTGGTATCGGTACTGGTGGTCGTGTCCGTGGTGTCAGTAGGAGCGGACGTGTCAGTGGTATCGGTACTGGTGGTAGTATCGGTGGTGTCCGTAGGAGTCGACGTATCAGTGGTATCAGTACTAGTAGTCGTGTCCGTTGTGTCCGTCGGCGCAGACGTGTCAGTGGTATCGGTACTGGTAGTAGTGTCCGTAGTGTCCGTGGGCGCCGATGTATCAGTGGTATCTGTACTAGTCGTTGTGTCCGTAGTATCAGTCGAAGTCGACGTGTCAGTAGTATCGGTACTGGTGGTAGTATCAGTTGTGTCCGTAGGTGCGGACGTATCAGTGGTATCGGTACTGGTAGTAGTATCCGTAGTATCCGTAGGCGCCGACGTGTCTGTAGTGTCTGTACTGGTCGTCGTGTCCGTAGTATCAGTACTGGTTGTAGTATCGGTAGTCTCTGTAGGAGACGACGTGTCAGTGGTGTCGGTACCCGTGGTAGTGTCGGTCGTGTCTGTAGGCGCCGATGTATCTGTGGAGTCTGTAGAGGTCGTCGTGTCCGTTGTGTCTGTCGGAGTCGACGTATCAGTTGTGTCGGTAGAGGTAGTGGTGTCAGTTGTATCCGTGGGCGCCGACGTATCAGTGGAATCTGTGCTGCTAGTCGTGTCCGTGGTATCCGTGCTACTCGTGGAGTCGGTAGTGTCAGAACTTGTGGTAGAATCCGTAGGTGACGACGTATCAGTAGTATCAGTGCTGGTAGTATCAGTGGGTGCTGATGTGTCGGTGGTGTCGGTACTGGATGTGTCGGTGGGCGCAGACGTATCTGTCGTATCCGTAGCAGTGCTGGAATCGGTTGTGTCAGTGGAAGATGAAGTGTCCGTCGTGTCAGTGGTCGTAGTAGTATCGGTAGTTGATACCGAGGACACGGAGCCAGTGACTGTCGTCGGCGGTGGCGTCGCAACGTCTGTCTCGTCTGAGTATCGTACGTTTAATCAGTAGGGTTTCTCGAAGGTCAAACAATGAAATACGCACCGCAATCCAAGGTACTGTAGACAGCAATAGTAGTTGTGTCCGGGCAGTCTGTATTTTGACGTGCTACTATGGGACCCCGTCGGAAAAACAGGCTGCGCCTGTCATTCTTCGGTGCCGCCTCAGCGAGGGGCGCGAGAGTGCAAGCCAGGAGTGCGAAGGAAAGGAGGCGGCCGTCGATGAACTTCATGATGTAGATGTCGTTAGCGGGTCGTCAACAAACGTGAAAGGGAAGTGCAAGAAGGGGAATATGGAGTGTAATCTTGAGCCAGGAGGACGATTGAGTAGCATAAATAAGATAGAAAATTCGGTCTGACATTCCACGAACCAGACATCCGCAGGTGACGAAGGCGCATGAGTCTTCCGACACACTATTATGGCGCGGGGGCGCATCGGCTGCTGAGAGCTGAGACAGGATGGAAGGCATTGACCAGTAGTACGCGAGAGACAGTGGCTCCTCTAGGGGCGCGTTTCCCGATGCGCCTGTGATGTCTCAAGGCATTGAATCGGCAGAGCGGAAGTCCTAGAACTGTTGACAGCATCCAATAATAGGACGAAGGTTTGATCGACGACATTTCGAATGGGACTGGAAAAGAGGCTCCGCTGCTCCATTTATGGTAACACTATAGGGCTCATTGGAGCGAACCATTGGCAAATCCGAGACATCGAGATGGCGACTCTGAAAGATCGAGACCTTTCGAGTAAGAAGAAGGTCAAAGTATATGCCTGGTATTCCAAGAGCTTAGGTTTCGAAGTCAATGACATGAAGGTCACGAACGATGCTAGTGGATACGAAGATCAAGAGCTCAAAAATCGATTTGGCTCCTGGCCAGTCCAATTCACCATAATCCAAGACACATTGAATAGCAGTTTGAGCACGAAATCAATCAAGCGTACTTGAAAACCGCCGCTTTCTTGATCATAAGGTACCTATGTCACCAAAGCCGTTCAGCGACTTTAATTATTTACAAGTGTAATTCTCACATTTATTTGTCGATCGAAAGTCACGTTACACACAGCAAGCTCAAACAGCCTAACGCTTTGCCTCCACATCACCCCCTTTCTGTTCCGTTAGCGTGTCCCTCAACGTTTGACCGATCCGCTTGTTCCAAACGCCTAACTCCTTCTCAAGATTGACCAACAGCTCGCGAATTTCGCGGCCTACCGCTCCACCGCCACCATCTTCAGGGCCCTTCCCAAATGCGATCAGCAGTTCGGTATATGCCTGCTGGAGTGCCTGGACAGCAAGCTGAAGACGTGCAGGACCAGAGGGTGGGAATGTCGGTTCACCTGGCGACGAGTTCGTGCTAGGAGGTTCGTCGACGGCGAGAAGCTTCCCCAATTCTGCGAGCGCCAGTGCTCGCACTGGATGTCCTGGACGTAGAACGTTGTCAAGTCCCGCAGCAGCTTTCGCGGCAGAGCAGATCGTCTCATCCAGTAGTTCCTTTGACAGTTTCTCGGAATCCGAGAAAGTCGAGATGAGTAGTCCTTGCTGTAGGCGGTAAAGTGCGAGAAGTGGATGAGAAGATGGCGGAAGGCCTGTCTGGACAAGTAGAGGGATTGTGTTCCGAGTTAATTTTATAGCACGTTGCAAGTCTATAATGAATACGAAGGATCAGCTGAAAGAAACGTGAGGTGAAATAATTGCGGTACAAGTAAGCTTACCAGAGAATTGTAAAGCGGTCGCTTTATCAAGTGCATCTTGCCCAACACGTATAGCATCTATAACTTTCGACACATCCGCCACCTGCAAGCTACACTTGGTGCATCGAACTTCATCATCGTCCGACAGGGGTAAAGGACACGTTCCGCCGCATCGTGCTGGGCACCACATCCGCTCTCTCCAATCTTCACTGCTCACTTGAACGCCTTCTGCGTTGGATGATGGTTTGCAGATTTCGCATTCGCAAATAAAGTTATACGTCTCCTTCAGATCTTTCTGCCTCTGAGCGCGGGGAAGCGTAATGTCAATATAGCTCGTGAATAGCTCCTCATTTGGTTTGATATCCTGAATGGCAACAACGTGAATCAAGGGCTCTTCCTTGGCTGAAGAGGAACGAGGGAAGACAACAGCGACATTAGGATCGCAGCTGTGGTTTATGAGCGCTGCGAGAGGCGAAATAGCAACTCCGATGGGGGAAAGTGAGGGTGTTGCAAGGGTGAATGAATTTGAGGTGAACTGTTCAGGCGGTAAGTATGCAAATTATGAGATAGTCGAAACAGAAATGCTACCTTGGAGATAAATTCAACCAACTCGCCGACTCCGCGAACTTCGAATCTTGCGAGATCGTGTGCGCTTCCAAGACCCATGTATCGTACGATACCGTGGGCAAGGTGTACATGGGCATTTACCATGGACTGTGCAATGTTATCGCGGTCTATCGTAAATCAGAGAAGCACAATGCATACACGTAGCCAACAGAGCTTACGACATTGCATTTCATTGATCTCCTTCCACCAGATGCTGCTGCTCCCTTCTTTTTTTCTTGTCCACATGATCCGTGCCAAACACCGTATAGCTTCAGAAGGAACCGAAGTGTATTCTTCCTCGACGCCCTGATCCACTTCTGTATTCCCATCATCTTCACCTTCTTCATCACTTTGGCTAAGTGCTCCAGACGATGAGCCAGCCGTAGAGGCGGAAGATGCAGACGCAGCCCATCGTCGCAAGGCCTCGCACTCCGGTTTATGTGCTTCCCAGTCCGCATTTTGACAGGCAGGTCCGCAGTAATGGACTACCTTGCACTTCCCGCACTTTTTCAGCCCAGTTGCCGGCCGGGCGCCTGTGCATGCGGAGCAGAACATATCGAGTTGCGAGCGGGAAAGAACGTATGCACGTGGCTTGGTCGTGAAGATAGTCGTCCCTACAGAGATACAACAGGTTATGATGCTTAACTGAAGTCTAAGATCCAGGTTGGCTCACCAGCCTTAATGAACTCCTTTGCCCATAATCCACGACCACGCTCCTTAGACCGCTTTATTCCGACTGTAGGAGGCATTTCGGTATACCATGACGGGGAAGACACATCAGAGATCGATAGATTAGACATATCAGCGTCTGTAGTAGACTGAGACTGCATAGCAGGTGTGACAGAACCTCCTTCAGATGGGGAAGGGATAGCAATTGTTGGTTTGACATTCGCCGTAGACGTCCGTAGGGTGTCAAACTCTGAGTGCAGCTCTTCGTTCGACGAGGGTCCAGCCATCCCAGTACCTTGCCTCAGTTCCGTCTGCTCTAGCTGAGGTGCAGACATCACTGCGTCAATCTCCTCTCTTCCGTCATCGTACCCTGTATCCTCCTCCTCCTCCTCCTCCTCATCTTCCTCTTGAATATCCTTCTCATTACCCTCTACAGTCCAAAACAGCTGTTCTTCTGGAGCTTGTTCCTGTGGGCTGTTACGGCTTGAGGGCTGTTCAACAGATGTACGCCATGCCTGCACATCCGTGATGTGTGGAACGACGAAAGACTTGTTGGTTTGGCGAGAGACGCGAACAGTGCGTAAATCACGAAAGGACATTGACTCTACTTGGATCACAATCCAATTCTAGATCAATGTTGATGCTAGCAGTCGTCTGAAGAATAGATGCAGAGATTCGAGCTTGGATGAGCCATGTTGACGCCGCGAGTTCAAGTTATGTAAAACTTGGACCTTGAAGATATTTATACCGAACTTGTAGTAATGAACCGAAATGGAAATGCCAGCTGCTGTGCACAAAACACTCTCATTTCAACCACCTCCACGAGCACTCGGTCGGTAGAGATTTCCTCTTCAACTCGTTTCTGCATCCAAATGACCCTCCGTCTACGAAACAAGAGATGTAATAGTGACCAACGCGGATCTACATCATAATGTGAGTTACTTTGTCAAACTCGAAATTGCAGGATTCGAAAAGAACTAGTAGCTGAGTCCAGATCTGACCTAGTATAGGGAGGATTGCAACTATCTGAAAAGGCCCATATACAACTGTCTCAGAAGTCCCGACAAGGGCGGGCAGCGCTTGTTGACTGTGATGTCAGCAACACCTTATGGAGGCCCTCTAAAGTCGTACTTGGCGCCTTCAAGTTACCAGACATCTATAAGACAGTAAGCTATCTCTTAAATGGTCAAATTATCGCACTGCCTTCTGACGATCAGGTCTAATAATTGTCTAAATAAATCTTCCAGATACAGCTTTTGATTGTGTGGATTCAGCTATTGCAAATATAATCCGGCGTCATCCAACAAGCTGCGCTGATTGCACAGGTCCCATCTACTAATCACTCCGGGACTTTCTCTGAGGGCGTCTACTTTGCATGCAGCGATTGTGCGCCCATCTTTTCTACTGACATGACATGTAACGCGCAGACCAGACGCGCGTCTGCCGCGACGAACAGTTTCAGCAGTAGTTGGAATGCTCAAACGTTTGCCTCTCCCATCGGTCGCGTTTACCTCCGAAAATTAAGCGCACATTTCGGACCAAGTGTATACGGGACTTGTTCAGTTGACTATGAAGACTGAAAACGTATAAATAAGCAGGTTTCCTATTTACCCTCCTACTTCCCATCTCTTACCGACTGTCTACCCATGCCAGCCGACCCATACCCAAGTTAGTGTCACATCTTTTCTCAATGTCATGCCATGTTTGCTGAACATCTAGCATCTAATGAAGATGCCTTTCCCATGGTTCAGGAAGGCCACTTTGGTTGGTGACCTGCTCTTTTTCAATGTCTTGTTATACTCAGTAATGAATCAACGAAGGTAGCTGGCCCAGTAGTACCGCCGCCGCCGCCGCGGCAGCACCACCAGCAACAGCAATATCATAATGGCCACCATGGTCACGGCCATCCTGACCCGGCCGTGAAACCACCTCATAAGACTTACTCTGCGAGGCAGAAAGCCAGAGTTGTCAAGTTACGGAACGGCTTTTCAGAAGTGAGGCAGAGCATTGATACAGTGCAAAGAGGAGTACAAAGCTTGACAGTGGGACTATCTATGATCGAGGAGGTTGTTGTCGACTTCATGCAGGACTCACCACCCCCGCCTCCACCCCCGACCCCTGCGGTCTGTTGCCATGTTCATTGTTTTCATCCCCAAATGACTTGCTGCTCACCACACATGTGCTACCGCTATCCAGGCAATTGAAAAAGAGGTCTCTTCTAGATTGCCATTATTGAACGAGTTGCATGATTGTTTGTCCCTGTTGTATGATTGTTTACTGTAACCCTTCAGGTTCCAGACTCAAACCCTTTATCTTGATACCGTACCTGACTAAACCCACTTTCTTATCACTCTTCGGAACGTTGTTTCGCAATGTGATAGATCACAAAGTGTAGAGGAAATTCAATATGTTACTCATTTAAGAACGATACGACCATGTTGCAGAGTACGCCGTGAACTCAGAAACCACTGGAGTACTGTCAAAGTGGAAACCCGTTGAGGGAAACACTCAGAGCAAACAAGACAGAAGTTTAGACGGCATTATATAGCGAGTAAAGTAGAGTACAGAACAAAGAGAATGCTAGTTCTAATTGTAATGCTAATCGACTAAGTACTGACTAAATGCGTGAGAACTAAAGACTAAAAGAGTCTGTGTTGTAAGCCAGCAGGCTTACACTCTTCCCCTGTATGAAAAAGAAAAGCATGGTGCGGAAAGGGAAGGGAAAACAGTTTGAAGTGGTATTGGCAAGGGAGACAAGAACAATGGACTATAAAATCAAGTACAAACAAGTGATTGAAAGCCAGAACGGTGTCTACAAGTAATGCGGCAGAGTGACGGAACACTGAAGACAGCAAGTGGCAGCAACAGCGCAAAACCAAAGTTGTTGAACAATGTACCGGTGGCGGGAACAGTGGGGATGCCAACTTGGTGACCGGAGCATCGGAACGGTGTCTACAAGTATTGTAGAACAGCAGTAACAGTGGTGGTTGTGGCAGCAGTTTGCTTATGAAACTGCAGTGCCCAGACAGTGTCTACAAGTACTGTAGAACAGCGGTAACAGTGGTGGTTGTGGCAGTAGTTTGCTTATGAAACTGTAGTGCCCAGATGGTGTCTACAAGTATTGTAGGACAGCGGTAACAGTGGTGGCGACAACAGTTTGCTTGTGAAACTGACACGCCCAGACGGTGTCTACAAGTATTGTAGACCAGCGGTAACGGAGAGGTGAGAAGAGGGTGGCCGTAGGCGGACACATGCAAGGGTCTGGAAGTGCTGGTGGGTGAGGGATGGGCCAGCTGGAGATGCCTCAGAGGAGTCAGAATGCACGTGCATAGACAAGGCATCGAGCAAAGAGGAAGGCATATATCAAGCACTGCAGTTAGCGGAAACAGTGACAAACTGTAAGTTCCGGTCGCTTTCATGAGAATTTTTACGACTCTGAGCAATGAGGGACGAGCGGGGAAGTTGCAGTCCGACTACAAATGAGCCTTGGCGATCCAAGAGGGCCTGAGGGAGGAGATGGCAGGGCGTTGTAGTTGTATGACTGGCAGACACGATAGCCAGTGCCACTTGGTGTCGAAGGTGGCACAGATGGGAGGGGAGGCGGAAAGCATCCTAGATCTGCGCCGGACGAAGGGGAAGGCGGTTGAGAAGAAGACGAGAGAACAGTAAGTTGATGTAGTCGTTGGGAAGTCATATCACAGTCGTCACTAGAGATGCTGCCAATTGTATTGTCGACAGCCTGTTGCTTCTGGCATTCAGGATGGTTCAGAGCACTGGGTAGCTTCTCAAAATCGGTCGAAACAATGTAGTCCTGAGTTGCAGTCGTGCCACCCGTCGAGGGTGGCAATGTTGAAGAAGTGGAGCTGTCTGTCGTCGTTGTCGTATCCATAATCATAGAAGTGCAGAGACGTGATGAGCAAGAGAGTGTACTATGTTTGGTGTTGATGTTGCTGGAGGTGAGCTGTGGACGTCGTTTGCGAGGAGATGATAGCGGTTTGAGATCAAAAACTGGCAGGATGTAACGAGTGTCGCGAAAGCATAGTGATTAAACATGGTTTGCTGGTGGCAGAACCAAACGGCGGTGGCACGACGCGTCGCAGACACGACTCGCGCGCGGACTTCATTAGGGCCGGATACCACTTGCGGAGAAACATAGTCTAGCCGTTGAAAACTTCAAAAAAGTGGAAACCCGTTGAGGGAAACACTCAGAGCAAACAAGACAGAAGTTTAGACGGCATTATATAGCGAGTAAAGTAGAGTACAGAACAAAGAGAATGCTAGTTCTAATTGTAATGCTAATCGACTAAGTACTGACTAAATGCGTGAGAACTAAAGACTAAAACATCAGGGAAACTACTTTCTGCTGAAAGTGACTTAAGCGTTACTTAAACGTCCTGAGTGACTTGAAGTCTGAATAAGGCAAGCTTGCCTTATTCATGCATGTCCTCCCATTATTCAGGACGAGTTGCCTGAAATAAGGACGAGTTGCCTGAAATAAGGACGAGTTGCCTGAAACAGTGCTCTAAGTGTTTCAGGCAATCTGCACCCCAGTGCTCCAGTGCTTCAGTGCTTCATCCTTTAATTACAGCAGGAGACAAGTGTTGTAAGACAAATTGCAGCGCTCAAGAGTTCAAGTGCATAAGAATGATCCAAGTATTTCATTGCATCAGAAATAATATAAGACAACGGTAAGTAGCTATCAGTGCCTCAGTGTTCAAGTACATCAGTCATTTACACAAGACTAAGCATAGCAGTCACTATCGTGGAACCCGCCACGACACGATTCTGAACCACTGCCACGGGCAGTGGCAGGCCCATTTCGCTACCGTGCCTTCAATTCTGCATGTTCTTTAGCGTGCCAGTAGAAACGAAGGTTGCTCTGCGAGTCGATGGTAATAAGTTATTGAGCGCACGGACAGAAACGAAACGAGAGGCTCACCAGTGAACGATTTGCTCTTAGAAGTCGACGCATTCCGTGGCCGAATCCCATTTTGAAGCGCCGTCCTCCTCATTATCGCCATCTCCGCCTGGATCCTTCTCCTCGCCCTCGTCCTTGTCCGCGCCCTCGTCCTCGTCCTCGTCCGCGCCCTCGCCCTTGTCCGCGCCCTTGTCCTCGTCCTCGTCCGAGCCCTTGTCCTCGTCCTCGTCCGCGCCCTCGTCCTCACCCTCACCCTCAATCTTGTCAGCGCCCTCGTACCCGCTCTCACTCAGGTCGTCATCTCCTTTAGCATCGGCATCCTCGTCCTCTGCATCACCTTCAACATCGCTTCTATGCTCAGCTCCTTCACGCTCGTCGCCCTTATCATCGCTCCCGTCTTCCCAATTACCAGCGCCTTCGTCATACGCTTTCTCGCAGGTCGAACCCGGACCTGCAACATCAAAATATAAGGAAAAGTCCCTGCCAGTGATACCCGATCCAAAAAGTTCGGTGTTCTTTCCAGCATCGATATCGTTACTGGCATCGTAAGCTAGGAGGTGGGATCGAACCTTTTCCCAGTTTGATTCAGTGAAGAAAGAGGGATTCGACAGCAATTTAACATAGTCGTCCGTATGAGGCTGCCACAGAGCGCTAGTGAAATACCACTCAGCGCCGCCAAGCTCTTCTTTGATATTTTGCAACCGAGCCACCTGTTTATCAATGGCGACCTTGACCTATCCATGAGGAGATCAGCGAATAAAGCCACTATAAGTTCTGAAAAAAAATACCGCTGTTGCCGCAAGGGCGAGGGCACCGATAGGCTTTCCTATGGAGTTTTTGTCCAGTACTTTATGCCGACCCATGGCTAAGACGATGTGTACGGACAACACTGAGACCACGAGGTCAGAGCAGAACAGTCCTTGCTTCTGTACATTCAGGGTCAATGCATGGACACAAAATGCCACAAGTACTATTTTACTTACCCTTTCCATACTATACCAGCTTTCCCATAGAAACGGTTCGGCTTTCTTCTTATCAACTAGCGTCTGCAACGTCTTCACAATTGCTTCGTTTTGCATTGACTTTGATTGTTCGCCGCTGATAAAACTCGCAACTGAATGCTCAGCTTTCTCAAACAGTTTCTTGCACCAGCTATCAGAGCATCTCTGGGCCGCCTGAAATACAAGGATTGCATCTCAATCTGGTAAAGGTAACTTGAAGATAACTAAGAATGACTCAACTAGAGAACAGATGTCGGCGAACTGTGTTTCGTAACTTAGTTCCACAGAATCAAACACTTTCCCCCACAGTGTGCTGATGAGCTCATTGTCCGGGTTTTGCCATGGCGTGAGGGACTTTCCTACTGCGCGGAAAAGTGAAGGTAAAAAAATATGAATCCAACCGGCCTGAGTACCGGGAGGGAGACACTGGTTCGTCGCCCTTTTCTGCCTGGCACGCGAGATCCTTCCTTTCCTTCATTTCGACCCTTGTCCTCCAGCCCCACTGATGTCTGCATATAAGTGAATCAGCAAAAATATGTCATAGTAATGAATTTGATTCGACACACTGAGCTAGTAGTCCGAGAGACTTTGCGATGACCAGGATAAGCCCCAATCACTAATACTTCGGGTCCGGGAGTGCAGGATACTCTCGTCATTGCAAGCAACTGTGTTAGAGGTGCTAACGGCATCTTTTGACCACCAGTCTAATAAGAATAGTGAGTGAATGCTCACATTTAGAGTGTATCAATCGACCCACACTTGCTTCATTATCAGCCACCAGCGACTGCCTCTTGCGATGAGAGGTAGCGGATCCAATCTCAGACTGCAATACGTCAGAAAGCTGTTATCCATGGCAAGTGAGCAGCTCGAAAGGAAGCAATTACCATCGTGTCGGCCTCAGGCCGATAAGGAATGTCAGAGGGTTTCCTCTTCTTACTCAAGTCCTTTCCGCCTGGTCAGAAACGAACTTAAAATGCCGGTTACCAAAGAATTGGCACTTACTGTGGCACCGACCTGTGTGTCCATGCCAGTGAACAATGACTTCTTGACCTTGACACTCTTGCTAGCCTATTGAGATGGTGTAAAGTAAACATAAACATGAAGGAATCCATAACACGTGAAGGTGGAAGAATTACCACATCAACCTGGGAGTCGGTGTCCGGTGGCGACTTTCTCTTTCTGTTTTTTGTGACTATAATGTCCTATTCATAGGCACAAATTAGCGATCGACCCGATGTGAGGAAGGGAACGAATAGTTGCTACAGCGGAGGTGAGCCTACGGTGCATCGACGCTCACTCATACCTGTATACGGGGTTCCAAGGCTAGTGATTGCACCTTACAACCATAAATCAGGGGGAAACGAGAGAAATTGGAGTAAGATAGGACTTACCGGTGCGCTGAGCTGCGAGTTGGCAGTTCTCTTGGTTGCACCCTGTCCAAAGATCAATTCAGCAAACAATGAAGGAAGGATGTAGCATGAAGATCACTGTGCTTCACTGTCTGGCACTCACCTGTCCACCTGGTTTTGTTTCGTTGTTCTTATCCTCAAGTACGGAAAGGGATTGGTTAGTAGATTGGAAAAGGTAGGAATGATATGACGTCGCTTACCGTTGAAACCTGCGACCCGGAGAGAGTGTCGCGCAGCAACTTCCTTTTCTTTGAGTTCAAGTTGCTGCTACCTCCATCCTGTTCATTACACGACAGTTGGCAGAATAATTATAACGAAGGCCTGTGATCAAGCGGTGTCGGGGCAACTGACGTGAATGGAACAGTAATATGGGGCACTCGCCCTGGCTTGAGCCGGCCTTGTCAGCCTCCTCGGATCGCTTTCGCCCTACAAGCAAGGTATTCAGACTGCATCTGCCATTCTAATGTTCCGTCAACTCACAATATTTGTGTCCGAATCGACAAAATGTGCTGTCTGTTGCACGCTGATTGAGCTATTCTTTACACCATGATAGCTTGCGAGGGTTATTGTTTCCCCTTCATCCTCCCAAGGACTTAAGTTTTCATTGTCTTGCAATGAGATGCTGTGTCTAGTGTAGCTTGGCGTCAGCGAAGCCCATAATATGGTAACAAAGACGAGAGTGTCAATGTTGTATGTAGAAGGAAATTTGATCCCGTTCTCCATGATCCGCTTCCTCAGCATGAACATTAGTAATCTAGTTGGATCATACTATGAGCTTTAGCTGAGTCTAAATCAAGCTTCACACTTACCATTACATCGTGCATACCAGAAATTGATCCCGTACGCATTGCAAGATTTCAGATTTAAACTCACAAATTGATCCCTCTCGAGTCTATCCCTGCCACCTCAAGTCCTCCATCCTCTTCACCAATGAAAGTGGATTCATCTGTGTTGCGAAGCGCCCTGGCAAGTCGCTTTGTCTTGTCGTCCCGCTTTGACGTAGCGGGCGAGTCTATTATATCCGTTTCTTCACCAGAAAGGCTCTCGTTCTGTCCGGCAGGTGCGTGAAAGAAAGTGTTGCTTGGAGTGGCGGCAGATCTCGACGTCTTTGCGGTCTGCACACGGGTGCAAAATGGAAGTTCACCTTTGGGATCTTCTTTCCTAGCCTTTTTTGCAGGCTTTCTGTTTGACGCATCCGTACTTGCCGCTTCATATTGTGAGTCAAAGTAGTCAACCTCCAAGCTTTGAAAACATCTGAAAATGTATAGGCAATATAACTCACCAATGTCTAAGTCTTCGTCGTATTCAACTTCACAACCCGACACGTCTTTAACACCGTTCTTCAAGCCTGCTTACGCCAGTTCAAAGCTATGTAATTACTGATCTGAAGTTGAAGACTTACTACTAGCTTCGCCCTTTGGCTTCCTACGTCCACGTTTTCCAGCGAGTTTAGGCACTGTTGAGCCCATCTGGGTGCGTGTCTCAAGAGCCTTCGACAAATTGTTTTCAAGCTCTACGGTCTCTAGCATCGCTGCTTCTTGGTTTTCTGCTGCGGTCACCTTCTTGCGTACCTTGTCAGCTGCCTCTTGTTCTTTTGCTGCCCGTTTCTGCTCCGCAGCGAGTTTTTTCCTCTCTTTCGCGACCGCGACTTGCTGGGCTGCAGCTCTGCGGAAAGCTGCCCGTTCTTCCTTCTGTTTTTCCTTCTCCTCCTTCTCCTTCAATGCCTCATCCCGCCTCGCTGCCTGCTGTACTTTCCTTTTGTCTTTTTCTTCCTTCTCCCGCAATATCTCCTCCTTTGTTCGTCTTGTTCTGAGTTGGTCAACTACTGCTCCGGGGTGCTGGTTACTGTTCTTGGCCCTCGTCTGTCTTCGAGTTGACATTTTGTGCAGTGTTTTGAGACTTGGGTGATAATAAGATGGATCGAAGGTGCAAGTTCAAGATCAGGGAGGCGAGGGCGTCTATCTTAGACAAGTTGAAAATTTACGCCCACTCACTCAGGCTGCCACTGGCCAGGCTGCCACTGCCAGCCTGAGTGTGTGACTCACGCACTGCCAGTGGCAGTGGCACTCAGGTTCACTGGCAGCCTTACGGCACTGGCACTGGCACTCAGCTGTGAGTCCCAATCATCGACATATACTACTGAAGGCTACATTGATGCCAGCGACACGGAAAAAGCACGACCCCTTTCATTTTCCACCAACTATTCGATGTACCTTGCCACTGCTACCAGCTGTCTAATTCTATGAATTACAGTAATTATCACAAAGCAATGTGAATAAAACCCAGTAACTATCACGAATTTTGCGCAGTAACTACTGCATCTTTTGCTCATTCCTTACCTGGCCTATCTAGGGCATACCCTACTGCCTTAATAGGGGTTTACACAAAGCCCTGAGGACCCTGGCGCTTCTCTCAGGGTCTCCTTCCTTATCTGGTGCACAGGGCTCTTTACTGAGCCACGGATGATTCCGAAAAAAAATTAAAATTATCCCAGGGCCCAGCCACTAGTCCAAACTTAAAAGGCTATTTTATCTGTCCCGCCCCTCACTATTCTTTTCCAGATTTGGAAAAGCCGACGCGACAGTAGTCGGCGCACGCAGATTTTCAGCACGAAAAAAATATATTACTTTTACTTTAAAAAGCCACATTGTATGGCTACTAATTTACACTTAGAACTGAGGAAAAGGAGGGAGAACGAGGCACAGGGGAGGGGGGCAGTTGAACTGCCAACATGAGCAATAATGCTGTGCTCAAAAATTGGCTCAGCGCACTCGTAAATCCCTGAACAGCATTGCCTGCCAGGGAGGGGCACGTCCTCAAACATGCCCCGGGTGGCCTCAGCCAGGAGTGGGCTTGTCCTTAGACGTGCCCGGGTGGCCTCAGCCAGGGAGGGGCACGTCCTTAAACATGCCCCGGGTGGCCTCAGCCAGGGAGGGACTCGTCCTCAGACGTGTCCCGGGTGGCCTTAGCCAAGCGACGGAATGGGAGTGAGGGTGCAGGACCATCTGAAAGTAACAAGCAATCCAGTTTAGCATGACAGCGAGCAAAAAAGAAATCAGACCAGACGTACTTTGCAAACTTTGCCACAAGGCAACCAGCACCAACACCGCTGAACCCATCTTCGTGCCAAACCATTCCATCTCGCGAGTTGTCACAGCTTCGTACACCTTGAGAAGGCGCATGACATTCCGCTCCCCCGTTGCTGTCCAAAGTGCGCTCGTGACACTTCCGAGTGCAAAAGCACCGGCAGCGAGAGCGACCAGTTCGATAGCTGCGATACCAACATCATGGCGGAGTGCAGACTTGTCCTGAGATGTTGCGTTGGAGAGGGGGGATCGAGCAAAGGCGTCGAAGACATGTCCAATGACGTGTGTCATGAATATCACGGGATGTTCCAACAGCCAGGAGAAGAAGCGAGAATACATCCCTTCGCGAGATGAGTGAGAACAGATGATGGAGAGGGATGGTAGCAATGGAGAATATGGTTCTGCGTCATGCTGATGCTTCTCGATGTCGTCTGTGTCCCCTCGAACAGTCGTATGTAAGGACGTACGGGTCGTTTCAACTGACTGCTTCCTTATTGATGAAGTTGTGGGCGTCTGCGTGCTCTCGTAGTTCTTAGTCGTTGATATCTGTTTCGACAGTGAGCTGACGCCGATTCGGCGGCGGCATGGTTGAAACGCTCAGCAGAGAGGAAAGCGCAGCCGCAGAGATCGTACAGTCGTGGTGGGGGAAGGAAAGAAGGGTGTTTGTTTGCAATATACGTTAGCTCGGTAGCTATTTGTTGTCGCGAGCGTGTGGCCTGTTCGCCAGTGGTTCAACGTAGATGGAGGGTTGCTCCAGCATCTTGGATGCCCAGATGAGCCTGTGACCACCATAGCACCTATAGAAGATGAGTATTAGTAATTTCTATGGTAAAGAAAGTTAATTAAACATACCTTCATTAAGCTTGATCATACGAAGCTCTTTCATGGGGTGGTGGAGGGGGTGGAAAACAGTGAGTAAGGCCAAACGAACGACGACGACGAGGCCGCGCGTTGTCGTCAAGCGTGAGAAAGCGGTACCCATTATGGTATGTTGCGCTTTTTCTCACTTTTAAACATATCGAAACAATTAAAATAGTAGCCCTCTTATTGCATAAAATATCAGGCACAGCCAATATACGCTTTGAAATGACTATGAAGAGTATACACAGAAATTTACAAGACAATCCGAGCAGAACTGAGCCTTTAATAGAGCAATAAGTGCTGAAGTGCAGCATTTATGCATACAATTGTGTATATTTTCGATTTGTTTAAATCTATTGGATGCTTGTATAGCTATGTAAATTTGTGTAGGTTTCTTATGCACATACATGAAGGCAGACAGAAATTCAGAGAGGGAACGGAAAGCTCTGTGCCCTGTAAATATTTAAACAATGCTCAAAACCAGCACTTTCTGCACAAAATCATGAACATTTGTTGTTCTTCATTAAATAAATACATATTCCACTTGCTCCAAAAATTGAAAAAGCATATGTACTTCAAGGGGAGATAGATAAGAGCCTTTTTTGAAGTTTTTAAGGAAATCCACAACTTGAGCATGTTGTCGGTAGACAAAAGTGTCTGATACCGTAGACATTCAGGTGAGTTTGACTTGATTTCATGCATTCGGTTGCACAAAATCGAGATCACTATATTGTAGCTCATCTATGGCCACCATTTTTTTTGGATTCAGTTCCGTTTTATAACTAGTCTCTATTGAAGAAGAGATAATAAATTTATGAGGTTATTTAAATATTCTATCAGGCAAACAGTGATATAAACACTTATGAAATAAATGTACTCTTCACCACATCAGAACAAGATGCTCAATAAATACCCATAAAATCAGAATATGTATTTACACTATATCACTTCCTTATCGCACAGTGTGCCTGACAATTACAGGAGATACTGAAGTGTTTTTGAGCACGAAAGGTGCTCGGAGAAGCTTCAGTTGCCACTTCCGGCAACTTCCGGACGACGTTGGACGCGCGTGGACGTCGCCGTTTCTGCTTTCAACGTCGTCCAAGGCCACTCAACACAGCCGTAAGGCTCAAATAATTGATGTAAGTTTTTTTTCATATGTTATGCTTTGCTTTTAATTGATAATATGCTATAGAACTATCTACTTCGCTGACAGACACCACGGACACGTCTGCGCCAAACTTTGTCCTAGAGTATCCACATCGACGGATACCACGGACACGTCTTTGCCTTCGCCACCACACAATAGACAGACACCACGGACACATCTGTGCCGGTATTATTCACCGCATTGCTTCTTCCTGTCTTGATCGCACAGTCAAGATGTAGTCGCTTGGTTCTTCAACACCCAATTTCACTCTGGAGGCACACGAGAAGGGCGGCGTAAACAACGTTGAGTTAAACGGACGACAACGCGTTTGCCGACAACATCCTTCAGAGAGTCTATTGGCGACATTGGTGCAGGTGGCTGAGCTGCTCCTGGTTCTGATGGCGGTGGTGGGCTGTTGTCGTCGTCCATGGCGCAGTTTGCGCTCTACGTCCACTCCTGTGCAGACAAGCCTTACCTTGTCACGAGCGCTGGCAACCGAGCGATCAAAATCAGGGACTACCTCAGCAAAGCTGTGAACAGACGATGGAGGGACACACCAACAACGTGTCGTTTGCCGTTATCCACCCAAGGCTTCCCTTTCAGCAGTTTGGAGAACGGCACAATCAAGATCTGGAACTCAGGCACATACCAACTGGAGAACACTTGAGCTACGCTCTTGAACGCGCATGGTGCATTGCCATCCGGCCGCAGGGGAACGAGGTTGCCATAGGTTACAACGAAGGTGTAGTCATGGTCAAACTTGGCCAGGACGAGCCTTCCTTCAGCATGGACCTGTCGGGACAATTGGTGTACACCCGCAACACGGAAGTTTTGACCGCCAATCTCCAAGGCGCTGCGGACGACGAGATGCCTGAGGGACGCATCCCACTGTCCATGCGTGAGCTTGGCACCACGGAAATTTACGCGACATCACTTCAACACTCTCCTAACGGGCGCTTCATCACGGTAGTCGGAGACGGAGAGTACATCATCTACACCGTGCTGGCCTGGAGAAACAAGGTGTTTGGTAATGGCTCTTCGCTCGCGTGGACAACCGACTCCAACATGTACGCTGTGCTAGAAGGGCAGACAACAATGCAGCGTTGGAGTCTGGTCTTACGCGGAGATATGGAGGCAGCTGAAGAGATGCTCCCGACTGTACCGAAGGACCAGCAGAGTAGAGTTGCACGCTCCTCGAAGCCTTGGGTACGTCACGTATATTGTTCCCCAGAACTTCGCCACGGTGACTCCGGTTCTCGCAGCCGAAGCAATGACCACTTGACCAAGAGGAGATGTGGCAACTCTGGTTCCCGTGGACGGGCGCACACCCGCCACGAACCCGCCGTTTCCCCGCCCGTGCTGTTAGACAATGTGTAGAATGAATAATTATGACAATATAATTTAATTCTATTTAATTAGCTTCAGAATGAGTTTAAGAAACAAAAAAAAATGAGTGGCTTCGTGCCCGCTGTCTAAGTGCGGGCTCCCACGGTCCCGCCATTGCGCTCGTGCTCCACGGCGGCGCGCGCAACATCTGTAGCACGCCGCGTGCACGTGCACAAGGTATTTATTTAAAGGAGGCCTCTTCCGGGCTTCCCCGGACCATATAGGGTCTATGGCAATAAGCATTACTGTTTATTTTTAGAGTCTCTAAAGCGCCAAGCAGGTCCCTGACCCTAATTATATTCATAACCCTACTGATATTCTGCCCCAAAGGCAGGACAACACAGTAGGTCTCCCACACAGTAATTACTGCGATTTATTCACATTGACTTATGATAAATTACTGTGTTCATTGAATTAGTAGCACAGTAGTTACTGTGGTTCATTGAACTTATCTGCTGGTAGGACTGACCTTGCCCAGCTGTAGTAGGACGTTCAAGAGTCAATCTGGAAGAGCAAGACATGAATATTCAGCTCATCCGATGTCATCCGTGGCAAGATCTACTGCCTGTGGTCACGACTATGATTCTTCACCTATTCGACCCACACGAGCTCCAACTCCTCAACCTCTACCGAGGTCGTCCGAACTTCCAACAGAGGGTCATTTTGAGAGCGGCTCTGACTCCTACGATTACGATATTTCCATGCTTACACAGGATATCTCAATGCTCAGTATAGGCCGAGACGAGTTGCTTCAAGACCTAGACAGACCTGATTCTCTGTCCGATTCTGGCACCGGAAGTGACAGTGGCCGTAGTGCATCCTCTGAAGAATTGGACTTCGACATTGGAGATCATGAGGAGAGTGATGGTAACCTAAAGGTGTATCACAGATATATGAATGGTGCGCACCAAGTATATTGTCCTCGGTTTGATAGCACTCTGATGAAAAACATCGAGCAGCCACCCCGTGTGATGCGGAAGGAAACAACTTAAAAAACGAAGAACCACCTGTTCCGCGAAATGAACCTGCACCAAATGACTGGTCTCCCTATTCGTGCCGAGCAGATTTTGAGCTAGCAGACTTTCTTTATCGCAATGAGCAAATGTCTGCTGGTAATATAACAAAGCTTCTCGGAATCATGAAGGCTTACCAGCGAATTCAGTCTGTGAAGAACGCAAAATCTGGCGGATATTCTGAGTTGGACGTAACTGAACCCGACGATGACTCAGATCTGGATCCTACTAGTACACTACTCGATGGAGACGCACAAAAGTTGTACAATGTCATTGACGCTACGAGAGTTGGTGACGTGCCTTGGAAATCCTTTAGTAACTTCTACACGGACGACAATGGCCAAAAAGCGACAGACGAGAACACCGAGTCATGGAAGAGGAAAGAATATGATGTATGGTTTCGGGATCCCTTGGAAGTGATCCGAAATTTGGTGGATAATACGGCTTTAGAAGGCGAATTTGACTATGTCCCATTTCGTGAATATCAGCCAAAGGAGGAATCTGATGACATATGACAAAGAACGAGTGTTCAGAAATTACATGTCCGGAAATTTCGCTTGGGAACAGGCTGTAAGTCATGAATAATGCAGCATTCAAAGTTGGAGGAAGCGTACTGATTATCCTTGACTTAGAACAAAATCTCAGCCGAAGATGAAGCAGTCCATGGGTCCATGTTCGTTCCGGTGATCTTGGGGAGCGACAAGACAACAGTTTCCGTTGGAACTGGCAACAACGAATATTATCCGTTATATCTCTCAATAGGAAATGTATCAAACAAGGCCCGGCGGTCCCAAAAGTTGAATACAGTCCAGCTCGTAGCATTTTTAGCAATACCAAAGAGTGTGTGTCAAAAACTGAGCCATTCAATTGTGTTTTGACGCTTTTTTTGCAGCTGAGCGGCAGTACGAAAAGTCAGATGACTTCCGTCGCTTTAGACATCAAATTTTTCATTCATCTATATCGAGAATCTTGAGTTCATTGAAGACCGCCATGTCCATAAACAATGAACAGACCATTCTCCGGTGCCCTGATGGTCACTTGCGTAGGTCGGTTCTCGGACTCGGCTCGTATATAGCCGATTATCCGGAACAGGTGAGTCTATGCGCAATATGCACTGGATGGTGCTGCAAGTAAGTACTGTCCTCAGGCAACGCATACAAGTCCGTGTGAATGGCTTACTGTGGCTATATGATATAGATGTACAGCACCTCACAAGAACCTAGATAATCCGGAATTTGTTACAAACCCTCGAACAAAAGAGCTGCACGAACGATTGATAGAACAGGTGGATGACAACGTCATAAGTAGAGCAACAATTCGAAAAGAGTATGGATTCCATCAGGAAATCGTGGTATGTGCTTCAAAGTCTCCCCTGGATGCATATTTTACAATCAGGTTGTCCCGTAGCCTTTCACCAATGACTTTCCGCGAGCGGATATATGCGATCTCATATCTCCGGACCTACTACACCAAATCATCAAAGGCGTGTTCAAGGATCATCTTGTCGAGTGGATTTGCCAGACCTTGACCACGACAGAGCTGGATATTGTGGATAAAAGGTGCTATTCTCTCACAAGTCGTATAATGTAAATACCATTGCTAACCCTCTACAGGATTAGAGTCGCTGCTCCTTTTCCTGGACTTCGCAGATTCCCCAAAGGCCGAGGCTTCTGTCACGACCACACTTTTACCTCAACATCCTAATCAGGAAGACGGACTACCGACAAGTACCACGCGGCCCGACTACCGCCGAACCGCTCTTGTCCGGTATTACCTCAATACCCCGATAAGGAAACCGCATTACCGACACACCACCGCTCGGTCCGACAAGCACAAAGACCGCCCGTGTCTAATCAAGCACATGTTCAACACATGTTCGCAGGGATATCACACCAATATCCCTGCTCATCGGTCCAGGTCACAGACCGATACTAACCAGACAATACGACTAACAAACTAGGTACACTGATTAACACATATCAGACACCGACCCGGAACACCGACAACACATGGCTCCGGATCATCAAGTACCGATCAGTACCGCAACACCGCAAGGCACACACGCGGCACGCACGTCACGAACCCGCAGGCCGCTCACGACCGGTGACCCACTCGGCCTTTTCCCTCTATTCTTTCTTACTTGCCTTGCTGCTCACATGCGACTGCTGCATTTGTATTATCCCCGCGAGGCCGCCTCGCGGCATACTATTCCTCATTTACCTTTCTCTAACCCCGATGTGGCTTACGATCGGTATACCATTCTATCAACAATGTACAAACAAGTCTCAACCTATAAGTTCGATACATGTATCGTAGTATAGCTTCGACTCAAATATCACAAGTCCTAGGGTATCAATACGATACTAGGCCGTTGAGCTCCATCAGACCTATTGTCCGACATTATACCGCGCGACTCGCGGTCGGGATCGACTTATCCCGGTCTTACTCTTATTTCACCAACTTCTCTCTCTGCGGACTACGTCCACCTCGTTCTATCTATTAAGGCTCTCCCCGCAGCCTGCCTCCGTGAGTCCTTGCTTGCGTCTCAAGCTAACCTATCTATTTCCCTTAAGAGCCCCTTTACCGACGTCGGTACTCAACACCGACTGCCGGTGTTAGGTCTGAAAGCCCGGTCTGACAGTATATTTGAGTCCTTCCCACACGGACAGGCTCGATGACCAGTCAACTAGAGGTTTCAACTGTAAACTCTCCTGGTCCATCCACTAACCCTTCGTCGAACAGCGGGCAAGAGATACTCTACACTCATCTCACTGCCCCGACGATTTCCGCCACCATGCAGACTACGCCGCAAGATCAACTCGGCGGAGTACCGCCCACTCCAACTGCTCCCCGCCCCGATCACCGCGCGCATGACTTTCCAGGCATGCACCCCGAGGCTGGCCCAACCAACACCGCCCCTTCTCCTTTTCTCCCGGCCTTGGGAAGCGACTACGTTACGCACCGCAATACCGACGAACAAGCCCGACGCTTGCAGTCTAACCTCGACTCTCTGCGTAACATGACCCCCGACAGGTCTATGGATCAAACGCGCATACAAAACATCTTTTCTATAAGACCGCAATCTACACCAGCTAACCTTTCTAACCCACTCTCCAATTCCCAAGCCAGATACGCTCGAATGTCGGTACCCATTCCCCAACTTCGAGAAATCCCCGAAGTATCGGAACCCTCGCGGTCATTTCGATACTCCCCCCATACTTCGGAACACCGACCTCAAAATCCGACCACCCCTCAGTCCCCGGTACACGTCGCTACTGGCATACCTCGAACCCAACCTACACCGACTTACAACACGACGTTTGAGGCCCCTTACGAGTATACTCACCAGAGTTCGATGTCATCTCAACACCAGTTCGACCCTTGGCGGCAGGTCGACTACCCTCCTATGACCGAACCCCGCCAGCCCCAGATGACCGCGGGACATTCCTATTATTCATACTCTACTAACCCCGCTTTATACACTCAGCCCGACCCCCAGTCAATACCGTATCAGCCTACGCACCAGCAATCCTACTATCAGTACAACCCGACCATACCCCGTTCCATCGCCCCAATACCGCCAGATTACCGCACTTTCGACACATCCCGCCTACCCCCAGGATACATCCCATCCTCCGCACTCCCTACGAATCAGCGGTATTACCCAGATCCCAAGACGTATCAAACCTACGCACCTCCGCCATTACCGACTATGCTCAGTCCTGCCAGCTACTTGATTGAATGATATACAGTGTTTGCTGAATGTATCAGACATACTCATTGAATGAAGCTGCAGCAATCACTGTATGATATAGAGCAGCTGATTGAATGAGATACTGCTTTACTGCAAAACATTTATTGTTTCAAGTGCAGCAAATGCTGGCTGAAGCAATGTATGGTAAACCAGCCTTGCTGTACTCTGATGAAGGGTTTCATACCTAGGTAATACTAGGGCCTTTAATCTGTATTGAGAATATACTACTGGATAATAGATAATGCAATTCTATACCCACCGCTTTTTTGAGCTATTTATAGTGTCCAGGCACTGCTGATTGACAGCATGCTGTAATATATCAGAATTTCATAATTTCTGCCCGTTTTGGCATATGAGGCACATCAGGGTCTAGGACCCTGAGGTCCGGCAGGTTCCAGGTCACCTGGAGCTGTTACCGCTTCAGGAGGCCGTGGGAATAAATTCAAATTAGCCTTTGCAGGCCCTACAGGCATCCAAAAATAGCGCAAAAATAGCCAATAAATCAGAAAATATTCTGGGGCACTGCCGCTTCGCTATAGCGTGGGAATTACGCATTGGGACGATCCAAAATGGGTACGGGGGTGCTCTGGGCCACCCTGGGCCCTTCCTAAAGCGGTAAAATCATCATAAAATAGATAATTATATTGGCACTCGAGTGCATATATGCAGGCTTCCCCTTGGCATACCGGCTGCATATAAAATACAATAAAATCAGATTATATTAGTAGAAGCATATTGAACATGTTTCAGATAGCTATATATGGTAATTCTAGCCAGGAGCATACCAGAAACATCAAAACACATTCCGGTTGACATGCTAATACTATCGGGCTCATTTCACCACATTGGGATACCCCCGGGATGCAAATCTTGATGGGATTCCATTGCTGCATAGTACTAGAGTCCAAGCAGTCATTAATCATGGCAGGGGAGTCATTTTATGTAGCACTGTTGATTATTCTTTTATTTAAATGTCATTTTCATTACTGCACTTCTACTGCACATAATGGCGCGTTTAGATAGCCAAATTATATCTAATAGACGAGGGGAGTAAGAATAAGCATCCAGAATTGTCACACGATTACTACTGAGCTCAGTAACACACTTTTATGTTTCTGTGTGCATGCGAAAATTGCACAGCCTCCACAGGCACCCAAGTATGTGCCACATGTGTACTTATAACTTGGATCAACTGTATATATGTCTCACGTATATCTCACGAAGTTTTACGTCAATCGGAGCTTGTGTTGAATTGATATTGAGCCTACAATATTGAGAAAGAATGGTCATTTTTAATTTTACGGGAGGCTTATGGGTCAGGAACATGATGCAAAACAACCATCATAACCATCCTGAATATATTCCAAATGCATGTTTGGGGTACAGAGGGAATGTACAAGTTATATGCAACATTGTAGGGTGGATTACTACTTGTAATATCAGTATACATATGACATGTCCAAAACACATATAACCTTTACATTCCCTCTGTACCCCAAACATGCATTTGGAATATATTCAGGATGGTTATGATGGTTGTTTTGCATCATGTTCCTGACCCATAAGCCTCCCGTAAAATTAAAAATGACCATTCTTTCTCAATATTGTAGGCTCAATATCAATTCAACACAAGCTCCGATTGACGTAAAACTTCGTGAGATATACGTGAGACATATATACAGTTGATCCAAGTTATAAGTACACATGTGGCACATACTTGGGTGCCTGTGGAGGCTGTGCAATTTTCGCATGCACACAGAAACATAAAAGTGTGTTACTGAGCTCAGTAGTAATCGTGTGACAATTCTGGATGCTTATTCTTACTCCCCTCGTCTATTAGATATAATTTGGCTATCTAAACGCGCCATTATGTGCAGTAGAAGTGCAGTAATGAAAATGACATTTAAATAAAAGAATAATCAACAGTGCTACATAAAATGACTCCCCTGCCATGATTAATGACTGCTTGGACTCTAGTACTATGCAGCAATGGAATCCCATCAAGATTTGCATCCCGGGGGTATCCCAATGTGGTGAAATGAGCCCGATAGTATTAGCATGTCAACCGGAATGTGTTTTGATGTTTCTGGTATGCTCCTGGCTAGAATTACCATATATAGCTATCTGAAACATGTTCAATATGCTTCTACTAATATAATCTGATTTTATTGTATTTTATATGCAGCCGGTATGCCAAGGGGAAGCCTGCATATATGCACTCGAGTGCCAATATAATTATCTATTTTATGATGATTTTACCGCTTTAGGAAGGGCCCAGGGTGGCCCAGAGCACCCCCGTACCCATTTTGGATCGTCCCAATGCGTAATTCCCACGCTATAGCGAAGCGGCAGTGCCCCAGAATATTTTCTGATTTATTGGCTATTTTTGCGCTATTTTTGGATGCCTGTAGGGCCTGCAAAGGCTAATTTGAATTTATTCCCACGGCCTCCTGAAGCGGTAACAGCTCCAGGTGACCTGGAACCTGCCGGACCTCAGGGTCCTAGACCCTGATGTGCCTCATATGCCAAAACGGGCAGAAATTATGAAATTCTGATATATTACAGCATGCTGTCAATCAGCAGTGCCTGGACACTATAAATAGCTCAAAAAAGCGGTGGGTATACAATTGCATTATCTATTATCCAGTAGTATATTCTCAATACAGATTAAAGGCCCTAGTATTACCTAGGTATGAAACCCTTCATCAGAGTACAGCAAGGCTGGTTTACCATACATTGCTTCAGCCAGCATTTGCTGCACTTGAAACAATAAATGTTTTGCAGTAAAGCAGTATCTCATTCAATCAGACAGCTGGTAGCAGTGCTATGCTCTCCGACAATCAAGCGGCACCAACCCCGCCAGCACCGGCCCACATCAGCCAGGTATCGTCACAGTCGGATATGCGCGATATCCCGCTGCTTCAACCCTCACCGCACCGCTCCCATCAGGGGATGGCGCACAGTCAGCCATTGACTGAACACGACCTCATGGGTACACCCAGAGAGCACGTTTTACATACTAACCCCACCCCGACAGCTAATCGGTCTTTCTCTCAACCACCGCCTCCTACGGAGTCCCGACACGCATTACCGCAACCGACTCCCCATACCGAATACTATCATCCTCCAACCTCTTCCCACCAACCGTTACAAGGAGGACGACCACCGCCTTCCCATCACGGTCCACCTAGCGGACCGCCTAGTGGATCGCCTGAAGGATCTCCTGACGGACCTCCTGGAAGACCGCCTCACGGTTACTACCCTCCACCCCCTGGAGGACCCCCCCCAGGACCACCAGGTGGACCACCACACGGTTATCCCGGTGGACCCCCTGACGGTCCACCCGGCGGACCAGGTGGACCAGGCGGACACTACTACGGACCACCGCCACCGCCCCCGCCTCAGCAATATCCGCAACCTTATGCGCAGTACCCGCAGCCGGTTTATCCACCACCGCCAACACCGACGCGGCATACCCGACCTCCCAAGTACAGCCCACCTGAACCATTGGGCAACCCAAAGGGCAAGGATGGTCGAGAGCAGGTACGTCGTTTCGTAACTGCACACCTACAAATTTTCTATGTTGATCCGGGTGCATTCCCCGACGACCGCACCCAAGTTGCCTATGCGGCAACTAACCTTCGCGAAGGACCGCTGACATGGTGGGGCGGGATCTTATCCCAAATCCCCGAACATCCCATGCTCAGTGACTGGGCTCTCTTCGTACAAGAATTAAACGCTTGTTTCGGAGATCCCCAGTTCCAAATCACCGCACAAGACAAGATGCTCTATGTCTATATGCGCGATGATCAAACGATCCAATCCTATAACACTACCTTTGACAGTTATGCCTATGATTCGGGTTTCAACGACACCGCATTAGCAGCACAGTACTACCGCGGCCTTGCTCCCCGCATCAAGAACAACCTCGCCCTCATAGGCCGACCCACCAGCTATCAACAAGTCAAGCATACCGCTATGGAGGCCGATCATCGACACTGGCAAAGGGAGTATGAAAAAAGACAGGAAGCACGGTTCTATCCACGTCGTACTTACCCTTCACAGACTCCCAACGCACCGGCGGTACCCCGCACTACCGACAGACCGACTACCGACACACGCAACACCGACCAACGCGGCAATCTTGCCGAACGAGCCCGCCGTATGCGCGAGAACCTATGTCTCCGCTGCGGCAAGGCGGGTCATGTTGCAAAGGACTGCCCAACACGGGTTGCAACAGGTCGCATGACTATCCAAGTCGGACCTGACCCAGACGATATTACCGTCGAGGAAGATCTATCCAGCGCTATCCTGGAAGACGAGGAGGAAGAGGATCAGGATCCACCGACGACCTCCGACGATCAGGAAAACTCTTGATCGATCCTGAGGACCTACTGCTACCGCAGGATCGAGATCTTCTCGAAGGCAGACCTCCGCTCGATTTTTCCTATCTCCACGCATCTATTCCCGCTAACGCTTTTTATCTCAATCTTTCTATTCCTTCTATTTCGAAAGACCCGATTCGGGCACTTATAGATTCCGGAGCGTCGGACAATTTTATCCACGCTTCTTTATTCCCCGACAACTCCCCGCTTGTCGAATCCCTCACTAGCCCGATTCTCCTTCAGCTATTCGACGGCACACCGACTTCGGCAGGCCCCATCACACGGCGGACTTCCCTTACCGCCACCCTGCCGACAGGCGATCTTCAACAGATCGACTTCCTACTAACCACACTTCATCCATATGCACAGATTGTCCTCGGCTTCCCCTGGCTGACCGCCAACAATCCCCGCATTGACTGGCAACGCCAATCGCTCAAATTTCCCGCACCCCACTCACCCCGCATCCCTGTCGAAGATCAAGCAATCTTAGACACCGTTCAAGGCCGCGCAACCGGCACCGACCCTTCCCACACATGCCGCCCAACCGGCACCACTCCCACCACCCAATCACAATACCCTGACATCAAGATCGTCAATGCCGACGCCTTTACGCTCCTCAGAAACCAAGGCACTCCATGCTTCGCAGTTGCACTCTCTGCAATTATGACCGACACAACACCGACCCCGCCAGTCATGTCCGACACCGAACGCAAAACGTTCGAGGAGATTGTTCCTCCTGAATATCACGATTATGCTGACGTCTTCTCCAAAGAAGAAGCTGATATTCTACCTCCTCACAGACCTTACGATCATGCTATTGATTTGGAGGACGGCAAAACACCGCCGTATGGCCCCATCTACTCCCTGTCCGAAATCGAACTCAAGGCCCTTCGCGAGTACATTGACGACAACCTCCGCAAGGGTTTTATTCGCCCTTCCAACTCCCCATCAGGGGCACCGATTCTTTTCGCCAAGAAGAAAGACGGCTCTCTCCGCCTCTGCATCGATTACCGCGGTCTTAATCGCATTACCCGCAAGAACCGCTACCCACTACCGCTCATCAACGACTTACTCGACCAGCTCAAGAAAGCCAAGGTCTTTTCGAAAATCGACCTTCGAGCGGGCTACAACAATGTCCGAATTGCCGCGGGACACGAATGGAAGACCGCTTTTCGGACAAGGTACGGTTCATTCGAATATCTTGTTATGCCCTTTGGCATGACGAACTCCCCCGCCACTTTTCAACACTTCATGAACGATATATTTCGAGATATGACCGATCACTTCGTTATAATCTATTTGGACGATATTCTCATTTTTTCTTTTGATCTTTCTAAACACCGGGAGCACGTCCGCCTGGTACTTCAACGTCTCCGCGAGCATAACCTGCACGCGAAGACGGAGAAGTGTTCATTTCACACCGATACCGTCGAGTATCTCGGGTTTATTGTATCCACCAAGGGTGTCGCTATGGACCCCGCCAAAACCCGAGTCGTCGATGAATGGCCGACCCCTCGAAATGTCAAGGAAGTCCAATCCTTTCTGGGCTTTGCGAACTTCTACCGGAGATTCATCGACGAGTATTCACGGATCGTAAAACCCCTTACAAACCTTACCCGCAAAGATACCCCTTTCCGGTGGTCGGACGATGCGCAAAACGCATTTGACCGACTCAAGAAAGCCTTCTCCCAAGCACCGCTCCTTTCTCATTTCGATCCCTCTGACCCTCTCATACTCGAGACCGACGCTTCGGACTTTGCCATTAGCGGCATTTTGTCCCAAATCAAAGCGTCGGACAACGACCTCCATCCCCTTGCTTTTCATTCTAGATCTATGACCCCCGCCGAACGCAACTACGACATCCATGACAAGGAGCTACTCGCCATAATCGACTGCTTCTATCACTGGCGGCAATACTTAGAAGGCGCGCAACACTGCACCGAGGTCTTCTCCGATCACGAAAATCTCAAGCACTTCCGCACCAAACGCACCCTCAATCGCCGCCAGACCCGCTGGTCGGAGTTTATCGAACCTTTCGACTTCAACATCCGACACCGATCCGGCAAACTCGCCCGCAAACCCGATGTCTTCACCCGCAGACGCGATGTATACCCGCGAGGAGAGGACCGCGCAGAGTCCGAACCTCTGGCACAAGCCATCCTCGGACCTCACCGGTTTCTCGCCAATGCGATCATCGACTCTTCAGTCATCGCAACACAGATCGAAGCGGGACTCGCAACTGACCCGCTGGCTCAGGCCAAACTAGCAGACATCACCGACGGAACACCGACACTATTTTCTGTCGACACCGACGGTCGTCTTCTATATGACAATTGCCTCTATGTTCCTGACTCAAACGATCTACGACTACTAATTGTTCAGACTCATCATGATCATAGCTTAGCAGGCCACCCAGGAACCCGCAAAACGATCCAACTCATCAAACGCCGCTACAACTGGCCGCGCCTCGACAAGTTCGTATCGGACTTCACCAAGTCATGCCCCGACTGCAAACGAGCGAAGTCCATACGACACAAACCATTCGGTCCACTCCGCTTCCTCCCCATCCCCGATCGGCCTTGGTCGTCCATCTCCATGGACTTTATCGAAGGACTACCGCCCAGTGACGATTTCGACTCTATTCTTGTGGTGGTTGACCGCCTTACGAAAATGGCACTCTTCATTCCAACCCACAAGAATGTCTCAACACCGCAACTAGCTACGCTGTTTCTCCGCCACGTATTTTCGAAACACGGTATCCCCGACGACATCATCTCCGACCGCGGTCGACACTTCGTTTCCCGATTCTGGTCCTCACTATGCGACTCACTAGGTATCAAGTCAAACCTTTCCACCGCTTACCACCCCGAAACCGACGGCCAGACCGAACGCATCAACCAGATACTCGAACAGTACCTGCGCATATACATCAACTATCAACAGGACAACTGGATCGACCTGTTGCCGCTTGCGGAGTTCGCATACAACAACAACACTCACTCCGCTACCGCCGTTTCACCGTTCTTTGCTAACAAGGGATTCCACCCCAAGCTAACCATAAACCCCCATACTTCATCCTCCCTTTTAGCCGATCAGGTTGCGACCGACCTGAAGGACCTCCATACGTATCTCCGTGAGCAACTCCGCCACACAATCACCCAGTACCAACACGCCACCGCAAATCGCCGATCACCGATCCCGCCCTTCAAAGTCGGTGATCTTGTTTGGCTCGATACGAGAAACATCCGCACACGCCGACCCATGAAGAAGCTCGACCACAAACGCATCGGTCCTTACCCAATCACCGAAGTCGTCTCAACCCATGCACACCGCCTCGGTCTTCCCCTCGAGCTCAAGGCCATTCACAATGTGTTCCATGTATCCCTCTTAGAGCCTCACACACCGAACCCGTTTCCCGCACGTCACGAAGACCCTCCCCCACCTGTGGAGGTGGACGACAGCTTAGAATATGAAGTCGCAGAAATACTGGACTCTAAGTATGACAAGCGGCGGAAAAAACTAATCTATACCGTTCTATGGCAGGGATACCCCGACCCAACATCCGAACCGGCGGACAACCTGGCTAACGCCGCAGAACTCGTAGACGAGTACCATTTACGATACCCCGACAAGCCTGGTCCCCATAACATCCGCTAAGTTCATCAAAAAGTCATATATACGACTCACACCCGTTTCGCTTTTGCCTTTTAACCTTTGCCATGCTTCTACTTCCATTCCCACACTTCCATGACGTTTCAACAACGTTTTAACCTATTAAGCTTCACCGCTATTAAAAGACCGACCCATTTGGCGGTCATCTCCGCTTCACCGCTCGTTTCAACACGAGTCCGAACCCGTTTTTTTTAATCTCACTTCACTCATAACCAAACCAATCCATTTGGCGGTCATCTCCGCTTCACCGCTCGTTTCAACACGAAGCCCGAACCCGTTTTTTTAATCTCACTTCACTCATAAAACACAGTAAAACACTTCATTGTCCGATTGGTGTCATACTAATTAAAACAAGAAAAAACAAGAAAAAACAAAGCGCATTGGCGCATATATACTAATAAAAACACCGCTACACTGCCTTCCCCTTCCCCTTTTTTGTAGCGGCCGACCCAACCCTCGGCCGTTTTCTTGTCGGCACTTCAACCACCGCCTCCACCTCCTCCACATCCGAATCCAACTCCATCGGGTCCTCCCCGCCGGTCGTCGACGAACCCACATCCGATCCCTTCTTGCGGGCCGCCAACTTCTTCATCCCATCGAGGGCCTGCGCCATCCCGACCTGCAACCCCTCGAAGTCCGCAATCAGCCGCCCATACTCCTCGGAGGTTGTCGGCGAGCGCGGACCATCGGACTCCGACGCACCCAAATCATCGTCCTCGTCCTCGTCCTCGTCACGCGCGGCACCTGGCAATGGAAACAAAACAGGTTCATCACCGCGACCCCAAAAAGAACCCTGCCCGTCGATGATACGGTGGTAAGACAACCCACCTTGGCGGACAGTCGTCTCAGCCCTTGCTAGGGCATCGGCGAACTCCTCCTTCGTCTTCTTCGCCCACCCACACTTTTTTTTGGCGGCCATACAGGCCGCGCACGACACCGTCTTCTCCGACCTCATGCGCATCACGCAGTCCACCCCGGACTTTGCGCACAGGTCGCACCGAAGATAGGGCGGCAACGTCGTCCCCTATACAAATATATCAGTAAGCTCCTCTACACTAAAACACCGACACTTACCTTTCCAGCAACCACCGCCACCACCTCAGCCAACCCCGCACCCGCCGCCTCAGCCTTCACCTTCACCAACGACTTCTTCACCTCCTTCACCGACGGCACCTCCACCGACATCATGCTCTTCTTCGACCGCAGCGGGGGCTGACTTGTTGTTGCTGTTGTTGCTGTTGTTGCTGTTGATGCGGAGTTCACACCGCGAACCCCCGCACGACCTAAGAAAGAGAACACAACCCATTAGCTACCACTGACTGCTCCAGATACACCGACATAAAGACTTACCGACACGCGGCACCGCTGCCGTCCTCAACTCCGCCACCGAAGGGTCCAGACCATCTATACCGAACTCATTTACAAACCCATTCCATGGCAAATCACTCTCTTCGACGACCGAGTTGAAATTATCACCGTACGCAACCCAGTTCGGCACCAAACCGACCCAGGTCCTCTCCCGCCGCACGTACTCCTGAACCCACGGGCCCAAGAGCACCGTGACCACTGACCACGACGCCGGACCAGCTTGGTGCTGCAGCACCAGCTACCAGTACACCGATTAGACAATGTCAAGAACAAAATACCGCGACCACTCACATATGCGCGCGCAAGGCGCAGACGATGCCGCTCTGGGGCCCACTGGGGCTCCGCCGACGCCGCCGGGAACTCGTCCAGCGAGGCCACCAAGCCATCCGCCAACCGGCGGTACGCACCGTCGAAGACGGTGTTGAACATGTGCACCATCGGTGCACGAGCGGGGTTATCTTGTTTTGAGGGCGACATGAGAGCAAATGACAAAAGACAAACTAACTTGAATACTGACCTCACCAGGTACACCGCACCCTTTTTATAGGGACCCGACCTCGTTTTTTTCGCTGCGACCGCAGCCCACTAACCAACTCATCACCTCACCGCGCACCACAATCCCCGCCTAACCCCTACCAGCGCCCACAACGACATCATACCCCTGCCTCAACGGGGTTCGGCAGTCGAAGGGGGAGCTACTGTCACGACCACACTTTTACCTCAACATCCTAATCAGGAAGACGGACTACCGACAAGTACCACGCGGCCCGACTACCGCCGAACCGCTCTTGTCCGGTATTACCTCAATACCCCGATAAGGAAACCGCATTACCGACACACCACCGCTCGGTCCGACAAGCACAAAGACCGCCCGTGTCTAATCAAGCACATGTTCAACACATGTTCGCAGGGATATCACACCAATATCCCTGCTCATCGGTCCAGGTCACAGACCGATACTAACCAGACAATACGACTAACAAACTAGGTACACTGATTAACACATATCAGACACCGACCCGGAACACCGACAACACATGGCTCCGGATCATCAAGTACCGATCAGTACCGCAACACCGCAAGGCACACACGCGGCACGCACGTCACGAACCCGCAGGCCGCTCACGACCGGTGACCCACTCGGCCTTTTCCCTCTATTCTTTCTTACTTGCCTTGCTGCTCACATGCGACTGCTGCATTTGTATTATCCCCGCGAGGCCGCCTCGCGGCATACTATTCCTCATTTACCTTTCTCTAACCCCGATGTGGCTTACGATCGGTATACCATTCTATCAACAATGTACAAACAAGTCTCAACCTATAAGTTCGATACATGTATCGTAGTATAGCTTCGACTCAAATATCACAAGTCCTAGGGTATCAATACGATACTAGGCCGTTGAGCTCCATCAGACCTATTGTCCGACATTATACCGCGCGACTCGCGGTCGGGATCGACTTATCCCGGTCTTACTCTTATTTCACCAACTTCTCTCTCTGCGGACTACGTCCACCTCGTTCTATCTATTAAGGCTCTCCCCGCAGCCTGCCTCCGTGAGTCCTTGCTTGCGTCTCAAGCTAACCTATCTATTTCCCTTAAGAGCCCCTTTACCGACGTCGGTACTCAACACCGACTGCCGGTGTTAGGTCTGAAAGCCCGGTCTGACAGCTTCAAGCAATGGACAGGCAATGATTCTAAGGCACTGATGAAAGTATGTGGCCTTTCTACCTAATTCGAGGCGGTGGATTGCTGATATTTGATGCAAACCGCTTAGGTGTATCTTCCGGCTATTGTGGGCATTGTGCACGATGATATAATCACCACAATGAGTGCATTTCTGGACTTTTGTTACCTTGTACGTCGGTACATGATTACAGCCTCAACTCTTGATCAGATCAAAGCCTCTCTGGACCACTTTCATCAATTTCGGCAAATATTCATAGCCAAGGGCATCCGGGATAACTTCTCACTGCCACGACAGCATGCCATGGTCCACTATCCTACAATGATCCCTCTCTTCGCCGCACCGAGCGGGCTGTGTTCATCGATCACAGAGAATAAACACATTTACGCGGTCAAGGAAACATGGCGACGCTCAAACAGAAATGATCCTTTGGGTCAAATGATCACAGCAAACCAACGACTAAGTAAACTTATTGCATCGAGGGCAGACTTTGAAAGGCGTGGAATGCTGGACGATTCGTTGGCGGAGGCTTCGTGGAGAGCTTTGCGTGATGTTCTGCGCAAGAATATCTCAGAGTCGGACACAGATGACGCTGAGAAGATTTCTACTAGTACTCGGGGAGAGCATAGGCACCTCCGTGGCGTACTATTGACAGGCGCAGCTGATGATACAGAGGACTTCTTCGATGACATTGTGGGCAATCATGAACTCAATGAAATTGCAGACCTGGACAATTCCGAAAGCTTAGTGGATGGGCCGCAGTGTGGTGCGGTTCATGGCATACGACATGCTGAACGCCAGATCCGCGTGGGCGGCAGAAATGACCCTTTGAGCTTGATATTAATGGCTTCGAAGCAACGTGAGTATTACTTATTACTAGTAGTAACCCGTGCTTTTGGTGCTGCTCAACTGACTTCTTTGATGTTATCCTTGCAGAGTCCAGTAAGGTGTACCCTAAACAGCTCAACGCTCTTGCAGTGATGAAAGGCTATCCTGAGTTCCGACAGCTCCGACAGCTCATCAAAGTATACTTACTTAACAAGTACGAAAAGCACACCTACAACTCAAGGGCTTATTCTGGCAGAACTGAACCAGGACATGCGCAGTTTGAATTAGACATGAGCAATGACTTTTCAATTTTCCATTCAGCCACCGCTTTCTTTGCCTACCGTGGTGAATCGATCCCTATAGAACAAGCAATGAGGGAGGTGATCAGGTCCAATCCGTCTTGGCGCGGAAAACCTCGACGAGATGCAGTACTTGTCCGAGTTAGTTCACGCAAACAGGGGTTCGCAGGAATGAGAGTTGCTAGGGTTATACTTCTTTTCTCCTTCACAGCCAAAGCGGAACGTCAGGAATGCGCTCTCATACAGTGTTTCAAACGTGTTGGCGACTCGCCTGACCCGAAAACAAGTATGTGGATTGTCGAGCCGGATTATGAGTCAGAGACTTCTAGTACCACCTGGCAGCGTGTCGAATGTTGTCCTGGAGTGAATGCCAGTGGCAGACGTCACTATGACCGTGACTGCAAGGCTCCGAAGTTATCTGTGATAGATATAGGGGACATCTTCCGTTTAGCTCACCTCCTTGGGGTTCAGAAGGGTGATGAATGTCCTCCAAAGTCATTGACACCTGAGGAATCCCTGGACTTTTATGATAGATTTTATGTTAACCGATTTGCTGACATGCACATGCACGAAACATTGTATGAAAGAAGACACTGTCAATGATAAAGATAAACTCTTCATTTAGCACATACTACAAAGTAGATTGAAACCTACGAAGTGAGGATCCTGCAACTTCAAGTTCTTGAAGTTGAAAGTCCGACGACTCCGACTCCGGCGACTCGGAGCCTGAGTCGGACTCGGAGTGGAACTTCAAGTTCAAGTGATAGCTCACGCCACCTCAGGCTGCCACGTAGCCTGAGTACGGTGTAGGGGAGATAGTCCCCTTATGGACGGAAATATCATCAATTGTGACTCGAATCAAGTCTATACGTCACTTCGAAGCGGTAGCTAGTCCATCGAAGCAAGATATCGGACCGCATACACCTTAGAACGGCCAACAAGCGTACCATATGCACTAGCTATACAGGGATCGACGTTGCGGAAGCTAACTTACACGCGTGAGTTGCCGAGTCAACAATAACGGTTCGAACCGACTATAGAGGCTGAGTAAGGCCAATTCCCACTCGAATAGAGGGACACGTGGGTGGTCGAAGCTGATCGAAGCAAGAGGAACAACAATCGATCGATGAGGGGCATCTGATTCCGAATGTCTCGCGCGGAAAGGCACCGAGCCCGACTCCGGCCGGAAAAGTGGTTCGATACGAGTTCGTACCTCGGAAGGACCCCACAGAAGATATGTCGCGGTCCGGCGAAGCGACCCAATCGAGGGGCATTCGAAGGAAGCAGATTCGAAGGAAGGATCGACCAATCAGGTAACCTGTCCAAATATGGAACACTGCGCTTCGCGACTTCGCTGCATCAGTAGGTGGACCCACAATAGGTCCGACGCGTCAATCGAGCACCGGAAGATACCGAAAGGACAGGAATATCGACTTCGGGGTGTCTATCGATAGCTAGGGGCAACGGCCGGCGCTTCGAAGTGCTTCGAAGAGAGGGGATGGCCTCTGGAGGGCGCGAGCGAAGGCTTTCGAACGATTAGTGAGGCGGGATAGTACGGGGGATACGAGGTATATTGGATGGTCCGTGCGGAGGGTCGGACACGCGTGCAACACCGGGCTGTCTGTCAGGCGGTTTATTTTATTTCATATTTTCTTTCTTTTCTTCATCAGAACCAGCTGGACCCCGCGACGTGAATATATTCAATGGTCGCGAGGCGGGCAAAGGGGATGAAGGCCAGTAGTGTATAAAAGGTGCACTGGCTTCGAAGGGAAGAAGACACCAGCTACGTAGTCGAGTACATAGCGATTCAGGCCCTCAAGCTCTTCTGAGCGGTTCGAATCAGTCACTGCTTGTCCTCTATACGTCTCAATACATCTATTCTCTACTCTACACATCTTTCGAACCTGTCTTCGAACTCTCTCTCTGCGCCTTCGCGACCCGTCGTAACGCTTGTATAAGCATTCGACTCAGGTTCGAAGCCACCTCGAAGCCTCGTATCTACTTCGAACCTCGCTCGAGAGGTTCGATCCATTCGTTGGAGTGTTTGTATCTTCGAAAACCCTTTGCTACCCTTCGTCGAAGTGATCTGTGTACCCAAACACGCCCTACTTTCCTTGTTTTCCCCCTTTACCACTCGTAACTCATTCCCTGCGGGCGATCCACTCGCTCTCTTTACTTTCTCTTATCTTTGTTGAGTGCTTCGCATCAAGCGTCCACTTTTCATTGACCTAACCACCTTTTGCCCTTCATCTGGAGCCCACCGCGAGGGGAAACGTTACGGTGTTAAGTGTTTTACATTCTGATTACTTCTTCGATTCATTTGCGTAGCATTTTGAGCCGTAGTCGTCTTTTGTTCGCTTCGACGACTACCCTTTAAAAACCTTTCGAATTTATACAGTAGAAAGCTAGCCAAGCTGGACAGACTTTATTTCAGAAACCTTTCAAGAGGTTCGACATCGCCACCAGGCAGCGAAGCAGACCCCGTAGAGGCTGCTACCGAGGAACTGTGTCGAAAGGCGGACGACACCTTCCCATTCCTCACCGAAGTCTCGCGCAACGAATCACCACTCCTACTCGAACCTGGTATCGTCGAAGGGGCCGTCTTTCACCTATACCCCGGGACAGTTGCCACCTTCGGAGTCGCTTCGAAGAACTGCGGCGGACCTCACCTCTGGAGGTTCAGTTCGAACGAGTTCACCGACCTTCGTGTGAAATCCAACGCCGTCCTCCATATCACCTTCACAGGACCAGACGACGCGGAGGAATCTCTTGCCGCGATCCGCTCGACAGAGGAGCCAGACGTTAACCCGCCAGATATTGACGAACGATACGTCCGAATCATCCTCCGAAACGTCGTCCGAGAGCAGGCAGCAATCGAAACGCAAAACTTCACCCTCGTCAATCAGAACTCCCCTACCTTCCTCCAGTTCGAACGTCTCAAGGGCCTCAACTACGCAACCCTCATCTTCGAAGCCGCCGAAACCATCAGCGCACGCCACCTCTCATTCACGCCAGTCGCAGTCTTCGGTAACGGTCTCGAAAGTTACCCGCTCACCAGGCTCGACCGCGCCTTCCTCGAAGCAGCGCTCGCAGAACACAGAGGTATCCCAGACTCGTTCAAAAGCGCAGAACTCCTCGAACGTATCAGGAACGGTATCCCCTTCGTCTACACCCCGCGCCGCCAGCACTCAAGAATTACCTGCCTCAACTACAGGCAGCAGATCGAGCAGCAGCGGGTCGTTCGAAAGCGCCGGGCCCCAGTCATCGAGATCGACACTATCGATCCTGACATCGTCGAAGCGCCTGCCACCAATAAACGAAGAATCGAACCGGTCGGCGAAGAGGAAATTCCAGGACTCTCCCTCTGAAACGCGGCCTGTCGAACCTCGAATTGATCCTTCATCTTCTTCTTTCGAAGTTCCTTTTATTCAATTAACATTTGATTCGGCTGCATCTAGTAGTGACAGACAACCTGTAATACCTGAAACAGCGACTGCTAATCAACCTTCTTCCTCACTTTCGTTATTACAGACCGCTTCGAACATGGCGCCCCCGCCGATGCCAGCAAGAAACTCAAAGGATGCTCCATCCTTCAAAACAGAAAACCCCGGCGACATAGAACTGTTCTTCTTCGACTTTAACGAAGCCTGTATGACTCGCGAATTAACGGACGCCGAGAAGTACAAACAAGTTATCCGTTACATTGATCAGAAAGCAAGGGCGCTCTGGGTCGAACTGAAGTCTTATGACGTTGTAGGGCAGTGGGCAGCATTTGAAAAAGAGGTGATAGGGAACTACATTGCTGATGCCAAGAACCGGTACTCGCTTCGAGACGCAGAGAATATCGTCGAACGCACCTCGGAGTTTACCAGCACCGAAGAGTTCCTTCAGTATCATCGCGACATCACCCAGGTCATCCGATTCCTCGAACGCAAAAAGAAGATATCAGAAGAAGAAGGGACTAGGATATACTTCTCAGGTTTCAAAGGCCAGCTTCGAGAAGACCTCATTCGACGGCTCATGATCATACTGCCCAATGTACACATGGGAGGCCCATACGACATCGCAGAAGTTCGAACCAGCGCGATATTTCTCCTCACGGGCACCTCGCAGGGTGTCAGGCCAGCCTCGAACCTAGGACGGTCCGATCGAAGCACACCCGCACCAAGAGTCAAGGCAGAAGACGACTTGGAGACTACGGTTCGAGAACTAAAGGAATCTATGGCTTCGATGCGTGCCATGATAGCTCGTGGTCCACCCCCGAACAACTATCAAGGAGACCAAGGCAATCGAACGACGACTGGACAACAAGTGACGTGCATATATTGCCGCGAAGCGGGTCACTTCAGGCGAAACTGCCCTTCGCTCGCCCAGGACTTGCGAGACAACCTGGTACGTCAGAACCCAGACACGAATCGAGTAGTGATGGCCGACGGATCGGAAGTTCCGGGACCACCGTCGATGTCCCTGAAGGACAGAGTTCGGGGTCAAGCTCGAGGGACACTGAATCGGGACGTCCCCCCTCACATGAGTTCTACCAGTGCAGCACCGGTCCTGATGCTTCGCGCAAAAAGCTTCATGCAGGCCAGTAAATCATCGGACAAGTTGAAGACGCTTCGACCCGCGGCATACATCGAAGAGGTCACCGAAGGCCAATCTAATGATGAAGAAGGGGCATATGCAATCGCAGAAGCCGAGTCGATGCTGCTTCGACATGTCGAGGACCGAAGGAAAGCAGACGAGGAACTTCAGAGAGCTGAAGATTACCTAGCCGAACTTCGATCCGGCAAGAAAGTACGCTTCGCGGGGGTAGAAGTCCCTACAATGCGCACGAAACCCACTGAGAAGCCACCTGCGAACGTCGATCCGGCTATTCCCGCAGCAAAGCCATCGAAGTCGAAGCCCACCCAAAGCGGTAATACCGGAAGTCCCACGGCAACTACGGCGCATACATCCACAGCACAGCCCATGGACAAGAAGAACGACAGCTTCGACGCACCTAAAGACGGTTCGAAACTGGGAGGGGATAAGAACTTTCGCTTTCAGACCCCCATCGAACTCGAAAATGGCCACGCGGCAGAGGGAATTCTGGCTAAACTGCTGAACGAACATATCACAGTCTCAGTGGCCGACCTCTTAGCAGCATGCCCGGATGTGCGCAGACAGCTGAAGGATAAGTGTTCGAACAAGCGGGTTCCTCGACAGGATACCCATATCTCG
The DNA here is from genome assembly GCA_910574555.1 of Trichaptum abietinum. Classification (NCBI taxonomy): domain Eukaryota; kingdom Fungi; phylum Basidiomycota; class Agaricomycetes; order Hymenochaetales; family Trichaptaceae; genus Trichaptum; species Trichaptum abietinum. The sequence continues at coordinate 5,865,187 of CAJTBE010000005.1, read as the reverse complement.
CGAGCGACGCAGGTGTATATGCAACACCACTTCGAACTTCGACTTCCTCCGGACATGCCTACGTTCGGTGTATCTGAGGATGGCCAGTCTGCTGCGATGGACCGCTACGGACTGCGGACGATTCGAGTCCACTTAGACCGACTAGGACCACTGCAGGCGGTACTGGATTCGGGTTCCTCGTTTATTGCGATACCTTACAGGGTCGCGTTCGCACTGGGAAGGCCTTTCCGGTCAGACATGGCATTGGCAATGGTGACAGCAGATGGGAAGGAACACTTTACGATGGGTGTTATCCCTGAAGTCGTACTACAGGTAGGTCCGGTAAAACTGAATGTTCCAATACAGGTCACCACAGACGGTTCGTTTGACATCCTTTTGGGAAGGCCATTCTTCGCGCACACGCGATGCGTTACGAAGGACATGGAAGACGGCTCCCAGTCGATTACGATCACAGATCCTAGAAAGGGGAGCCAGTACACCATTCCCACCGGTGTGTTAGACGACGACGAAAACATGTTCAAAGTAACGGGTTTTTAAGAAGCAAGGATTCGGATGAGATTCGAGGAGCCAATATTAGGCGAGTACCCATGAACAACGATTACGAACGCGAGACAGCAGGCGATTATGACTGTGAAGAGGAAGTGGGGGGCTTTCCAGAAGCGATCCCTGCACCATTCGAGGTGCCATACCCCGAACGAGACGAATATGAGGACGATAACACTCACCCTATTGTCCTACCTACCGACGAAGGATTACGAGAGTTCAGGGAGTTCCCCCCTGTACGAAGCGGTTCGAACGAATGCGAACCAATGACATACATCGAATATGACTTGGGCCACGATTGTGGAGAGGTATCGAAGCCTCAGGACGACTCACCAAGCTACCGCGAAGCTGACGATTTCAAAAGAGAATCGGGCTTCGACATCGACAACGCGTACGAGAACCACCATAAGGAAACGAGGGGGTCCGTGAACCCCAACGGCAGCACACGTAGAGAGGCATCGAAGCCTAGGGACGAACTGGTCCAAGACGATGAGGGAGTGTTCGAAGTACCCCCGAATTTAATTAACGAACGCAAGAGTCGCCAGCCACGACGGTCGAACCACTTCGAACGCGGTTTTCTGAGAAAGGGCGAACCCGGGAAAGATCTTGGCTCAGGCTTCGTGGGGCCACCCTTCCATCGCAGCAGTGGAGGGGCGGGCTCAGACACCGAAGAACCAATACCAGACCTTCTGCCTGTCTCAGACTCAGAATCCGAAGAGGACTCAAACGAAGGAAAGGGCAAGTTCAGGAAAGGCAATGGGGGAACGGAAGGAGGAGCAGCTAAGTTCAGGATGGGTGATTGCGATGCTTCGACAGGACCCAGAAGTGAAGGAACCGGCGACGAAGAGGACGAAACAAGGGATACGGATGACGAGAGCGAATGCGAACCCAGCAGTAAAGGGACCGGCGACGAAGAGGGCGAAACAGGGGGTGCGGATGACGAAAGCGAATTCGAAGCCAGAAGCGAAGGAAACGGCGACGAAGAGGACGAAACAGGGGACGCGGATGATGAAAGTGAGCTCGACGAAGCAAGGGTTCGAAAAGCGCGAACAGGAACGGGAAGAGAAGCGGATTCGAGACGGGCTCCATCGAAGTCGTACTCGCATGTAAATGAAGACACCGAGAGGACGAACTTGCGGGTTGGCGGCAGTGACCAAGCCTTCCTGGAATGGTCGCCCCTTCGCGCAAAGGAAGACCCTTCGAAGGTCCTAACTAGGGACAACAGTCTCCGTGACGGTTCGCTAGGAAAGGTGGGGGAGTTCCAGCTCACTTCGAACCACAGGGTACCTGCCCAGACACTCGACGAAGCCGATGCTACCCTCCATACCAGAGACGAGTGGGGGAGGAAGATCACAGCCGCAGACCTATGGATTCGAACAGCCTTGTCATGGAAGAGGTTACCAGAACACGGTCGCAGGGACCGGGTCGAAGAGCTTCGAAAGCTAGTTCGTTGGGAGCGGATTGCAAGGAACGACCCCACCACTACAGCATACCTGGTAGGGGAGGAAGTCACCCATACGGCTGAAGTGTTTCGCTTGTTACAAGACAGGCGTCAGGCAATACCCTACGTACAGTCGTGCTGGATGCTAGGTCACAGTTCGTACCCCGAGGGACAGCACATTCTAAACAACAAACCGGGTCTACCGCAGGCTACACTCCTACGGAAGCGGCGACCACTCGCAGAAGAGCCCCCATACCTTCCGGCGGTGGACATTGTCAACCCAGAGCTAGTCCCTTCGTTCTATCACCCGACTCATGTCTTCGAACTCAGCTGGGACGAGCATCGAAGCGGCTTCGAAAAGGACACGGTACTCGAGGCCAGCGTCGAACCAAAGCCTACGACTCCGGCAAACCCAAATAGCAGAGTATATGCGTACAAAAAGGTCGCTAACAAGGTTCGACCAGTACCAGCCACGCTACCAGAGGAGTTTCGAATCGTCAGACACCCGCATCCGGACCCGTTGGCTGGACTACCAGAGTTACCCACTCACCCGCCCGAGTTCGAACCCACAGAACATTTTACTCAAGAAAGGCGCGACGCGATAGATATCGACCCGGGAAAATTCCTATGGGCAGAAGAGAAACGACTCGTCCTTTGGCTCATCGCGAATCACCCTAAGGCCTTCGCGTTCGACGAATCGGAAAAAGGATCGTTCAAGGAGGAATACTTTCCCCCTGTCCTGATCCCGACCATCGAACACACGCCCTGGGTTTTCAAGAATATCCCCATTCCCAATGGGATATACGACGAAGTGGTTCGAATCATTAAAAGCAAGGTCGACTCGGGTATCTATGAGCCGTCGAACTCGTCCTACCGTTCGCGATGGTTCTGTGTGGTCAAGAAGGATGGCAAATCCCTTCGGCTCGTTCATGATTTACAGCCTCTCAATGGCGTCTCAGTCAGGGACCCAGCGGTTCCCCCCTTCATGGATCAGATGTCTGAGAAGGCAGCCGGACGTGCTTGTTACACGACACTCGATTTATTCGTTGCTTTTGATCAGCGGAAGCTCGACTCGCGTTCGAGAGACCTTACGACCTTCCAGACACCCCTGGGGACATTCCGGCTCACAGCTATCCCCATGGGATACACTAATTCGTTCCAGATCATGCATAACGATGTGGTGTTTATTCTTCAAGACGAAATGCCTAACATTGCTAGCCCGTACGCGGACGATGTCCTAGTCAGTGGGCCGAACTCGCGATATGAGCAAGCTGATGGCACCTTCGAAACCACAGTGGCCAACCCGCGGATTCGACGATTCGTCTGGGAGCACTTACAGGATTTAAACCGGGTTTTACAACGCTTCGAAGCGTATGGAGCAACGGTCTCGGGAAAGAAACTATCTATCGCACAACCTACCGGGTTATTTGTAGGGCACAAACTCACGTACGAAGGGCGTGTCCCTGACGAGTCGAAGGTTCAGCGAGTACTTGACTGGCCTATATGCGCTAATGTACATGAAGTTCGCGGCTTCCTAGGGACAGTAGGAGTGCTTCGAACCTTCATTAAGGATTTCGCTTTTATCGCTAGACCACTGGTCAACCTCACTCGCAAAAATGCGGAATTCTACTTCGACGAAGACTGTAAAAGCGCGATGGATCAGCTCAAGGCGGCAGTCGTATCTAGCCCAGCTCTTCGACCCATTGACTATGCGTCTGGACGGCCAGTCATCCTGGCAGTCGACTCTTCGAACAAAGGATACGGTTACATCCTCTACCAACTAGGTGCGGATAATCGACGATATCCGAACCGTTTCGGATCGGCTACATGGAATGCGACTCAGAGCAACTACTCCCAACCGAAGGTCGAATTATTTGGACTATACTGCGCGCTTCGAGCCACTCGACATTATATTATCAACGTACAGAAGTTAATTGTCGAGGTCGACGCGAAGTATATTAAGGGAATGATCAATAACCCGGACTTACAGCCTAACGCAACAATCAACCGCTGGATAGCGGGCTGCCTACTATTCGACTTCGAACTGGTGCATGTCCCGGCTTCGAGACACCAAGGACCGGATGGACTATCTCGCCGTCCTCACGCCTCAGAAGACGAGCAAGACTCGGACTCAGACCAGGAAGAATGGCTCGATCGCTCGTATTCTTTCATGCTTCGCGACAACCCATGCCTCGCCCTTGCGGAAAGCGCGCTGCATACGCAAGAATCACTTCGAACGGAGTCAGAGACACCCCCCTTCGAGGAACCTATCGAATTCCCAGTCTCGGACACCACTGTCACCAGAAACAAGCGTCTCGAACTAGTACAAGCCTTTCTGAACCACCCGACTCAACCAGAAGGACAGTCAGAAGCGGATTTCAAGGCATTCGTCAAATACGCGAGCAATTTTTTCGTCAAGGGGGATCGACTATGGCGAAAACGGCCAGACGGTCGACACCAGCTGGTTCCTATCCCTTCGAAACGTATGAGTCTAGTTAAACAGATTCATGATGACCTAGGACATAAAGGGGTCTATTCTGTCAGGATGCGGACTCTGGATCGATTCTGGTGGCCTTCCCTTGAACTCGATATTAAATGGTACATTAAAACGTGTCATGAATGTCAAGTTCGATCATTTCAACAGCTTCGAATCGCTCCGACTGTAGCAACTCCGGCTCCGCTCTTTCGAAAGGTCTATATCGACACTATGTTGCTCCCCAAATCGAAGGGGAAACGGTATCTCGTACAAGCTAGGGATTCTCTCTCTGGGTGGCCTGAATGGCGCGCACTTCGATCAGAATCAGCTCAAGCCATTGCAGATTTTATTTACGAAGATATACTGTGTCGATGGGGTGCCATCGAAGATCTAGTCACGGACAATGGCTCGGCCTACGTCGCGGCGGCTGGCATCCTCACCGAGCGTTATGGCATTAATCACATTCGCATTTCGCCATACAACTCGCAAGCAAATGGCATAGTCGAGCGACGCCATAGAGACGTTCGAGAAGCTTTAATGAAGATGTCGAGCCGGGGGGAATCGAACTGGGCCGAAGTGGTCAACGCCACTGCTGCCAGCTATCTGATTGAATGAGATACAGCTTTACTGTAAAACATTTATTACTTCAAGCTCAGCAAATGCTGGTTGAAGCATTAATTAGAAAACCAGCCTTGCTGCACTCTAAATACATGGAATGCAGACCTGATAGATATTAGGCCTGCCAACTGTATTGGGAATATACTACTGAATAATAGAATAATGCATTTGCATATCCACCGCTTTTTTGAGCTATTTATAGTGTTCAGGTACTGCTGATTGACAGCATGCTGTAATAAATTAGAATTTTATAATTTCTGCCCGTTTTGGCATATGAGGCACATCAGGGTCTAGGACCCTGAGGTCCGGCAGGTTCCAGGTCACCTGGAGCCATTACCGCTTCAGGGGGACGTGGGAATAAATTCAAATTAGCCTTTGCAGGCCCTATATGCATCCAAAAATAGCGCGAAAATAGCCAATAAATCAGAAAATATTACAGGGCACTGCCGCTTTGCTCTAGCGTGGGAACTACGCATTGGGACAACCCAAATAGGGTACAGGGGTGTTCTGGGCCACCCTGGGCCCTTCCTAAAGCGGTAAAATCATTATAAAATAGATAATTATATTTGCACTCAAGTGCATATATGCAGGCTTCCCCTGGGCTTACTGGCTGCATATAAAATACAGTAAAATCAAATTATATTAGTAGAAGCATATTAAACATGTTCCAGATAGCTATATATGGTAATTCTAGCCAGGAACATACCAGAAACATCAAAACACATTCCGGTTGACCTACTAATACTACCGGGCACATTTTACCACAATGGGATACCCCCAGGATGCAAATTTTGATGGGATTCTATTGGGGCATAGTACTAGAGTCCAAACAGTCATCAATCATGGCAGGGGAGGCAATTTACGTAGCACAGTAGATTAATCTTTTATTTAAATGTTATTTATATTACTACACTTCTACTGCATGTAATGGCGCGTGTAGATAGCCAAAATGGATCAGAATAACAAGGGGAGTAAGAATATGCAGCCAGAATTGTCACACGGTCACTACCAAGCTCAATAACACACTTTTATGTTTACGTGTGCATGCGAAAATTGCACAGCCTCTACAAACACCCCTGTATGTGTTACAAGTGTACTAATAACTTTTATCAACTCTATAGATGTCTCACGTATATCGCACGAAGTTTCACGTCAATCGGAGCTTGCATTGAATTGATGTTAAGCCTACAGTTTTGAGAAAAAACAGTCATTGTTAATTTTACGGGAGGCTTACGGGTCAGGCACATGATGCTAAACAATCATTATAAGTATTCTAAACATATTCCAAATGCATGTTTGAGATGTAGTTGGAATGTGCAAGTCATATGCAACATTGTAGGGTGGATTACTACTTGTAATATCAGTATACATATAACATGTTCAAAACACATATAACCTATGCATCCCATCTGTACCCCAAACATGCATTTGGAATATGTTTAGGATACATATGACGGTTGTTTGACATCATGTGCCTGACCCGTAAGCCTCCCGTAAAATTAACAATGACTGTTTTTTCTCAATATTGCAGGCTTAATATCAATTCAATGCAAGCTCCGATTGACGTGAAACTTCGTGCGATATACGTGAGACATCTATAGAGTTGATAAAAGTTATTAGTACACTTGTAACACATACAGGGGTGTTTGTAGAGGCTGTGCAATTTTCGCATGCACACGTAAACATAAAAGTGTGTTATTGAGCTTGGTAGTGACCGTGTGACAATTCTGGCTGCATATTCTTACTCCCCTTGTTATTCTGATCCATTTTGGCTATCTACACGCGCCATTACATGCAGTAGAAGTGTAGTAATATAAATAACATTTAAATAAAAGATTAATCTACTGTGCTACGTAAATTGCCTCCCCTGCCATGATTGATGACTGTTTGGACTCTAGTACTATGCCCCAATAGAATCCCATCAAAATTTGCATCCTGGGGGTATCCCATTGTGGTAAAATGTGCCCGGTAGTATTAGTAGGTCAACCGGAATGTGTTTTGATGTTTCTGGTATGTTCCTGGCTAGAATTACCATATATAGCTATCTGGAACATGTTTAATATGCTTCTACTAATATAATTTGATTTTACTGTATTTTATATGCAGCCAGTAAGCCCAGGGGAAGCCTGCATATATGCACTTGAGTGCAAATATAATTATCTATTTTATAATGATTTTACCGCTTTAGGAAGGGCCCAGGGTGGCCCAGAACACCCCTGTACCCTATTTGGGTTGTCCCAATGCGTAGTTCCCACGCTAGAGCAAAGCGGCAGTGCCCTGTAATATTTTCTGATTTATTGGCTATTTTCGCGCTATTTTTGGATGCATATAGGGCCTGCAAAGGCTAATTTGAATTTATTCCCACGTCCCCCTGAAGCGGTAATGGCTCCAGGTGACCTGGAACCTGCCGGACCTCAGGGTCCTAGACCCTGATGTGCCTCATATGCCAAAACGGGCAGAAATTATAAAATTCTAATTTATTACAGCATGCTGTCAATCAGCAGTACCTGAACACTATAAATAGCTCAAAAAAGCGGTGGATATGCAAATGCATTATTCTATTATTCAGTAGTATATTCCCAATACAGTTGGCAGGCCTAATATCTATCAGGTCTGCATTCCATGTATTTAGAGTGCAGCAAGGCTGATTTTCTAATTAATGCTTCAACCAGCATTTGCTGAGCTTGAAGTAATAAATGTTTTACAGCAAACACTGTATTTCATTCATTCAAGTAGCTGGCAGGACTGTCAACGCAGTCTTCTGGGCCGAGCGTATTACGGTCTCTCGAACCACCGGACACTCCCCATATTATTTGGCTCACGGAGTCGAACCTCTACACCCGTTCGACCTCGTCGAAGCTACTTACATGACGGAACCCTTCGGCGACCCTCTCACAACAGCTCAACTCCTTGAAATCCGAGCTATTCAGCTTTTAAAGCGACCGGGGGACCTAGAACGAGCTAAAGAGCTCGTCCTAAAATCCAGATTCGATTCGGCAAGAGCCTTCGAAAATCTCTACAAGCATAGCATCAAGAGCTACGACTTCGAACCTGGCCATTTAGTGCTAGCACGAAACACGAAGATTAACCTAGAACTAAACCGGAAATCAAAGCCGAAGTATCTAGGACCCTTCGTAGTGGTTCGACGGACGAAAGGAGGCGCATATATCCTGGCGGAACTCGATGGATCGGTTTCGAAAACACGCTACGCTGCGTTCAGAGTCATTCCGTACTATGCTCGAAAAGAAATAGCGGTCTCTCTATCCGAACTCACAGGTCTAGATGAAGCGGAACTGGACGAGCTAGCCAGGGACGAAACACCCCCTGAAGAAGATAGCTCAGAGGAGGAGAACTAAAACCGTTACACCATGAAAACGGACTATACCCAATGATACCATTCTTTCCTTTTCATTTCCCTACAATTAATTAATTCATTTCCCAATGTTTCTCTCTCACCCATTTCCTTCTAACGCGTTTCGATTCTTACTCTGTTTCACACCACCTTAATATCCGAAAAACCCACACAAAACTTCATAACGATCCAAACACTTCGCAAAAACATATCACCTCTCTTTTCTGTTAAGTGCTGATCGCATATACCATCCAGAGAAACACCACAGCACACTAAAATCCTTAAAAATATCTGTTTCACTACTCACTCACGTACCTTTTCTGTCTCAATGTATATTTCCGTTTAAAACACAACGATCGAACCAGGCAGCTGTATGCATTCATATGCGTTCGAAACAGTGTCAATCGTGTTTCGAACCCCCCGATTTTTTTTTTATTTCTCGCATTCGTTACCTCACTTCGAAACCGTTTGTTCTGATCTAGGGCACCATTCATACGCACAAGGAACTCGAAGAACGGTATCATTAAATACTAATAAAAATACATAGATACATGCGAGGCTCTTAAAATACAAAGACCCGCACCTCACGACCTCGATCCTCGGCGCGCAGGAGATCCCGCTTCGCCCCTCCCTCGACTCGACGACCCGCCAAGTCCCCTCGACGCAAACGAGCTAGACGAAATCGAACGACGAGTAGCTTCGAGACTACCAACGGAATCCGCAAGCAGAGGAGAGAGTCGACCAACCGCATTCGACAGCTCCCTTACTGCTTCGCGATCGTCACCACCCGTCAGCGTAGTACGGTCCACGGCTCTCGAATTAGGATTTCCGGAGTTGTACTCGCGTAGCAGGGACACCAAGAACTCGTCGTCTTCCATACTCGCACGGACGTTGTCGACAGTGAGGTGCAGCTGCTCGATCTGACTCCGGCATGCCAGCCAGATGGGTCGCAAGGCCGTGAGCATGGCAGCAGTCCTGTCAGTCGCCGTACGCTCCATCTCCAATTGAGCCGCCCTTCGATACCGGATGTCCATCAGCACCCGCTGCGCGGAAAGGGCCTGCTCGTCGTTTGTAATCGACCGGAATCGTGCCCGAAGAGGAGGAGACACTGGGTCTCGAGGCGTAGCCGACACGACAGGACGAGGTGGGGTCACCGGAGGTCGAGACCTCGAGACCGACCGAGAGAAGGAGAAATTATCTGGAGGCCCCACACTATCGCGGGTAGGCCAAGTTGTGGCTGGAGCTAGTTGAAACTGGGACGAAGAAACGGGACCACCTCGAACAGGACTCGGTGATCCAGGAGGGGCGAGACTAGGTTGACGAGACATCGAAGGACTCGGGCGAAGAGGAGAAGGAAGAGTATGCGAAGAGGGGTCGGCAGTAGACCCACGGGAACGAGGGCTAGCTTCGACATGCGGTCGAAGCATAGAGTCGACGATACGTGAGTCGCCGGAGGGAGAGGCTGCGGGGAAGCGATCGCCCACAGCTTGGAAAGACCAGTTAATATAGGGATCAACTGCGGAATACGACGCGGGAGTACCTGGCTCATTATCTGCGTCGAGCCCCGCCGGGATGTTCAACCACCGACCGACTGTGGGGGCGTTCGAACAGCTCTGCTTCGACCGAGCACACTGCAGGCACTTCGGTAGACGCTGACTGCCAGGCGGCGGCCGAGGCCAAGGCCACACGTAGCATCGATGGCCGAGGGAGACACACCGCTCGCACGAGGTAGCATGCTCGCACATTCGCTGAATCGTACCAATTAAAAAAAGGGGGAGACAAATGAACACCATATATGCAGTACTCACAGCAATGTCGTACCCGTCAGAGGCACCCCGACTGCGGAAGAAAGGATGCGGATTCGTGCTCATCGAAGGAGGATGGTTGGAATACTGGTCGAACGCTTCGACCAGTGCGTCGCATATCACCTTCAATGTGCCATGTTTGATCTGGCCCGTCGCAACCACTTCGAAGTCGTGGACCTCGGGAGCAAGTACCTACAGAACACAAACAGCAAGAATAAGTAATGGCATCGAACTGAAACATCGACAGAAACATACGGGCTTCGCCCACTCGGGGGTCTGATCAGGGGCAATTGTTTTCCCCGTTCCTTTCGCCGTTTTCGTCTGGGAGGCGGCTGGCTTCCCTTTCCCCTTCTCCACTTTCACCTTCGCGGATTTGACGGGCTGTTTGCCGCCTCGAACACTCGACCCCGTCGCGCGCGCACTCGCATTCGCCGTCACCTCAGCAGTCGGTATCACCGACGGCTTGGCACGCAAATTGAACCTACTAATCGTAGGCTGGCGAGCAACTGCCGGGTCATCACCATCATCATCATCATCGTCGTCCGAATTCGAACCTGATTCACTCTCTTCGCTCTCCTTCGAATCACTAGAATCATCGTCATCGCTATCGTCACCATCGCCCGTCTCGACGACCACTGGGTTGGCACTTGACGAGCCCTGCACAAACGACGCAGAGTCGAACCGCGCCTTCTTCCGAGGGGGACTGGCGGGCGACTCTGGCTCCTGTTCTGGACGGAAGCCGGGCAGGGCACTCAATACCTTCGTATCACCTTCGAACCGTACCGGGGAAATGTCTTCGAATGGACCCTGTCAAGCGCAATACGAAACAAAACGGGGAGGGGGGGAAAAATTTTAGCTCGTATCAAGACAGACTCAGCATTCACAACATACGTCAGAAAACTGGCCCATGGCAATCAACTCCCTCGCCATCGAATCCGTACTTGCTGGGACCTTCCAATTCTTCGTCGTTGCAGTCCAACGTTCTCCTTCGACCATGAACAAGAGCCGGTTAAGTTCACCTGGTGTAGACTCTTGCCATTGTTTAAGTTGCGGGTCCGTGTTCACGTCGATCCCATGTCCTTCAGCCAGATAAGCGCAAGCTATCGCCCAGTCCCTGAGCGTCTTTCGTATCAAGACAGTATCCCACAATCTGCTTGGGTGACGCTTCAAGCCCGCGAGCAGCTCGTCAATCGCACGCACGGTCTCCTTCGCCCGAGCCCAAGCCGCCTTGGACAGCACGGGGAATTCGACCCTCTCTCCAGAGCGCGTGATCAGGGTGACTTTCTGTGTCGAGGGAGACATGGTTGCAAGTAAAGATACGAAGGGGGTAAAAGCGAGTTAAAAGACTTCCGAGCGACTGTGTAGGTCAGAGGTCAAGAAGATCGAGTCGCAAGGGACGGAGCACTCTTATATCTCGAGACGGTGGCATTATCCCTTTGGGTGCTTAGTTAAGTCTTCTCCAGTCAGTTGCCAGCGCGGAGTGACCAGGAGGTCACTATTTCAAAGTCCCGGGGAGATGTAGGGGAGATAGTCCCCTTATGGACGGAAATATCATCAATTGTGACTCGAATCAAGTCTATACGTCACTTCGAAGCGGTAGCTAGTCCATCGAAGCAAGATATCGGACCGCATACACCTTAGAACGGCCAACAAGCGTACCATATGCACTAGCTATACAGGGATCGACGTTGCGGAAGCTAACTTACACGCGCGAGTTGCCGAGTCAACAATAACGGTTCGAACCGACTATAGAGGCTGAGTAAGGCCAATTCCCACTCGAATAGAGGGACACGTGGGTGGTCGAAGCTGATCGAAGCAAGAGGAACAACAATCGATCGATGAGGGGCATCTGATTCCGGATGTCTCGCGCGGAAAGGCACCGAGCCCGACTCCGGCCGGAAAAGTGGTTCGATACGAGTTCGTACCTCGGAAGGACCCCACAGAAGATATGTCGCGGTCCGGCGAAGCGACCCAATCGAGGGGCATTCGAAGGAAGCAGATTCGAAGGAAGGATCGACCAATCAGGTAACCTGTCCAAATATGGAACACTGCGCTTCGCGACTTCGCTGCATCAGTAGGTGGACCCACAATAGGTCCGACGCGTCGATCGAGCACCGGAAGATACCGAAAGGACAGGAATATCGACTTCGGGGTGTCTATCGATAGCTAGGGGCAACGGCCGGCGCTTCGAAGTGCTTCGAAGAGAGGGGATGGCCTCTGGAGGGCGCGAGCGAAGGCTTTCGAACGATTAGTGAGGCGGGATAGTACGGGGGATACGAGGTATATTGGATGGTCCGTGCGGAGGGTCGGACACGCGTGCAACACCGGGCTGTCTGTCAGGCGGTTTATTTTATTTCATATTTTCTTTCTTTTCTTCATCAGAACCAGCTGGACCCCGCGACGTGAATATATTCAATGGTCGCGAGGCGGGCAAAGGGGATGAAGGCCAGTAGTGTATAAAAGGTGCACTGGCTTCGAAGGGAAGAAGACACCAGCTACGTAGTCGAGTACATAGCGATTCAGGCCCTCAAGCTCTTCTGAGCGGTTCGAATCAGTCACTGCTTGTCCTCTATACGTCTCAATACATCTATTCTCTACTCTACACATCTTTCGAACCTGTCTTCGAACTCTCTCTCTGCGCCTTCGCGACCCGTCGTAACGCTTGTATAAGCATTCGACTCAGGTTCGAAGCCACCTCGAAGCCTCGTATCTACTTCGAACCTCGCTCGAGAGGTTCGATCCATTCGTTGGAGTGTTTGTATCTTCGAAAACCCTTTGCTACCCTTCGTCGAAGTGATCTGTGTACCCAAACACGCCCTACTTTCCTTGTTTTCCCCCTTTACCACTCGTAACTCATTCCCTGCGGGCGATCCACTCGCTCTCTTTACTTTCTCTTATCTTTGTTGAGTGCTTCGCATCAAGCGTCCACTTTTCATTGACCTAACCACCTTTTGCCCTTCAACGGTAGTACTACTGCCAGTGACTCCGACTCGGAGGACTCGGACTTGGAGCCGACATCATGATGATGATCCGAGTTTCAAATTGAACTTGAATGCCACTGGCATGTCAGTGATGTTTGGCGACTACTACCTACTATTAGTACTCACTGGCAGGGTACCGTACTACTACTAGCCACTGGCAGCTGAATTATCCAGTCTCAAGCCTCCAATTCTGTCCACTCAGACTGGCAAGTTGTCACAATCTCAACTTTGAGTTCAAACGGTTGTTGTTCGCTTCTTCTAATACTACTACTCAGGGCAACTACTACTATCGTGATTACTACTACTAGTAGTACTCGCTTCACGTTCAGCAGTCTACTAAATCTGCAACTCTGTTGCCTGGAATGTCTGGAACTCGGAGTCCCACTGGCTGCCAATGTTCGAGTTGTGGACACAGCCTGAGTCACGGTAGTACTACTACCAGTACTGGCACTCAGGCTGTTGGCACCCGCCGGTGCCGTGTCAAACCTGAGTCGGCTGCCGACTTAGGCATTAACGCTCACTGGCACTGGCAGGCCGGCGCTCACCGTGTTGACTCCCCAGCCAGCTCTCAAGTAGACGGGTACCATCGCTTGCCAGTGCCAGTGGAAGACTGGCATGATTTGGATTCAGAACTTGAAGAAAAAAAACCCAGACCACCCAAGTCGCTCATACCACACACAGGACACTACACACTTCCGTGGTAGATCCACTCGGGCCGACTCGGAAAGCACTCGCAGTCTGAGACGCAGGTCGCGCGAGGTTTCAATCGACAACTTGAACATGGAATGCCAGAGTCGTCACTATACTACTACTAGGGTACTACGTGATAGTAGTATTGGGCTTGGCCAAACTGTTCGCAACACTGGCAGTGGTAGCCAAGGTTCAGTCAACAAGCGCTCAAGCTTCCTCCCCAACTTGAAGTCGTTGGATCAGCGTGACAATCGTCATCCGCACCCACTATCGCACGAGGAAATGCCACGAACTTTCTCAAGTTACAAGGGCTTGTCGTCATCCCACTCAGCTCCTTCAAGTCAGCGATCCGACAACGTCGCGAGAGTGCGAGATCAGTCAACGAGTTCCTTGAACAGCCAGGGGTAAGGTGTCAGGAGCGCGGAACTTGTCGCGCGACCCAGTGGAATTCAATCTAAATAATGCGGAGGGCCCAAGGAAGGAACCTATCTGGGAGGTTAAAGCTGAGATCAACGAGACAAATTCGAGTCCTTCAGGTGTGCATTATTTTCAATTGATAAGTAGAAATGATTATCGATTAACGCAAACGATAAGCCTTTATCGCCAGGGAAACTCTGACGAAAAACATATGTCGGCAAAAGGAAACACTCAGGTCTTTATGTTCTGAAACAAATGACCACGTCGAGGCAATACAGAATAACCACTATGAAAGCGTATCGGATCGTGCTAGGACGGAAGAGAAAGTCGAGCAAGAGGAGGGGCAGGATGCATCAATTGTGCAGTCGGAAGACGTCGATCTTCGTGCAGCGGTGGCAGCTCTGAAAAGCGAGATGATGGAAATGAAGAAGGCGTACCTTGCGAAGTTTGAAGAAATTACGAGCCTTAAACAGTCTTTCAATAAACAGGAAGAGCTCGTCGAACAACTCTTCGAAACAGTCGATCTATTATGTGAAAGTGTCGTTGGGGTTCGTAACAGTCATACTCATCAACATTGATGTTCTACATCTGACTGCCTTTCTTTAGAATCAAGCGGCGAAGGATGCGGTGACTTTACGGTCTTTCCTGGAGGACCTTCAACGCTACATAGTTCACGGCTCATTTTTCCTTCTCCGTTTCTCGAAGACTGAGAGGGAAAAATGCCACTGCTGCCAGCCCTTTAATTCAATAATTTACTGTAATTGCAATGGAGCGGTGTGTATAAATCACAGATATTACTGTGTGTACTGCAACAGTAATTACTGCTTGCTGGCTTTAGCCCGACAGAAAGCCGTGAGCCGTAGCTGTAAAGGACACCCTTGCCTTATGGGTGTACGGGACCCTGAATATTTTATTGAGCAACCATTTAATTCAGTTCAAGCGGTTCAAATACGACCTTGTGATATAAAAGCAACCATATTTATTTAAGATTGCACGTAAGCCATTAAGAATAGGACAAAAAAGGACTAGATATTAATAGAGACTAATGCTAATGCTTTGCAGCTCGGGATCGAGTAGCCCGCACATTTTCTTTATTTGCGAGAATATCTTGACCCGCAGACGACTGCGAAGACTTGGTGGTCTTGCATTCAACTAATCTCTGCCTCTTCGATGAACGTCCGGTGGGAAAACCAGCGTCGCACAACGAGATTTGCTGGTCTGAGACGAGCATGCTTTTAAAAACATATAAAGCATCGTCTACGACCAAATAGAACTCTGAGAGGGCCTTCTCACTGTCTTGACTCTGAGCCTCAACCTTCCACCAGTAGAGTGACATGACAAACACCAATAGTCCATTTTTCCCTCCCCTGCGCGTGCCGTCCCAGGATCCGTCCACGGGAGCGACCTGACTGAGCGGCCAAGATGATCCGCCTTCCAGTCGGAAGGAGGGTTGGTGAGCCATCCACCATTTCCGCATGTTCATGCCATACAATGGGAGATCAAGGGGCATCTTGTGCTTGTCAAGAGGTCGTCCCCTCGATAGCCACCAAGACACCGCATCGGGTCGGCCTTCCGTGTCCATTTTATGGTCGATCTGCACGCAAATATTAATCAGAATGTATATCTGACAGAAGTCTTTCAATCACGTACCGATCCCCATTTCTGTTCCAAAGCCACTAATCCTCGTATAAGCAAAAGCTCCTTCGTCCCACAAAAGTTCTCCGACAGATGCGAAACAGGGCCGGAAAGCCATGGTGGCAGGGCGGAACGCTCGAAAGCGGGGAAATCGAATGAAATGTTTGCTGCCGAAGAGATATCCCTATCAGCAGATGGTTCAAAATCTTGCATGACTAAACGTCGATCCAAACGCGCGTTGGGTTCGCCATTTGTGATGACATTCGAAGAGGGTGATGATGAAGAAGAATCTAAACGTCGATCCAGACGAGTATTAGTTTCACAATTTGCTGTATTCGCAGAAGGAAGATCCGTGGAAGAATCACTTAAACGTCGATCCAAGCGAGGGGACGTTTCGTAGCTTGTTAATCCATCTGAAGGCACTGTTGCAGCCGCTGTGGTATCCAGAGGTCGAACCGCTTTGAAGGTCGAACTGCTGTTCAGCGTACTATCATCGGCTGGAAGGGAAACCGAACCACTGAAATTAGGACCTAAAGGTGAATCTTCATTGTCTTCATCGTCTTCATCGTCCAAGCTGATATCGTCCAAGCTTTGCGAGGCATCGGGGATGAGTCTGTCGATGGGGTCAAATGGGTTCGACACAGACGGACTCGTCTGGCCGTGAGACCTAGACGCTGAGGAACTCGGGTAAGCGCTGGTAGCCTGAGCGCCACCGTGATTGTCAGCCTGAGCGCCACCGTGACTGGCAGTGACTGTGCGTAGCGTGTGGGTAGCTCCTGCTGATCTGGTACTATGAGTACGTCATTCGAAGTCAGATTAGTAAATCGATCACTGATTTGAAAATAACTTACCTGGCTTGCCTTCGAGGTAGCGTGCGTTTCTCTGGCATGGCTACCTTCACTCGATCGCGTCGCTGACGG
Source organism: Trichaptum abietinum (assembly GCA_910574555.1). Classification (NCBI taxonomy): domain Eukaryota; kingdom Fungi; phylum Basidiomycota; class Agaricomycetes; order Hymenochaetales; family Trichaptaceae; genus Trichaptum; species Trichaptum abietinum. Next base: position 5,848,309 of record CAJTBE010000005.1, on the reverse strand, counting down.
GTAGTCGCTGGCACATTCTTCCCTGGCTTTACTGGCAGTATCTGGGATGCAGACACCGGCATGGTCTCGACCAGAAGCTGTCTGTTCTTCTCTATCTGCTTCAGTCTCTTCATCTCATATTCCGTCACCCATGAGCCCGTACTGGCCATCTTATAAGACTCTGCCCCGTCTCGATTGATCCTCTTGGCGACCACTTGAAGACTAGCAGGTAGCGACATATCGACCTCAACCTCAACCTCAACCTCAACAGACCTCTGCACTCCCGCTGAATTGTCCGACTGAGCAGAAGTCAAATCGGTCGACGGTTCCGGAACTGGAGTTGATGTAGGTATTGGAGGAATCGGCCTCGAATCTTCAGGAATAATGGGTTGAGTGTCGTCTGCGGAAATCGCTGAGGCTATCTGAGGTGAAGTGACAACGCTGATATCGTCTGACGACACTTCTTGTCCTGTTTTTTTGCGGGGTCTTATATCGTCTTCGTGAGTGCCTTCTTTCGAAACTTTCGCCTTTCGTTTTCTCCCCGTTCCTTTTTTGTTCCTCAAAGGCTGAGCCTGACCACTTGATGAGCGTAGTGCGGGAACCCAATCTCTAAAGGGTATGTTTGCGAAGACGGCTCGCTGTTCAGGTCCTGTAGCAACAGGTCAGTATGGGATTATGCATTAAAGTCTTTAATACTGACGAAAGCTCTTCTTTAAATACGCAGAGAACTGATCTTCAACTTCTTTCTGGTACCCTGTATGGTATGCCTTGAAAGTTTCATCCTTATCTATTGATTTTCCTGACCCGACGCTTGCACACAAAATTAGGACAAGACTAAGCTCGAATGTGCGAAGGGTTACTCACGAAATAGATGTTATCTTCCCATCTCTAAACGGTTCTGGACCCCCAACCATAATGTGAGTTCTCCATCCCGTTACTTCCTCAATTGTCTTAACAATCTCATACAGAAGAGGTTCTAGAACGTCAATGGCCCTATAAATTTGTGAGTTTTAATCGAAATACTAAAACATATGACATACATCTGCGTCTGGCGACCCTCAGCAAGTCTTCCCTTCTCGGAATTGTCAAGAACGACCTCTTCCTCATAAAGAAACCTCTCGAGCTCATCGCCTAGGTCTTCTGCAACTGCTTTGTTTCGGTATTCTTCCACCTCTTTCTTCACTTCTTCAGACGCTTCCTGATAAAGCCTTCGTGTTTCTTTTCCGTAAAAGTCGACCTGCCCGAGCTTCGGCGTGATCGTTGGGTCATTCCTCATAGCCAGGTAAGCGGCCTCGATTTTATCTCCGAGTCCCTTATCAAAATACAAAGCTGAAAATGCATGTGCAGGTTGTGGCTTTCTTTTCTTCTTTGGTGGGACGGTATTGAGGAGAAGCTGTACAATGGTACAGCGAGCCTGGTGAGCAAGTTCTCCAATGCCTTTGTAACGAGAAGGTGTCGCGCGATTTCTTAGCCAGTCGTAAACTCTCTAGTAAAACGGGTGAGGTCTAATTCTTTACAAGATATAGCTTCTACTCACTTTCTTGTCTTTCGAGATTTGACTCTCGTCTGGTTGCGGGTACTTGAGAAACCAAAGCTCGTACACATTTGCAAGGTAATCGTCGGTCGTTTTTGCTTCTTGTGCCTCTCTGAATGCCACGATATGTGTCCACAGAAAAACACGTTGTGCTGGAGTTGTCCAAGGAGCTGGTGGCATAGCGATGTCTCTGTTGCGTTTGCTGGAGTTGGAAGAAAGCGTAGACGTTCACTAAGATGCAAGAGTAGCGTCTCTTGTGAATTACAGCTATGCTATCATTATTGTTATTTCTGACTTCTATTCTCATTGCTTTTGGAATTCACAGTAACAGTACATTCAGACGCCTGTATCACTTCGACATCGCTTCTGAAAGGAAGCAAGATTTAGACTTTAACCGCTGTCGGCGTCCTCGTATGTTCCTCACCTGGCCGGATCTTTTCTTACTCGATTCGCTTAGACTTGCAGTTCTGAGCACGGTCCGAACGCCGTGGTCTCTTCAAACTTGCTTCTGATAAGTACCATCCATTTCTTCAGACCTTCAAGGCTCTAATAACATGCAAAACAGTACTTCGTGAACTCAGTCATGGATACATTTCAAAGATACAGACCTGTTCAAAGGGCATGTTGTTCAAGTATGTCTGACATCCTCAAACTGCCATTTCGTACGTAAATTTACTTTGCTATGTATCACCTCTCCGCTCGACATCGCTTGCTACCTTGAAATCGAAGCTCTATGTACTCATCTGTCGTAACGCACAGATTCTCTCGTGTTTATCCAGCCAATGAAAAACAAAATTGGACATCGTACGATGGATCGAATGCTTGGACTGGCCTCGGTTTCTTGTTACCAAGTTCACCCTTTCTCTACTGCTTTGTCCCTCTGCTTCGCCCAGCAGCAACAGCAACCATTTATCTGGTGAATTGATCTCTCGATGATGGACCGTAACTTTCGACTTCAGAATATGCAAGACGACTGGCTTGTCAGTATGCTGGTCGCTTTCATAAAGTTCTGGATTTTCGTAGGCTTCGCATTTGTCAAAGCGGCTTTCATTGTCATGGAAGATCCAGAGACAGCAAACAATATTCGAAACCTCCTGGACCGAATCAACGAAGGGTAAGTCTCTCGAAATTAGTAGCTTGTTGTAATTCTAACAAGTCATCTTATCAAGGATGATCGAAATCGTCGAACAGCAACCACACAGCCCCTCGACCTCAAACGCAACTGTTTTCTCGCATGAAACTGATCATAGGCTGCATACGACGCAAGTGCAACTGTCAGAGGAAGTAGCGGAGAGGGAGTTTTATGCAATAACCACTGGACTTGATGTTGGCATCACCGAGCGCAGGTATGTGGTTACTTTTTTTTCACTCAGTTCTTTCCTTACGCATCCATATAGAGCCATAGCACACAATCTTACATTTGGTGTGCCTCAAGCCAGTATTCGGAGTTTCGATTGTCGCGAGGATGCAAATGCGTATTATTTGTCTTCCTTACAAGCTGGTACAGTGCATCGTATTCGGTCGTGTACCCTTCCGACGGCTCAAATGTGAGTTCATGAATTTCAACGCTCAAAACCTAAAATGATACATACCTTAGCAGTCAAAGACATACGGAAACGATTTCTGCAGACGGTGGGGTCCGAGACCTCGATATCTGTTTGGCACTTGGGGGTGCATCGGTTATGCGAGAACTGCACGGCGGTCTCTCGTCTAGCACCGCGCACAGCAATCGCCGTGTCTCCCCCATTCAAGACGGCTCGGATTCCGATGGCCTTGTTATGCCAGACGATTGGCTTGTCACTCGTATGCCATGCCCTACTTCAACACCAGTATCATCGGATGGCTTTATTTGCCCGACTTCAACTCCCGTGTCGTCAAATGGTTTAGTTTGTGTCACTCGGGCGGACATAGGACGTGTGATAGTTCTTACAGATGACGAGGACGAATCCGAGACTTCACAACAAGTGCAAGGCGAAGGCAGTGCCCTGGATATGGCAGAGGTCAGCTCCCATTCATCAGATCGGTACTACAGCTCCGACCTCGACATTGCAATTCAGGAGGTCATAGAAGAAGAGGATAAATTGATTGCATCGGGCAGTTGCAATTAGTCCAGGTATCAAATCTTCTTACATTTTGTGAAACATCTGTCGCTAATAATTTGTCTCATAGCTCTCTCCGAAGTCATTTCATGCCATTCGCTGAACTTGCCTTGCATCCCTTCAGTCAAGCTCTCAGCTTAGCATCCCGAACATTCACGTCGTTTACCTTATGATAGCGTATACAGTATCTAAATTATGTAGCTAACGGTCTTGGCTATATTTCCGAACCTTTTGTTTCTACTGAATCACGATTTGTTAGTTAGAAATTGAAGTGTACGGTTTAGTTAGATACTTACCTTACATTGGATTGAAATTAAATCTGGTGATTTACCTCATATACGAAGAGTTGGCTTCATTCTGACTACATAATGTGGATACCAGCCTGAATGAATGACTGCCAGACTGCCAGAGGTTTAATTCGAGCTCGAGTTTCCGAGCAAATGGCCTTACAGTTCAAACAAGTCTTCGTCAGTTTCTTGTGCTTCCCATCATGAATTCTCAATGCAGATCAGTCTCATATTTTCCAGAGATGATATTGTAATTTGAGTTTGACATGCATACATTAAATTGTTATATTAAGTGGTAGTGAAATTGGAATTTTAAATCTGAGTTGAAAGCTTGCCTTCGGTTGTGATCATATGCTCTTGGTTTTCTAATAGTGTTTCTAACTCGAAACTATGAATTTGGAATTTTGATTAATAAGATCTATAGATGTATTGAGATTCAAGGCATCAAGCAATGTAATATCATGAAAGAATGTGCTACGTGACATGATATGTATAATGCATACAATGCGTACATGACCATACATGGCAGTGTACTATCATCACCACCATTATGATAGTTACCACTCACCTGCATATTTGAATTAATGCAATATCGGAAGCGGACATGCTGTCGATAAGGAGAAGGAGTTGCGTAGGACATGTACTCTATTGTGGTTTCATAGATCATCTTGTCTCGAAGCACTTTACACGTACTATTAATGAGAGATGCTTTCGTTGGAGCTCGTAGACTGAACCTGTAGGTGGAAGCATGTCGGATTCTCGAGACGATCTCGGTTTCAGCGCGGTAAGATGCCAGAGTAGGTTTAAACAGCTGAAGTATGTGGTCTCATAGATCATCTTGTCTCGAAGCACTCAAGCACACTGCCGTGGTACGTACTACTAATGAGATATGCTTTCGTAGGAGCTCGTAAACTAAACCTGTAGGTGGACGCATGTCAGAATCTCGAGACGATCTCGGTTTCAGCGCAACAAGATGCCAAAAGTATGTTTAAGCAACTTGAAGTATCGATAGCTTGAGCTGAAGAGCATAGTAGAGTCAAGGCTGGTACGTTCAAGTTGGAACTTGAAGTATCTACCTTCTCGCTGATTTCTGTTGCTTTCGAGCACGTTCGGTACTCGGTCTCAGATTGCGTTTGTCAAGCTATGCCGAACATATTAAAATCCAAGCTAATGACAGACGAGGACAAAGAGTAGATTTAGGGAATGGGTTAAAGATGGAAGTAGAACTCGTCCAAATGAGGACTGATGTTGCTAGTACTACCCTTTCTGATTGCATGATTATGTAACTACAAACGTGTACAGATACTACTGTTTTGAGTTAAGTTTGATCATATCAACACCATCAATCTTCGACGACGAAGATAGCGACGAAGCAATCACATGGCTCCAGGTCATAAACGCTCCAGTACTACTTATAGCTTCGCACCTTCAAGTTTCTCTCGAGTCGAGCTACCGGATACAGATGAAGAAGAGGACACCTGGCAAGAAGAGACGGTTCGCCACGTCACATCGACGACGAAAGCTGTCGGTCATATCTACAGGAGGAGTATTCAAACATCCTACAGCTCTTCGGTCGAGCGACAAGGATTGAACGACACACATTCACTCACGCAAGCTTCTTTCGCCGAATCTCGAACCGATATCCAGCATCAAGCTTCGAGTAGTAACCTGCAGGACCATGCTCCTGAATACGCGTATGAAGAGGATGACGAAGGCGAGCCTATAATTGATGTTGCGGATTTTGTGGCGAGTAATGAAGAAAAGGGGAAAAGGGTACGTCTGTTGTACATTCTTGCTTTCGATTTGCTTCTGATTATTGAACATTTTAGAGCAAGGCCTTGTTGGATTGGACACCGCATCAAGACATGCTCCTGGAAGAGCTTCTTCGTCATGATGGCCTTGGAGTAGATGTGTCGTGCAACGGCTGCGCTCGCACACTAGAGAAGCCTTTCCGCTGTCTGGATTGCTGGGGCGGACCCAAACTATGTAATGTCTGCATGCGATGCACTCACTTTCGTGACCCTTTCCATCGTATAGAGGTGCGTATTTTTTGTGCCCCTTTTTTATGGTAATCTTACAAAAGACATCACAGGTCTGGACGGGCTCGAAATGGTTGAAATCGTCACTTGCAAGTGACGACATACGCCTTGTGGTGCAAGTAGGCCATTCTGGGGCTTCGTGCCCTGCAAATGAGGAAGGCACACCAGCGCATGCCCTGACAGTCATTGCCGCCAACGGCGTGCATAAGCTCCTCGTCCAATGGTGCAATTGCTCAAGGTCGATAGGCTCCGGGCACAAACGTTGTATACAACTTCTTCGCACTCGGCTCTTCCCTGCCTCATATGCCTTTCCTCAAACGGCAGTAACCTTTGATTGTCTTAAGGTATTTCATGCTCTTACAGTCCAGGGCAAATTAACTGGATTCGAATTTTATCAATCCATTGTCAACTTGACGGACAACGCTGGCCTTGACCCTCCACCCGTGAGTATCTACTTGTTTGATTGGCGTTATACATTCTCACGAAATATTAGAAACGCTACGAAGAGTTCATGCGAGTGTGTCGTCTATGGCGGCATACAAAACTAATGAAGAGGGCTGCAATTGGTCTTTCGTCTGGTGGTGTCAAGTCTGCAACCCCCGGTTCGTGTGCGCTGGAGTGTCCAGCGTGTCCGGACCTTAATGTCGCTCCGCGACCGTCTGAGATAGACGAAGGAGTCTATCCCGACACATCGAATAAGGAGTAAGTTGTTTTCTGACATTTATTTCCTTCCATATCTCTAACATGCTTCTTAAACAATAGATGGCTTGACTCTATGTATGTCATGCTAGATGCAAACTTTCGATTGAAGTCTAAGAATCGAAATGTGCAGGATGACCCCTCGCTGGGATCAGGACTGTCTTACTACGTCGAAGAGGCGGCGTACCAATCGTACCTCAAGGACTGTCCGGAACAAACGGAAGTAAGGATTTTGTGCTCAATCATTCTACTTTTATAACTAATGCTTTCGCCTTCAGATAAATTACTGTGATTCAGGCTTGCATGCCATAGATCAAGCCAACACTCGCGGGGGCGATTTGTATAGTGCTAGTGGCGTAGTCGCGTGTCAGTGTCGTCACCAGCTTGTAAGGCCGAATGGCGTCGGAGACTTGCAACGCGGAGAGAGGTATGTGCTTCCACCAGATTATTGATTTCTACTTGTTCTGAAGCATTAATAGATACGCCAATGTTGATTATATATTCTGGTCGACTTTGAGGCTGGCACTTCTTGGACGTCACGTTAAAAAACTTGTTGTATCATACGACATAGCATGTCAATGGCACCGGAATCTTATGACCCGTATTGCAAATCTTCCGGAATCCTTTCAATCATTTATGTCTAACTTATTCTTCACATTTGTTATTCCTAAATTCCACATTACTGCTCATGGGCCAAAATGTCAATCTATTTATTCTCTTAATTTACGACAATTTATGGCTCGAACGGACGGGGAGAATATTGAGAGAGGATGGGCATGGATGAACCCCGCCTCTCTCAGCACTCGCGAGATGGGTCCTGGCGCGCGAAGGGACACTCTTGATGATCAATGGGCTGCTTGGAACTGGCGGCAGATAACTAGACTAGGTTCGTAACTGATGCCCTTGACTTTGTTAGAATGTAAACTAATGTATCCTTGTGTCTGTAGGTGTGACACTGCTTCGTAAAATGTATACGGCCGTTGCAGAGGCTCGCGAAAAGAGAGCCGAGCTTATTGAGTTCACGGAGACTTTCTCTCAGTCAACTATCAATAAATGGACCGCAATGCTCTGTGCGTGGCAGAAGGACCCCTACCAGGCTGCTAATCCATTTGAGGAACTCGCTCCAAGTGCGTACTCTTTTTTCCCCTACTAGATTGTTCAAGTATACTAATTGTCTTGAAGCTACAACAGTAAACGAAGTGCGCAAGCAACTTAATGCGGAAGAAGATTTATTATTAAAGAGTGGTGTTCTTCCTCTCCATGAGACATCCGCCACTCAGTTTCTGATTCTCGGAATTGGGCTTGAAGATTCACAGTGAGTGCATTTTATCTTACATTTAAAACTTGTATTTAATCTATCTTAGACGTGCTTTGCGTGATCTTCGCAAGTCGATTGGAAGCTCGAAGTCCGACTCTCGCCACGCAGCTATTGACGAGAAGGACAGGGCACTGCGTCGACGAATAATGTTATGGAAGGTTTTGCAAAAGGTGTACATGCCGTATCTCAATGCCTCGAGAACTTCATCCTCGACTACCTCTTCAAACGCAGCCCAGGAGGATGACGATTTACCCGCAGAGCTCATACCAATAGAGCTTCCTTCGAGTCTTCCCGCACACGTGCGCGTTTCTCTTCAGGTCAAAGAGCTCGCTCGTAAAGAGCTGCGCCTGCGTCTTCCGCAGTGTTACGAGTCTTTGGCAAGTCTGCGGCGAGAGCTTCGAATAGGCGCTTTTTTATACGACCACAAGAAGCTCCATGTTGCGGGGACAGGTCAACGTCGAAACACTCGCATGTTAACCTTCATGCAGAGTCATACGGAAAAAAAAGGTCGCGATGCTGATCGCTATCGACATGCTCGTAAGGCTCTTGCAGCTCTTGATCCAAGTGGCTCGTGGCAAAGCACACTGCTTCCCTTACGAACTGAAGATGAGGTTGCCCCCTTCCGTGGACAAGACGAGCAGCAAAAAAAAAGGAAGCGAAGCAATAAGGCGGGTGAAAAGGAGTTGTCCGAAGGCTACCGCACACTATCATGGATCTGGAAAACGGTGGCGCAAAAAACTGGTGACACAGCAACAACTCCCGCATCAGCTGAGGAGGTAGAAGAAGGTAAGCTTTGAATACTTAAATTTAAAGAAATTCTCTCATTGCTATTTACAGGACTACGTGTTGAATGGTGCAAAATGGTGGCACGTACAGAGCGTTGGGAGGAAGAAGTTCTCCTCCTTCGCGAAGAAATGAGACGTGTCATCACTTCATTCGATGGTCAAGCAAAGTGGTGGCGTACTCAAGGAACTAGGAGGGAGGTCTCGGACCCAGAGTTGGCATCCGGCCTTCGTGGATATGCGGAGAAGCAAGCTAGCCTTCGCGAAGATTTAGCAATGGACTTCGCTGCACTTTGGCTGCAGGGCATCGAAGATGCAAGCCTAGCTGCACCGAAGACATGGCCTTCTGTATATTTGAAGGCTAAGTCTGCGGATAGACAAGTGAAACGTCGCGTGGAGCGCGTTAAAGCACGTCTGCGTGTCATCGGCACTCAAAATGTACCTGTTGCCAATGTTGACGAAGCTGAAGCTCCTGCTGAATAGCTGCATTTCAAGTGTCGTATGCAGAAGGAGCTTACACCATCTGTAATCTCGTCGAAACGTCAAGATCGCATTGTATTAGAAAGCCTACGTATGTGAATTCGAAATACGCCGCTGAACCTTCGCGTTGTATTAAAAAGCCCGTTCGGCGACTCGACCAACTCCAGAAACCCAATGCCGCTTTCCCTTTCCTTTTTCCTCTCCCTTTACGTCTGCGTCTCAGCGCTCTCCACCCTATACTGCTATTGCTGGTCTCCGCTCACCTCGCGTGTCGCCCACCTGTCGCCGAAGCCGAAACTCCAGACTCAAGCATAAAGACCTTCGAGCTCTCTTCTGCAAGTATCAAGACCGATGCAAATGGCAAACAACCTGAATCTTCGAGTTTGACTTCTGTAATCTCTGCACTTGTGCTCTATATGGCACTCACGTTAAAATTTCCGCTTGCAGTTGCATTCGCATCACCTCTCGACTTCGCGTTGTATTAGAAAGCTACATGTATATTGTTCAACTCAATGACATCTGTTCCTCCTCTAGATAATTGAAAAAGATTGAAAAAAAACTTGAGTCGGCGTGAGGAAGACTTGAAAAATATGGAGGTAGCAGCAAGCCCGGCCCTAAGAAGTAGTACATCACATCACAGCTACTAACCTCGTGAGGTTCGGGATAGTCCGTAGGTCTTAGAATTACGGTTCTGGTAAGTAAGATCAAAGTCCCTGACCCTAGTAATAGATTATAACCAACATATACCACATATAGCAGCTTTCCGGCCCCAACAGGTTCTCATCCGGCCCCAAACACCAATAGGCCGCTTTGCCCAGTATTTACTGTGATTTATACACATCATCTTACTGCAATTACTGTTCTCTTAAACTCATTTTAAAGCGGTAAGTTACTGTTAGTTTATGAACTTAATTGCTGGTAGGACTGAAAATGCCATCAATTTCGAGGCCAGCGGAAGCTAGAATGGTCAAGTTTCAATAAAGAAATGAAGGAGATCTTCCTGAAGTATCATGGTACACCTTGAGGTATAGAAGGATACTCCCAACTGTATCAAAAGAGGTCTCCGTTGGGAGAAGCTTTATACCCAGGGGACGGAAAGACGCCTAGTCGAAAAGCATCACCTCTGCCAAGGCAACAGGTGCAGACGCATCTGTATTATACTGGAGACAGACTCGAGTTCGACGTTTACAAGCTTGGGATATTCTATTTCTTCATTCCCTTGTTCCTAGCCCACTATGTTGCCTATAGGAACCATATCGAACTTCTGGAGGAGATGATTCACGCGTTTCGCGACAAACTGCCCGATGCCGTCGAGAAGGAACGAAGGGGATTGGGAGGATCACACAATTATCAGACAGCTGCGCAACAAGCACGCATTGATCTTACCAGCAATGTGGATATCTACCCAGATGGGTATACTCGGTGGCCCTCTGTAGGGGCAATTGGCTTGGACAGTTTACTGAAATTGGTGAAAGACGACGTAACGACACGGCGGGAGAACAGCAAGACTGTTGATGATGAACTTCAAAACGCAATTGCTATTTTCGAAGGCAGCGGTCTGCTTACGTCCAGCGACCTGGCGAACGATTTGGAACCCACTGTATTATCCTTCCGACATAGACGTATGGTTGCATATGAAAGGCACCGTACACGATTGAATCAAAGTATTGCTTCGGCAAACCCACGAAATGTGGAACAAGGACCTGATACCCATTCCTCTAGCCACGCGGGTGAACGTCGCAAGCTTGACTCTTTGGATTCCCCGAACGATGAGGATGAGCCTCAAAAGAAACGTACCCGCAACTCCGACAATCAAGTGATCCCCACCGAACCGCAAACGACGAAATTTTTTTCTCGGGCTCTAGAGAAGGCGGAAAAAACGCAGAGTGTTCTAATTCACGGATATACGACAGTGAAAAGATGGCTCGCGATAGTCACCAACGATGAAATATTTAAGCACGTCGTAACCGGGAAATCTGTCATGGGTGAAGCACTGAATGCAATCGCGCACGAGAGAGAGAGGAGTGTCGAGAAGATCTACGAATCCGCTACAAGGCTGTCAAGTCTGTTCGCTTCGGACGCCGAAGGTTCCAATGGGAGACCCCTTTCAGAAACCGAGAAAGCAAAGTATACGGACGCGTTTCAGGAAGTGGTCGCGAGTGTTTACGAGGTCAGCGGTGATTTGTTGGGACCAGATTTACTGTCAGGAATCGTCCCCAGGTTTACTTATTTCTTTATTATTTTATCTGATTTTCTTTTGACTTTCCGACGAGTTCCTGACATGGCCGCTGAAGTCCGCCGTGGCGGACTTGCGGCCTTTACGGACAGCGGCCTTGCGGCCTTTACGGACACCGAGCGGTGTTTCGAGCGGTGTATTGAACACCGACTCTTTTATTTTTCTTGCACGTAGATACTTACCTGTAGGCTTGCAGGCAGCGCGGACAAGCTCCCTGCAAGCCACCGACTTCACTTTCGATCGGTGTACCGACTCTAGGAGTCGGACACCGCCACCAGGCGGACGTCCAACCCTGTATGTGGCGGACTTTGCCTACAGTCAGCGGCCCGCGGCGGTCCTCGTCGGACTCGGACCCTGGTGGCTTGGTACTGTATAGTTTATCGTTTCCACTTGCCAAAACCGCGGATCAACCTGCGAAGCACTCACTTTTGGCCTCTTGTAAAGTGCTTCTCAGGTGATGTGTTATCTTTAGCTCTGATGTGTAGAATAGCTTAATTTACTTGTAAAGTGCTTCTCAGAGCGAGGACCACCGCACAGAGCCGTCCGATAAGTCGTCCGACGCCGATTAAGGGTCTTGAGAGCAGAAGAACCGCTCTAGGTCGTAACATTAGGCCAAAAGTCCGTTCTCTCGACGCCCTTGAAGCAGGACCGATACTATGACGAAGTTTGGGACTGGACACGAAGCCATGTCGTCCCAAGAACAATCCCCGATCTTTACCGACGCTCCCAAGACCGCCCAAGGCGAGGCCGCCCCAATGGCCGCCCCGCCTCCGGCCCAGGACCTCTCCCCCGACATCCTGGAGGCTATTAACGCCGCCACCCGACCCCTTCAGACCACACTGCAGCAGATGGCCGACGAAAACAACACCCTACGCAATCTGGTGCGCATGCTGTCGGGCGGGCCGTCCGCGGACGGCGGTACCCATGGCGGTACACCGAAAGGACCGAAGGTGGCAATACCGCCCGAGTACTACGGGCGGACGGGCAAGGACAAGGATGCTGATGTGATGAGCTTTGAGGAGTGGTCTCAGAAGGTGCGACTTTACGTTCGTATGCGGCCCCACGAGTTTCCCGACGAGACCACCGCCTGCGTGTGGGCGGCCTCCCGACTCCGCGGTCCAGCGGAGAGTTGGGCCCGCCCCTACACCAAAGTGGTCCTGGAGAACACCGCACTACCGCCCGAGATGACCTCGATGGAGAAGTTCCTCCAGTCACTCAAGATGGCCTTCGGACGGCCTAACGAGCAGCGGTCGGCCTCGCAGGAGCTGTTGAACCTGCGCCAGGGCAAGGACACCGTGTCGGACTTCGCTATCAAGTTCCGGGCTTTGAAGTCCGAAGCGGACTTCACCGCGGACGATCGGGGATGGATGAACCTCTTCGAGAAGGGACTCAGCGCCGCGTTCCGGATCGATATGCTGTCCATGATGTTCAAGAACACCAAGGAGTTCGATCCCTGGGTTCAAGAACTCTGTGTGAAGGATGAAGAACTCCGCGCCCAGCGAGCCGGACTGTACCGCTCGAGCTGGCGGTCACACTGGAGCGAGCGGACGCATTCGAATGCGTCGGCCTCTCACTCCCAGAGCCGCGCGAAAGACCCCGATGCGATGGATATCAATCGGCTGAGCACCGACGAGATGATGAAGCGCGGCCTTTGCTTCCAGTGCGGCGAGCACGGACACCGCGCGCGAGAATGCCCGCAGAAGGGCAAGCGGACTATGTCCGGACGATCCAAGGTGGCCTCCCAGACAGCCACCCCGACCGCGGCCTCAAATGCCGCGTCCGCTACCCCGGCCGCTGCACCGGCGGCCTCCACCCAGCCTTCCGCCACACTCGAGGAAGTCAAGGACGAGAGTCCGGCGGTCAACTCAGTCCGAGTACCGACCGCGGACGACATTGCGAAGGCGGTAGCGGCGGCTCTCAAGGCTCAGGGTTTTTGATTGGGTCTCGGCGAGCGGTCGATCCGCCAGAGACCCGAAACCGGTTCTCACTGCTAGAGGATGATGTGTCCAATCCCTCTGTGTACAATACTTCATTAATACACAAGAGTTTGCGTCGGTTCATACACATACCAGTGAGAATTAGCGACGGCCGAAAGATTTTGAGCATGAGAGCCCTGTTGGATTGCAGAGCGTTCTCGGTGATTGTGAACTCGAAGTTGGTTCGGAAGTTTGGGCTGCGGACTCGTCCGCTCCCAAGTCCGATCAAGGTTTACAACGCCGACGATTCACCGAATCAGAGCGGACCGATCAAGGACGAAGTCCTGATGACCTTGGAGATTGGCAATCACAAGGAAGAAGTGGCGGCTACGGTCGCGAACATTGGGGACTACCCATTGATTATTGGAGTCGACTGGTTGCGGCAGCACAACCCCGAGATTGATTGGAGCGGTGAAACGGTCAGTTTCACTAGATGTCCGGCGGACTGCCGCCCCCCAGCGGCGGACCGCACCGTCCACGTCGGACAGGACGTTCCCCGAACCGTACGGAAGTTCCGTGCGGCTCGAATCAAGAACAGTCGACAGACACGAGCGCGACCGGCCCCACACGCGCGGGTATGCGTGGCGGAAGTCGGTGATGAGGCGGACGAGGCGGACGAGACCGCGGACGAGCGTATGAAGGTTCCCCCCGGCTTTCGGTACTCGGAAAAGTACTGGGATGTGTACCACAACGCCGAACAGTTCTATGTAGCGGACGATCCGGACTTTGTGCACAAGATTGCGGCCTCGTACACCTGGTCGCAAGCAATTGCCGAAAAGACCGCGGTCAAGGAAGGGGACAAGTCCTTCGAGGAGATGGTCCCTCCCCAGTACCGCGAGTTCGCCAAGGTGTTCTCAAAGTCCGAGGCCGAGCGGCTGCCCGAGCGGAAGCCGTACGACCATGCAATCGACCTGGAACCTGGATCGGTACCTTCGTACAGCAAGATCTATCCTATGGCACCGAAAGAGCGAGCGGCCCTCAAGGAGTTCATCGAGGAGAACCTTCGGAAAGGGTATATTCGGCCCTCGAAGTCCCCAGCGGCCGCCCCGGTGTTCTTTATCAAGAAGAAGGATGGATCTTTGCGTATGGTCGTCGATTACCGAAAATTGAACGCCATGACCGTAAAAAACCGATATCCCCTCCCCCTCACCACCGAACTCATTGATTCTTTGAAGAAGGCTCGGGTATTCACAAAGCTGGACCTCCGCACGGGCTACAACAATGTCCGCATCAAAGAAGGAGACGAGTGGAAAGCGGCCTTTCGGACTCAGGAAGGCCACTTTGAGCCGACGGTGATGACCTTCGGACTCACGAACGCGCCCGCTACGTTCCAGCGGATGATGAACGAGATATTCAAGGACATGCTGGATGTCATTGTGATCGTTTACCTCGACGATATCTGCATCTTTTCGGAGTCCGACGAGCTGCATGAAGAGCATGTGAAGGAGGTACTCCGCCGGCTCGAGAAATACGACCTGTTCTGCAAGCCGGAGAAGTGTGAGTTCCACAAGGACTCTATTGAGTACCTTGGCATGATCATCGGTGCTGGGACAATCACCATGGACCCGAAAAAGGTCGAAGCGGTAGCGGACTGGCCGACACCGACAAAGGTGAAGGATATTCAGGCCTTCCTCGGGTTTGCCAACTTTTACCGCCGCTTCATCAAGGACTTCTCGAAGCTGGCGGGTCCGATGACCGAACTGCTTCGCAAGGATGCAGAGTGGCGATGGGAAGCCCGCCAGCAAGAGTCCTTCGACGGACTGAAGCAGCGGTTTGCGGACGCGCCGGTCCTGGCCATGCCCGACCTCGAAAAGCCCTTCATTCTTGAGTGTGATGCGTCGGACTTTGCTACCGGAGCGGTGTTGTTGCAGGTCGGTGAAGACGGTGATATCCACCCGGTCGCCTACTACTCCAAGTCATTGGGAGAAGCGGAGAGGAACTACGAGATCCATGACAAGGAGTTGCTAGCCATTGTCCGCGCCTTGGACGAGTGGCGGCACTACCTCGAAGGATCACCGCACCGAATCGATGTGGTGTCGGACCACAAGAACCTAGTGTTCTTTGCCGAAGCCCGAAACCTCACCCGCCGCCAGGCGCGCTGGAGCTTGTTCCTCAGCCGCTTCGACTTCCTGATCAGACACCGACCCGGACGGCTTGGGGGAAAGCCCGACGCGCTATCCCGACGAGAGGATTTGCGGCCGGACGGACCGGACAACACCGACAAGGTCTTGCTGGACACCAAGCGGTTCTATATGCTTGCCATGCGTCGGGGAATGGTCCGCTCGGACGGGGACATTGAGTTGTTGAGGAGGATTCGAGAATCGAAGAAGTGGGATGAGGAGTTGGTAGAATCGATTGAGAAGTTGAAGGATGGGGCGCCTAGGGCGCTGGTTAACAACCTTGAGGAGTGGAACACCGAAGACGGACTTCTGCTGTACCGCGGCAAGGTCTATGTACCGCAGGACGAGGAAATCCGCCGGGATATCGTGAAGTTACACCATGATTCCCTTCCGGTCGGACATCCAGGGCGGTGGAAGACCTACGAGCTGGTGAGTCGGAACTATTGGTGGCCAGGCATGTCGGCCTTCGTAGAGCGGTATGTGTCCGCTTGTGATACCTGCATTCGGACCAAGAACATACCGCAGCGGCCTGTCGGCCCCCTACAGCCCAACGAAGAGCCGTACCAACTAAAATTCTTATAGAATTGCGATAATTATCGCACACGTTTGATAAGTTATCGTGATAACTAATTTGGGGCTGCGGAGCAGCTCAATGCCGGGGTGCCGCCTCCCGGCACCTCGCGGCAGCCTTCTCGCGTCAGGGATCAGGCTGAATTTGGTAATACAGCATGGTTTTGATCCCTGGCACATTTGTTTTTTAATAATTTGACTGTTTGGGCCTGGCCCCTGATAATTTGATATAAAATAGAACAAGCCTAGAGCAAAAGGTAAATCTTTTTTATTTCAAATATGACGCAGCCGTTAATTTATAATTAATGTAGCGACAACAGCGCGAGCGCCGGCGCTTACAACAGTGGCACGCGCGCGCGCGTCGCCTGTCTTTATCTTTGTCTCCCTCTTTCACAACCGTGCCCTTGCTCTCTACAGTTAATGCAACATTGTAGCGTGCGACGCAAACCTTCACCCTCGTCTTTATTGCAAGAACGCCAACGATAGCACAGGGCGCATTCCATGCCCACCGTTCCTCCGCTCTCCCAAATTCAAGGGCAGCAGCAGCAGCAAAGTCAAGCAAGCCCAACTTCCTCGCTGCAAACACAACAAACACAACGATCGCAGAGACGACAGCGACAGTCGCCCCCGTCTCCGGAGTCTTCATTCAATAAACCTGGACAACAGTCCTTCCAGGACGCTCGCGATCACGAGCAAGAGTTGAACGGCTCGGATTCCGAACAGCGTACACCCCGGCTTAATCCCCATCCACAGCTTGTACATTCTCACAGCTTTTCTTCGGCATCCGCTCTTCAGCAACAGCAACAGCATGCGCAAGCACTCGGCTTTGTGCGTCCGATACCGGTTGCCGTACGAGTTCCTGGCTCGACCCAGTTTCTTGGTGATAGTGGGTGTTGGACGATGACCGAGCGCGCTGATAGATTGCAGCGAGCAGCTGATTTGCTTGCTGCAGGCCAAGCACCGCCCGGTTGTGGTGGGGTCGCGTATGCGGGAGGGGCTGTTTCCTTCGAACGACTCAAGACTGGGACAACCCCGCCCAAGAACTCGCCCATCAATGCGGCCGCGGATACACTAGAGAGGGACAAGGAGGGGAAAGCAGGTCATGCAAGCGGTGGATCAATAGGCAGGAAGGCAACTGTCACTCAAGCCTCTTATCAGCGTGAACGTGGAAGGGCTGTCAGTGCTGCTTCAGGCAACACGAAGAGAACTGGCTCGCGTCCTTTGACACCAGAGGTGAATGGCAATCCCATACGTGCATCGCCCACAAATCCGTTCTACCAAATGCACCCTAATACATCACCGGCACCTCGCCGCGCTACTAACGACTCGCCTACATATCCTAGCATGTCTTCCCAAGCCCATGCGGTGAAAAACCGAACGCCAGACCGTGCACTCCCAGTGCAGGAAGAACCTGATGACCACAACCGAGGTCATCGGTTTTTATTCATTTTTATTATTACAACTATGTACATTATAAGCGTGACACTATCTTATATATAACTATGATTGAAACATACAAAAAGGCGGGCAAAAGAGTGAAAGATATAATTTAAAGACGTTGTCGAAGGTGTCCTTCGACACGTCCGTGTCCTCGAAAGTGTGT
Source organism: Trichaptum abietinum (assembly GCA_910574555.1). Taxonomy (NCBI): domain Eukaryota; kingdom Fungi; phylum Basidiomycota; class Agaricomycetes; order Hymenochaetales; family Trichaptaceae; genus Trichaptum; species Trichaptum abietinum. The sequence goes on along the minus strand of CAJTBE010000005.1, from coordinate 5,830,587 downwards.
CCGGCGATTCCCGGACTATTTGTCCGAGACATCGCCGGGCACCTTTTTGTCTTGATATTAATTCAATTCCGCAACATATTATCAGGCACATGTTGCGCCTTAAAAGAGCGTACATGATAGTAAATTAACATATTTATTTTAATAGTAGTTTTCTACTTAGATGTTGTATAATAAACAAAACATTGACAAAATGTGCTACTCTCACAAAATTTATTCGTTTGTATAAATTTGAGTGAGCCTGAGACTTCAGCTTTTTTGCAAAATAGACTCTGATCATGTTATCTAAAAGTATCAAGAAGAATTATGTTGATAGGTTGTGTGGAAGTGATCAAACTCGAAAGTGGTGCTTCGAGTGCATTACATCGAGTGAAACTTGTACAGATGTGTTCGTCCCTTGAACACATTTGAGCACTTCAGGTTTGTTTTCCTTACAACTTCCGATCTAGCGCCTTAATAAGCTTTATTTATATGTCTATTATAGCTTTCAAATGAGTACTAAATTTTTGAACATCAGAAACATATGAAATGGAGCTGCGAATGTTGAGAAATGGGCCAAAGTGCTCAAAATGGTCACTTTCCGAGTGTATTTCATTTTTCAATACACACAGAAGCATCCTATGGATACCGTAATTTTTGGTGAGCTGTATTAGTGTACTGCCTATCTCTACGTAAAATATCAGGCTTTGGAAAGGATGGAAAGGTTATAGATAAATCGATGAATTCATGAAATAATGCATAGATATTGAATTTCTGAGCTATTCCTTACTTTACACCCTACTGATTTGTTCCTTCACCTCCATATTTTTTATATGCACTCTATAATAGATGATATTCGGACATACATATTGTGCCTGAGCCAGTATGCTTTGCATAAAATACAAATGATATGTTATTGATATGTTTGAAGAGGTAAAAATGTTTGAGACATACCTTATGTGGTAATTTCACGCGACTTTCAGGGTCGCATCGTGCCACGTCGCGACGTCGTCGCTATTGCTTTCCTCACAAACTCCTCCGTCCTCCTGCGTCAACTTCGCGGGACCAAACTCCTCACCAACCACGGACGCAATCTTTGGCTCTTCAGGTACTCTCAGCAGTGTCACCACTGCATTGACCGACTGTGCTGGTTCAAGTAGCACAATTTTTCTTCACGGTGCGTTTGCGGTGGCACTCACAGGGAAGACGGCGGATGTGGGCGACACTGGGCTGCAAGCTTATGTTGCTCTTCTTCGAGCAAAAGGGTAAGGGTGAGTGATATCTTTCCTCTTTCAAGGCCGTTCACCTCACCAGTCAGCGCGCAACATTTCAGATCTTCTCTCTGACAACACAACAACACCCACTGCACAACACCCGCACACCCATACACTCCTCTTTCGCTACCCTAGCGTAGTATTCCCGCCTCTGGTCGAATAAACTTCAAGTCGGAACTCACTTCACACCACCCTTTGTCCACATCCTTCTTGTTCCGACTGCACAAAATTCTATCCGCCGACAACCAAAGTGGCAACAAGCCTGCACCTGCCGAGCTGAGGGTCAGCAGTGCAAGAATTCGAGACGATCCTTTGGGTGGCGGAGCGCATAGAGCATAAAAGTGCAAGGCTCGCGTTATCTCGTGGCGGCGAAAGCCCACTTCTTTACACCGTTTCTTTGCTAGTGGCAGCAATCCGAGTACGTCTTTTTTCCATAAAGTTCTGGGTGGCATATCGAACTTGACTGACAGTGGCACGCTTTTCCCCGCAGATACGCCATTATTCGTTCAGCTGCGCGCAATAGACGCTTGCGAGCTCTCACCTCCCTTTCTTTCCCTGGACCTACACCGCACCGTTGTCTTAATTGCTGCACGCAAACCTGTGAGGCGGACGGACAACCCAATGGAACAGACACTCACACCATCACCTTCACTTTGCGTGCGCCACCGCACACAACCTCGCACCCAATGGAACAGACACTCACACCATCACCTTCACTTCGCGTGCGCCACCGCACACAACCCCGCAGCCAATCGACAGCGATGAATACCACGGTTGTGACGAACACAGTCGTGTGAGACGAACTGTACGCGTACAAGACGACCCCGACGCGCCACGTATGGGCTGCGTACCAAGAGCCCAGGCCATCTCCCTGGCCAGGCCGTAGCGGCGCCGGCGCGCGGGCGACAACGCAGCCACGGCGGACGCACCCCCGCGCGCGCGAGCAGCGGGTACGTGCGGGGCCCTTTTTTTAATTGTATTTAAATTATGATGTCATTAGTAATGTAATTAATTGCTTGGCCTGGACCGTGGTCCAGGCTTTGCAAACAAATATAATTTTGTTATTTCAAATAATTTTGAGGCCTGACCGTGCTGCCGGGCAAGCCCTGACAAGGCTCTGTCGGCACGCACGGCACAGGCATTGCTGAAAGGCAGAGCGAGCTGCCGAAGGCCTGCCGAAATTATCGCGATAACTTATCAAACAGGTGTGATAATTATCGCAATTCTATAAGAATTTTAGCTGGCACTGGTGCAACGAAGTACCGGACGGTCCGTGGCAAGTGATTTCTTGTGATTTTATTACACAGTTGCCACCGTCCGGCGAGTACGATGCTATCTTCGTGGTAGTAGACCGACTGACGAAGCAGGCCCACTTCATACCGACGACGTCCGACATTGACTCCGCGCGGACGGCGGACTTGTTCATTTCAGAGGTGTGGAAACACCATGGAACACCGCGCAAAGTCATTTCGGACCGCGGCACACAGTTCGTGTCCCGCTTCATGAAGGCGGTCCTACACCGACTGGGTATTGAGGGTGCTACCTCGACATCCTTCCATCCGCAGACCGACGGACAGACCGAGCGGGTGAACCAGGAGCTCGAGCAGTACCTGCGGGCATTTACCGACGTCCGACAGGAGAACTGGGCGGACTTATTGCCCATGGCCGAATTCGCTCACAACACCCGCGCGCACTCGGCCACTAGGATGTCTCCTTTCGGACTTCTGTATGGATACGACCCAGAGTTCACGATTGTGCCCAGCGCCGGCCTTTCGACGGTACCGGCCGCGGACGAGCGGCTAGACCTGCTCCAGAAGGCTCAGGAGGACGCGAAGGCCGCGCTGGAGGTTGCGGCCGAGCGGATGAAGCGGTACTACGACCAAGGACGTCGAGAGGTGCCGGACATTCAACCAGGCGACAAGGTATGGCTTGATGCTCGGAATATTGCACTTCCGGGCACCCGCAAACTGAATCCGCGTCGACTTGGACCTTTCCTCGTTGAGCGGAAGATTGGGGAGCTCAACTTCCAGCTGAAGCTGCCGGCTTCGATGCGGATTCACCCGGTCTTCCATGCCTCACTACTGACGAAGTTTGTGGCGGACACCATCCCCGGTCGGGTACCGACACCGCCAGACCCGGTGTCGGTAGACGGTGATATCGAGTATGAGGTGCAGGAAGTGCTCAATTCGCGTCGGACTGGACGCGGACGCAAGCTCCAGTACCTTGTCCGATGGAAAGGCTACGGTCCGGACGAGGATTCATGGGTAGACGCGGCGGACATGGAACATGCACAGACCAAAGTCCGCGCCTACTACCGAAAGTACCCGGACGCCGTCCGCTGAGGTCGTACCGCGCTCTTTAGGAGCGCCTTTGGAGGGGGGTAATGTCAGGAATCGTCCCCAGGTTTACTTATTTCTTTATTATTTTATCTGATTTTCTTTTGACTTTCCGACGAGTTCCTGACATGGCCGCTGAAGTCCGCCGTGGCGGACTTGCGGCCTTTACGGACAGCGGCCTTGCGGCCTTTACGGACACCGAGCGGTGTTTCGAGCGGTGTATTGAACACCGACTCTTTTATTTTTCTTGCACGTAGATACTTACCTGTAGGCTTGCAGGCAGCGCGGACAAGCTCCCTGCAAGCCACCGACTTCACTTTCGATCGGTGTACCGACTCTACGAGTCGGACACCGCCACCAGGCGGACGTCCAACCCTGTATGTGGCGGACTTTGCCTACAGTCAGCGGCCCGCGGCGGTCCTCGTCGGACTCGGACCCTGGTGGCTTGGTACTGTATAGTTTATCGTTTCCACTTGCCAAAACCGCGGATCAACCTGCGAAGCACTCACTTTTGGCCTCTTGTAAAGTGCTTCTCAGGTGATGTGTTATCTTTAGCTCTGATGTGTAGAATAGCTTAATTTACTTGTAAAGTGCTTCTCAGAGCGAGGACCACCGCACAGAGCCGTCCGATAAGTCGTCCGACGCCGATTAAGGGTCTTGAGAGCAGAAGAACCAGTCCTACCAGCAAACCACATACATAAAAGACAGCCTTTGCTGTTAATATAAGAAATTGGTTTGTGCATCAAGCTCAGCCATGGCTGATACTATTATATATCACAGTATATCTATAGCTGCTATACTGTATTTGAGGGATATATATGCAATTAAAATAAATGTCTATATAATAATCAAGCATACCACCGCATTTTGAGCTATTTATAGTATTCAGGCACTGCTGATTGACAGTATGCTGTAATAAATCAGAATTTCATAATTTCCATCCGTTTTGGGATATAAGGCACATCAGGGTCTAGGACCCTGAGGTCCGGCAGGTTCCAGGTCACCTGGAGCTGTTACCGCTTCAGGAGGTCGTGGGAATAAATTCAAATTAGCCTTTGCAGGCCCTACAGGCATCCTAAAATAGCACGAAAATAGCCAATAAATCAGAAAATATTCCTGGGCACTGCCGCTTCACTCTAGCGTGGGAAATACGCATTGGGACGACCCAAATAGGGTACGGGGGTGCTCTGGGCCACCCTGGGCCCTTCCTAAAGCGGTAAAATCATCATAAAATAGATAATTATATTAGCACTTGAGTGCATATATGCAGGCTTCCCCTGGGCTTACCGGCTGCATATAAAATACAGTAAAATCAGATTATATTAGTAGGAGCATATTGAACACGATATGGATAGCTATATATGGTAATTCCAGCCATTAACATACCAGAAATGTCAAAACACATTCCGGTTGACATGCTAATACTACCGGGCTCATTTCACTCCAATGGGATACCCCCGGGATGCAAATTTTAATGGTATTCGATTGGTGCATAGTACTAGAGTTCAAAGAGTCATCAATCATTGCGGGGGAGGCACTTTATGTTGCACAGTGGATTATTCTTTTATTTAAATGTTATTTATATTACTTCACTTCTACTGCATGTAATGGTGCGTGTAGATAGCCAAAATAGATCTATTTAACAAGGGGAGTAAGAATATGCAGCCAGAATTGTCACACGGTCACTGGTGATGTCAATAACACACTTTTACGTTTATGTGTGCATGCAAAAATTGCACAGCCTCCACAGGCACTCCGGTATGTGCCACACACGAGCTAATGGCTTTAGTCAACTGTATATATGTCTCACGTATATCTCACGAAGTTTCAGGGCAATTGGAGCTTGCGTTCAATTGATATGAAGCCTACAATATTGAGAAAGAATGGTCATTTTTAATTTTACGGGAGGCTTACAGGTCAGGCACATGATGCCAAACAACCGTCATAACTATCCTAAAGATATTCCAAATGCATGTTTGAGATGTAGTTGGAATGTGCAAGTCATATGCAACATTGTAGGGTGGATTGCTACTTGTAATATAAGTATATGTATGACATGTCCAAAACACATATCACCTGTACATTCCATCTGTACCCCAAACATGCTTTTGGAATATGTTTAGGATAGTTATGACGGTTGTTTGGCATCATGTGCCTGACCTGTAAGCCTCCCGTAAAATTAAAAATGACCATTCTTTCTCAATATTGTAGGCTTCATATCAATTGAACGCAAGCTCCAATTGCCCTGAAACTTCGTGAGATATACGTGAGACATATATACAGTTGACTAAAGCCATTAGCTCGTGTGTGGCACATACCGGAGTGCCTGTGGAGGCTGTGCAATTTTTGCATGCACACATAAACGTAAAAGTGTGTTATTGACATCACCAGTGACCGTGTGACAATTCTGGCTGCATATTCTTACTCCCCTTGTTAAATAGATCTATTTTGGCTATCTACACGCACCATTACATGCAGTAGAAGTGAAGTAATATAAATAACATTTAAATAAAAGAATAATCCACTGTGCAACATAAAGTGCCTCCCCCGCAATGATTGATGACTCTTTGAACTCTAGTACTATGCACCAATCGAATACCATTAAAATTTGCATCCCGGGGGTATCCCATTGGAGTGAAATGAGCCCGGTAGTATTAGCATGTCAACCGGAATGTGTTTTGACATTTCTGGTATGTTAATGGCTGGAATTACCATATATAGCTATCCATATCGTGTTCAATATGCTCCTACTAATATAATCTGATTTTACTGTATTTTATATGCAGCCGGTAAGCCCAGGGGAAGCCTGCATATATGCACTCAAGTGCTAATATAATTATCTATTTTATGATGATTTTACCGCTTTAGGAAGGGCCCAGGGTGGCCCAGAGCACCCCCGTACCCTATTTGGGTCGTCCCAATGCGTATTTCCCACGCTAGAGTGAAGCGGCAGTGCCCAGGAATATTTTCTGATTTATTGGCTATTTTCGTGCTATTTTAGGATGCCTGTAGGGCCTGCAAAGGCTAATTTGAATTTATTCCCACGACCTCCTGAAGCGGTAACAGCTCCAGGTGACCTGGAACCTGCCGGACCTCAGGGTCCTAGACCCTGATGTGCCTTATATCCCAAAACGGATGGAAATTATGAAATTCTGATTTATTACAGCATACTGTCAATCAGCAGTGCCTGAATACTATAAATAGCTCAAAATGCGGTGGTATGCTTGATTATTATATAGACATTTATTTTAATTGCATATATATCCCTCAAATACAGTATAGCAGCTATAGATATACTGTGATATATAATAGTATCAGCCATGGCTGAGCTTGATGCACAAACCAATTTCTTATATTAACAGCAAAGGCTGTCTTTTATGTATGTGGTTTGCTGGTAGGACTGGTATTAGAACAGACACCAGCTCGCATAGCTCGATGTCGGAATCGGATCTCGGCAGTGACCACAGTGACCGGTCAAGAGTAATCGATTTAACGCCTGCCAGCGCCACTACTACGCAGACCTGGACTAGTAATATCGCGCCTAATGAATCGTATGGGATTTTGGTACTCGGCCCACGGCCCTCTGGTAACCAACCGCCCTCTGGTAACCAATTAAACGAAGATCAGCGGCCGGTTACTCCTGCTAACAAGCCTGGTCGGAAGCGGGGAATTGTTTCTAACAAGCCTCAGCCTCAGAGAACCGTTCAGAACCCTAACAAGTCTCAGAGCACTGTTCAGAAGACGGGAGATGTCCTTCCTGACAAGTCTCAGGGAACCGATCGTGAACGAAGGACAAGCTTGTCACCAGAAGAACAAGAGAACTACTACACTGGCTTCGCTGGCAAGCCTCGCCTGGTCGGGCGCACCGGTCCCGACTGGAAACCGCGAAATGCGCGGAAATTCGCATTCATAGTTGGAGTTCACCGCATCGTCCCTCTCTGGGAGAAGATCTTGGGCCCAAAGATTCTTGACGTACTTGACAAGGAGAACGTGCGTTGGAACAGTTTGGAAGTCAACCGCGTTGGCTATGAGGACGATGAAGGTGAAATCCCCGTTGTCGTTCTTGTCGGGGTCGATAAAGATTCGCTTGAACCTAAAGAGGGGTGCCGCATCTCGGAAAGCGCTAAGGATATTTTGTGGGCATATGACATTCGCGACGTTCAGGTCGAGATTAGGGAGCGATATGTCGTGCCCGCCACCGCCTCCCAAGACGATGTCGTCTCCAAAGCTGACACCGATATCTTGGGTCAGACTGGCAGCGGACCCTCGGACAACACTGGCATCGTCGTTGACCCTACTAGTAGTAGCGCTTCTATCACCAATACGTTAATTCCGGCAGGCCGTCACTGAGCCAGCACCAGAGCTGCCCGAGGATTTCGTGCCGGAGGACGAACGCATGGATATTCCCCCTCGCCATTTCCGATTTTGGAACGGTAAACGCATTCCATACTCCTATTCGGTGTTGAATCGATTCAGTTCGGCTTTCTCCCTGGCTGCGGGAAGTCTTGTTAGCTCCAAGAACATGCTATCTAAGGAGATCGTATGGTCAACAGGGACACTCATTGTGCTCGGAAAGCCAGAGTTTGGGGAGGGCCCTGTCAATGCGTACATGCTCTGTAGCCGTCATGGCCACATCTATCCTGATGTACGACGCGGAATTTTAGACTCCACTCTCTACAACCGTAAGGCACGGCCCAACCCAGAGTATGTTATGAACCTCTTCACCCACACCATCCTGCCATCGTACTTGTCTTTGATGGAATCGGCCTTGAGAGAAGCCAAGATTAACGATCTTCATGATATGCCGGCCCTGAACGATTTCCGGGAGGCTACAAGTTTGTTTGATAGGGTTAAAGATGCTTATACCAGACTCGCCAATGCCACGATAGACGACTTGCGCAGAGGCTGGGTTGCCAATCGTATCGGAGTCATTCAACAGTCTGCGCCATTGAGCGAGGGCAACTTGACTCAATCTTTTGAACCCTACATGAGGGATTGGAGCATGATCCTTTTGGACGACGACTCGTGTCAGAATTATAATCTTAACAGCCACGGAACTTATACAACCTTTGCGAATGTCGTGGACATCAGTAGGACAAGTACGGTCATGCTTTCAGTAAACAAGGAGACTATCTGTAAACATCTCGGTTGGGATTTGTTCACAGAAACAACTTTCGGACTTGTGGCTATCACGACATTCGCACCAGAGCGAGACATCTTCCCCCATTCGCTGACCACCGAAGAATACGAGCAGCACGGGTACTGGCCAAGTGACGCCGCTATAGAAAGTTGCAGGTATAACGTGTATAAGTATGGCTGGGCAACTGGTCATACGATAGGCACAGCCAACAACATCCCTGCCTTTTTTTCGGGAAAGGATCGCAAAAACAAAATACTTGCACTGCAAATTCCTCCCGGGCCGGATGGGCTACCGCCGCATCTGCCGGAGCAACCACGTCCAACGTTGACTGGTGCACCGTTTGCGAGGCCTGGGGATTCAGGCAGCTTAATTATCGACCAGCACAAACGAGCAATTGGTATCGTCTCGCACATCGGGAGTACATCGTTGGAATACCCTTACCGGGAATCCGATAATTTTACTTATGCGGTAGCCTTCTGGCAGGTTATCAAAAGTGTTAAAGATTATTTTCCGACTTACGACTTGAACTTCGGCATGGAAGAGAAAAGCCATCCCAACGTGCATGTGGCAGCTCAAGTCACGGTGTAGGAGGGCAGGCAGGAGTGTCGTTGCTCTTTTACAATATCTCATACATGTGTCTTAGTATATTGTCTTCTGCTCTGTCTTCGATGGCGTTTTGCGTGCGCTTTGTGTACTTGTACAGCCAGTGTTGATGTATGACTTGATGAAACAGAAATGATATTGATTGTTTGCCCATATTACTACTTGCATAGTATGTCCCGAGTCTCCCTCAGGCTGCGGTGTAGAATGAGTGTGTGCGTCATCAACTTGAAAATAACTTTTCAAAGGAATTCAGGTCAACTTGAAGAACCCACATCAGGCTTCAACCTGAAGTTACTACAGCACCATCACCACCATCATGATGTCAACGTCGTCTTTGCCAGCACTGCATGACATTGATGTATGAACCGCCGCAGTTACTGGCACTGGCATGATCCAAGTTAGTACTGACTCGGAACTTGAATCTGAGGCTGTACCTGTTGTTGTACTATGCATACTAGTAGTAATACATACTTCAACTTGAAATTACTAGTACTGATAGTACCACTGCGCAGTAGTACTTGTATTAGTACTACAAATACTTCAAGTTGTATTACTAGTACTGTGCAATCGAGTCCCTTCATTTGCCACTGCCAGTGGTGAGTGCGAGTCACTGCCAGGAGCACTGGCACTCAGGCTGCCAGTGTGCAGCTACTAGTAGTACTACTGCGCATTCCAGAGACAACTTAAACTTGAAGAGCTTCCCTCCGGCTTCCGTACTACTACCAATGGAAGAGGTAAAATCATATGAGCGGATCCTTTGGTGGACATTCATGATAGTAAGACCTTCAAGTTCTCACTCAGGCTGCCAGCCTAACTTGAAGTGGCAGGCCGACTCGGATAATTTTGTGAATTCAAGTGTAAGTTCCACTGCTGCCAGCTAGCTGATTGAATAAAGTACAGCCTTGCTGTAAAACCTTTTTTGCATTTCATCCAGCAAATGCTGGCTGATTGAATACAGTGTAAAACAGCCTTGCTGTACTCTGATCAAGGGGATGCATACCTAGGGAATACTAGGCCTGCAATACCTATTGGGAATATAGCACTGGATAATAGATTAATGCATTTGTATACCCACCGCTTTTTTGAGCTATTTATAGTGTCCAGGCACTACTGATTGACAGTATGCTGTAATAAATCAGAATTTCATAATTTCTGCCCGTTTTGGCATTTGAGGCACATCAGGGTCTAGGACCCTGAGGTCCGGCAGGTTCCAGGTCACCTGGAGCTGTTACCGCTTCAGGAGGTCATGGGAATAAATTCAAATTAGCCTTTGCAGGCCCTACAGGCATCCAAAAATAGCGCGAAAATAGCCAATAAATCAGAAAATATTCTGGGGCACTGCCGCTTTGCTCTAGCGTGGGAACTACGCATTGGGACGACCCAAATAGGGTACAGAGGTGTTCTGGGCCACCCTGGGCCCTTCCTAAAGCGGTAAAATCATTATAAAATAGATAATTATATTTGCACTTGAGTGCATATATGCAGGCTTCCCCTGGGCTTACCGGCTGCATATAAAATACAGTAAAATCGGATTATATTAGTAGGAACATATTGAACACGTTTCTGATAGCTATATATGGTAATTCCAGCCAGGAACATACCAGAAATGACAAAACACATTCCGGTTGACATGCTAATGCTACCGGGCTCATTTTATCACAATAGGATACCCCCGGGATGCAAATTTTGGTGGGATTCTACTGGGGCATACTACAAGAGTCCAAACAGCTGTCAATCATGGTGGGGGAGTCATTTTACGTAGCACAGTGGATTATTCTTTTATTTAAATGTCATTTTCATTACTGTACTTCTACTACACGTAATGATGCGTGTAGATAGTCGAAATGGATCAGAATAACGGGGGGAGTAAGAATATGCAGCCAGAATTGTCACACGGTCTCTGGGTAAGTCAATAATACACTTTTATGTTTACATGTGCATGCGAAAATTGCACAGCCTCTACAGACACCCCTGTATGTGCTACAAATGTACTAACACCTCTGATTAACTGTATATATGTCTCACGTATACTCCACAAAGTTTCACGTTAATCGGAGCTTGTATTGAATTGATATTAAGCCTACAATATTGAGAAAGAATGGTCATTTTTAATTTTACGGGAGGCTTACAGGTCAGGCACATGATGCCAAACAACCGTCTTAAGTATCCTAAACATAATCCAATTGCATGTTTGAGGTGTAGTTGGAATGTACAGGTAATATGTGTTTTGGACATGTCATACATATACTGATATTACAAGTTGCAATCCACCCTACAATGTTGCATATGACTTGCACATTCCAACTACACCTCAAACATGCAATTGGATTATGTTTAGGATACTTAAGACGGTTGTTTGGCATCATGTGCCTGACCTGTAAGCCTCCCGTAAAATTAAAAATGACCATTCTTTCTCAATATTGTAGGCTTAATATCAATTCAATACAAGCTCCGATTAACGTGAAACTTTGTGGAGTATACGTGAGACATATATACAGTTAATCAGAGGTGTTAGTACATTTGTAGCACATACAGGGGTGTCTGTAGAGGCTGTGCAATTTTCGCATGCACATGTAAACATAAAAGTGTATTATTGACTTACCCAGAGACCGTGTGACAATTCTGGCTGCATATTCTTACTCCCCCCGTTATTCTGATCCATTTCGACTATCTACACGCATCATTACGTGTAGTAGAAGTACAGTAATGAAAATGACATTTAAATAAAAGAATAATCCACTGTGCTACGTAAAATGACTCCCCCACCATGATTGACAGCTGTTTGGATTCTTGTAGTATGCCCCAGTAGAATCCCACCAAAATTTGCATCCCGGGGGTATCCTATTGTGATAAAATGAGCCCGGTAGCATTAGCATGTCAACCGGAATGTGTTTTGTCATTTCTGGTATGTTCCTGGCTGGAATTACCATATATAGCTATCAGAAACGTGTTCAATATGTTCCTACTAATATAATCCGATTTTACTGTATTTTATATGCAGCCGGTAAGCCCAGGGGAAGCCTGCATATATGCACTCAAGTGCAAATATAATTATCTATTTTATAATGATTTTACCGCTTTAGGAAGGGCCCAGGGTGGCCCAGAACACCTCTGTACCCTATTTGGGTCGTCCCAATGCGTAGTTCCCACGCTAGAGCAAAGCGGCAGTGCCCCAGAATATTTTCTGATTTATTGGCTATTTTCGCGCTATTTTTGGATGCCTGTAGGGCCTGCAAAGGCTAATTTGAATTTATTCCCATGACCTCCTGAAGCGGTAACAGCTCCAGGTGACCTGGAACCTGCCGGACCTCAGGGTCCTAGACCCTGATGTGCCTCAAATGCCAAAACGGGCAGAAATTATGAAATTCTGATTTATTACAGCATACTGTCAATCAGTAGTGCCTGGACACTATAAATAGCTCAAAAAAGCGGTGGGTATACAAATGCATTAATCTATTATCCAGTGCTATATTCCCAATAGGTATTGCAGGCCTAGTATTCCCTAGGTATGCATCCCCTTGATCAGAGTACAGCAAGGCTGTTTTACACTGTATTCAATCAGCCAGCATTTGCTGGATGAAATGCAAAAAAGGTTTTACAGCAAGGCTGTACTTTATTCAATCAGCTATACAGCTAATGCTGTAATTCATTCAATAAACTAGCTGGCAGGACTGTAAGTTCAAGTTCTACCTTTCGGGCTTCTTCGGAAACCCAACACTACTAGTAGTACTAGTATCACAAACTTCCAAGTCATCACGATCATCATTGGTGTGGTTCCTTGGAAAATGAAAACAAGAACTTCTCAACTGCAGTGCAAGATCAATGTGACCTGGGTTCCTATTGGTAGGATTACTGAAGAGGATATATTGTCCTTCATGTCGGAGTTCAAGTTAGGGCGCCGTGTAGTACTAGTAGTATAAGTGGTGAGTGATCTTTCGAATGAACCAGAATGAAGGGCTCAAAAGCTGCATATAAAATGAGGAAAGAATCATGATGTCGCTTCAACTTGAAGTCGCCAGAAATCCTCAGCCTACCATTACTACTACTACTATCCACAACAGCTATCACTACCAGAATGATACACATCCAACTTCAAGTTGGAGTCGCAATGCTCTATATCGTGTGGTTCTTAACATTTATCGCATTTCGCCCAAACGGCGAGCTTGAGAGGCGTAGACTCCGACTCCGAGAGGACCGTCCTGACTCCGACGCGGATGATGAGCTTCTTGACAAAGGTGATTAAAATCGACTTGAAGTTGAAATTGTTACTAACCTTAAGTTGTTTCTGCTACTCTGGTAGTGATCGATAAATCGTACCTAAGTTAGACTTCCACTCTAAGTTGAAGTTCAAGCCCCGAGTCATAAACATCAACAAGAGTATGTTTATCACAATCATGATCCGAGTCTGATGCTAATTCTCTTTCAACATACTACTAGTAGTAGTACAATTCATCAAAAAACTGTAGTACTACTACTATCAGTAGTCTGAGTAGCACAGTAATTTCAAATAAGTTATGTTCAGTGTACTACTATACTAATAGTAGTAGTCTCGGTGCCAAGTCCGAGTCCGAGTTTGAGTCCGAGTCCGAGTCCGAGTCCGAGTCCGAGTCCGAGTCCGAGTCCGAGTCCGAGTCCGAGCCTGAGTTCAAGGCCGGAAACCGGACCTGAGTGAGCTTCAAGTTGAAGGCTGGCCCAGCACTGGTGAGTAGCACTCAGGCTGTCCGGCCGGCGTGACAACGGTACTTCAAGTTCAAATTCAAGTTCAAGTTCAAGTTGGCACCGCCGGACTCGCCGGAGCCTCAGGCTCCTGAGTCGGAGTCGGAGTCGGGGTCGGAGTTCAAGTTGACTCGTCATCAATTCAAGAACTTCAAGTTGAAGCTGACAGGCTTCAAGTTACTACTGCTCTACGCCCCGCCACCAACTAGAACTGAGGTTACTACTACTACAAGAGGTAGTAGGCCTTTCGTTTCACTGTTGAGTTTGCTGTGTATGCTCTCCTTTTTCTTCCGCCACGCATCTGCCGACTCACTTGCTCTGCCTGTCTCGGCACGCTCAATTGTTCTATCGGTTTCAACGCCTTGCGCAGCTCACGTACGTCTGCACGATACTACTTTGTAAGCTCCCTGTGGGTCGACGTGTTTCGGCTCGTGCGGCACGCTCGGCTCGTATGGAAACCCAGGGGGTAGGAGTTCGACCGCTTTTGCAGAGGACACGAAACCACTACCGTCTACGCAATTTACTGCGCCCACAGCAGGTGGTTGCCCCAAGTCTTGACCCAGGTTTCTCTCGCAGATTTATCCCGACGCGTATCCCCTTACCGACTAAAGCAATGGCGAGCATACTGGAGCGCATGCGCACACGTCCACCTCCACAGTTGACAACACGAATTCCTTCAGCAATTGGTGATGGTAGAGTGATTACATCCGTCACCATATATCATGAGTGAACCTTCTCAAAGGGATAGGGCTACGCCAGAGAGCTCATCATCAGTGGTGGCTGATGACCAGCTCAGAGTGCAGGACGTTAAAACTGGTTGCTGCACTTGCATCCGAGGGTCCGTTCCTCCCAGGTTTTGAATCGCGAGACGCATCACCGACGTTTGGAATGTGCAAAGAGGCAAGTTATTGAACCGGCGCTCACAGGAGAGGATGTGCGTGCGGTAATCAGTGAGCGAAAGCCACAACTGTACTTCTCGAGTAAGTTGTTATTTTAGTTTTTGAATAATAATACTCACAGGCTTCTTCAGCTTGGAGCATCGGCACAGGGAATGTCTATACGTTCTCCGAGAACATCTGCATAAGATTTACGCCGAAAATTATATTGTCTATTTTCTGGAGGGTGGGGGATTGGACACATCCGTTCGCGTATGGAATCTGCAAATGGGTATGATTTTCTTCACATTCATTCATCCCCGACTCGTCAGTGACAACTTTTCAGTACGACTCCGACTTTCTGGTCACCGGAAGGAACGATGGCCGCGTCAGCTTCTTCTTGTTTCATCGTTCCTCTTTTCCTCGACCATCTCAAGCTCAACAATAAGCGGCCACAGGACTCGCACTGAGCAGTCAGTCGGGACGAGTCTCTATCCCTACCGTCTACACTCACTTCAGGGATCCCTGCTCAATCGACATCTAAGCCTAAGTTCGCCTGGCCTGAGCGGCGTAAAGAGCCCAAAAACATCGGAAGGATGCTGGACAGCGACGCTCTCTCACCACCTACCACAGTGAGGAGAGAAAAGGTTGCGAAGTTGCGCGGTCGGATTCGTATATGCGGGGCTTTGTATCACCGGGCAGTTTGATGTGTCCTAATATTCCGCTTGCATGCACAAAGTCCACCAGACGTCGACAAAGCGACACACAACTCAATTTGCAAATGCAGCGAAGGGAAAAATTATAACTGCATTTTCGACATCATCCAACGTGTCGTGTCCCCATTCCTTGCCAAACACCTCTGCCCCGCCATTATTGCCGCCTAAACGGAGAACGCTCGGTTTCAATGTGCAGTATGAGTTGATCGTCGGCCGACAGCGCGATTCCCTCAGCCCCGAGGACGAGAAACGCGCCTTCATGCAAATTACTCCTTCCGAAGCGGGTTGGGATGCATTCAAGTTGGCTCATTTCCCATTTTGGCACGGTTCTAGTTCAGGTTTCGGGTTGTGTACAGGGATGACTGGTTGTATGGTGAGTTACTCATGGCTTTCTTCGAAATCCTTCTAGAGCTGATGGAGCAGCTTCTTGTGCAGTGGGTTGTATCCTCCCGACTTCTTCGGAGTTAACATGACTCATTTTCTTGTTCGTTTGTGCTTAAATGAAAAGAAGCCTTATAATCAAGTCATTCGGAAGAAATCATTTGTTATCTCCTATCAGTTCAACTTGCGGTTTATCCGAGTCATAGTACAAAGCACTAATAGCTCCCTCTCTCTTTCCAGAAGAATGGGAAATCAGAAAACTAACTTCAACTACTTTGTATAAGTGTGAAGTGGGAGTGGGTATCGTCCCCAAGATCATCATCAAGCCATTCCACCGTGAATCATGTTCTCAAATCTTCGTACTATCCTTCTCATCCTCCTCTCCCTTGATTACGCACGCCTGCACCTCCGCACCGTCCTCCGCTTTCAGCGCGTTCAACGGTGGACAGCAAGGGCTCAAACGAAGGTACTTGTTTCATTCGTATCAAGATCTGTACACTGACTTGTTGCTAGATACACAAGAAACTGCAAACGTTTCTTGATTTTCTCGGGGTACCACCCACACCTCTCTCCGAATTAGATGAATATAGGCTCCATGAGATAGTTCCGATACAGTGTCGCACGGGCTTGGATGTGGACAATGCAATGACTGCAATATATGAATCTTTGCCACAGGTACCAGCTAGGAGATTTATCTCGATCGACATCGAGTGGGCAAGTGGCGGAAAAGGGTCCAATCATCGCGTAGACCTCATCCAACTCGCAGTTCAAAACCAGGTTTATCTGGTCAGGACGCATACTCTTACTGACCTTCCTCCTACGTTGGCGCAACTCCTTGGGGATGGTACAGTCATGAAAGTATCAGCTGGAATTAACGGTATGAATAACTCATCTTTTCTCCTGCGAGGTGGCCTAACAGAAGAAATGGCAGGTGACGCAGTGCGTATAAAGCGCAAGTTTCGCACCTCTGTGCGCTCCTGTGTCGATCTGACAGATTGGGCGCGCGTTGTCTACCCGGAAGTCTGGCCCAAAAAACCGACCTGGTCCCAAGTGCTCTTAAACCCTCGTCTCTGGTTCCAGCATCCGACTCCGACTGTCAAGCTCGAAAAAATAGTGGGAGAAGTATTGAGGCTGAACGTCAAGAAGAGTAGTGAGGTCACGATGAGTGACTGGGCAGCTAACGAGCTATCAGTGGCACAAATACAGTGTAAGTTATCATTTTGTCGCTCAAGATCAACCATCTTCAAGTTCTCACTTGCATGATCTGCTGTACTGGAATACTAGATGCTGCTATCGACGTTCACAGCACGTTTGCTGTAGCTTTGGCCCTGAGCCAAAGCCACTCACCCTTACCGGATGACATCAAGAACTTCGAGAACGACTCAAGGCTTGATCTAGTAGGCTGAGGCCCACCAGTAGCAGGTTTGACCAAATGTGCTTGAGTTATCGAGTAAATTGTTGTGCGCATGCTCTTGTCTTTCAAAGTTGCCAGGAGATTCATGATTTGAATTTATTATTGAATTGCTTCTTTTCGAATGATCACCATAGTCTGAGGTATCAAAGTGGTTTGGAAGATGTCGCCAATGGTGTCTGTCTGCTGTTCGGATTGCTTGCCATGATGATGCTTCCAGTGGTGAACAAGCTTTAAATCTAAAATTGGAACTTGAAGAGTTCAACCGTGACTCCGAGTCAGACTGCACTCAGGCTTGAACTTGAACTTTTTACCACTGCGTCCCCTCAACAACACAGTGTACGTTCTCCAGTCTTGTTATGAGCACTTCTCCGCCATCCCCCACCCATTCCCTAAGACCACTTATTGGCCTGAACAAGTTATGTTTTATCCTACCCTCAAGCTTGTATTGAATTTGCCTAGACTTCAACATTTCCGAATGAACCAAAAAACAATAGTGTATGTCTGAGAACGTGCTTCTTGTTTCATCTTATCACTCACATTTGTCTTCAGTACCTGGAGAGGAGAAGGCGGGCGGCCATGTTATAGTGAAAGGAGCTCTGACGTGCACGCTGAAGCGAGCAACTTCTACCTTTCGAACGACACCCGCTGAGGATAGGCGATACATGTTACATCACCAACTGTTGTAATCTTCATCAAGAATTAGTAACAATCCTTCGTCTTCAACTAGAGTCGACACCGCTTTATAGGAAAGGAAGGGCAAGGGCCGTCCGCTGACGATGGAAGAGGTGGCAGAGGACGCTATTGATGAGGGAGTGCGGCAGATGAACTCGGAGGTGGATGAACTACGCGACCGATCCCGCGCCAGCCTTGCGCATGTGTCCTTGGATGCCCCTCGCTTCACATACCAGTTTCCTGCGCCGAAACCGCCATTGCAACGTAGTAAATCTCGCGTCCGTCAATTGCAGGCTGACGGCCCCGGCCCCGACCTCGGCCTCGGAACACCACCTCATACCGTCTCGCGAGACACCTTCATACCTCTAGTTGAATGTGATACACCTCCGATAGAGAAAAACGCGATGAAGCGAGGCGAACATCCTTCCATGAAACAGCTGCCAGCATCTCCCGGCCAATCTCTAGCAAGTCGCCGGAAGGTAGCGTGAACCTAGGCGCTACATCTAGTTCACAAGCATCGGACTACGGTGGCGAACATCTATGAGGGCATGCGAGGGAAGAGAATAAGCGCAACCTTTGAAGCCTCTGGAACTATAAGTACGGACTTCTCTTCTTGCTATTATATTACTAGGCTTATACTGGTTTATTCATCAGCGAAACCACATGCGTCTATTCGGATACTTTGCTCTTCAAACATATCATATCAACACAGATCTAACCGAAGCTAAATGTGTTAGACAATTATTGATCTGGACAACTTCGCGGGGCGATGGAGCTCGAGACTGCGACTACTAGTACAGCAAATGGGCGGCCAACCTATGCTGCGCTTTTGTCTTGGAGAGAATTGTCTCACTTTTTCTTGACGCAGTTGAACTTTCAAGTGCGTACCATTGTTGTCGCGACTACGACCGTCGCTCGTGGCGACTTGACGCAGAAGATCGTGGGCGTGTCCGTTCAGGGCAATATTCTGGACTTGGCCATCAACGTCATGGTTGACCAGCTGGCTCTCTTCACTGCGGGGGTGACCAAAGTCGCGCGGGAAGTCAGAACGGAAAAACTCGGTGTTCAAGCTGAAATCGAGAATGTTCATGTCACAGCAAAAAAACACCGTATGTTTATTTCACTAGCATTCCGCTGAATTGTGTAGTGTGGTTTTTACTGAACGCACTCCTAATAGAATGGCTGTTAACACCATGGCCGGAAACTTGACGACCGAAATGTGTGGTTTCGCGCAGATCAGTACTGCAGCCTTGAACGGCGACTTCACGTGTTTCATCACCGTCGAAGGCTCAGGCGAGATGGAATCCTTTGAGACTCATCAAATCAATTAAATTCTGCACTACTTGCGCGAGTCGATTTAGAAGAACACCGCCGCTCGTGAAGCTGCCGAACTTGCCAATCGCTCCAAGTTGGAGTTCTTGGTGAACACGTCTCATGAGATTCGACCCCTATGAACGGTATCATTGGCATGAATGAGTTTACACTGGATAGCGATTTAAATAAGAGTCAGCGCGAGAGTCTTCTGCTGGTGCATAGTTTGGCTCGGAGTCTGCTATTGATAATGACGATATTTTGGATATCTCGAAGAGTAAGCAAATCCGCCGCCGATGCTTCCAAATTCAGTTGCTAATATTTCGATTAATTACTACATTCGAAGCAGGCAGGATGACGAGAGCAAGTTTGGTATTCACTGAGACACACGGTTTTCGGTAACCTCAAGACTCTCGTTGTACGACCATCGCAAAACAACCTTGACCTCACATATGACGTTTACCCAGACATTCCTGATCAGCTCATCGGTGACTCGCTGCGTCTGCGCCAGGTTATGACGAACTTTGTCGGCAACGCTATCAAGTTCACCTCGAGCAAGGTCGTGCGGAAGGGACACGTTGCGCTGTCGTGCCGTCTGGTTGGCATTAAGGACTCGATGGTGAAGTTAGAGTTCTGTCTCACGGATACGGTATCGGTATTACAAAGGTACAGTAAACTTGAACTGTGGTACGTTCGTGCGAGGGGATGGATCAACCACTCGAGTGAGCTCTTTTCGAATAGTCATTTGTTCCGGCCTGTAGTGGTCTTACTGACCTAAATCTAGGACTACGGTGGTACTGTCCTTGATCAATCAGTATCGAAGTGTCTTGTGTCGCTGATGAATAACACGATGTGAGTTGAGAGCAAGCTGGGCAAGGGAAGTTCACGACCACCTCCTAAATCAGCCAGTCGTCCACCGAGAACGTACTTTCGATGATGCAGTCATTCGCGAAGCAGAAAATCCGGCTTGCCAATACGCTGGACGACCGAACAGGTGTAGTGATGCGTATCACAGAGCTTATTCTGAAGCCTTACGACGTGAGCGACGTGAGCGAAGTTGCAGATAAGGAGTGTTGCCCACATATCGGCGCGATACTTGTTGATTCGCTGATGGCCGTAAGTCATCCTGTTAAAGTACATTTGAGCTACAGTATAAAGCCTTACTCAAACACGTTTCGGATGGTCCAGAAGGAACAAACCAGGAGTATGAACACTTGCGATATTTACCAATCGTTCTGCACGCGTCAGACCAGAATTCCCTATCGAACAAACGACTGCCAGACCGAGATCTACCCCCACTTCCCACCGGAGGCAATCTGCTTCTCAAGGATGTAGAAGCAGAGCTAGATCGACAGGTTGCGGTGACGAGAATTGACACGAGCGGCTACGGCGGACCATTCAAGGTGGAGGGTAATTCAAGTACATGGACCTTGAGGGAAAATGAGCAGAGCGTGCGCAATCGGGCAAGAGAGAAATTGCTTTCGGAACAGATTGAAATAGTATGTCTGAGTCCTCCGAAAACCCGTAGTAAGAACTCTGGAATTTATGTTTGACAATTGTTTCAGGCGCCAGGAAGAAGATGCCACTTGGGCGGAAGTCGGACAATTCTCGAAGCGCACAAGGCGAATGTGCTTGAGTCGCTCAGCCAACAACGAAAAGCATGAACATCCTTATCAGCGATGGCGAGAGGAAAGCAGCGCACGACCTACAATACTGGCGTACTGAATTACTGGTGTACTGATTTGTACTTACTATGACATTTGAATTGTACATGCTTGTACTTAGTCTTTTACTTATGCTTGACTGACCTCCTGATGTACTGACGTACTGAGTGTGTCCTGAAAATCTGCTTATTTCAGTGTGTTCAGGCCATCAGTTGATTTCAGACAGGCATAGCAACACATCAGCAGATTTCAGACAGGCATGGCAACGCTTCAGTCCATTTAAGGCAGCGTCAGGACGCGTCAGTCGCCGTAAGCAAAAAGTAGTTTCCCTGATGTTTGAAAGCCCGACGGCGCGGACCTTTAAAGAGGTGTGAACTTTAAAATCTTAAAGCTAATGTGGTACCGGGTGTTGCTAACCTTCGTCTTAGGTAGCTTGAGCATCGCATTCCATGTGTCCAGAAGGAAAATCTCAAGGTCTAATTCGACAAGGCCGTCTTTCGCTGGCATCATCTCCTTACTTGGCTTGCACGCGACTGGCTAGTGAATTAGACGATAGGGACGGGTTGATGTTCCTAATGTCGGCTATGGCGGGAGAGTTGCTTGAAGTACAGGATCATATAAGCATTAAAAGATGAGGGCATTCACGCATGGAAGTGAATTCTTTCTTTGTTTAACATCAACTATAAATGTCACATTTAAACCAGCGTTGAATGTACATAATTATATCAAGAACGTACCGTTTTGCGTCAATCATCATCAAACATATAAAACAGTAAATAATAAAGAATAAATGTGTAGAATGGCTCGGACTTGAGTGAGTAACCAGAGCAGAAAAGCTGTTCATAGCGAATCACATTTAGTAAAATTACAAGAGCATTAGCTATTTCGTTGCATGAGTCTGCCTAGAATACAACAGTCCTAGTTCAACATTTATCGACCCAATCACCAATGATAATAACCCGGAGGGCTGGCTATGCTGAAATTAGTAAGTATCGTGTACGTTCATGCGACACACGAGCAACGAGAAAGTTGACGGAGAACATTAGATATTAGTCAACCATCATGACGAAGTTGGTAGCGCGTCCATACCGGAGAGGTTTGGTGTACTTCACATCGTCGATCCGGGATCGAAGAAGGACCAGTATGTTATCGGCTAGCGGCAGGCAGTCATACAGTTCTAAACACCGTAACCGATCAAAGTGCGATGTGCCACCTGCACCTGCACCTACACCTACACCTGCATCCTCATCAATCAATGTAGTCGTGTGGTTTGGCGGCGGAGATGGCGTGGATGGCGTCGGCGGTGTCATAGCAAAAGCGAAGCCGTTTGGCAAGTGTGGAGGTGGGACGAAAGGCGGGAGGGCCCACGTCTGCGGCATTGTATGTATGAGAGCGGGTATAGGATCTGCGGGAGCGCCGGCGATCGTCGAAGGATTGCGTTCGTTCAAGAGTCGCAGAAGCTTCGGTACGGTGGTGTTATTCGACGCTGAAGAGCAGCTGCGCAATGCAAGATGCTCCAGCTGCGGTAAGGGCCATGAGGCACCGCGGTGCTTGAGCGCATCAATCAGTGCGTCCATGTTGGTGCGTCCAACCTTCAGTGTACGAAGCTGCGGGAGTGCTGAGAAGAATTGCCATGGGAGAGCCTCAACGTCGCCACCATGAGGGTAATACGCTGCCATGCCAAACATTGATGTGGATTCGTACGCGACAGACAGCGTGTGCACAGGCGGGTAGTGTGAGCGAACGAGAAATTGTAAGACCGTGTCGTCAAGCGCCTCGCAATCCATATTAAGAGTGAGGCATTCCAGAGCGGGAGCCGACAGCGCCTCCAATAGTTTGCTGATAATAAGGTTTCCAGTCAAATGAATTGACCGGAGTGTTGGGAGAGTTACGACGTCAAGCGGGAGTAGTGA
Organism: Trichaptum abietinum; assembly: GCA_910574555.1. Taxonomy (NCBI): domain Eukaryota; kingdom Fungi; phylum Basidiomycota; class Agaricomycetes; order Hymenochaetales; family Trichaptaceae; genus Trichaptum; species Trichaptum abietinum. The sequence goes on along the minus strand of CAJTBE010000005.1, from coordinate 5,807,596 downwards.
GGGGTGGATGGCTTGGAAGCTCAGCGAAAGAGATTCGAGCGTAGGATTTGCTGCGAGAGCATTGAGCACCCGATCAAGTGTGACTTGGGAGGCCTGAGGACCAATTGGGGCTGCAGTTGTCTGTATCTGGAGTGTTCGTAGATTCCCAGACACAAGTGGCGAGTTCCATTTGAAAGGTATGTAACGCAGGGTCACTGCCCTCAACTGCGGAAAAGATACCTTCGTAGTTCCATCACCAGTGGGAAGGAGATCAAATGGAGAGAAGTCTTGCTCAGATCGAAGATGTAGCAGCTCTCCACTGGAAACTTCAAACTCCTCAAGCATCGGTGCGGCAACTGCGATCATAGATCAATCGATGATAAAGAAGGACAAGAATTAAGGAAAACGCACGTCCATTGAGAGATTGGAGGGCCTTTATAGAATCGAACCTCCGTTGAAATCTGAATACAAATCGTTTCCAGCGATGCATTTGCTGGGTGAGGTAGTAAAAGACAATGTGTCCCCATGCAATATTCGCAGCCGCACCATGTGGCCCGCTTGTATCGCAGCTCAAAGCATTGTGTTCGCTGAATTGCGAGATATAAGGTGTAATTGCTGCCTGTTGTGGCTGGAGTTGCGGTATTTCATCCTGCATACCAAGCTTGATTGTCGTGTTGCCAAGTGCTTGCAAGGCTGCGGGTAGAAGGGGGATGGGCGGAGTAGGTGGTGGTTCGTTGAACCATGCTCCATCAAGTGGTGGACTCCATGGAATACCAGGGCTCGGTGGGTGTCGTCTGCGTCTCTGACTTTGCGGAACCTCAAGAAATATCTCGATGTCGAGAGGGACGAGCGACTTCGAGCGCTCAAGCCAGACTCGAATGATTTCTGGGCTCTCATATGTGGCAGTCACAAGACGTATCTAAACAAGCAATGTGAGCGTACAGAAAAGATTAAAAGTAATATCGAAGCACGTACCTTTGACCACAGCCTTGGCATATCCAATGCTAACCGCCTCCAAGACGAACATACAGCCGCTAAGCGCCAACCAGCATGGGCAGATAGATCGAAACACTGCCAGAATATTTGCCTAATGATATCATCTGGAAGCCTTCGCATTGGCGAGAGAAACTCCTTCGTAGTCTGTATCTGTTTCTCGATTTCCAACTTCTCGCCGTTCAAGGCCTTGATGGTCATTTCCGACTGTCGGATCATCTCCTCGAGCTTCTGCCGCGCTTCCTGTATCCGAGCGTCAACTTCGTCTGACAGCTTTTGCTGTCGGAGTAGCATCTGCCTTGCCTCCCCTAGTTGTTGATCTATTGGTACAGGCATAGTAAAGTTTGGTGGTGGTGGTAATGGGACAGCGCTTGCCAGTTGTTCAGGACTGAACGTCTGAGTCGCCGCTGTATTATGGTTTATGTAATCCGAGTCATAGTTTACTACATAAGTCTAGACCCTGCCACTGTGCACTGAATCTAACGCCGCCTGCATCATAGCACAATGTGAATTGCCATGTCTAGCTCGTGTATATACAGATTCTGCTAATCTACCTTCCACCAATAGTGAGGCGTCGACGGACCACCATTATGTGCCATCTAATAAGATCACCTTCTCCCAGCGGACACAGATTGTCGCCGGACAATGGCTTTTATAACCTGACAGTCCGATCGATGGTCGGCAATAGCTGAATAGAATCACCTGCTCTCCCCCCTCTAGCAGTTTCCGAAGCCGATGCCTGATAGAAGTGGAATAGCCTTAAGCTGACACCTCCTCCAAGGCCTTCTTTCCATCGGTGGATAGTATGTCCTAAATACTCTTCAAGTTTGCGAGCCATGTCGTGTACGATTCAACAAAGACCACGCGATTGCGTCAACAACAATCTTCGAATCGATTCAGTGGGCTTTCCCATTTAAAATACCTAATGCCCTTTCTCCAATCCAAGCTATCGCGCCTCCTACGGAGGCATAAACAATAGCTTTGAAGGAAGCGTGTGTCCACGACGGAGCAAGCGCCGGTACGAGAGAAATAGCCATCCCTATGTAAGTATATATCCCGACGAACGATGTTGGCTCCACTGTCATGAGAGCGATGAGGCTTTCATACAGAGGACAAATAGCAATCAGACCAACGACTGTGAACAACATGCAAGACACTCACTAGCATAAAGCAGAGAACAACCCCGTCACCCGTTTCCCCAAGAGCGTCGCTATCGTTCTCTGTCCCGCCGCAATGTCCGCCTCCAGATCTGCTGCAGCGCCTAAAGCGTGAACACCTGATGTGCAAAACGCGAGAAGCCAACCCTTTCCGGCACCCTCGCTCGCAGCGAAGCCAAACAGCGGCTTGCCGGCTGCGACATATCCTATAGCCCAGCAAAGCCATACAATCGCTCCATTCGATAGAGAGTCGAGGACGGGCCATTCTTTTAATCGAACAGGTGGAGCTGAGTAACACCAGCTCAAGGTAAGGAGGAGGGTCGTGAGCAAGAAGCTTTGATCAACTCTAAGTGTCGGTATTACGGAGGGTATAGAAAGTAATGGCGATAGCGAGCAGAGTAGGATGAAGGCGGACGACAAAATCGCTGCACGTATGACAAGACTGTGGTGCAGAGGTTCAAGTACGCCTCCTTCAAGAGAACCGGAAGTCTTTCTTGGGTTGCGCAAGTCGGAATCGTAGTCATACACATCATTGACCCCGAATACGACTGATTCATAGTCAGTTCCTGAACCAGTGAAGTAAATGAAGCGAATAGGTTACTCACCAATACACAAAGGGAAAGATAGACTTGCAACCTGAATACAATATCTCAAAAACGAAGCCGGGGCTTTTGGGATGTCTCTTGAGTGTAAAACACCGATTGTATACAGAATTGGTCCAAAACACCAACCCGCAACTCTACTCACTCGGACAAGAAGGAGGAGGCGACTGCAGAGCGTCATCTCTGATCTAATACGCAAAAGACTTTTCCAACGAAACTCGATAGGATCATGAGACGCGTTGCTCACTATTTCGCAATATGAATGTGTTGAAACAGACGTTTCTCGCCGCCAATTCAATTACACAAGCTGATGTATCTCTTCCTTTCCTTCTATAAGCTTTTAAGATGCTACGAGAAATCTATGAGGTTTACGTTGCCTTGGGCGATGAGCACAATGAGATTGAGATTCAAGTCGTCGGTCACGGTTCCTTTCGTGGCAAAACTGAAAAGTCTTGAGATTACGTCATCCGTGCCTCAGGCTCCGCCAGTCAAGGTAAGTCCGAGAGCTTGACTTCTTCCGCCTACCACTGAGGCCGTTCTAGAACTTCAGACCACAAATTTACCCCGTTGTGTGGGCGAATAAGGTATGTCGTTTTAGCTACTGGAAGGATTGGTGGCTAGTAGCTACATTATTCGGACCGGCAGCCCTGCATTCAACCATACGACGTATCAGAATGTTTAGTTAACAACCACTAGAGTTTACCATTGTATGGTTGAAACTTGAGAAGAAGGGATGAGCAAACGCTCAGGAGGCTCGAATTTCAGATACAAATCTTTCATCTTATCATTCGCAAGTTGAGAGTTAGTTGCGTCCTATCTGAACGACTTTAGGGAACCTAATGAATCTTCTCGAAAACTGTCCCTCTTCTTCATTTACGACCAATGTCCTGCGATATCGCAGATCGCGACGAAGGGGTGCGCCTCCCCGTTCAAGGCGTAGTATTCCACGAGTCGCAATCAATCCTCTTGTGGTTCCGTACACCGGACTCACAGCCTAGGCTTCAAAGCCCTCACGAATGTGATGAGGCTTATACCGCTTTCCAAAAGTCTATGGTTGAACGCATCACTTCCAGGAAGAAGGTACTTCAAAAGCTTAAATCATAGAGGGAAGGCGATGGTGATATATAGTAGGTAAGGATATCCAAAATGATCGGTCGACCGACTCGACATGCGAATGATCGGCTTTCGGATGGAAAGCTGGTACTCAACAACAATGGAATTATAGTAGATTGCTTTATCTAGGTCACTAGTACGCACTTATTCACTTATATATGTACTCAAACATTCATGATTCCACTCTTCTGACACAGATAACACGTCATATATGACAAACACCCAAGTGTCACAGCTGACCAAACTTCCTTTCTATAAGCACAACAACACATGTCATAGGTGAGAAGTAAATCAATACCGAAGGTCATCTTTATTCTTAAGACTTCATATGAGCTGTTACTATCGTGGTATCGAAGCTTGCGCACGTTTCAAGAGGTCTGTCTCTTGAGGTGTACAAACAATGTCGATCTCACCGTCATCGATGAGGTGTGTCTTCTAGAGCTCTAGCATTGCTGGGAACCTGCTTATGGCGCTATCATGGCTTCAGATTCAATGCTGCCTGCTCAAACGCCCTTTTCTACCTAATCCATTTTCTTCCTTGAAAGGTGATACCCCATATACTAAGAGTTCGTACTAGACGATGAATACACTTGCGAACGGAAGTGAGTGTGTCTTCCGTCATTCTTAGACTGTAGTGCTCACATGCAGCCTTCGTTTTGCTATATATCGCTAGCAATAACGTAAACAGATATCCGTCTATTAACCGTCTCTGCTCATCCATGTCGCCTCCATGGACTCCGTGTAGCTGCCGCCGCGGAGGTCTCGCCACCGGCTATCTGAGCGCTCTCGGGGCATCAAGCAGAACAATTTCGAAACCCCTAGTTTGCAATGTTTGATGTAGCGGATTGACCGCGCAGCATGGGGATCTGCAATCGAACTAATGCGATAACCAAAGGATTGTGTATGGGGATACTGATGACTGGTTTACCGACACGTTTCATGCCAGCCCCTTGGCGTTCTCAGTAAGACAGTGTGCCACATACTGCTGACGGAGGAATGGCTCTGTGATCCGCAAGTAACCGGCAAGGAATAGCGTCAACCAACGGTCTTCGTCCGAGCATCGACCTCCACAGCCACGATTGTGTGGCGCGCTTGCCCCGCCAGATTTTCTGATAGCGTCACTACACTGTTTGCTAGGCTCATTCCGTCCCTTGAACTAGTGCCACAGTCCTTTACCGAGATCAATGACAAACTGGCCAAGGAACTCCATATACGACTTCGCCATACGAACGTGCTCTCACATTTTCGCCCCCCCCCAACCATGGTATCATTCGAGGAACGCTACTCGCCTGTGAAATTACTCCGCGGTCGCAACATCTCATCCGTGATATGGGGAGAGGATGCACTCAGGCATCTCGGCGTCAAGACCATGCTGTTCAAGCTGCACCTCCTTGTCGCGGATCCATTGGCAGCGTCCCAGGCGCTCATTGCCTCTGGACAATACACAAGGGCACCTCCGGCGGATCCGCTAGATCTCTTCAGCGATACAGACCTCAACGGTCGTGCGACTCGTGTCGTCCCAACCTCAAAGGCTCCCAACATTGGCACGGATCAGGTCGTCCTCCTGAGGGCTGCTACTTGGAACAACTACCCATTGCCCCAGCTAACCTCCGGACAAGTAACTGGAAGCAACTGGATGTCCATTCACTTTCCCTCGCTCCCGCTCTTCCGTGAACCATCTTTTGACTACCTGGTTACAATCCCCGTGGTCCGATGGACAGCTGGAGCAGACTTGGTTCGACGTTTCGATATGGGTCTCGTACATCTACGGTGCCGACTTGCAAGAGCTCACATACCCTGTTGAAGGAAAGAGTGCAACGCAAACGCAAGGGGAGGAATGCCAGAGACTTCGCTAAGCATCTCGGCTCTGGCGCACGCGAATTGCACGAGGCCATGTCAAAGAAGACGATACAGAGCTTAGGAGGTCCAGAGTGGAAGAAATATCACAAAATTCTGGTGGATGCAGTAAAACAGAAGTAATTTACCCATGTAGATTGCATACAGTAGAGTCGTAACTACAACGTTTGCGAACTTGTTGCGTATGGTACATTCCGAATAGAATACACTGCATGCCTCGAAAATTCGGAGAAAACAACGTAAGCTATGCTAAGATTCCGCTTCAGCAGCGGTAATGTAATGCCCAGTAACCTTCGGTTGCTTCATCCCATGTGGCGATTTGCAGACTTTGACCTTTGAGGGTACTAGATTGGATTGGCTGGACGTCACCGCCTATCAGTCAGTGCTATTGGCGTGTTCGGTGAAACAGGCCGAGCTTTGTCACAAATTGTATTCCGATAGCATCATTGGGTAAGACCGAATGCCCTACCCCGTATACATTCGACAGTAGGCGCATTGAGTATATGTGATAGCAACGTCTTTGAAACACCGACTAGAGGACCCCCATGGGATTATCTTCTATGCACATAGTCAACAAAATTCCGGATGACTAGCATGGAACCCGGCACTGGATAGCAATGTTAAACTCTCCGGTATGCACTGTGCCACAAGCCACAGATGAGATGCTAGAGCAATACGCAAAGCCGGTAGAGTACCCCAGTGGTGCAGAGGAAGGTGCCGCTGTACATGCAAGGGGACAAAGACAAGCTTTGTCAGCGTGGTCTTGCAGCCTTTCTCTTCTATAAAGGCAGAAGGGATTTCTCTCGAAAAGGCATCAAACAAGAAAACAAGAACCCAGAGCAAGTATCAGCTTACAGTACAAGAAGAGATATGCCACACGCACGCAGCACGCTTCCCACTCTCGCCGAGACACGTTCAGTGGCTGGATCGATAGCTAGTTCCGTGACTTCCACCAAGTACGCCCTCTGTGGTGGTGCTGCTTGTGTAGTCCTTGGTTCAACGCGTCAAACTGAGGATGTGGATTTTGTCGTCCCCAAGGGAGACACTCCGAAGGCCCGCGCAGACTTGAAGAAGAACCCGGCCTTTACTGTTGAGGCAAAAACCAATCACACGGCATTCGTGGGCCCACAAAAGACCGTAGAGGCGATTGATGTCGCGAGATCCTCGCACCCCCTTCTCTCTTCAAGTACAACTACACTGGCGCTGACAGCGACGTCGTGGTAGTCAACGGTGTGCGTGTCCTTAATCCACGTGTCATCCTAGAGTCCAAGGTGGGCGCTATCTTCAGTCGATCGACCGAGCAGAAGAGGAAGACAGACGCAGCGGATATCATGTTCCTCGTCAACTACATGAACCAGAACAAGTTAGCCATCAGCGTCGGACAGGCTGGACTGAGCGCAGAGTTCATTGAAGCTTTCCTTCAGCAATTCCCAAATGCCAATGCAATTTTCAAGGCGGCGGGACTGCTGCCGAAAAGCGGGAGCAGCACTCCAACAAAGAGCACTTCGAGGCCAGGAACACCATCGGGAGGGAAGAAGTAAAGGCCTGCATTAAATATCTTGATGATCTGTAATGAGTAGTTAGTTCCCCCCGGGAGAGAAGGGGAGGGGGGGGGATCGAAAGCCATATAATAGACGAGTTCCGTATGATAACTGAAAAAATGAACGAAGAGTAAAGGAATTGGTGAAGATTCCAAAGATGGACAAAAACGTACCCAATACGTACAAAATAGACATGCCGATGGTCGCTTTTAACTTCTAAGCACCTCTACTAGTAGACTCGGAGACAACGAGACTACACATACTCGAGCCCTTGCGAAAGTCAAATATGTTGATACCAAAGAGTACAACAGATTTCTGTCAATAAGTCGGACTACCCGAGCATGAAATCAAAGTTTAATGCAGCAATCCGAGATCGTCATTGGTGTTCCAATAGGTTGAGAAGTAATAACAACCGAGGTTACTTTGTTTATTTGCTTTTGTCGAATATGCTAGAGTTTCCAATGCCACATAGGTTTATTTGAGCTTAAAGCCGAAGGTATATGAGAGAGACATTGCCGCGGTAGCGAACGATAGGTGGCAACTTGAAGCGTTTACAGTAGTAAGGGTAAGAAAAAGTTACTTATCAGAAGAGAAATTCGAAGTCCGGCGGTCGCACGGTTTCAAACTCAGGCTGAAGACCCTGAGACTCCTCAGGCCTCCGTCAAGTCTCGGCGGCCTGCTCGCGACCACAACTACTAGTAACCTCGGTTGTTATTACTTCTCAACCTATTGGAACACCAATGACGATCTCGGATTGCTGCATTAAACTTTGATTTCATGCTCGGGTAGTCCGACTTATTGACAGAAATCTGTTGTACTCTTTGGTATCAACATATTTGACTTTCGCAAGGGCTCGAGTATGTGTAGTCTCGTTGTCTCCGAGTCTACTAGTAGAGGTGCTTAGAAGTTAAAAGCGACCATCGGCATGTCTATTTTGTACGTATTGGGTACGTTTTTGTCCATCTTTGGAATCTTCACCAATTCCTTTACTCTTCGTTCATTTTTCAGTTATCATACGGAACTCGTCTATTATATGGCTTTCGATCCCCCCCCCTCCCCTTCTCTCCCGGGGGGAACTAACTACTCATTACAGATCATCAAGATATTTAATGCAGGCCTTTACTTCTTCCCTCCCGATGGTGTTCCTGGCCTCGAAGTGCTCTTTGTTGGAGTGCTGCTCCCGCTTTTCGGCAGCAGTCCCGCCGCCTTGAAAATTGCATTGGCATTTGGGAATTGCTGAAGGAAAGCTTCAATGAACTCTGCGCTCAGTCCAGCCTGTCCGACGCTGATGGCTAACTTGTTCTGGTTCATGTAGTTGACGAGGAACATGATATCCGCTGCGTCTGTCTTCCTCTTCTGCTCGGTCGATCGACTGAAGATAGCGCCCACCTTGGACTCTAGGATGACACGTGGATTAAGGACACGCACACCGTTGACTACCACGACGTCGCTGTCAGCGCCAGTGTAGTTGTACTTGAAGAGAGAAGGGGGTGCGAGGATCTCGACATCAATCGCCTCTACGGTCTTTTGTGGGCCCACGAATGCCGTGTGATTGGTTTTTGCCTCAACAGTAAAGGCCGGGTTCTTCTTCAAGTCTGCGCGGGCCTTCGGAGTGTCTCCCTTGGGGACGACAAAATCCACATCCTCAGTTTGACGCGTTGAACCAAGGACTACACAAGCAGCACCACCACAGAGGGCGTACTTGGTGGAAGTCACGGAACTAGCTATCGATCCAGCCACTGAACGTGTCTCGGCGAGAGTGGGAAGCGTGCTGCGTGCGTGTGGCATATCTCTTCTTGTACTGTAAGCTGATACTTGCTCTGGGTTCTTGTTTTCTTGTTTGATGCCTTTTCGAGAGAAATCCCTTCTGCCTTTATAGAAGAGAAAGGCTGCAAGACCACGCTGACAAAGCTTGTCTTTGTCCCCTTGCATGTACAGCGGCACCTTCCTCTGCACCACTGGGGTACTCTACCGGCTTTGCGTATTGCTCTAGCATCTCATCTGTGGCTTGTGGCACAGTGCATACCGGAGAGTTTAACATTGCTATCCAGTGCCGGGTTCCATGCTAGTCATCCGGAATTTTGTTGACTATGTGCATAGAAGATAATCCCATGGGGGTCCTCTAGTCGGTGTTTCAAAGACGTTGCTATCACATATACTCAATGCGCCTACTGTCGAATGTATACGGGGTAGGGCATTCGGTCTTACCCAATGATGCTATCGGAATACAATTTGTGACAAAGCTCGGCCTGTTTCACCGAACACGCCAATAGCACTGACTGATAGGCGGTGACGTCCAGCCAATCCAATCTAGTACCCTCAAAGGTCAAAGTCTGCAAATCGCCACATGGGATGAAGCAACCGAAGGTTACTGGGCATTACATTACCGCTGCTGAAGCGGAATCTTAGCATAGCTTACGTTGTTTTCTCCGAATTTTCGAGGCATGCAGTGTATTCTATTCGGAATGTACCATACGCAACAAGTTCGCAAACGTTGTAGTTACGACTCTACTGTATGCAATCTACATGGGTAAATTACTTCTGTTTTACTGCATCCACCAGAATTTTGTGATATTTCTTCCACTCTGGACCTCCTAAGCTCTGTATCGTCTTCTTTGACATGGCCTCGTGCAATTCGCGTGCGCCAGAGCCGAGATGCTTAGCGAAGTCTCTGGCATTCTCCCCTTGCGTTTGCGTTGCACTCTTTCCTTCAACAGGGTATGTGAGCTCTTGCAAGTCGGCACCGTAGATGTACGAGACCCATATCGAAACGTCGAACCAAGTCTGCTCCAGCTGTCCATCGGACCACGGGGATTGTAACCAGGTAGTCAAAAGATGGTTCACGAAGAGCGGGAGCGAGGGAAAGTGAATGGACATCCAGTTGCTTCCAGTTACTTGTCCGGAGGTTAGCTGGGGCAATGGGTAGTTGTTCCAAGTAGCAGCCCTCAGGAGGACGACCTGATCCGTGCCAATGTTGGGAGCCTTTGAGGTTGGGACGACACGAGTCGCACGACCGTTGAGGTCTGTATCGCTGAAGAGATCTAGCGGATCCGCCGGAGGTGCCCTTGTGTATTGTCCAGAGGCAATGAGCGCCTGGGACGCTGCCAATGGATCCGCGACAAGGAGGTGCAGCTTGAACAGCATGGTCTTGACGCCGAGATGCCTGAGTGCATCCTCTCCCCATATCACGGATGAGATGTTGCGACCGCGGAGTAGTTTCACAGGCGAGTAGCGTTCCTCGAATGATACCATGGTTGGAGGGGGCGAAAATGTGAGAGCACGTTCGTATGGCCAAGTCGTATATGGAGTTCCTTGGCCAGTTTGTCATTGATCTCGGTAAAGGACTGTGGCACTAGTTCAAGGGACGGAATGAGCCTAGCAAACAGTGTAGTGACGCTATCAGAAAATCTGGCGGGGCAAGCGCGCCACACAATCGTGGCTGTGGAGGGTCGATGCTCGGACGAAGACCGTTGGTTGACGCTATTCCTTGCCGGTTACTTGCGGATCACAGAGCCATTCCTCCGTCATTAGTATGTGGCACACTGTCTTACTGAGAACGCCAAGGGGCTGGCATGAAACGTGTCGGTAAACCAGTCATCAGTATCCCCATACACAATCCTTTGGTTATCGCATTAGTTCGATTGCAGATCCCCGTGCTGCGCGGTCAATCCGTTACATCAAACATTGCAAACTAGGGGTTTCGAAATTGTTCTGCTTGATGCCCCGAGAGTGCTCAGATAGCCGGTGGCGAGACCTCCGCGGCGGCAGCTACACGGAGTCCATGAAGGCGACATGGATGAGCAGAGACGGGTAATAAACGGATATCTGTTTACGTTATTGCTAGCGATATATAGCAAAACGAAGGCTGCATGTGAGCACTACAGTCTAAGAATGACGGAAGACACACTCACTTCTGTTCGCAAGTGTATTCAGCGTCTAGTACGAACTCTTAGTATATGGGGTATCGCCTTTCAAGGAAGCCTCTGTACCGAGAGAATAGTTCTAGAGAGAGTAGCGCGTTAGAGGAGGCGGCATTGAATCTGAAACAACAAGAACTACGATAAGCAAGCTTTCGGCAAATGTAGGGCTCTAGAAGCCATACCTCATCAATAGCGGTGAACTCGACATTGTACGCCTGGTTTCAGAATATTGAGCAAGAGACATGCCACCGGAAATGTACGTGAGCTTAGATACGACGATAGTAACAGCTATGATGAAGTATCAAGAATGAAGATGACCCACGAAGACGACAATTTTGATCCATCTGTCCAGGAGTTAGCCCTCGATTTGACTCTAAATAAATATTTACGCTTAAGCATTCAAGAGCGTAAGCCGAACGAAGGACATCTTTGATTTAGGAGCGATACTGAATCCGGCGTGCAATTTCTTTAAAACAAAGAAGAAGTTCAATTGGTTGCTCATCGTCAATAATGTGCTCTCAATAAATGTACACCGCGTTTCGCTTCGTTGCACACCGGTAGACACTTAGTTTAGAGTAGGGAGTTTCGAGGCGTGAGGTGTAGCTTGGTGTTGTTTCATACCTGTTGAGATGATAGTAGAAGGCGAAGGGGTAAGACAGTGCTAGTGTTTGACACTGTTTGTGGAGAATCTAGTAAAGTCGTGTGAACTTCAACTTGAACGGGAATATCCGGATCGGCAAAAACGATTCAAGTATCTTCTCAATGATCGTTGTTAGCTTCTTGCCTGCCATCATCATGTTTCATCATCATCACAAACTGTTCTTGACCTGGAAACATATAGTCGTGTGCGAAAACTAAGCACTACCATTGAGACACTCAACGCCTTCCGTCGCATCCAATTAGATAAAGAAAACACGCAAATAGTTGGTGGTCTACGTACGCTTGGGTTAATTGTTTCATCGGTAGTCGTTCATATAAATACCTAGATTCTTATTGAATCTTTCCGAAGCGGTTCTCTAGAGCTTCCAGTGGCATCTTCAGCTGTTATAAGCAAAAACTGTATGTTAAAACTGTGTTCTTCCGACGATCAACCTGGTCCGATGCTGCACTGACCAAGCAGGAAGTTAGAATGGTTAGGCAGTCCATATTCGAGCCATTTGCGAATGCTCCTACCATCTCGTATGACCTTGAACATCCTGTACCTATAGAATGCACTCACCAAGTATGGACCGTACAACATCGACGACGTTTTCGAGAATCCGTCCTCGCGCTCCGTTCCAAATTCACCTTGGACTTGGCTTCTCGGTACCCTTGGATAAAGACATCATTGGACGAGTCATTGCCACACACCTACTGCATGTGCACACTTACGGCTCTGATTTTGCTACGAAGTCTCGTGTACTTCGATTTGAGACGGGTCGAAAATGTCGACGTGTTAGAGTTACTCGATGTACTACTACCAACATTCGTCAACCAAAGTTGATTACTATATTCATCTTTCCTTCCCCTCGTAAGTTCCCTTTCATATTATCTTACAAGAGCAGTGATTGAATAGAATTGAACTTGTTTCTCTTCCGTGTTGGAGATGGCTCGCAATGAAAGCTGCTTAGAGCCTTGCTTTCGTCTTTCTTTGCTCTACTATCTCTTTCGCCCGATCTCGGAGGAAACGTCGAAGTAGCTTTCCGCTCGGGTTCTTAGGTATGATGTCGACAAACTCCACTCCGCCCTTTAGCCATTTGTACTGGACCTTCGCATCGGAGACGTGCTGTCCGGGATGGTAAGTAATGCTGTTCTCAAATCCTTTAAGAAGCACTGTATGACACGTACCTTGATTAACGACGCCTTAATCTTGCTTGCCTCTTCTGGACTTCTCTTCGCTCGCTCAGCTGCCCGGGACTCCAACACGACGAACGCCAAAGGTACTTCACCGCTGTAGTCATCGGGGATGCCCACGACGCACACGTCTGCTACGTCTGGATGACCTAGGAGGTGTCCCTCAAGCTCGGCCGGAGCAACCTGAAAGCCTCTGACTTTCAGGATTTCCTAATTCCTATGAGTTAGTCGACTTGAAGACAAGGTATGTGGTGGATATGTACAACCTTTAGACGGTCGACAACGAAGACGTCACCAGATCTCGTAAACTTCACTTCATCACCTGTCCGAACCCAACCGTCAACAAACGTGTCCTTCGTCCTAGAAATTTTCCTCAGACAATGTTCAATTACGGGCTCAACATCACACTTACGCCTTTTCATCATTCGTGTATCGGAGCGCCATATTCGGCCCAGTGATATGCAACTCCCCCTCTTCGTCGTAGCCTGCGAGAGTCCCATCCTCCTTGACAACCTTTGCGATGCATCCGGGGAGGAGTTGTCCAGCGCTTCCAAAAGTTCCGATGTGCTGAGACGTTGGGAACATGGTAACGGCTGTGCAGGTTTCTGTCATTCCTGTTACGCAAAGTACATTGAGAAATTGGTGTGATACTATAGGCGTTCCTATGGATTACACTTGCCGTACGCTTGGCCAATAGAGGCATTTGGTAATACTTTCACGAGTTGCTGAGTTAATTCTGCCGAGAGTGGTGCAGCACCAGAGCTGAGAAAGCGGACATGCGAAAGGTCGTATTTCTTGACTTCAGGGTGCTGAGTAAACATAATTAATATTCAGTAATTTGTATAGTATGTAAATCCTCCTTAGATAGACTACCTTGCATAGTAGAACAATCTGTGGGGGTACAACGCTGTGAGATATAGTAAGATACTGCTATAAGTCTGAAGTACATCAACGCGTTGCTTACAGGAAATGTGTGATCTTGTGTCTGTCAGTACTCTTCAGAAAATCGGTGAAATTGAATTTCGAAATGACTACGATCGATAGCTTATGTGGCCGTTAGATGATGTTTTGATCAGAAGTTGAAGAAAGCACGAACTCCGGCGAACAATAGCCAATGCATCTGAGAGAAAATGGTTGTCAACTCCAGGCTCGCTGACCTTTTCGGCAAGAGTCACTTACATTCAAAACAAGCCCGTAGATATCTCCCGGTAAATCAAATAAGTATTCTCTAGTAAAGTTAGTATAAACAGACCATACTTACGAAAAAACGGAAGAACTGAAGAAAATTAAAGGTGTATGAGCGAAGTTAGGTATGGATTTCCAAGTTGAATTACTCACCGGCCACAGCAACGTCACCTGGTCTGAAGCGGCGTTTCTCCCAAGAAATATGACTTTCGTTCACCTTATGATGGGCGGACAGCTGGATAACATTCGCTAATACCGCATAGTGTGGGATAGCGACAGCCTGTGTGAAGTACGGATGAGTGGGCATCTTCTGAGGAATTTAAGTTAGAGATGAACCTTAGGCTTCCCAGTGGTACCGCTTGAGAAACTAAGAAATGCAAGTTTCGTTTTGCCTTCCCCAGGTGCGAGCCGGATCTCCTCGAATGATGCCGGTTTGGACAGACCTTCGCTGACGAGTTCCTCAAGGGAAACAAACGGAATTACGCCCGCTAATTCAGACTTAGATGAAGAAGTGATGTGACCAATGGTTACTATGTGATCGGCCGAGATACCACACTGACGCGATGCAGAAAGTGCGATGTCTAAAGAATCTACGTGCGATACGATGATAAGAGCTCCCGTGGTTTTCAATTGATGGGCAAGCTCATCGGGAGTATAGGTAGGATTTGCGCAACTACGAAGGTAAGGTCATCAATCACGGAGGGGTATACGTGGATTTGAAAGGGACATACTTACGTTACAGTCGCACCAAGTCGGTGGGAAGCCCATATGGCCACAGGATAGTCTACGGATGAAAGTCATTGGCTAGTCTTCGAAAGATAGTTTTTCACAAAACATACCAACATGGTTAGGCGAGAAAATACATACTATACGCCATTACGTAAATTGACAGCGACGTGGCAGAGTAGGGGCTACATACCAACGTCATTCTTGTCTAAACCAAATTCAGATCAGGAATGAAGACGATAATTTGACGGCTCACCAATTCCCCAGCGTTGGTGCAGTGCATTAGCAAGTCCAAATGTCTTAGTTCTTAGCTTTTTCATTTATGTAAATGCGATGCTACTGAAGCTTCACTGACAACAAACCTCATCATATCCGATGGCTCGACCCGTCGCGTCTTCGATAAGCCAAGGAATGTTCCCAGCTCGAAGGGGCCGAGTCGGATGGTGCGAATCTAGTAGAAACTGTGCGCAAGTCAAGTCATCTGGGATGGGTGGACATGGGCCTTGTAAAGAGTGAAATAAGGTCATTGTAGGCAATATACTTGACTATATGTTAGGAAACCTCGATAGATGGTCGTTGTTGAAGGTGAAGGAACGAGCGAGATGAAAGGAAGGCGAGTGAAATTGAACTTATTTAAGTCCCACGTGCAGCCTCAGCTCAGGGTCACTAAGCTTTCAGCCAATCCGATTGTGCAACTGGTGGGCCCGGGACTCCGGGTACTAGCAGGTTACCGAAGATACTTAGATTATTACGTTACTTGTATTACTATGCTTGAACTTAAAGACAAGGCTGTGTAAATGCGGGGTGGGAACATCATGCTACATTGGGATTTCCCCGGGCTTAGGATCGTGATACACAGCGTTGAGATTTTTTCCTCTTTCCAGGTCTTCACCGGAACGGAACTTCCATAACGATGCACTGCTCTCCTCAAGTTTTCCTCACCAGCCCGTTTTCTTCCTGACAAATCGAAACAGACTGGCGTACATAGGTGGAAAGACATCTGAAATGGCGAATAATATGAAAAGTTGCAAACTTCTACGATGTCGAAGGTATGTATCATTAATAGAAACTTTCTTTGATTTTTTTATCCTGTGGCACGGTTTTGTTAGATTGTCGTAATAGGGGGGTATGTCATCAGATATAACCAGCTTAATATTTCTTCCGACATGGAATATGTTTAAATGGAGGGCGCATGATCTGTACGATATTTATTCTTATGGACAGAAGGAGTGATAACGTGCTTTAAACCGCTCAAGCTTTCGCGGATAAAGGAGCAAGAGCTTGCGAGTAAAACTGTATTCAAGAGCCGTATCTTGCTGCTTCATTGATCAAGTATCTTTTCAGACATCACTGGATCTTCGAGCCGCCCGGTTGCCCTTGATTGCTATTAACACACACGGAAAGGCTCTCGCGCATCTGAGATGAAATTAACTCTCATCGTGGGCACGGCAAGTCCTTCGTGCAGGATGTGAGAGCGCTTAGGCGTCGCGAACACATCTGTGCGGAGAGGGATTGAAGGACCGGGAACACGTACAGGACCAACGACAGTGAGTGAGGCCCATCTTCTTTCACGATTTTCAAATCTCTAATTGAAGAAAGCAGACACCCTTCACAATTGTGGTATTCATGCCTATGCTCTCTGCAGCGCCAAGTTGTGCCCGAACCATACTGATTTAGTGATCGACAGCTCTTCCATTTCTGGCATCACTCACACGACTCAGCATCATTTCACATAAAATGTGAGTATTGCCGCTAATATCTAGCTTTAGAACGTTTGTAGTTTCAATATCTTGGTACGAGCTCTGAATAAAATTTGGTATGCTGACTTTATGAAATGCTTTACGAAGACAATACTCAACAATGACTTCAACTCATACAAAGGTGTCATTATATCTTAGAAAATTTGAGAAATATCAGGTGGTGGACTACGGGAAGAGAAGTGAGGTTTGGCAAAAGAAAGTGTCTGGAAAATAATGTACAGAAACCCCAATCGCACAAACCCTAGTGTGAAATCGATTAGGGCTCCGCCCAACCTCGTTCCCAGGGGCCGTCAGAGCCGGCGTCCCAAATTAGTAGTTACCGTCGGCATGTACTAAATAGTGTTTGGAACAAATAAGACATAACTTAACGTTAATGGAACGCCGTCTCTGACGGCCCCTGGAAAAAGAGCAGACGTAAGCAAGTCCGCCCAACGCGAGACAAATAAAACCTAACACCCCGCTCGCAACACGGGTAATTCCGACGGGCGGGAAGCGCACGACTTTTCTGCTCTTATTTAGGTAACTGCATATTTCAAGCTCATAAAACACATTATTTAATGCTTAAAAAACTCATTAAATGCTCTTTGCATCGAGAGAAAATCACTTTGAAAGTCTTCTTTAAACAAGCTACATTTACTGGTCGTAAAAATGGAGAATATAACATAGCAATGTATTATATTTGTACAGATAGAGAAATATACTCTTTAACTCTCCAAAATCTGAATAAAATAATATTTGTACATCTGTATGCTCAAGAGACTTCAAGTCATCTTCTTCTATTAATTAAACAGCTAAGTCTAGGTATACTGTGTCACCAGCAGAGCAACTCGAAGTCAAGGGGTCAAAATCCGAAGCTGTTATGCTAGAGAGAGACAAAATAATCCCACGCTTTCCGCCGTTCGGAAATGTCCGTACAATGAGCGCGCTATTTAGATTTATTTGTCTCGCGTTGGGCGGACTTGCTTACGTCTGCTCTTTTTCCAGGGGCCGTCAGAGACGGCGTTCCATTAACGTTAAGTTATGTCTTATTTGTTCCAAACACTATTTAGTACATGCCGACGGTAACTACTAATTTAGGACGCCGGCTCTGACGGCCCCTGGGAACGAGGTTGGCTCCGCCTGTCATCAAGTTCAATTCCGGTTACCAGGTTTTATCCCAAATAGCGTAAGTGTAAACGGGAGATGAGCCTTCTATTTTCATCTGCGTCAACAACGGTGGTGACAGTGTCTGAATTTTGAGATTTGCACGGGTATGTTGAATTAGACAGGTAGCGACTGACACTTATCCCGACACATCGAACTTTATGTCTTCCCATATTTTCATTGATACTAAATCTACTCCCTGGCTAGTACTGATGCCTGAAGACTGCAAAACAAGATTGGAAGACACAATCCAACAAGCCGTACAACTTTCCTCGGCATCGAATAAACTTTCTACTACGTCATCGACATTTATACCAGGCCCAAATACCCATATCGGGGAAATTAAACACATCTCTAATCATCGTGACGGAGAAGTCGGGTCAACTTAAACCCGAAAGGGATCGACGCTACAATTGTACGCCATGACGCTCATATCGAAAATCCCAGCATTCAGCGTCGTCATGCTTGTTCTAGGCTTCATGAAAGACTAGGACTGGACTATGCCTTTCGCTGGATTTCCTTTGATTGGTCATGTAGGCAATTACCTGAGTGAATGTGTGAGTAATTTGATAAGATGTTTACTCCATGAGATGCGTCGTTTGTGGTGTAAATGTTACGATGATGCTGATGATGGTGGACATCCAAAATAACAATAATAAGAACAAAATCGACCGCAAACGTGTATATAGCGCGGTGAAAACCCCAAAGTAAAGAAGATATAACCATGTACGCCCATAAAAAAAATGAATCAGTTGGTGGTAACACCTATCGTACACCTGTACCCGAGCGGCACACGTTGCCAGCCCACAATGTAGTCCCTGTCCCCCCACCCCCTCGACGATGTTGCACTACCGCCTTTCATTGTCAACATCTCCGATATTAGTTTGAAGTTGCGAATTGAGCGGCCGCTTGCCATCGCCATCTGAGTGACCAACTTTGCCAGCTATCGATGAAGTAGAGGGGAATGGTGGTGGCGATGAAACAGAGTCCTTCAGCGATGCCTCCTTCGAGACAGCAACTACCTCACTGGGCAAAGATGCTTCCTCCGAGGCTCCGAGCTCTGAACTCTCCCCTGCGTTAACTTCCATTCGCCGCAATGAGCCCGAGTTTGAGACAGATCTCTGAAAGTTTGCGCTGTCGACATTCATTGGAACAGTGTCGCCCAACCATCTGTCCTCTTCTTTGCTAGGACTGTGCGGCGTGCTTGAATACGGCCTACGAAATATGCTCTTTGGTGAGTGTACGAAGGGCGAATCTCGCAGAGTTGGCGGGATGGGGATGTTAAGCGGGCTGTGCGACTGCAAAAGCAGACTATTGCGCCTGTCGCGCGGAGATGGACGCGGATGAGCTTGTTGTGGTTGTTCTTGTTGATGTGATGGGGAAGAGGACAAATCAGAGGAGGCTGGGCGGGCCTTTCTCGCGGACGTGGACGCTGTTGGTGGGTAGGATAATGGGAATGGCTGGTTGGGGGGGCGGGGATTTGGGCGTTTGCTATGAAGCTGTGCTGGGTTAGAAGTTTTCGTGCCATCGCTTGAAGCATCTGAGTTAGTGTTTGTGCTGGACATGCCTGACCATGCTCTGTAGCCTTCAGAAGTAGTAGCTGATCGCAGATCGAAAGAGACTGATTGCACAGTCGCAGTCGAACTGGTAGGACCTAGCCAGGGGGCTGCGTGTCTATGCGACTAAGTTGGCAATGCAAAACACTTGCAAACCACTTGATTTAAGGGCACAGGTTTACACCATCCGTTTATCGGCCTGCCTGTCTCGATATCCTGGTCTTCCGTGAAATTTTATATCTACACAAATCGGCTCCTATTTCTCCAAGCGTTTTCCGCCATGGAAAACCGTAAGAAGACGATTTGAGAGGATTGTTGGTGAGAATGAAAATATTGGTATAATTTAATTGACTCACGACAAAGATAGACCGAATGAACTCGAAAAGAATTCAGGATAGGAAAGTAGCAAGGTTACATTTCACGTTTGACGACCCTACAGATTAGCTTTCCCATGATATACCACTAGTACCACTTACCAATCGTACCCATATGCATCCCAGCATTTCTCCAATAGTAAAAGTCCGCGGGCTCCGCCGAATATCATTGACCACGGTTTATCAGGTGAAGTTACGTCAACGCTTGGGAGAGTCGATCACTTTTGTTCTAGAACAAAGCAATGTCACTGGCAGGTGCAAGATGGTAGTCGACAGAAGAGCTGCCCATTGAAGCTTTTGGTTAAGATGGTTGGAGAGTGATATGTTGCTGAATCCAATGATTGTTTGCATGTGTAATTCCAAAAGTGCCTTCGGCTGGCAGCGAATAGCAAAGTGTGCGTTAGCAGCGAGAGCATCAGACAAGAGACGAAGGTAGATAGCTGCGCAAGGCTAAGAGTTCAGGAGTTCACTAGTAGGACGTCGTAGTCCACTGCCCGGTCGACGCGTAAATGTAAAGAGAAAACACGACGCTACTATATAGCATAGCAACATGTACTTGTGAACCTTCATACATACTATAAAGTCAAAGGTGCACTTGCTCCACACAGCAGTAGCAATGACGCGTGCTCTCCTTTGACACTCAGGCTGGCGCTGGCGGTGCCAGTGTAGCAGCTACACGACGTACGTCATTCAAGTACCTTCAAGAGCCATCAATAGTATACTCCAAATATGGTATTACTTAATAATCAGTAGTATAGTCCATATATGGTAGTATTTATTTACGAGACTAAGCGTACTATTGAGTCACAGTCACAGTTCGTGTTTTCTTAATAAGGCACTACCAGTCACTGTGTGTCCCAACTTGAGTCGGCGCCTCAAATTCCTTCAGTTCTTTTCAGAGTCGGACGTTCGACACAGTATTCGCGAGTCTCGCTCCAGCCTGTCAAGTTTTTTGTTTCCAGTCCGAGACATGTTCTCCAGTTGTATCCGAAAAACCCATGCAGATACCAAGGATATAATCACTACCAAAGACCATGGCTTACATAAATGCGATAAAATCAAAAAAGAACTGCATAGCTATCGTTATACGAATCACGTTTTCATCGAGGAAGCTGTTTGACTCTAGTTCGGTGTTACATTGTATGTCTGGTATGTTGTCTCTAATTACACGACACGAAAACCGGAATGGTGCTTACAGGTCTTATCCGAAACATATGTTTCACATTTTGTTGGGCGGTACTCCAACAACGGAAAAGTTGTGCAGCCTGCTTTGGGCTACCAGAATCGAACAGAAACGCGGGAGCCAGCTGTATATGATGGCATCGAGCTTCGGAAATGAAGCTATCAACTTCTGTACTGCTAGAGGTATGGAGTTGAACAAGTTGTGCATAGTTAGGTGACAGGAAGACGTGTCTCGGGAAGGCAAAGGCATCCTGCCAAACGGGGTATCCGCCTGAAGGACGAACTATGATTGGCGGTTTCAAGACACACTTTGGTTCCGAAGTGAGGCGGTTCCGAAATTTGAAGACATAGAGATTGACATATATATAGGGTCTGATCAGGACAGTAATCTCCATTCCTCTACAGCATTATCCATCGATATCAACACCTCTCTTCCCCAACCTTACACAGCGCACTTCTACACTACATTCATTATGCAACACACACGCAGCTGCAACAAGTTGACCGACTCTGTTCGCTACAACATTCAGGACAACGCTTCCGAACGTCCAACTCACCGCCAACACGTCTCCTGCGCGTCGCTTCAACCCCGCTCCATTCTTAAACCCTCTCCGCCTCCTGTCCTCAAACGGGCATCGACTTCAGCGAACGTCGGTAACCGCCCCCGAGCCTCAAGCGACATGCGTCACTCAGCCAAGAACCAGGTTTACAATGCGAAGACCTGGAGCGCTACTCAAAGCCAAGGCCACCAGGAGCAGATTGAGAGCGAGAAGAAGATGCGCAAGCGCATGGATGACCTCCTGCGATTCGAGAACGCTCGCCGTGATCAGCTTCGTCACATCGAAATCCTTCAACAATACGCCCAGTTCATGGACAAGTACTCTCTACGAGCCCTTTCGCGCAGACTCCAGGTTGAAGGATACTACCGCAGGTGTGCACAATACGTTACACTGTTATCTTTTTCCTTTATTAATTTTATTTGCTCAGGGAACCAGCTCAACTTGCTCTTCTCGTCGGCGGACAGCCTATGAAGAGGACAACCTGCAAATTCGCTTAAGATATCATAGTCCCTTCATATTAACACGCAATGTATCACCCCTCTTTTGAATTCTCCATATATGCATTTTCTTGTTGAATCATCCTGCTATCTATCCATGAATCGAAGATTCGGAAAGTTCAAATCATAAGATATGTATACTGCAAGTGTGACGGAATGCTAATGCGCCCGGTGAAGCAAGAAGAAAACTAACCGATTGTGTGGCAAATCATCTTCCTGTCTAGCCCATCTTCCTGTCTAGCCCGAACGTACATGCAATTGATTATGGATCTGTTGATGATAAGAGAATAGTATACTCGCTGCATATTCACCCAATGATGCATTAACACCTACTGAGAATGGCTGTCAACCGAAGGGCTCTCCGGCTTGTCACGTCTTAAATTGCTCTTCTAGTTTCGCTTTTGTCTTGCTAATGATATCTTCATCTGTCATGGGAGATCAATGCAATGGACGATCATCATATGCCTTTCTGTGAAGAACTATATCATATGTACTGAAGTAACCCTGCCTTGCCTTCGGAACACGATGAACTACTGTTCATCCCTGTCCAAGGACTCTCCGAGTACGTCGCATCATACCCCTTTCCTTGTAAAACTAGAACATGACCGCTATCCCAACTTTGTGTAAGCCTGCTGGCTTACAACACAGACTCTTCATCAGGGAAACTACTTTTTGCTTACGGCGACTGACGCGTCCTGACGCTGCCTTAAATGGACTGAAGCGTTGCCATGCCTGTCTGAAATCTGCTGATGTGTTGCTATGCCTGTCTGAAATCAACTGATGGCCTGAACACACTGAAATAAGCAGATTTTCAGGACACACTCAGTACGTCAGTACATCAGGAGGTCAGTCAAGCATAAGTAAAGACTAAGTACAAGCATGTACAATTCAAATGTCATAGTAAGTACAAATCAGTACACCAGTACGTCAGTACGTCAGTACTGTAAATTGCGTGCTGTTTTCCTCTCGCCTTCGCTGATAAGGATGTTCGTGCCTTTTGCTATCACCTGAGCGAAGTAAGCACATTTGCCTTGTGCGTTTCGTATAACTGTCCATCCTTATTATTCCAGTGACTTCAAAAGTCGCACTTATTTCTTTCCCTCGCATGCTCATTGAAGTTCACCACCTGCGGCCCGATGCTTGTTAACTCGGGACTAGGTTTGGCAAAGAGGGTGCTACTGGAGGCACGGGTGGAGGAGGTGCAGATGCGGGTGCGGGTGCGGGAGGGGTAGGGGTTACTGCACTGGATGGTGCACTTGCAGCGGGACTTCTTGCGGCTGCCAACCTTTCCTCCTGAAGTCTTTCAAAATCTTCATCCTGGCGACGTGCCTCTTCTTCCTCACGCTCAAGTTGGCGAAGCCGCTCTGCCCGAGCTTCACGCTGCTTCCGCAGCCGCTCCTCACGCTCCCTCAGCATGCGTTCCTCATTCTTCTTCGGGCTCTGCTGGAGGAGCTGGAGGAGAAGGGGGAGGTGCCGGTGTGACAACAGGTGGCGCTGGAGGCGGGACAGGCGCACGAATAGTCGCGACTGACGAGGCTGAGGACACCGGTGGTGTAGCAGCCCCACGTGTCTTTGGAGGCGGCGGTGCTGGCGCTCTCTTCGGCGCAGGAGGCGGAGGCGGCCTCACAGCACTAGCAGTGGGTGTTGGTGCTGGAGGTGCAGCTGAGGAGGTGGTTGTCGGGGTGGGAGGTGCCGGTGTAACAGATCTACCATCCTTTAGCGCACGCTCGCTTTCCAATATCGCCCTCCTCAGCCGTTCGCGCTCTTCCGCATCCTTTTCGCCGGTGCGCATTTTCTTCCGCCTCCTTATATTGTGCCAGTCACGTTTCCACAGAAGTATCCACCGCGGGCGACTTTGGCGAAGGTGTAATGACACCTAACGCGCGCATACGTTCTTGCAGTTGAGCCTGCTCCCTGATATACGCTTAACGCTCCGGGCTTGGGTACAGCAGGTGCCGGAGAAGCCACAAGGGTTGGTGGTGGAGGCGGCGGAGAACGAGCTGCGGCAGGCGGGCTGCGAGGGCGGTCGCGGTCGCGTTCACGTTCACGTTCGTGCTCACGATCTTTCTCCCTGTCCCAAGAACGGCCGCGTTCGCGATTGCGCGAATAAGGCCAATCCCTGTCATAATCCCTGTCTCTGTCGTAGTCCCTATCCCTATCACGACTCCGCTCTCTCTCGCGGTCCCTGTCGCAATCATGCCGCCCATAGTCACGTTCCCTGTCATAGCTTCTCTCGTCGTACCGCCCGAAGCGCTCATTCCGCCTATCCCGGTCTTTCGTCCACTCCCTCTTCTCCCGTTCGCGCCTACGCTCCCGATCTTCCATCTTCTTCTGTACTTCCGGGATCCTCTCGTGCATGAGGTGCAATAAGTCACGCTCTAGTTTCCGCCTCTCCTCATCCTTCTCGGTGCTCCTTGGTCCACGGCTGACGTACTTAAGGCCTTCCTGGATTCGCTTCGCTCTGTATCTGAGGTCTTCCATCTCACGCTCAAGCTCCTCGTCTTCCCTTGTTCTCTGAGAGCTTTCGTCTGTAGCACGCTCCAAAGCCTGAGCAGCTCCTTCAAGCTGGCGTTTCATGCTCTCAAGATCCTGCGAAGAGGACTCATTTCCAACACGCACATCACGTCGGTCAACAAGCCTTCGGCGACTCTTGTAATATGAATCGTCATCGTCATTCTCGGTGTACTTGTAGACTGTTGCATCTTTTCTTCCACCTACACTCAGCACCGAAGCGTCATTGAAAGATCGGACCTTTGAACGCGAAATCGCAACACCGCTTCCCGCAGAGCTCGGCCGCGAGTTGTCGTGCTTCGGGATGTCCTTGAGGAAGCTGACGGATGTGTCACGATCACGAGCTGAAGGAGGCACTAGTTCTTGAGGAAGTTCATCCGGAATCTCCATGACAGTCAATTCTTGAAAAGGTCGTTAATATCAATTGTATACATATATAATTATCAAGGAGACTTGCTGCGATAAATGAAACCCATAGCAACATGAAACTCAGCTAGATTCAGTTTACCCTTGTTATCCCGATCAGCAAGGGCCCTAAAAACAAATATTCAGTGAAAGATCAGGTTTGCGAGAACATTAACATACCAATCTTTTGCAAGATCATTCTTCTCAAGGCCACTCTGAACAAAAACCCCCGATAACCTCCAACGAACTGCAGTGTTCTACCTTGCATCGGTACCGAAGGATTGGCCGGCATGGATGAGCTCGACATCATCGCCAGTGCATGTCAATGTAACCAGTCTTCTGCGGCACCAATGGCGCAAGTGATGGACCGGGATAACCGGTTTGCTGCGGTACGAGCCCGACTCCGAAGGCAGGGGACGAATTCAAGTAGTTCCGCTGCGCAGGTGGAGGAAGTGCGCACAGTTGATTCTTTTGCTGCGCTCCTTTACGTTACTACCGGTGGGATTAGGTCTGAATCTTGAGCCGCCTAACTAGATTCACGCTACATTCTGACGACTTGCTAGAGGTTGGCCAAGAGAAGCTGGCAGCTTGTCTCATGGATGGATGTTCGCCTTGCGTCATCTTGTTTTTCACTGTCTGAGGTGTCTCACATTCAACTAGGGGTATGAGGGTGTCTCGCGAGTCAATATGAGGTGGCAGCCTGCAGTGAGTGGCAGTGAGGCTGTGCCAGCCTTCAACTTGAAGCATCTCAGGTCCGGTGTCCGGCCTTGAACTCAGGCTTTGGCATCATGGTGATGATGGTGCTGTAGTAACTTGAAGCCTGATCATGATGTGGGTTCTCGACCTGAATTTCTTTGAAAAGTTATTTTCAAGTTGATGACGCACACATTCATTTTACAGGGAGATATACTACTAGTATGTACTACTAAGAAGTAGTATGGGCAAACAATCGTTATCATTTTCATAAAGTCATACATCAACACCGGCTGTAAAAGTACACAAAGCGCACGCAAACCACCATCAAAGACAGAGCAGAAGACAATATACTAATTCACATGTATGAGATATTGTAAAAGAGTAACAACACTCCACTGGCAGACTCTCCTACGCTGTGACTTGGGCTGCCACTGACGCCGGAGAAGGTTGAACGCTGTGCTCCTCCATGCCGAACATCAACACTGTATC
The DNA here is from genome assembly GCA_910574555.1 of Trichaptum abietinum. Taxonomy (NCBI): domain Eukaryota; kingdom Fungi; phylum Basidiomycota; class Agaricomycetes; order Hymenochaetales; family Trichaptaceae; genus Trichaptum; species Trichaptum abietinum. The sequence goes on along the minus strand of CAJTBE010000005.1, from coordinate 5,781,517 downwards.
GAAAAAAGAGTTTTCAACATCTTCCTTAACCTGCCAGAAGGCTATTGCATAAGTAAAATTATCACATTCCCGGAAAGGGCTTTCCACCGATACAGCAGACCCGATGTGTGAGACGATACCGAAAGCTCGTTTGTGCTCGTCAATAATTAAACTGCCTGAATCCCCACGTCTCGCAAACGCTTCACGAGACGGAATTGGAAGTGGCTCCTCCTGCGGATGCTGCGGTAGCCCACCCGACCCGGGAGGAATTTGCAGTGCAAGTAGTCTGTTCTTGCGATCCAGTGCAGAAAGAAAGGCAGGGACGTTGTTGGCTGTGCCTATCGTATGGCCAGTTGCCCAGCCATACTTATACACTTTAAACCTTCGTCCTTCTATATCGGCGTTAATTGGCCAATACCCGTGCAGAGCGTATTGTTCCTGGGAAATCGACATGGGGAAGATGTCTCGTTGTGGTGCGAATCTGGAAATGGGCATAAGTCCGAAGTGTGTATCGTTGTAATAATCCCAGTTAAGATGTTGACAGATAGCATTCACTGATAATTCAGACCTAGGCTGACCCCCCGGACTTGCCCTATCTAAGTCCACGTAATTGACAGGTACGGCTGGTTTGACAAAAGGTTTAAAAGCGCCATCGAGGTCAAAACGTTCCTCGTACGTTTCCTTTTCCAAAAGGATCATGCTCCAATCCCTCATGTAAGGTTCTCCAGACTCAATGTTCCCCGAGCGTAATCCCGGAGAGTGCTGGATGTATCCGATACGATTGTCCATCCACTGCGTATCCGTCCTACTAGCAGGAGCGTCTTTATAATAAGCAAGTGAAACATCATGGAGCAACTTCTCAGCCTTTTTCACGTCGTCAATGACGCTAGCATCCTGAAGATTCGCAATCCTGGCAACTCTCAAGTCATATTCGAGCGAATCCAAGTACGATTTCAAACTGCGGTAGGTGAAGAGGTGAATAGGATAGTCCGGATCGCGTCCTTTTTCTTCGTCGTCACCTTTGCACCAGTACCAACTAGAATTGTGAATATGTAGCGATAATTATCGCAAAAGCGTTTAATTATTATCGTCGATAACGAAGACCCTTACCCGGCAGGCAAGCGGCAGCACAATGCCGTGTTCTAGCGCGCATGCCGGGTCTGCCACGCACGGCACTTCAGGGTTTTGCTGTAGGGGCCCACAGGACCCTCCAAAGGCACGGAAAATTTGAAATTAAATATATTTCAATGGGCCTGGACCATTATGGTCCAGGCCCAGCTAATTATAATACACTATAAATTACAAATAAATACAATACAGTGGTGCGGCCACGCGCCAGGCAGGTACGCGCGCGGCGAGGAATGGCGCTGCGCTCGTCGCACGCGGGCGCGACCACGGCCACGCGATCTCTGGGCGGGCTGCGCGCAGCCCATGCGTGGCACGTCGCGTTGTACGCGTACAGCTCGCCACCGTTATTGTGGGCCCCCGGGTTCAGTATGGAAAGCATCCTCAACAGGGAGCCGATACTACAGCCTGATTGCATCATCAGCCAACTGTTTACAACTTTGAGATGAATCAGGGACAGACTTACCGAGGACGAAAGCAAGTGGATGACCATGCCACGTCATCAAGGCCTTGTAGCGACGGCCGCAGAACGACGTTGCGCGCCACCCATGGTGATGATGCTTATGGGCCTGTTTACCTTCGCGGAAGTGGACACGGTGGCCTGCTTGAATAGCCAATGCGTTGACCTCGGGCATTCAATGAGGTTGATGGGGTGAATCAAGAATAGTGACCAAACCGGGCTTGACGACGCCGTGAATGCGGCCTTCTTCAGGCATTTGGATAAATGGAAGGCCAACTTTCTCCCTGACCCAGTAAGCCATAGTGATGGCCTTTGCGTGCGTATCGCACTTGTAAGTCCTGGCGGGAGGGATCGCGGGAATACTGCGTCAGGGTAGCGAAGGAGGGGTGTATAGTAGGTGTGCGAGTGTTGTGCAGTGGGTGCAGTAGCGACATGAGAGTGCGACCTGAAATAAAGCGCGCTGACTGGTGAGGTGAACGGCCATGGAAGAGAATAAATGATACTCACATGTGCCCTTATGCTCGAAGAAGAGCAACATAAGCTTGTCGCCCACTGTCGCCCACATCCGCTGTCTTCCCTGTGAGTGCCACCGCAAACTCGCCGGTCGCGAAGACTGCCACTTGAACCAGCACAGTCGGTCAATGCTGTGGCGCGCTGAGAGTGCCTGAAGAGCTAAAGCCCGTATTCATGGCAAGCAAGGAGTGGTCCCGCGAAGCGGAAGCAGGAGGATGGAGGAGTTTGTGAGGAAAGCAAGCGACGACGAACGACGACGTGATGTGGCACGTCGCGACCCTGCAAATCGCGTGAAATTACCACATAAGGTATGTCTCACACATTTTAACATATTCAAACATATCAATAACATTCGAATCAAATTTTATACAGCTCGTATTACCTCAGGCACAGTATGCGTTTAGCATAAATAGGTAGTAATATAGCTATACAAAAATGAACAAGGTGAAGGAGTGAATCAGAAGCTTATAAAGTAGATGATAGCATGTAAATTCATGAATCATGCACATTTTCACTGATTCTTCGATTTTCCGTGTACCTTAAAGTGCTCTGATTGCCTTGCCAATTTACAGATGGGTACTTACTTTGTTAATGAATCTCACATAAATTTACGGAGGTTATGCGTTGCTTCTATGAGGGTACTAAAATGACAAACACTCGTAAACTGACCATTTTGGCACTTTTAAGCCAATTCTCAACATTTACAGCTCAATTCCATATGTTTCTGACATTCAAAAATTTGGAATTAGTCTGATAGCTATAATAGACATATAAATAAAACTTATTCAGGTGTTAGATTGGAAGTTAATAGGGAAACGAACTTGAAGTGCTCAAATGTGTTTGAGGGACGAACACATCCGTACAAGTTTCACTCGAAGTGATGCATTTCAAGCACCACTTTCGAGTTCACCTACTTCCACTCAACCTATGAGCACAATTCTTTTTGGGGCTTATATATAATGTAAAGTAAATTGAATTAGCAAAAACATTGGAGTCTTAGAGACTCTCAAAATTATACAAACGAATAAATATAGGAAAAGTGGCACATTTTAGCATTGTTTTACAAGCGGTGCAATAACGAAATACACAACTACTGCTAAAAGAAATATGATAATCTACTATAAGATGAGTTCTATTACTCTATATAATGTGCCTGATAATATGATACGAAAGTGAATTAATTCTGAGGGAAAAAGGTGACCGGCGATGCCTCGGCTAAATAGTCCGGGAATCGCCGAACTTGCTTTCGAGGACGTGGACGCGTCGAAGGGGACCTTCGACAACGTCTGCAGCTCATTTCTCTTAATTTTTCGACCGGAGTTTTTTGTGTTTCAATTATAGTAATATATAAGATTGTATTAGGCCATTAATATACAAATTGCTACACTAAAAAAGAGTGGAAAGCGATGGCCTAGGTCGTGGTCGTCAGGTTCTTCCTGCACTGGGCAGGAACGGTCTGGCGTTCGGTTCTTCACCGCACAGTTTGCGGAAGTCACGCTGGCTTATGTCGGCGAATCTTTGGCGGCCCTATAAGCTGTAGGTGTGTATTAGGGTGCATTTGGTAGGTCAGATATGTGGGCGATGCACGTATGCGATTGCCACTCACCACTGGTGTCAAAGGACGAGAGCAATGTTCCTCTGGGTTGCTAAAAGCAACACAGAGACCACTACGACACTCCCATAGCTGCAATAGCTGTTGCTGTTGTTGGAGAGCAGAATGTACGAGCTGTGGAAGGGGATTAGGCTGGGTGCACGCTGTTCGGAACCCGAGCCGTTCAACTCTTGCTTGCAATCGCGATTGTCCTGGAAGGACAGTTGTCCAGGTTTGTTGAATGAAGTCTTTTGAGACGAAGGTGATTGTCGCTGTCGTCGCTGCAATTGTTGTGTTGCAGCGAGTTATGAGAGGAAGTGGGGCTTGCTTGATGTTGCTACTGATGCTGTCCTTGAATTTGGGAGAGCGGAGGGACGATGGGCATGGACTGCGCCCTGTGGCTTCGTTGGCGCTCTTGCAAGTGAAGGTTCGCGTCGCACGCTCGCTCGCGCGAGTCCTATAAGTTGTGCTGAGCATTTAGTTCCATTCTTAACGGTAAGAAGTTCAGGTTCCGGTCTGACGCACCTGACACATTTACAGCCTTCCTGCTCTTCTGCGGCGAGTGAGATTGCGTAGACATTCTTCAAACGAGTAGTGCAGCATTAAGATGGAAGAGAATAGAGAGCAGAACAGACGACGATATTGTATGAACAAGGTCACGGTTGTGAAAGAGGGAGACAAAGACAGACAACGCGCGCGCGCGCCACGCTGTCGCCCACCGTAAGCGCCGGAGCTTCGCGCTGCCATCGCTATATTAATTGTAAATTAACGGTTACATCATATTGCAAAATAAAAAGATCTACCTTTGGATCTAGATGCAGGCTATTTTATATCAAATTAACAGGGGCCTAGCCCCGGAAATCAAATTATTGCAATGAAAATGAGCCACGCATTGAAGCATGGCTTTAATTGCCAAATATGGCCTGATCCCTGCCATGGGGAGGTTGCCGAGAGGTGCCAGCTCGCGGCACCCCCGGCATTTCGCTGCCGCACGGCCGCGAAATAAAGTTTTCGTTATCGACGATAACTATTAAACGCTGGCGCGATAATTATCGTTAAAATTTTCACAATTTTAGTTGGTACGGCTCACCTTTGAAGGAGTATATAGTGGAGTTTACAAACGCGCGTTCGAAAACAGGATAGATGTGGCCATGGCGGCAAGCGAGCATGTACGCCCTGACAGAGCCTCCAGACCGTGACTTTCCGAGCACAATGAGTGACCCCGTTGACCCAGTCCTGCCAGCTAGTTCATTGAATGAATTACAGCGTTGACTGTATAGCTGATTGAATGAAGTACAGCCTTGCTGTAGAACCTCCTCTGTATTGTTACCAGCAAATGCTGGCTGATTGAGTGTAGGGTGTACCAGCCTTGCTGTAATTTGATTAAGGGGATGCATACCTAGGTAATACTAGGCCTGCAATACCTATTGGGAATATAGCACTGGATAATAGATTAATGCAATTGTATACCCACCGCTTTTTTGAGCTATTTATAGTGTCCAGGCACTACTGATTGACAGTATGCTGTAATAAATCAGAAATTCATCATTTCTGCCCGTTTTGGCATTTGAGGCACATCAGGGTCTAGGACCCTGAGGTCCGGCAGGTTCCAGGTCACCTGGAGCTGTTACCGCTTCAGGAGGCCGTGGGAATAAATTCAAATTAGCCTTTGCAGGCCCTACAGGCATCCAAAAATAACGCGAAAATAGCCAAAAAATCAGAAAATATTCCTGGGCACTGCCGCTTCGCTCCAGCGTGGGAACTATGCATTGGGACAACCCAAATAGGGTACCAGGGTGCTCTAGGCCACTCTGGGCCCTTCCTAAAGCGGTAAAATCATCATAAAATAGATAATTATATTTGCACTGGAGTGCATATATGCAGGCTCCCCCTGGGCTTACCGGCTGCATATAAAATACAGTAAAATCAGAATATATTAGTGGAAGCATATTGGAAATGTTCTGGATAGCTATATATGGTAATTCCAGCCAGGAACATACCCATATCATCAAAATATATTCCAATGGACATGTAAATCATACGGGGCTTATTGCACCCCATTGGGATACCCCCGGGATGCAAATTTTGATGGAAACCTGTTAGAGCATACTATTGGAGCCCAAACAATCACTAATCAAGCTTGTGGAGTCATTTCACGTGGCACAGTTGATTATTCTTTTATTTTAATGTTATTTTAATTGCAGCACTTCTACTGCACGTAATGGCGCGTATAGATAGCCAAAATGGATCAGGACAACGAGGAGAACACAAATGTACATTCAGAATAGTCACACGATCAATAGTGATGTCAATAACACACTTTTACGTTTATGTGTGCACACGGAAATTGTACAGCCTCCCTGGGCACATCTATGCATTCCACATGTATAATAAAAGCTTTGATCAATAGTTTATATTCATCACGTATATCCTACGAAGTTTCAAGGCAATCGAAGCTCATTCTGAATTAATATTAAGCATACAATATTCAGAAAGAACAGTCATTTTTAATTTTACGGGAGGCTTACAGGTCAGGCACATAATGTCAAACAGTCATTATGAGTATCCTAAACATATTCCAAATGCATGTTTGGGATACAGATAGAATGTACAGGCTATATGTGTTTTGGACATGTCATACGTATACTGATATTACAAGTAGCAATCCACCCTACAATGTTGTATATGACTTGCACATTCCAACTAAATCTCAAACATGCATTTGGAATATGTTTAGGATACTCATAATGACTGTTTGACATTATGTGCCTGACCTGTAAGCCTCCCGTAAAATTAAAAATGACTGTTCTTTCTGAATATTGTATGCTTAATATTAATTCAGAATGAGCTTCGATTGCCTTGAAACTTCGTAGGATATACGTGATGAATATAAACTATTGATCAAAGCTTTTATTATACATGTGGAATGCATAGATGTGCCCAGGGAGGCTGTACAATTTCCGTGTGCACACATAAACGTAAAAGTGTGTTATTGACATCACTATTGATCGTGTGACTATTCTGAATGTACATTTGTGTTCTCCTCGTTGTCCTGATCCATTTTGGCTATCTATACGCGCCATTACGTGCAGTAGAAGTGCTGAATTAAAATAACATTAAAATAAAAGAATAATCAACTGTGCCACGTGAAATGACTCCACAAGCTTGATTAGTGATTGTTTGGGCTCCAATAGTATGCTCTAACAGGTTTCCATCAAAATTTGCATCCCGGGGGTATCCCAATGGGGTGCAATAAGCCCCGTATGATTTACATGTCCATTGGAATATATTTTGATGATATGGGTATGTTCCTGGCTGGAATTACCATATATAGCTATCCAGAACATTTCCAATATGCTTCCACTAATATATTCTGATTTTACTGTATTTTATATGCAGCCGGTAAGCCCAGGGGGAGCCTGCATATATGCACTCCAGTGCAAATATAATTATCTATTTTATGATGATTTTACCGCTTTAGGAAGGGCCCAGAGTGGCCTAGAGCACCCTGGTACCCTATTTGGGTTGTCCCAATGCATAGTTCCCACGCTGGAGCGAAGCGGCAGTGCCCAGGAATATTTTCTGATTTTTTGGCTATTTTCGCGTTATTTTTGGATGCCTGTAGGGCCTGCAAAGGCTAATTTGAATTTATTCCCACGGCCTCCTGAAGCGGTAACAGCTCCAGGTGACCTGGAACCTGCCGGACCTCAGGGTCCTAGACCCTGATGTGCCTCAAATGCCAAAACGGGCAGAAATTATGAATTTCTGATTTATTTACAGCATACTGTCAATCAGTAGTGCCTGGACACTATAAATAGCTCAAAAAAGCGGTGGGTATACAATTGCATTAATCTATTATCCAGTGCTATATTCCCAATAGGTATTGCAGGCCTAGTATTACCTAGGTATGCATCCCCTTAATCAAATTACAGCAAGGCTGGTACACCCTACACTCAATCAGCCAGCATTTGCTGGTAACAATACAGAGGAGGTTCTACAGCAAGGCTGTACTTCATTCAATCAGCTAACTGGCAGCAGTGGTTGACCATACGTCACGCTGATCTTCGCTCTTGGAGGCAATCATACTTCCCGGAGCCATGCAGAAAGACGACACGTATCGATTCAGCAAGGAATGATCACGATGCAGACGAGTGCGATTTTCAAGTTGGTTCCAAAATCGGAAATAGCGTTTCGCAGGGCAAATATCCATGCGTTCCTCCTCTGGCACGTCATCCGCAGGCTGCTTTGGTGGTGTCTCAAGGCCGGTTGCCAGATCAAACGTATTGGCGGAGATATTGCCACTAGTAGTGGTAGGAGCCTGAGTAGGGTTATCGACGTTGTTGCCGTTAGAGGCATCGTTCATGTTGTCCGAGTGCAACGTAGGACCGCTGCCAGTGTGAACCGATACATTTTTGTCAGCTTTGGAGGCGACGTCGCCCGGGGAGCCGGTGGCGGGCTCGACATATCGCTCCCTCATCTCGACCTGAACATCGCAAATGTCATATGCCAACAAAATTCCCTTAGCGCTTGCCGAGATGCGGCACCCCTCTTCAGGTTCAAGCGAATCTTTATCGACCCCGACAAGAACGACAACGTGGATCTGATCTTCTTTATCGTCTTCATAGCCAACGCGGTTGACTTCCAAACTGTTCCAACGCACTTTCTTCTTGTCAAGTACGTCAAGAATCTTCGGGCCCAAGATCTTCTCCCAGAGAGGGACGATGGGGTGAGCTCCAACTGTGAATGCGAATTTCCGCGCATTTCGCTGTTTCCAGTCGGGACCGGTGCGCCCAACCAGGCGAGGCTTGCCAGCAAAGCCAGTGTAGTAGTTCTCTTGTTCTTCTGGTGACAAGCTTGTCCTTCGTTCAAGAACGGTGCTCTGAGACTCGCCAGGAAGGACACCTCCCGACTTCTGAACAGTCTTCTGAGACTCGCTAGTTACACCTCCTGGCTTCCGACCAATTGTCTGAACCTCCGAGTTGTTAGGAGGGACAGCTCCCGTCTGCCAGCTTTTGTTTGATGGCGGTTCCTGATGTGGCGCGGTGGTGCTGCCAACAGGAGGCCCTTGAGCGATCTTTATCACTATCGTGCCCACATTAGAATCGGCGTTGACGGTCTGCGTTCTGCTGCTGGCATGAGTCATATTGAATACAACCAGATGGTCACTGAGGTCACTACTGGGCTCCGATCCCGAGATTGAGCCAGGTGAGCTGGTGTCTGATCTGGTACTGGCAAGGCCCAACGGTGAAGATTCTGTTATAGTGGTGGTGAGCAACAATCAGTATTGCCACTGGCATTGTCAGTGAAAAAGAACGCAGGACTCACGTCCACTGCAAGCCTGTTGGTAAGAACTCATTGACATCATAGTTGTGGTCGAGACGATTTAGGCAGTAGTCAAGACGGAATATGCAAGAGGGTTCTGAGTGAGCGCCCCAAGGGGGCATTTCTGTCTCTTATACCATTGCTCTAGTTTCCAGTCACACGCCACCGGCGCTGGCACTGCCGGCCTCAGGCTCCTGAGTGCTCCGGCGAGTCACTGCACTCCGAGTCACTGAGTCAGCTTCAACTTGAAGTTGGCACTGCCACTGCCAGTGCCAGCCTCAGGCTGAGTGGAGCTTGCCGGGGCCAGACTCTACTATCAACTAGTCCAACGAAGTTCCGTATTTTCAACACTGATATTGGGGTGGTTATAATTTAAAACCTAGTACTAGAACAAAGTAGAAGCAAAATGTAGTACTAGTTAAATTATAGGAAGAGGTAGAGGTACTAGTACTCCTAGTAGGTACTATGGGTACTAGTAGTAGTTACAGCTAGAATACGCACATCTGAATAGTAGTACAGTCTGGCTCAAGACCCGATATCCCTACGTTTCCCTGCTATGCCAAATCCAGATGGGCAAATTCAGCGCATCCAAATATCGGTTTCAACTGCTCTTCCCCTGTCCGAGCCCTCGCGCGTGAGATGAACTCCACAACTTTCAACCGCCCATTATTTGACGGAAGAGGTAAATCTGGTCCCAACAAATCACCGCTGACCTCGTAAACACTCGCGACCACTTCCTGAAACGCGTCCGTATACTTTGCTTTCTCGGTTTCTGAAAGGGGTCTCCCATTGGAACCTTCGGCGTCCGAAGCGAACAGACTTGACAGCCTTGTAGCGGATTCGTAAATCTTCTCGACACTCCTCTCTCTCTCATGCGCGATTGCATTCAGTGCTTCACCCATGACAGATTTCCCGGTTACGACGTGCTTAAATATTTCATCGTTGGTGACTACCGCGAGCCATCTTTTCACTGTCGTATATCCGTGAATTAGAACACTCTGCGTTTTTTCCGCCTTCTCTAGAGCCCGAGAAAAAAATTTCGTTGTTTGCGGTTCGGTGGGGATCACTTGATTGTCGGAGTTGCGGGTACGTTTCTTTTGAGGCTCATCCTCATCGTTCGGGGAATCCAAAGAGTCAAGCTTGCGACATTCACCCGCGTGGCTAGAGGAATGGGTATCAGGTCCTTGTTCTACATTTCGTGGGTTTGCCGAAGCAATACTTTGATTCAATCGTGTACGGTGCCTTTCATATGCAACCATACGTCTATGTCGGAAGGGTAATACAGTGGGTTCCAAATCGTTCGCCAGGTCGCTGGACGTAAGCAGACCGCTGCCTTCGAAAATAGCAATTGCGTTTTGAAGTTCATCATCAACAGTCTTGCTGTTCTCCCGCCGTGCCGTTACGTCGTCTTTCACCAATTTCAGTAAACTGTCCAAGCCAATTGCCCCTACAGAGGGCCACTGAGTATACCCATCTGGGTAGATATCCACATTGCTGGTAAGATCAATGCGTGCTTGTTGCGCAGCTGTCTGATAATTGTGTGATCCTCCCAATCCCCTTCGTTCCTTCTCGACGGCATCGGGCAGTTTGTCGCGAAACGCGTGAATCATCTCCTCCAGAAGTTCGATATGGTTCCTATAGGCAACATAGTGGGCTAGGAACAAGGGAATGAAGAAATAGAATATCCCAAGCTTGTAAACGTCGAACTCGAGTCTGTCTCCAGTATAATACAGATGCGTCTGCACCTGTTGCCTTGGCAGAGGTGATGCTTTTCGACTAGGCGTCTTTCCGTCCCCTGGGTATAAAGCTTCTCCCAACGGAGACCTCTTTTGATACAGTTGGGAGTATCCTTCTATACCTCGAGGTGTACCATGATACTTCAGGAAGATCTCCTTCATTTCTTTATTGAAACTTGACCATTCTAGCTTCCGCTGGCCTCGAAATTGATGGCATTTTTCCCTCTCAGTCTTTGAGAAACGGAGAAGGAAAAATGAGCCGTGAACTATGTAGCGTTGAAGGTCCTCCAGGAAAGACCGTAAAGTCACCGCATCCTTCGCCGCTTGATTCTAAAGAAAGGCAGTCAGATGTAGAACATCAATGTTGATGAGTATGACTGTTACGAACCCCAACGACACTTTCACATAATAGATCGACTGTTTCGAAGAGTTGTTCGACGAGCTCTTCCTGTTTATTGAAAGACTGTTTAAGGCTCGTAATTTCTTCAAACTTCGCAAGGTACGCCTTCTTCATTTCCATCATCTCGCTTTTCAGAGCTGCCACCGCTGCACGAAGATCGACGTCTTCCGACTGCACAATTGATGCATCCTGCCCCTCCTCTTGCTCGACTTTCTCTTCCGTCCTAGCACGATCCGATACGCTTTCATAGTGGTTATTCTGTATTGCCTCGACGTGGTCATTTGTTTCAGAAGATAAAGACCTGAGTGTTTCCTTTTGCCGACATATGTTTTTCGTCAGAGTTTCCCTGGCGATAAAGGCTTATTGTTTGCGTTAATTGATAATCATTTCTACTTATCAATTGAAAATAATGCACACCTGAAGGACTCGAATTTGTCTCGTTGATCTCAGCTTTAACCTCTCAAATAGGTTCCTTCCTTGGGCCCTCCGCATTATTTAGATTGAATTCCACTGGGTCGCGCGACAAGTTCCGCGCTCCTGACACCTTACCCCTCGGGCTGTTCAAGGAACTCGTTGACTGATCTCGCACTCTCGCGACGTTGTCGGATCGCTGACTTGAAGGAGCTGAGTGGGATGACGACAAGCCCTTGTAACTTGAGAAAGTTCGTGGCATTTCCTCGTGCGATAGTGGGTGCAGATGACGATTGTCACGCTGATCCAACGACTTCAAGTTGGGGAGGAAGCTTGAGCGCTTGTTGACTGAACCTTGGCTACCACTGCCAGTGTTGCGAACAGTTTGGCCAAGCCCAATACTACTATCACGTAGTACACTAGTAGTAGTATAGTGACGACTCTGGCATTCCATGTTCAAGTTGTCGATTGAAACCTCGCGCGACCTGCGACTCAGACTGCGAGTGCTTTCCGAGTCGGCCCGAGTGGATCTACCACGGAAGTGTGTAGTGTCCTGTGTGTGGTATGAGCGACTTGGGTGGTCTGGGTTTTTTTCTTCAAGTTCTGAATCCAAATCATGCCAGTCTTCCACTGGCACTGGCAAGCGATGGTACCCGTCTACTTGAGAGCTGGCTGGGGAGTCAACACGGTGAGCGCCGGCCTGCCAGTGCCAGTGAGCGTTAATGCCTAAGTCGGCAGCCGACTCAGGTTTGACACGGCACCGGCGGGTGCCAACAGCCTGAGTGCCAGTACTGGTAGTAGTACTACCGTGACTCAGGCTGTGTCCACAACTCGAACATTGGCAGCCAGTGGGACTCCGAGTTCCAGACATTCCAGGCAACAGAGTTGCAGATTTAGTAGACTGCTGAACGTGAAGCGAGTACTACTAGTAGTAGTAGTATCACGATAGTAGTAGTTGCCCTGAGTAGTAGTATTAGAAGAAGCGAACAACAACCGTTTGAACTCAAAGTTGAGATTGTGACAACTTGCCAGTCTGAGTGGACAGAATTGGAGGCTTGAGACTGGATAATTCAGCTGCCAGTGGCTAGTAGTAGTACGGTACCCTGCCAGTGAGTACTAATAGTAGGTAGTAGTCGCCAAACATCACTGACATGCCAGTGGCATTCAAGTTCAATTTGAAACTCGGATCATCATCATGATGTCGGCTCCAAGTCCGAGTCCTCCGAGTCGGAGTCACTGGCAGTAGTACTACCGTACTCAGGCTACGTGGCAGCCTGAGGTGGCGTGAGCTATCACTTGAACTTGAAGTTCCACTCCGAGTCCGACTCAGGCTCCGAGTCGCCGGAGTCGGAGTCGTCGGACTTTCAACTTCAAGAACTTGAAGTTGCAGGATCCTCACTTCGTAGGTTTCAATCTACTTTGTAGTATGTGCTAAATGAAGAGTTTATCTTTATCATTGACAGTGTCTTCTTTCATACAATGTTTCGTGCATGTGCATGTCAGCAAATCGGTTAACATAAAATCTATCATAAAAGTCCAGGGATTCCTCAGGTGTCAATGACTTTGGAGGACATTCATCACCCTTCTGAACCCCAAGGAGGTGAGCTAAACGGAAGATGTCCCCTATATCTATCACAGATAACTTCGGAGCCTTGCAGTCAGGTCATAGTGACGTCTGCCACTGGCATTCACTCCAGGACAACATTCGACACGCTGCCAGGTGGTACTAGAAGTCTCTGACTCATAATCCGGCTCGACAATCCACATACTTGTTTTCGGGTCAGGCGAGTCGCCAACACGTTTGAAACACTGTATGAGAGCGCATTCCTGACGTTCCGCTTTGGCTGTGAAGGAGAAAAGAAGTATAACCCTAGCAACTCTCATTCCTGCGAACCCCTGTTTGCGTGAACTAACTCGGACAAGTACTGCATCTCGTCGAGGTTTTCCGCGCCAAGACGGATTGGACCTGATCACCTCCCTCATTGCTTGTTCTATAGGGATCGATTCACCACGGTAGGCAAAGAAAGCGGTGGCTGAATGGAAAATTGAAAAGTCATTGCTCATGTCTAATTCAAACTGCGCATGTCCTGGTTCAGTTCTGCCAGAATAAGCCCTTGAGTTGTAGGTGTGCTTTTCGTACTTGTTAAGTAAGTATACTTTGATGAGCTGTCGGAGCTGTCGGAACTCAGGATAGCCTTTCATCACTGCAAGAGCGTTGAGCTGTTTAGGGTACACCTTACTGGACTCTGCAAGGATAACATCAAAGAAGTCAGTTGAGCAGCACCAAAAGCACGGGTTACTACTAGTAATAAGTAATACTCACGTTGCTTCGAAGCCATTAATATCAAGCTCAAAGGGTCATTTCTGCCGCCCACGCGGATCTGGCGTTCAGCATGTCGTATGCCATGAACCGCACCACACTGCGGCCCATCCACTAAGCTTTCGGAATTGTCCAGGTCTGCAATTTCATTGAGTTCATGATTGCCCACAATGTCATCGAAGAAGTCCTCTGTATCATCAGCTGCGCCTGTCAATAGTACGCCACGGAGGTGCCTATGCTCTCCCCGAGTACTAGTAGAAATCTTCTCAGCGTCATCTGTGTCCGACTCTGAGATATTCTTGCGCAGAACATCACGCAAAGCTCTCCACGAAGCCTCCGCCAACGAATCGTCCAGCATTCCACGCCTTTCAAAGTCTGCCCTCGATGCAATAAGTTTACTTAGTCGTTGGTTTGCTGTGATCATTTGACCCAAAGGATCATTTCTGTTTGAGCGTCGCCATGTTTCCTTGACCGCGTAAATGTGTTTATTCTCTGTGATCGATGAACACAGCCCGCTCGGTGCGGCGAAGAGAGGGATCATTGTAGGATAGTGGACCATGGCATGCTGTCGTGGCAGTGAGAAGTTATCCCGGATGCCCTTGGCTATGAATATTTGCCGAAATTGATGAAAGTGGTCCAGAGAGGCTTTGATCTGATCAAGAGTTGAGGCTGTAATCATGTACCGACGTACAAGGTAACAAAAGTCCAGAAATGCACTCATTGTGGTGATTATATCATCGTGCACAATGCCCACAATAGCCGGAAGATACACCTAAGCGGTTTGCATCAAATATCAGCAATCCACCGCCTCGAATTAGGTAGAAAGGCCACATACTTTCATCAGTGCCTTAGAATCATTGCCTGTCCATTGCTTGAAGCCTCGGCCTTTGGGGAATCTGCGAAGTCCAGGAAAAGGAGCAGCGACTCTAATCCTGTAGAGGGTTAGCAATGGTATTTACATTATACGACTTGTGAGAGAATAGCACCTTTTATCCACAATATCCAGCTCTGTCGTGGTCAAGGTCTGGCAAATCCACTCGACAAGATGATCCTTGAACACGCCTTTGATGATTTGGTGTAGTAGGTCCGGAGATATGAGATCGCATATATCCGCTCGCGGAAAGTCATTGGTGAAAGGCTACGGGACAACCTGATTGTAAAATATGCATCCAGGGGAGACTTTGAAGCACATACCACGATTTCCTGATGGAATCCATACTCTTTTCGAATTGTTGCTCTACTTATGACGTTGTCATCCACCTGTTCTATCAATCGTTCGTGCAGCTCTTTTGTTCGAGGGTTTGTAACAAATTCCGGATTATCTAGGTTCTTGTGAGGTGCTGTACATCTATATCATATAGCCACAGTAAGCCATTCACACGGACTTGTATGCGTTGCCTGAGGACAGTACTTACTTGCAGCACCATCCAGTGCATATTGCGCATAGACTCACCTGTTCCGGATAATCGGCTATATACGAGCCGAGTCCGAGAACCGACCTACGCAAGTGACCATCAGGGCACCGGAGAATGGTCTGTTCATTGTTTATGGACATGGCGGTCTTCAATGAACTCAAGATTCTCGATATAGATGAATGAAAAATTTGATGTCTAAAGCGACGGAAGTCATCTGACTTTTCGTACTGCCGCTCAGCTGCAAAAAAAGCGTCAAAACACAATTGAATGGCTCAGTTTTTGACACACACTCTTTGGTATTGCTAAAAATGCTACGAGCTGGACTGTATTCAACTTTTGGGACCGCCGGGCCTTGTTTGATACATTTCCTATTGAGAGATATAACGGATAATATTCGTTGTTGCCAGTTCCAACGGAAACTGTTGTCTTGTCGCTCCCCAAGATCACCGGAACGAACATGGACCCATGGACTGCTTCATCTTCGGCTGAGATTTTGTTCTAAGTCAAGGATAATCAGTACGCTTCCTCCAACTTTGAATGCTGCATTATTCATGACTTACAGATTGTTCCCAAGCGAAATTTCCGGACATGTAATTTCTGAACACTCGTTCTTTGTCATTGATGTCATCAGATTCCTCCTTTGGCTGATATTCACGAAATGGGACATAGTCAAATTCGCCTTCTAAAGCCGTATTATCCACCAAATTTCAGATCACTTCCAAGGGATCCCGAAACCATACATCATATTCTTTCCTCTTCCATGACTCGGTGTTCTCGTCTGTCGCTTTTTGGCCATTGTCGTCCGTGTAGAAGTTACTAAAGGATTTCCAAGGCACGTCACCAACTCTCGTAGCGTCAATGACATTGTACAACTTTTGTGCGTCTCCATCGAGTAGTGTACTAGTAGGATCCAGATCTGAGTCATCGTCGGGTTCAGTTACGTCCAACTCAGAATATCCGCCAGATTTTGCGTTCTTCACAGACTGAAATTCGCTGGTAAGCCTTCATGATTCCGAGAAGCTTTGTTATATTACCAGCAGACATTTGCTCATCGCGATAAAGAAAGTCTGCTAGCTCAAAATCTGCTCGGCACGAATAGGGAGACCAGTCATTTGGTGCAGGTTCATTTCGCGGAACAGGTGGTTCTTCGTTTTTTAAGTTGTTTCCTTCCGCATCACACGGGGTGGCTGCTCGATGTTTTTCATCAGAGTGCTATCAAACCGAGGACAATATACTTGGTGCGCACCATTCATATATCTGTGATACACCTTTAGGTTACCATCACTCTCCTCATGATCTCCAATGTCGAAGTCCAAGTCTTCAGAGGATGCACTACGGCCACTGTCACTTCCGGTGCCAGAATGGGACAGAGAATCAGGTCTGTCTAGGTCTTGAAGCAACTCGTCTCGGCCTATACTGAGCATCGAGATATCCTGTGTAAGCATGGAAATATCGTAATCGTAGGAGTCAGAGCCGCTCTCAAAATGACCCTCTGTTGGAAGTTCGGACGACCTCGGTAGAGGTTGAGGAGTTGGAGCTCGTGTGGGTCGAATAGGTGAAGAATCATAGTCGTGACCACAGGCAGTAGATCTTGCCACGGATGACATCGGATGAGCTGAATATTCATGTCTTGCTCTTCCAGATTGACTCTTGAACGTCCTACTACAGCTGGGCAAGGTACATCGAATAGTTGGTGGAAAATGAAAGGGGTCGTGCTTTTTCCGTGTCGCTGGCATCAATGTAGCCTTCAGTAGTATATGTCGATGATTGGGACTCACAGCTGAGTGCCAGTGCCAGTGCCGTAAGGCTGCCAGTGAACCTGAGTGCCACTGCCACTGGCAGTGCGTGAGTCACACACTCAGGCTGGCAGTGGCAGCCTGGCCAGTGGCAGCCTGAGTGAGTGGGCGTAAATTTTCAACTTGTCTAAGATAGACGCCCTCGCCTCCCTGATCTTGAACTTGCACCTTCGATCCATCTTATTATCACCCAAGTCTCAAAACACTGCACAAAATGTCAACTTGAAGACAGACGAGGGCCAAGAACAGTAACCAGCACCCCGGAGCAGTAGTTGACCAACTCAGAACAAGACGAACAAAGGAGGAGATATTGCGGGAGAAGGAAGAAAAAGACAAAAGGAAAGTACAGCAGGCTGCGAGGCGGGATGAGGCATTGAAGGAGAAAGGAGGAGAAGGAAAAACAGAAGGAAGAACGGGCAGCTTTCCGCAGAGCTGCGGCCCAGCAAGTCGCGGTCGCGAAAGAGAGGAAAAAACTCGCTGCGGAGCAGAAACGGGCAGCAAAAGAACAAGAGGCAGTTGACAAGGTACGCAAGAAGGTGACCGCAGCAGAAAACCAAGAAGCAGCGATGCTAGAGACCGTAGAGCTTGAAAACAATTTGTCGAAGGCTCTTGAGACACGCACCCAGATGGGCTCAACAGTGCCTAAACTCGCTGGAAAGCGTGGACGTAGGAATCCAAAGGGCGAAGCTAGTAGTAAGTCTTCAACTTCAGATCAGTAATTACATAGCTTTGAACTGGCGTAAGCAGGCTCGAAGAACGGTGTTAAAGACGTGTCGGGTTGTGAAGTTGAATACGACGAAGACTTAGACATTGGTGAGTTATATTGCCTATACATTTTCAGATGTTTTCAAAGCTTGGAGGTTGACTACTTTGACTCACAATATGAAGCGGCAAGTACGGATGCGTCAAACAGAAAGCCTGCAAAAAAGGCTAGGAAAGAAGATCCCAAAGGTGAACTTCCATTTCGCACCCGTGTGCAGACCGCAAAGACATCGAGATCTGCCGCCACTCCAAGCAACACTTTCTTTCACGCACCTGCCGGACAGAACGAGAGCCTTTCTGGTGAAGAAACGGATATAATAGACTCGCCCGCTACGTCAAAGCGGGACGACAAGACAAAGCGACTTGCCAGGGCGCTTCGCAACACAGATGAATCCACTTTCATTGGTGAAGAGGATGGAGGACTTGAGGTGGCAGGGATAGACTCGAGAGGGATCAATTTGTGAGTTTAAATCTGAAATCTTGCAATGCGTACGGGATCAATTTCTGGTATGCACGATGTAATGGTAAGTGTGAAGCTTGATTTAGACTCAGCTAAAGCTCATAGTATGATCCAACTAGATTACTAATGTTCATGCTGAGGAAGCGGATCATGGAGAACGGGATCAAATTTCCTTCTACCTACAACATTGACACTCTCGTCTTTGTTACCATATTATGAGCTTCGCTGACGCCAAGCTACACTAGACACAGCATCTCATTGCAAGACAATGAAAACTTAAGTCCTTGGGAGGATGAAGGGGAAACAATAACCCTCGCAAGCTATCATGGTGTAAAGAATAGCTCAATCAGCGTGCAACAGACAGCACATTTTGTCGATTCGGACATAAATATTGTGAGTTGACGGAACATTAGAATGGCAGATGCAGTCTGAATACCTTGCTTGTAGGGCGAAAGCGATCCGAGGAGGCTGACAAGGCCGGCTCAAGCTAGTGTGAGTGCAACTTATTACTGTTCGATTCACGTCAGTTACCCCATGACCGTTTGATCATATCCCTTCGTTATTATTTTTCTGCCAACTGTCGTGTAATGAACAGGATGGAGGTAGCAGCAACTTGAACTCAAAGAAAAGGAAGTTGCTGCGCGACACTCTCTCCGGGTCGCAGGTTTCAACGGTAAGCGACGTCATATCATTCCTACCTTTTCCAATCTACTAACCAATCCCTTTCCGTACTTGAGGATAAGAACAACGAAACAAAACCAGGTGGACAGGTGAGTGCCAGACAGTGAAGCACAGTGATCTTCATGCTACATCCTTCCTTCATTGTTTGCTGAATTGATCTTTGGACAGGGTGCAACCAAGAGAACTGCCAACTCGCAGCTCAGCGCACCGGTAAGTCCTATCTTACTCCAATTTCTCTCGTTTCCCCCTGATTTATGGTTGTAAGGTGCAATCACTAGCCTTGGAACCCCGTATACAGGTATGAGTGAGCGTCGATGCACCGTAGGCTCACCTCCGCTGTAGCAACTATTTGTTCCCTTCCTCACATCGGGTCGATCGCTAATTTGTGCCTATGAATAGGACATCATAGTCACAAAAAACAGAAAGAGAAAGTCGCCACCGGACACCGACTCCCAGGTTGATGTGGTAATTCTTCCACCTTCACGTGTTATGGATTCCTTCATGTTTATGTTTACTTTACACCATCTCAATAGGCTAGCAAGAGTGTCAAGGTCAAGAAGTCATTGTTCACTGGCATGGACACACAGGTCGGTGCCACAGTAAGTGCCAATTCTTTGGTAACCGGCATTTTAAGTTCGTTTCTGACCAGGCGGAAAGGACTTGAGTAAGAAGAGGAAACCCTCTGACATTCCTTATCGGCCTGAGGCCGACACGATGGTAATTGCTTCCTTTCGAGCTGCTCACTTGCCATGGATAACAGCTTTCTGACGTATTGCAGTCTGAGATTGGATCCGCTACCTCTCATCGCAAGAGGCAGTCGCTGGTGGCTGATAATGAAGCAAGTGTGGGTCGATTGATACACTCTAAATGTGAGCATTCACTCACTATTCTTATTAGACTGGTGGTCGAAAGATGCCGTTAGCACCTCTAACACAGTCGCTTGCAATGACGAGAGTATCCTGCACTCCCGGACCCGAAGTATTAGTGATTGGGGCTTATCCTGGTCATCGCAAAGTCTCTCGGACTACTAGCTCAGTGTGTCGAATCAAATTCATTACTATGACATATTTTTGCTGATTCACTTATATGCAGACATCAGTGGGGCTGGAGGACAAGGGTCGAAATGAAGGAAAGGAAGGATCTCGCGTGCCAGGCAGAAAAAGGGCGACGAACCAGTGTCTCCCTCCCGGTACTCAGGCCGGTTGGATTCATATTTTTTTACCTTCACTTTTCCGCGCAGTAGGAAAGTCCCTCACGCCATGGCAAAACCCGGACAATGAGCTCATCAGCACACTGTGGGGGAAAGTGTTTGATTCTGTGGAACTAAGTTACGAAACACAGTTCGCCGACATCTGTTCTCTAGTTGAGTCATTCTTAGTTATCTTCAAGTTACCTTTACCAGATTGAGATGCAATCCTTGTATTTCAGGCGGCCCAGAGATGCTCTGATAGCTGGCGCAAGAAACTGTTTGAGAAAGCTGAGCATTCAGTTGCGAGTTTTATCAGCGGCGAACAATCAAAGTCAATGCAAAACGAAGCAATTGTGAAGACGTTGCAGACGCTAGTTGATAAGAAGAAAGCCGAACCGTTTCTATGGGAAAGCTGGTATAGTATGGAAAGGGTAAGTAAAATAGTACTTGTGGCATTTTGTGTCCATGCATTGACCCTGAATGTACAGAAGCAAGGACTGTTCTGCTCTGACCTCGTGGTCTCAGTGTTGTCCGTACACATCGTCTTAGCCATGGGTCGGCATAAAGTACTGGACAAAAACTCCATAGGAAAGCCTATCGGTGCCCTCGCCCTTGCGGCAACAGCGGTATTTGTTTTCAGAACTTATAGTGGCTTTATTCGCTGATCTCCTCATGGATAGGTCAAGGTCGCCATTGATAAACAGGTGGCTCGGTTGCAAAATATCAAAGAAGAGCTTGGCGGCGCTGAGTGGTATTTCACTAGCGCTCTGTGGCAGCCTCATACGGACGACTATGTTAAATTGCTGTCGAATCCCTCTTTCTTCACTGAATCAAACTGGGAAAAGGTTCGATCCCACCTCCTAGCTTACGATGCCAGTAACGATATCGATGTGCTGGAAAGAACACCGAACTTTTTGGATCGGGTATCACTGGCAGGGACTTTTCCTTATATTTTGATGTTGCAGGTCCGGGTTTGACCTGCGAGAAAGCGTATGACGAAGGCGCTGGTAATTGGGAAGACGGGAGCGATGATAAGGGCGACGAGCGTGAAGGAGCTGAGCATAGAAGCGATGTTGAAGGTGATGCAGAGGACGAGGATGCCAATGCTAAAGGAGATGACGACCTGAGTGAGAGCGGGTACGAGGGCGCTGACAAGATTGAGGGTGAGGGTGAGGACGAGGGCGCGGACGAGGACGAGGACAAGGGCTCGGACGAGGACGAGGACAAGGGCGCGGACGAGGACAAGGACAAGGGCGCGGACGAGGACAAGGACAAGGGCGCGGACGAGGACGAGGACAAGGGCGCGGACGAGGGCGCGGGCGCGGACGAGGACGAGGACGAGGGCGCGGACAAGGACGAGGACGAGGACGAGGGCGCGGACAAGGACGAGGGCGAGGAGAAGGATCCAGGCGGAGATGGCGATAACGAGGAGGACGACGCTTCAAAATGGGATTCGGCCACGGAATGCGTCGACTTCTAAGAGCAAATCGTTCACTGGTGAGCCTCTCGTTTCGTTTCTGTCCGTGCGCTCAATAACTTATTACCATCGACTCGCAGAGCAACCTTCGTTTCTACGGCACGCTAAAGAACATGCAGAATTGAAGGCACGGTAGCGAAATGGGCCTGCCACTGCCCGTGGCAGTGGTTCAGAATCGTGTCGTGGCGGGTTCCACGATAGTGACTGCTATGCTTAGTCTTGTGTAAATGACTGATGTACTTGAACACTGAGGCACTGATAGCTACTTACCGTTGTCTTATATTATTTCTGATGCAATGAAATACTTGGATCATTCTTATGCACTTGAACTCTTGAGCGCTGCAATTTGTCTTACAACACTTGTCTCCTGCTGTAATTAAAGGATGAAGCACTGAAGCACTGGAGCACTGGGGTGCAGATTGCCTGAAACACTTAGAGCACTGTTTCAGGCAACTCGTCCTTATTTCAGGCAACTCGTCCTGAATAATGGGAGGACATGCATGAATAAGGCAAGCTTGCCTTATTCAGACTTCAAGTCACTCAGGACGTTTAAGTAACGCTTAAGTCACTTTCAGCAGAAAGTAGTTTCCCTGATGAATTGCACGATCGATCACCTTAAAGCGCTCATCGCAGGCTCGAAGCACTTCCCTGTGGTAAATCAGGTCAAACTCCACCCACAGCACCCACAGGATGATCTGTTAGAGTATTTCAACGCGCAGGGTATACTTGTCACTGCTTACAGCCCTCTATGACACAACAGTACGCACTCCCCCCTTTGCTGAGTGTTCTGACCAAAATATTAATCTCTGATGATTCTATGTGCTGTATTAAGCGCAGGGCAAGCCAAAACATACCGAGCATAAAGTTGTGAAGGAAATAGCAAAGCGGCTGAGTGCTACGGAGGCGCAGGTCCTCATTTCGTAGCATACTGTGCGCGGGTGCTCCATAATCCCGAAGAGCGTAAACGAAGGTAAAGTTCGTCTTCCTGAGGGCTAATCACCTGACTGTTGAATTGCTATCATTACACACCATAGAGCGCATCAAGTCGAACTTTCTTCAGGCTGAGCTGAGTTCAAGGGATGCTCAACAACTGGACGAGATTGGAAAAACGACGATCACCACAGACCGTAAGTTGCAACGAATCCTTCGCGGAGAGTAATCCATATCTCAAAATTAAATGTTGGCCTGAAACCGCACAGATTCAACATCCCCTTCCTCTACGAACCCAAGTGGGACATAAACGTCTTCGGAGATCCTGCGGAGAGGGACGCAAAAAATACCGTGAAGCTCCAGTAGATTGGGAAAATCCTCTTCAGGGCATGAACTCTGTACAAAGCTGAATTATCATAGGAAGACGAATGTGTTTCCCTGTAGAGGACAAAGTAAATAAAAGTTATATATCTTGTTTAGCCAATAGTACTGTAATTGTTGAGAAGCTTGAGGTACGAGAAGTGGTCTTGATATGGGTAAATGCTAAAAGGTAGTCCGGTTGCCCAACGTATAAATGGACACAGGAAGAACGGCAGTCTCGACTAATTACAAAAGGTTTGTCGACCAAGAGATGTGTCAGCAACAGATTTGGTTAATGAACACCGAGGCCGGAGTGATGATAGCTGGATGAGTCCTCGCGCAATCTTCGATATTAGATTCTGACTGTAAAGACAACGATGAAGCGGTAGAAGACGGCGAAACACATTGCTAGGTGGCATACTGCCAGGCGTTGACTGTACTAGTAATGCCATATCAGCAACTTGAATGTTGAACTCCGAGCCCGAACCCCGACTAGTCCAGCATTTATTCATTAATGATGTTTTGATCTCCGGCACGAAAGTCTAACTAAACATTATTCAATTTTCATCAAAATCTACATAACCGCCAAGGAAAGATACAATCATAATCAGACATAATGATAGCTCATTTTCATGTTTGTTTGTTATCTATTTTAGTGCGAAAGTAAAAGTAGCATTGTATTTAGCCCTCGGGGCATCCCCGGTTCCTACCGTGGCCCATTCCCACCGGGATTGTATGAAGCCTATTGCAAGAATATCTCGCGCCATATTCTCATCATCTACGCTAATCATCAGCTTCTCTCCATCAGTACAGTTCTACCCGATTTCAACTGGAATACATGTTGCACAACTGGAAGCCTACACGTTCCCGCCTTCAAGACATTGGTTTTCAGGGGGGCGTGGCTTCAGGTCCTTCGGAAATGAGTGTCGAGTTTGTGACGAGGTCAGGGTGCCTCTCTCTGAGAGAAGGACGCCAACGAGTCTTCTCTGCGGATGTCATCTTCAGGCTGGCCCGACCTCCAATATGTTGACTCGAAATCGATAAAGGTTCGGCATCAGTATAGATGGGGAATTCGAATGGACCGCATCTCTTGCCACTGGGTTTACCGTTACAAGAGGAAGAGAGTCCTTGATTCCTGCGCCTTTGCTTTGTCCGCCGCACAGATGCCTTCTCCCACTCCTCTCGCGACAACAATGGCTCAACGACTGTCACCGTAGTGCTGGATAGCATGGAGTACAAGGTAGAGAGCGAGTCTTCTGTGGGAGACTCAGAAGAAGTAGAAGAGGAAGATGTGCTTGAAGCTGATAGCGGCAAGACCGGTGTCACGGGCTCGCTAAGGCGCTTCTGGTTAACGAGAGTTGAGTTGCTTATAAATGATCCTTTCGGAGGAGGAACGTAAAAGCCTTTCGTCCTTCGCTCATGTACTTCTCCAAGGAAAAATACACTCGGGCCTCGTCTTGTCGGGGCTGTAGTCGCAGGAGGCGCATACATCTGAGATTCCGGCCTAAGATGGACCTCAAATGACGATCTTGAAGATGCCAGAGCACTAGATATTGTCGACCTCACAACTTCTCTCTCGTGCGCTTTCCCAGGACTTCCGAAAGCGTGCTCAAGACACTCCTCGGCGGTCAACCGGGTTTGATATTTTCTTGTCCGTTTCCAGGTGTCGCCACCGTCCCCCCTACTCCCACTTGCTCCCGGACACCACCAGGGGTCCGGCTGTGAATTGACCGAACGAAAGCTCGAGATTGACTCAAAAGAAGAAGAACTCGTCGATCCATAAGATGAATAGAGTGTCGTGGGTGTTGAAACTGACCGGTCACAGTGGTCGGATGATTCTCGTGCCCAGCCGGAGGAAGTGGATGATTCGAACACGAGGACGAAGTCAGACTTTGGAGATCTCGGTGCAGGTCAGGTGACTCCGCCGAATTTGAATACGATGATGCATCTGAGGGTGGGCTCGGATAATCTTGAGCAAAGGGTAGAGGAGGACGCGAAATGTCTTCAATCAGACTGTCGGGTGGCATCTCCGATATTGTAAGAAATAAATATGGAGATTTTCACTGAAAATCGAGTAGGGTTATTTTAAGTAAAGCACAAGCAATAGAACTCTGGGCATACATAAGCTCTTCAAGGTTTTTTCTATCAAGATACAGTTTTTGCCGTACCTTTGCAAATGCCACACTCGTTGAAACGCTCAAATTGAGCCAACGCAGGTAACGCCTTTTCGTTGAATTTAGATAAGAGTGCAGCTGTAATAGATCGCCTGCTATCCCTAGCTATAGCAGCAGTATGCCATCGGATTAAGGCAGAGGTGGAAGTGTGGCAGATGTGGTGAGTGTGAACCGCAAGCAGGCAGCAAACCGTAAACGGCCTACTGTCAGATTGCCGCTTCTCCCACGGCACTTGAATCGGAGTCGCGTACTGCTCAATGTCGATCGACGGAAGCAAATCGCCAGAGCAGCTCCATCCATGGCTGTTAGTACACTGGCATATGTATGTACATGGCATCACCGAAAGGGCGGAAAAGTTATTCAGCACCACAACCCTTGTGGGACCTTATAAAGGCCTTACAAGGGCTTACGATAGAACTATAGCCAAAAAAGGCTGTTGTAATTAGCTTTAAGCCTTATTTAAGCCATATAATACTCAAATAACATTATGAGGAGATTATAACAACATTATAAGATTGTTTTGGACCAGAATAATATTATAGACCGGTTAATTACTCTCCGGAGCAAGTGGAATTGAACATTACGCAAACACCACCAAACACACATGCATTTTACCCTACCGTGCCCACCGCATTCTCTCTTACCTGCATCTCTCCCTCCCCAACTACAATGCTGACCTTCACACACACAGCCTACACCACAGTGACCACATAGCTGACCCAATGGCAACCTCCTCGTTGTCCGCGACATCGCCCTCACCTGTGCCCAACGCGCTAGCCACTCAGTCCTCCGCATCAGACAGGACCACTGCCGATGACCGCGTTAACAGGGCATCGCAGAACGCGAAGAGCGCCGTAGGAATCTGCTAGCATGCACAGAGCTTACCAAGGTGAGTACCAAGTATTATATGGGGCTTGCGAGAATAAATAGTGTCTGGCTTTGGCTCTGGTTCTCTGGCTCTCTGGCTCTGGTTCTGCTCTCGTTCTGGCTCTGGCTTTGGCTCTGGCTTTGGCTTTGGCTCTGGCTCTGGCTCTGGCTCTGCTCTTGGGTCTCGACTGAATGCTTATGTCTCAAGCTTTTTTTTTCGTAGTTTGTTATTGCTTTATGGATCCTGTAGTTTGTTTTCTATATGTATATATCTCATTATTTGCAATATATTTTATTTACATATTATAAACTGTTTGATATCATAAGAAGAACCATTAGAACCCATTTTAGGATTTACTACATTACATCGAGTTGTAAGAAAATGATAAGATTATGCTACCTTACAAGCCTATTGCAAGCTTGCATAAGGACGCTGATAAGAAATACAAGTCTTATAACACATGTTACGTGTTATCTATACTTATCAGGGGCAGATAAGCCTGTTACAATGCCCTTGTGACATTTCCGCCCTTTCGGTGATGCATACCGTATCCGGCCTTCAAGTCGAAACTCCGACATTGGTTGATAATTCAATGTCCGACACAAAGGTAAAACCTTGGAAACACAATCAAAACAAAAGTCGAAAGAAGTGATAATAGAGTGTGCTGTTCACTATGTATGTTATTGTTACTAATAGAGGGAAAGAAGGGAAAGACTAGTACATCTAGCCACCACGGAGCATTCCCGGTTCTATCCCATCCCCATCAAGACACAGCGCCAACTGCGAAAACATCTCTAACCGCCGTAGTGCAAACGCGATATCCTCATCTTCCGCGCTACCTGCCAATTTCTCTTCATCCGATTTACCAATTTCATCCGAAACTGGAATACCTATTGCATATCTGGATGCCTCTTCTTCCCCATATCTGGGACGGAAGCTTTCAGGTGGGCGAGGCTTTAGGTCCTGGAATGGGTGCCGAGTCTGCGACGAGAAGTCGCTCGTTCTGGGGAAAGGATCCCGACGTATTTTCTCTCTGGACATAGTCTCCAGGCCGATCCGCCCGACGATGCATTCGCTTGATATTGATATAGGTTCAGGATTAGTGTAGAGGGGAGAGTTTCTTAAATTGCATCCTGTGGCACTATCGTTGCAAGGGCAAGAGAGCTCTCGACTCCTACGCCTTTGCTCTGTTCGCCGTGCGGATGCCTTCTCCCAATCCACCCGCGACAGCAGCGGCTCACGTACTGCCGCAGAGGTCCCTACCGAGGAATAGAAGGCGGAGAGTGAGTTTGATGAAGAGGGTGTTGAAGTAGAGGGGGGAAAAGAGGAAGGAATGCTTGGAGTGGATAATGGAGAAATCGGTGTCCCGAGGACATTCGGATACTCGGACAACGATAAATTGTGCTCGGAATGTCTTCGATCAACAAGCCGTGATCCACTTCTGAATGTCCCTTTAGGCGGAGCCGCAGAGGTATCTTTCGACCTAAGCGCCAGTTCGTAAGTGAGCGTAAGTCCACTCGATCTTCGTCTTGCCAAAGTCGCTCCTCCATCTGGCGTATATAAATCGGATTCCGTCCTGAGCTGGACCGCAGACGACGGCCTTGCTAGAGCATTATTTCTCGACCACCTCATCATCTCCTGCTCACGATCCCGCGCCTGTTTTGAGCTACTAAACGCATGCTCAAAGCACTGCTCGGCGGTCAAACGAGTTTTATATACTCTTGGCCTCTGCCAATTGCCACCGTATCTCCTGTACCCGATTGTGTCAGAACTCCCATTGAAGAGTGGCTCCGAAGTTGTTGAGCCCAAGCTGGAGCTCGAGGCAAGAGAGGGCGTCGATCCATTTGATGAGCAAAACGACGGGAAAGCGGAGAGAGTCGGTCGTCCACGATCGACCGAAGCTTCTCGCGCCCAGCCGCGGGAGGTGGAAGAGTTGAACACGAAGCTGGACTTTGACCTTGACAGTGGAGATGGCGACGAATGAGACAATATTGGCAAGATTTCAGAGGGTGAATTCGGATAATCTGGAGCAATTGGTGATGTGCGCGAGACGTTATCCATCGGACCGTCCGGTGGCATCTCCGATGTTGCCACTGCCATAGGGAGAATTGCGTATTTATATGTGAAGCTAACCGTACAGACAAGTTAAGATCATTAGCGGTCTAAGTATTAGCGAAGGAAAGCCAAGCTCACAACGATTATCGTAGATGTAGACCGTGTATTGTGATATATGTCGCCCTCGCTGTGCGTCATTTTCCCTCGGCACCACAAAGTTGTTCGGTCCTGTCAGTTCCAGATTCGATATAATATAAAGACAGCTTTGAGTCGATTCGACTTCTGTTGTCGTAGGAAGAGGTGAGAGACAGAGGAGGTGAGGGGGCGCACCAAGGAGCCCCGGTGAACCATATAGAGGGGATGGCGGATGCGCATTCCTGTCAACGTAAGTTACCGCTTCTCCCGCGACGCCCAGTTGTGTACGTTAATGCTCGGTTCAGCTCAATGATGTCGATCGTCGGAAGCTAATCGTCTTTTCGCACTCCGCCGCCATCGACGGGATTTTGTGTCAGTAGATACCATATCGGCTTCGGCCGAGGCTCATTTAAAGCTCCGACGCTGGGCGCGGACCGTCTCAAAAGTCAACACAGTTGTGAGTGTAAGCGAAGACAGGTGAGACATACTAACGATATAATGCATGATGTTCATCTGGAATCGTGGATGACTGATCAATATCAACAGGATATCCTATTTCCAAATTATACTGGAACCGCAGTTCATCGGCAAGGGCTCCGTCCCAACTAATTATCTTTATCACGAGAAGTAGACCTTCTGAAACACACTTCGAGACACACCATCTTCCTGAATCACCAATTCACGCTCCAACGTGTACCCGGTTCTTCGAGGCAGGTAGACACACCAGATGTACCAATAGATGACGCCGAACAGCGCAATACTTAGGCATACCACAACGTGCAGCTGCCAAATGCACATAAAAGATATTAGCACAGCGGATCTGGGATGCCAGATGATAGCGCCTTACAAAATACGGCAGATGTTCGAAAGGTGAGTAGCCAGGGGCCGGAGGTACGAGCGGGACCACAACGAGAAAGACATTTGAAACAAGGAAGAAAACCGTGACAGCGGGCCACGTCTTGAACGGTGGCGACCAATCCCAGCTACGCCCCCAACGAGTGTGAAGGAAGAGAAGTCCTCCAGCAATAGCAGTGTTTATCAAAGAGTGCGGATACGATGATACTGCGTGAAAATGCCCCCAGGTTATCCGAGAAGGAAAGAAAGTATGAAAAGTGGGAACGTACACTGGAGGACGAAGTTGAACGCATCACCGGGCGGGGGAGTTGCTGCAATGACTGAGCTAATGGCCCATTGCCAGAAGAGTCCGGCAAACGGGGCATTGAATGGTTTATTGCTGGCAAACCATTCGGAGTAAGGTAAAACTCCTTCTCGGCCAAGTTCTTGAACAACTTAAAAAATAACTCAGAGATCCGCGAGAACAGATATCTTTCAAAGGCATATTACCTCTGCCGTGAGTGAAGAGGACAGCCAGCATGTTTCCGAAGACGGAAAGGGCTATTATAGCGCTGACAACCTGATATAATTAGTTCAAGTCGGTTAGAGTTTGAACGACTCATATGCAGTAGATCCGAAAGAAGGTAAACCTACTCGTTCGGTATTTGGACCAAATAGATTCCTGAAGAATAGCGCGCTATGTACACGGAGAAGGATAACTCCGTTAGCTATGCTCCGGCTTAGAAGCACGAGAAATATTTGGGATGACTCACGCGACCACTCGGCCACTACCAAGAATATCTTCCTTTGAAACAACAGCGAAATATGCGACGTTGACGAGCATGTAGACGATTGTGACAAATAGCATAGCCAGCGGAGCAGCCTTCTTAATCGTCCGCACAGGATCTCGAACTTCTGATAAAGCGTAGTTTGCATTTGAATATCCAATGAATGACCTAACATTTTCTCTTAGCATAGCCCAGACAATGATTAGTACTCACAAGGAGCACATACCAGATGATGTTGTACAACGCCGTAACAAATGCATTCGCCTCAAGACGTGTATCTTTCCATAGGTTCTCCCATTCGAAGTTGTCCGTCCGCTTCGCGGGAGAAAGACTTGGAAACAGAAGCACAAACTGCCCCGCGAGCGCAATAAAGATCATTACGAGCAGGACGAAGATGCCGAAGGTGTTCTGCACGCGGAGTCCAAGTTTCAGATTCGTTCCATGGAGGAGAAACGCCGCAGTCAGAGCAAGGACTCCGACGACGCGAGTGTTGGTCGTCGATATAGGCAAAGAAAGAGCGTGCACAGTGTCTGCGGGAGTAACAACAAAAGGGGCAACAGTTAATTTGTCAGATGAGAAACAAGGAAAGTCAAAGCAAATAAGGTGAATCCTCACATTCGCCAAAGACAACAGCACCGCCCGCCGACCAACCCTGCGGCACCACCATGAGATCATCAGGAAAGCGGTATCTCGTATATCAGAAAGTATATCAGACTCACAATCAGGACAGCATACATTGCAAAGACACAGCTCGCGAGGAACTTGGGTTTTCGAAAGATAAACTCGAGGTAGTTTTTCTCCCCACCGCTGCGCGGCAATCCCTATTACAATGCGCGTGCTTGCTTCAGATTGATGCGTTTCGACGGATCTTAAGTTGGGGTCACGTTACCGTTCCGAGCTCAATATACACCGCAGTCCCTGCCGCTGCTATCATAGCGCCCAGTATCCATAGGAGAAGCGACATCCCTACACTGCCACAAGACCGCAGGATCAAGCTCGGGGTGGCATAAATCCTAAAGGAAGTAAAGGAACAACACGGGTCACACTCGAGGACGACATCGAGATATCAATGTTGTATACGCACCCCGTTCCGATAACACGGTTGAAGATGAGGAAGACAGCGCTAAAGAGCCCTGCGATACATAACTGTTGGACAACTGTCCGCTTAAAAGCGTTACAATTGTGATTATTTACCTATTTGCCTCTTCTCGTGGGGCACATCATCGAAAGATTCGCCGCTTGTTGCTGTTAATGAAAGGTACCTGATGAGCAAAAGGGGTCACATACAGCTTTCATATCAGGACATACCACCAGCATCGCCAGCGTGCAGATGCGCCCCATCTATAGGCTCCTGCACCGGTATCTGTCCATGTGCCTTCGCGCCTAACAATGGCTGGCATTCCGATGCCCGTGAACGCGACCTCGACTCGCTGTGGGCTTCACCTCTTGAAGACATTTGTTACTTTTTGTGGTCGTGCTGGTTGCGAGATAAGAGGAAGAATGGCACTCGAAAACATCGAAGGTCTGCTTCCTTTCTGGTGCACGCTGGAGATGTGGGTGTGAGACGCAATGGCATGCAATACCGCGCAATCATCGTGATCAGATGTTATTTTTCCTTTTTCTCACGCTCTTTTCTGGTTCTGCCAGTGGTAGTTCATGCCAAGTCTAATCAAACTATTCCCTCATATCTCAAAAAGAGGAATAGATGAAGGTGAAAGCGAACTGATATTAAAGTTTTAGCGTTTTTCAAACAAACTATCAAGGAGTACCTGACCTCATCGAGCGAGTCGAATAAATAGGTTGATTTGATAAAAATAAAGACAGTACGGTAGGCAATTTTATCCTACAAAAGCTTCTAATAAATAAAAGCATCTAAGTTTCGCGAATGCCGAATTGTTAAGCTATAGATATAGGAGAATCAGCAGGGATATGAAATTAAGTAATGATTGGATTGTCCTTTTGTCGAAATGTGTTTAATAACTTATGCATGTTCTCTATTTGTTTGTCATGCCGTTCTTTGAGTCATGACCCGATCGATGTCTTGTATTACAGAGTTGTCCCAGTTTGCGAGGGTATAATTTCATTTCCAAAGAGGTTTTGAGGAATTTCCATGTCGGCGTGTCGAAACGTTTAGTTATTTTCGGAAGCCTGTGAAGGATAATAAGTCAACACTCATCAGGTATTCGTAGAATGCACGTACGACCTCAGCGTTCGGGTTTGCGTCTCTTCGCTAGTGACGTGCGCAAGTTTCGCTTTCATCGTCGTACTCATCTTCAGAGCTCTCACCTTGCTTTGACGAGCCCCCCCTTTCGTGCACCTTCGTCACATGCCGACGCATGTTGCTCTGCACGCTGAAACGCCGCCCACAGTTCGGGTAGGTACATGCAAACGCTGCGATGCGCAAAGAATAAGAGTGTGCATTGATAAACTCCGATGCCTTATATTCACTTACGTTTAACGCCTGAATGGCTGAGCTCATGAGTCTGATGAACGGGGGTAAGGCGACTTTAGTACAAGGACCACGGCCAGCACGCGGAAGGAATGACCGCTTACCCGGAGACTGCTCGGGCGAGTAAAACGCTTATTGCAGGTAGCACAAACATAGCGGGCGTTGGTTTGTTGATCCTCGGGAATCACCGGGAAAGATGTCGTATGGTACTGGGAAGCATCCAGAGGCGTCAAGCCCGGTCCTCTCATGCCTTCGACTAAAACACCCTGCGGCGATGTGTAGTTAGAGTGAGGCCCGAGAGATGGATGTTGGTGCATGCGCTGAGAGCTAGAATGAGGACGAGATGGAGCAGACGTCCCCATAGCATGGCCTGCAGGATAAATATAAGTATAATCTCGAAATTAAAAAAAATTAAAGAAAACACACTTGAGTTTCCCCAGTTTGCTGGATGAAGTGTAGGGCTCTGTGAGACTTGATAGCTTCCGGGACCGCCGGGGTAGCGAGGCCCTCCAAGACCATGAGTTGCCTGTGGCGGTGTATAATTAGGTGATGGTGGGTTGCGGTGTGTCGCTGTGGTTGCTAGAAGAACAAAAGCTTCTGTCAGTGGCGGGTCTAATGAAATACTTCAAACATGACGATGCAATGTGAGTAAATTACTACCTTGGACAGTAGGCGGCTGCCTGTAGGAAATCTAGAGAATTTTATTGTAGGTAGTTAGCCTTGAACTTTTGGCTGACGTGCGTGCTTCATTTCTCACCCCTCCCTGGTAGCGCGGGTCCGACAAAGGGGAGCGAACTGTTGTAGATCGGTGTTCTCTGTGTCCAGGGGTCGACGAGTAGAGCTCAGCTGTATGAATTGCAAGCTTAAGGATTATCGGAAAGAAGTAGTAGCACGAGACATACCGCCTAGGATATCGCGAATGTGAGGGAGATTTTGTGAACTTGATGAACGGTCAGACATTTTGAGATAAGATGAGGAAAGCTTGTACAGTTCCGTAGAGGTACAGACCTCGGTTTATATGAGAATCGATGGCTTACATGTAGTCGTATATATCGGAGGCTATCCAGATTCCTTAGCGCCCTTGCATCGTTTGGCAAAACTGGGAGGTGCGATGAGACTGCGTTTGATCAGATCGCTTAGTATCCTAGAAGCATTTTCAGCACGAAAGCAGGGATAGATTACTTGAATTAAACCGGCGGAGCGCGCCCAACTCTGATATGACTCCGGTGTCGCATAGATATCATACAGAACGAATAAGGACATCCGACCTGAGACTTGGCTACGAGTGACAGATTGCGTTACGCGTGAACGTGGAGGCGCGGGACTGAGCTCTAGTCATAGATGACTCGCCATCATTCTGGAGAAAGGGAATGATCATAGCGTCAGTGATCAAGCATTGATGCTTGAAGCACTTTAGCGACCATAGAGTGCATTGTAATTCCTTGTTTCTAGCCCACGTTTGGAGAAGGATTCACATCAAGCTCTGCGATCCATCATCTTGAAAGCGACAGGGTCGAGGTGGAAGACGGAGAAAGTTGACCAACGAAGGAGGCCCGGCTGTCCTTAGCTTTCTCGCAGCAAAAGTACAAAGCAACCCAAGTCAGTCACTCCCGCGTTGGCAGAGGATCGAGGGCGGAAGCCATAGCACAGGATACCGATAGACTTCTCCATCTGCCTCGATATTGCACCATCATCACGGTGTCACGTTTCGATGCGGATCAAGCCATCAAGATTCCTGCTCACAGAAACATCGTAAGTAAATATAGCGAACAACTCATAGTAATCCGGCAATACAGTTTAAAACCGGGTACCAGTGACAGACTCACTTCGACTCAACAATCGCAAATTTGCTCTCTTTTTTCCATACACAGATGAGGTTCTAATGTGTAGCCCCAGCAGCAAGTCTGAAACTCTCGATCAATAAGTTCACTTGAGCTGTAAGCGTAATATGCCATCAGATCCATATGTACAGTGTTCACACTGAACGTGACATTGAAGGTCGTCCCTGAACATCATCGTGAGTAATAGCATAGCAGAGGTTTACCGAGAGATACATGCATTGCTTTCATTTTAAGTGCACTTAACAAGTAGCTTCACGGAGGTAGAACCTTGAGCAGGAAAGTTCTGTATCTAATAATGATTGTTGTCATAAAAAGTGCTTACCAGTGTGGAATAAATTAGCGATGCCATCAGGAATCACTAATGGACGTACCTATTTACTCAGGCGCAAATAGCTCCTTCGATTGGTGGGTTTTCTCTGCATCAGGAGATCGACATCATGGGAGCCCGGCTGATTACTTTCATTGTAAGCATCTGTGCATCGTGCGACTCTCAGTATCGCAGACATCCTCAGTCCCCGATAGGCCATTTGGGCGAACGAACCAGGTCTGACTCGGAATTTCGAAGTATCCGCCGATAGGAGTTGCTGCGGGGCTTGAATATAAGGTAAAACAACGGCCACAGGTTGAATACAAATGTATATGTGGAGGTCCATCGCGGGCCCGCAGTCGGCGGCCATCAAAGCGCGACAATCCCAAGTATATCGTCCACATTCTAAACCCCTGTAAATGCTTTGGTGATCGGATCAAGAGAAGGACGACACGGTACTGCTTCGCAGCAAGCTCGGAACAAACGGCGCACAGCATTTGAGCTCTGAATAATTTTGGTTACTGCAAGTTTTCGTCAGCAGTTGAGGGCCGTTTACGGATCTAAACAGCCGCAAGTGGGAAACTATACGGCGCAGCAACCTTGAGAGTCGGGCGACAGTAGACTTGGTAATCCTGCATGAAAAGCGACGTCTTGAATCAAAGATCTTGATGATAGAGCTCCATCGGCTTCACATTGGTGAATTCAAGCCGTTGTTTTCCTTGTGAGAGGCGTTGATAAAGACAAGTAAGATCATGGAGGTTGGAGAAAGAGTTGTGTTCAACAAGTGAAAACTCACACAAACTTAAATCCGGCATCATCCGTCGCGAAAAACGTGAACCGGATCTCTTTCAACGTATTGCCGAATCAGCGCCCTCGCTCATCAATGTCAGCGCTGACATGATTGCTTTATTGAACTCCATCGCAGAAGATATGCAGCCCCGAAGAAACCTTAATAATCACATGAATGTAAAGTACAAGCTGCCATATCACTATCTTTCATTCCGGAACGTTATAACGTTAATCCACAAAGTCCTTACATTCCTCCTGTTCATTGAGAAGCACTCGGATGCATTTAGTTGCTCTGGATGCTCATCAAACTTCCGACGAAAGTCATGATCTGAAGAAAACAAAGGTCGTGAGCGTGTACAAACAGTAGAAAACCGCGTAAAACGTACAAGTCGAGGCCGAACGTCAACAATGTCCTCAGGAACCAAGAAGATAGTAGCATTCATCTTACGGGCGATCGAGATCGCAAGTTTCGCTACATGATAAAGATCGCGTCAGATACGATGACGTGTTTCGAAGCTTAAACAAAAAAAAAAGAACCCACCATTCTGTCGACGATCCTCGTAGTCGCCTGTCTCACCCACGTTGACAATCAAGTTCGGGTCTACGATACCAGGACGCAAACCCTCCAACAAATTAAGGACGAAGATACCAGTAGTCAAGGACGGATCTCTGAATGATCGAACAGGGCGCGCGCCCGGACTGCCTTTCGCGGCAGTCGCGTTCGCCCATTTGAGCATTTCCGTGTCGCTAATAGGGCCACCCTTCCCAGTTTTCGATAGCGAGGTGAGAGTCTGAGTGATGTTCATTCTGAAAGACACAATAATTAATTAACGAAGTAAGTGTAAACAAAATGGAAGAAAGCCACCTCATCAATTGCCAAACAAGACCCAACACGAGCGTCTTGCGACCATCGACAATGTCCGAGCCTTGGATACCGACGAGGTGCATCTGGTTCTGCTTCCCGAGCTCGACAGCGTAGTTAGTGTTCTCGACACTCTTGAAGCGCGACAGTTTTGGCGTGCTGTCTTCGAGATCCACACCTTCGTCTTCGTCGCCGATCGCCCTTTGTACACTCCCGAGCTTGCTACCTGATGGTTTGCTCACACGGCGCCATATCACGCTTCCTGGGAAAACCTTGTTGAAGGCTTGGAGGATGATCAGACCGTCTTTGAGATTCTCGAACAGGTTGTGAACCGAAGGTTCGACTCCAAGTGAGTTGAGCCAGAGAGTGAAGGCTCGCGCCTCGCGCTCGCCCTCTGCATCAAAGTCTTCAACAGCGCCATAGTCT
The DNA here is from genome assembly GCA_910574555.1 of Trichaptum abietinum. Classification (NCBI taxonomy): domain Eukaryota; kingdom Fungi; phylum Basidiomycota; class Agaricomycetes; order Hymenochaetales; family Trichaptaceae; genus Trichaptum; species Trichaptum abietinum. The sequence continues at coordinate 5,745,062 of CAJTBE010000005.1, read as the reverse complement.
TTTGCCTCAGCTTCATCAAGAGGAGCAAGGCCAGGCCAGGTATTGAACAAGTTAGCAGTGAAGGCAAGGTTTAGGCGTGGGTTACCCGCGACCAAAGACGCAGGTGAAAGGTACTTGCGACATCCGATGCGGTCGGCATTCTGTAGCACTTCCTCCGCGCGTTGTTTTAAGTCACGTGTTTGTAGGGGAGCTCTGGAACATTCGTCTGGCTTCAGCTGATTGAGAAGGACCGTGTAGTTCTCGCCATCGCTGACATCTTTACTGAAGTTATTGACTCTTGAGGCAAAAAAAAAAACGTTAAAAAGGAGCATCTGAAGTATGGGCAATCGACATCGTACCTCCTATGCCAACCAGCTTGCTTTAAGTGGTAGTTGAACCACCTTAAAAGGAGCTGATCCGGTGTTAGTTTCAGCAAGTCCTCGATTGTCTCGCCGTCTTCGCATAATCGGTAGAGTTCGGGATGGAGCTTGATGTCCACATTTGCAAGGAGTCCCTTCCTGATGATCTGCCAGATAAGCCCAAGGATAAGATGTTCTCTTCCCTCCGCAAGGTCCGACGATCCAATGTTTACGACGGAACACCCTATGCCCTTAGCTGAGGTGATGACAATGTTGTTGTTTTCGGTAATTTGGAACGCGTTCAGAGGCTTATGCGCGTGTGGTTTGTTAAGAACACGGGTATCAATGGTATCGGGGACGGAGTCGTTGATGAGTTTGCATAGGATTAAACCATCCCGGCATTCATCGAATATCTGCATTGTGTCCGTAGGAATCGGTAGTCGACTTCCAATATCCGGGTCGCCTTCCAAAACCTGATGAAGGTGAAGTTATATCAATCGATATATTAAAGAAGTCAGGAAGAAATGTGCGTACGCTATTGATATGATGCGTGAATTCTCGCCGCTCATCCTCATTGATTGTATGGCTGACATTTGCGTTTGAGCCTCTGACCGTAACCTTGCCAGCTTTCGTAGATAGACCAGAAGCTGGTGCTTGATTCCTGAGCTTGACATTCAGCTACCAAACAATCAGTGAGTTTAGTTTTGATCAGAAAATAAAGTGCTCCTTCTGCGCACCTCAACCCAGTCCTCCAGTTCCACCTTCCCACTTGCATCCACACTGACGTGTTTTAGTGTTTCTCTAGCGCGATCGTAAGATTCTCCGCTCTGCTGCACAGCAGCTATCACGGCTGCTTTGTCTACACGTCCTTGAGTCTCGGTTGGGATTGCACTGGACGTAAAACAGAGTATAGTCAGGTTTCGATGCGCATACAGTGATCTTATTACGTTTACGCACTTGAATCGATTGATTAAGTCGAACATCTCCTCCTGAGTAACCTCAGGATATTTTCTCTGAAGTCTTATGGCCTGCATGGTTGAGTTCGTTGTCGTCGTTGGTGGTGAACGGGGTAGGAGAAGAGGCAATGCGACTGCGCCTTTAGAAACAGGCGAAAGGCTGCGCTGAGGGCTTGTATGACGTAACTGCCTTCTCCAACTTGGGTAATCGTTTTGGATCACCATCTTCCCTTTCTCTTCTTGCTCTTGCTCGTCGTCGTCCTTGTCCGCAGCAACACTGGGCGCAGCAGAGAAAAGTACTTCTTCGATACTGCGTGCGGCGATACACGACTTGTCTTATATTACTCTGATAACTGCGCCTCACGACTGCGGGCATGCTGCGCCTACGTATGGCACTGTCACCAATCGCGCATTCCCCTCGTGTTAGAATTGCCGACATTAAGACATTTACCGCTGGCTGTTCTGAACCTACTCATCTGCAGAACCAAACTCTGGTGTCGATCTGTGGCCAGTTCTTGCTCCAAGCAGAACGAATGGGAAGCTAACTGGCCAATGGATCAGTCTCTAACCCTAACCCAATACAATAGTGAGGGGAAATCTAAGAAGCTTGCGAAAGCTAATATACTTTCGAGCAGATAGACGACTTCTCTGGGCACTGCCCAGGTCAGCTTGGAGGGGACTTAATATCATCGGATTGCTTGTGCGGCGTAGTTCCTCCATGATAACACTTTGATTATCCCGCGATAATCGGAATATTTGTCTACTATACCCAGCAACTGAGTGTTGAACGACCTCATTTGTTACCGCGTTCCGCACAACGAGATTAGTCAATGGAGTGAATATCTATCTGATCTATGCGTGTATCCGACTCGTCAAACAGTGGGGCGGTGTTCGGGAAGTGAGTGAGTTCGTAGTCATTTTAACTAGATTACTCGCTGAATTTATCACCAGGCTCGAAACCTGAATATTGGGTACTACAGAAAGCTTATATCTACTGGATACGCCTAGGTTTTCGCCACACGTCGAACCGCCCCTGGAACCTTCCTTAGATAATCCATTTACTTTGACATTTACCTTCCGATTTCCGCAGCACATCACTGATTCTTTTGATTTATGCGTTGATGATCACCAGGCTTCATTGACCCTCGACTATGCTATCCATGTTAGCCAGTGCCCTCAATGCAGCAAATCTGTATCAGCTTAAAGGGAGAAAGTAAAGTGGTCCGCTTACAGTACGTGATATCAGTACATCCGCATACTTGTGTAATGTCTGATTTACTTCTGCCGAAGGCCAGATTTATCTCTCACGTTATTTTACAACATACCCTCTATAGGCCTCTATCTCAGTGTTGTCCATTGTACACTGAGAATCTCCCAGGCCCATCACAGAAACCGCTTGAGGCAATCAAACGATATAATGCTTGCCGTCGAACGAGCTGAACTCTGGTCTGGCGCCTGAGTCTCTATGCCATTGCGGAGCGTTGGCACTGTCATGTACGTTCGACTACTGCTATTTGTAGCCATCAGACTCTCGACACTGTAATGTCTCACTCGATTCAAACAAGTGTTGTACATGTTCAGATCAGCGTATGTACTGTACAAGGCATGACACCATAGTTTAGGTACTCATATTATTACTGCTTTCATCACCTTCATAGTCACAGTTAACTCCATCTGACTTTCAACATATTTGGAAGAACTGATGCTCTAACCTATGACTATCAGCCAGTTAACAACCTGCACTTCGAGAAAATGGTTAAGGAAGAGGGGTGGGGGCGCAGATCTAGGTGAAAAGGGTATATCAGTACCACCTTGTACTAGTAGAATATACTAGCCTGGTCTCACTCCAGCATCTCGAATGGGGGCGGGTGGGACGGTCAAAACCCCACTAAACCCGGCTGACGGTATAATTATCGTCAGCGTGGTATGTACAGGCGTGATGGGTACGATTAAAGTTGCGGGATGTGTTGTGTGCACCGTTATTGTAGTCGGCACCGTTGTCGGCGGTTCTGGGACTATACACGTTGCACCGGAGCAGCATACATTCCCAATTGTGATTGTATAATCTTTAGTCGCTCCAAGACCGATTGTAATGTCGAGGATAGTTGTGATCGTAGTAAAAGTGACATGGCCGTTGAGTACAAGTGGTGTACTCAGCCCACAAGGGGAGATCCCAAGCAGGGCGGCTGAATTTGTTGCTTTTCAAATAGGCACGTATTCTCAGACTCGAAGGCATTACCGGTAGTCATGTTAACGAGGAGTGTAAGTGAGCAGAGATCATGTCTGATCAACCCGGCGCTGAAGAACAACATGCGGTGAAGGAAGCTCTAGGTCTTCCTGCCAATAACGTAGAGTGTGAATGGTTCAGCCTGGAGCGGGGAAATCAGCGGGGAAGGGGTATCATCAAAAAGTTCAAGCATACTTTCATGACCGAGAAACAGCCGGGAATATCGAGAGACGTTTATTGGTGGAAGAAAAGCTTCAACTGTACGTTCACGTATAATACGCTTTGCTTCGAATGTTGACCATAATCGCCTTTCACAGAACTCGTGAGAGAAAACGAGGAAGAAAGACGAAGCATACCTCTTGCCCCTCTGGTCTTGAAATGCGCTTGAAATTAGCGAGTGTTGAAAAGAGCAGTATGGGGAGAAGCTTCATGCTGTTGCACTTAAGAAAGTTTGCGCGGTGCCACTTTGTTTCAACAGGACTGAGATGTATCAGAACGCTTCGATCTATGGATATGTAATCTTAACGTGTATTCATTCTCAATCACCCAATGGATTATAATTGTATTCAATCACACTATTCGTCAGTGTTGAATACAAAGATTGCTTGAATATAAATACCTTTTTAACCAATACTTTTCAACACAAACACCTGAGAGAGCCCCTTTTTTTCAATAGTAATCCGTTCAAACGCGGGACAAAATAACGTTGGCGAAGTCAGGAGTCGAACTCCTTAACTCCATTAGATTACATAATATATCTTTTTCACAACCTCAGAACCACTGAGTCATTGTACCATACTATCCTACCAAAATATTTAATATATGTAGACGTCTACAGTAAGGCCTAAGTCCAAAAAAGCTTAACTTGTCATTCTAGTTCTCAAATAGTGTTCAATCCTAATATAGAAGATAAAATTTTGAAAACAAAGTGACATCATTTCTTTTCAAAACAAAGCGTCGGCTCACGCAAAGTATTGAAGACAATTACAAGTAAAATTATTGAAAACAATACAGATGCAAGTCCATTTCATTGCATCTCCTGTCTCTCCCGCATAAGTCGCATACTCTGACTCCGCCAATCCTAGAATGAACGCCGCCGTGGCCGAAGCGTCCGCCATGCCGATTAGCGATTTTATGCGCGGGTCGTTTTTCGATGCACTCGATAGCTGCTGCCTGACGTACGACCGCACGTCCGCACCGATGTACGCGACAGGGTCTTCCGTGATCGTTTCGGACGCCGCAAGCTTCGAGTAGGCCGCTTATTATCCTGCGCCTTGTTCCTCGAAGTCGAGTGCACGCAGCACCTCGTCTGGGTCCTCCGCCACTGTCTGCTGCGCGGATTTTAGGTGCGTGGCCGCGCTGAGGAGTTTGACGAGCTCGGTGAAAGCTGTCGGCCTAAAGGTACTCGGTGAGTAAGCTATAACGACATCGAAGACGATCTGGTTGATCCTGGACTCACCACTGCCTTACTGAAGACTCCGACACCATCAACGAGCTCTGCGTCAGCATCCTCGTGAAGCCTACAATGACCACCTTCCTGTCTTTCGGCAGCATCTTGGGGATCTGTGGCAGGACCACGTTCGCCAGCAGCTGCGACCAAAGCCTGCCCAGGTACGTCAGTCGCAATAGATGAGCATTCAGAACAGACAGGACTCACTGGGGCTGTACCTCCTCCACAGAGCTGATCGAGAAATCCGGGCCAACGTCGCCCACGGGGATCGCCATGATGAATACGAAGAAGTAAACGAGGGCATAGACGTACGCGTCTGTCCGCGCCGTCTGCAGTCGCGTGAGCAGCATCGTCACCACACTTTTCATCAAGGATTTCAACGCCGCGCTTGTATTATACCTCACGACAATCTGCAGCAGCTCGATGCCCCGCGCATCGTTGACACGCGATGAAATGAGCTTCTGCTGCACGACGGCCAGAATAGCGGTGAACTGGCCGGTCTGTGCCATTTGCGCAGCGTCCCGTGCAAGGAAGGCGCGTAAGAGGCGAACGAGAGCAGGGATGGAACCCTTCTGCGCCCAGGAAGCGGGCTGGAGGAGGAAAGGTAGGATGGAGCGATAATCGGGAGGAACGTCGCCGTCATGGAGCTCGAGCATCTGCGAAAGGATTTGGTAGATGTACGGAATGAATTCCACACTGACAGCACTCTTTTGTAACACTCACCTGTGCGGTTGCGCCCACCGTAGCCACAGCCGTGAGGAGGTACACGCTTTCGTCCTTTCCCTTCCAGCTCTCTTCGTCACCCTTCTTCCTGTTGTGCTCCTCCAGCCCGTTTCCAAAGAACTTCAGGACGACTCCGGTCGTCTCAGCTTCGAAGCCAGACGCGACAAGCGCACGGAGGACGTCGGCCGCAGCTTGACGTCGAGTAGTTCCCTCGGCAGTCAGGCCGCCGATGGACGACGAGGAAGCCGCGAAAGAGAAATCCACTCGGACGTATTCCAGAGGATCGTCTTCGAATTGCTCCACCTCGTGTTCTGTGGTAGAGATAGATTTAGTAAAGTGAGGGGGGATGAAAGAGAAACACTGCATGCCTCGTAATGTGACATGAGGCACCACTACGCCTTTGATCAGAACGTTGATCGTCTCTTTCTCTGCAAACGTCGCTTTGTAGCTTCCTGACCGAAAGACGAGCCGAGGAGACGTAAACCTTGACTGAGCAGTCCGTCATACGCAATTCCAGATCTCTGACCACTTCCGAAAATTCCCCAAAGAGCTGTGACAAAGGCTGGTGCGGTATTCGAAGACGAGAGGACCTCCGGGCAGCGATGGGTATATGGCACAAACGTTTTCCCACGGCTACCTGAGACAAAGCGTGAGCGCAACGAACGCAACGATGTACCATTACTTTAAGCTTCACCAATAATGTTCTTGGCTTTAACCACCCTCGAGCTATCTCGAAGCACCCTATGGAAGTTATGCGCCAATATGTCAAAGCCGCCTACTACAATGACAACGTCAAGCCCGATAGCCGCCTCCTCGCCAACTGTGCGCTGGTCTGCTAGGCATGGTCGGCTCCAGCTCTAATGCTACCCTTCCGTCACGTCTCTTTGCGCTCATAAGGATATGGCAGAATATATGTTGGTGTTGACTTGCGAGGCACACTGTAAGGTCAGTGGCAACCCGGAGGTTCTAGTGACGAGGGCATGCTAAGTCTTGACTCTGCTACGTGGAGCTGGAGGGCCGGGAGGGGGCGACGGTCGTGGATGAAAGGGCGCAGGAGACGGAGGCGCTTCTCCCTTGGAATGTACACGGGCTTGTTTTGAGGAGCCGGGGCAGTACCAGGACTAGGAGAGTCATTTGCCAGCTTTCTGGAAGGTAAAGCTGGCGGAGGTTGCGAAGGTGTTGGTGGCGTCGATGAGCTAGGAGCTAGCAATACTGGAAATGGTCGAGGCGGCGGGGCGGCGTTACCCTTCCGGGTAGAGTAGAAGGCGGTGGTGGTACCTTCCGAGAGGGTCGCTAGAGGTATGACTCCCGGAAGGTGTAGCTGTAGGTACATGAGGAGCTGAACGCGGTGAAGGAACAGTTGATGGATGATGATGCAGAGGAGATGGTGTACGTCGCACGACCTCTGTTTCCTTTGCTATTGATTGACAGGATCCTTTTTTTTGAATACTAATGGGCCTCTTATTTGTATTGAATATTTTGTATTTTCTTCAATATTAAACTGTTCGGACAAACCAAGTGTCTATAACTTGACTTGATGTTATACAAACGGTATATATAAGGCTGCAGGTACTATTTTTTAAAAGGCCTTGTGGTCTAGTGGTTATGAGCCTGTGTTTGGCTCGAATCCATTCAGACCAACGGTTCGAGTCGCGCTGTGAACAATTGTTTTTCCTGTTGTTACGTAAAATTGTGGATTGTATTCAAAAAAAATGGAATTGTATTCAAGCAATCTTTGTATTCAACACTGACGAATAGTGTGATTGAATACAAATAATCCATTGGGTTGCTCTCATTCTCGAGCGTGACAAATAGGAAGGAACCCGATTGAAGCGTAGAAATATATGAAAGATTGTCAGCTGAGATTTATTCGGCGAGCTGGACTCTAACAGCCAAAGTTCCTGAATAGTATCACCTCCGCTTAAAGACGAGCGGCAACCGAACGGGTCTGTATCAAAAACTTCAATGGCATAGTTCAGCAAAGGGCGAATCAAGACGTACGTGGTCGTCACGCCAATTTTAACCTGAAAGATACGTGTGTATCGCTCTTCAAATGTCTCGGACACGTACTGCGGTTCTTCTTTCACCTGGACCTTGTAACGTGCAAGCAGAACGGCCAGAATTGCAGTTGCTTCAGTCTCTGAGAATCTATTGGGCGGACAAAATAGCTTAGTATAATAGAGTGCATCTTAAGAAAAGCAGGCTGACCGTCGTCCAATACAGGAGCGGGCACCTGAGTAGGAATGGTTAGAGATCATAGATACTAAAATAAAGGAGAGGAAATCTTTACCACCGCTAAACGGAAGGAAGGCATCCCGAGGCCAGTTCTCCAAAAAACGCTTAGGCTTGAACTCGTGAGGATCTTTCCAATATCGAGCTATATTATGTGAAGCCATAAATTTGCAGGTTGGACAATTAGGATCATCTGAGCACTTACGGTTGTAGTGTATACCTGCAGTATGGATTATGATATCACTGCCTTTTGGGATGGGTACATTTATTTTATCTCCATTTGAGTTCGTCGTTGTCAGCGACGTGTCTTCTGCACTGAATTTTGGAATCGTAGTGACCTGAATGGATGATCATTTGTAAGCGTGCTGTCTTCCAAAGGTCACAGATGAAAGTTTGATAGGACCAATCACTGACTGGAGGGAAAAGCCTCAATGTCTCATGGAATGCACTGCAGCGAAATAGGATGGGTCAGGCTATTGCATTTTCACTCTCAGAACGAAATAAGCTTACGCTGTAACGTAGTTCAGTCTGCTCATATCCTCATAAGTCTATAATAGCGTCAGTCTTAGTGTAAGCTCTTGGGTATTAGGCTTCGCCAACCGGTAGTCGTCCACCTGGCAGAACACTCATGATGTGCTGGTACAAGATCTCTTGTTCGTCTGGATACATGGCGAGAAGACCAAGTGTGAAGCACAGCGTATGAGCCGTGGTCTGCAAGTTATCAAAATTTATGAGACTTTAGTTAAGAGGTTGAGATAAGGGATACATACCTCATGTCCGGCAAGCAGAAAGATGAATATGTCACCTGTTCAGTAGTTCGGAAAAGCAATAAGAATATTTGCGGTCAGTGTGAGTGGAAATTCTTACCGATAAGCTCGCTATCAAGTAGCCGGGTATCTGCACTATCTTCTTCATCCAAATTCGCGTAAAGGAGGTTGGTGAAGAGGTCATGCCGGTCGACTTGTTTTTCCGCCGAGCGTCGCTCGTTGATCATTTCTTGCATGTATTTCTATTTTGATAGTCGCAGATCAGTAGCAGCCCATCACAGCTCTAAACGGGTCACCTACGTGTAGATCGTAGAAAGCGTCACGGATCTTTCGAACCTTTTCACTGAAAAACAATACTTGGCGCGGGAAAACAGCGGTGTATATCATATAGTCGGATATCATGTGTAGAGCATCCTTGAAAGGCATGACATGGCCAGGCGGGACTTGCAGGTCCTCCGCAAATGAGATAGTGCGGCCAAATCCTGATCACAAAGGTATGATTATCTTACTCAGTGAGTACCAGATGTTAATCATAACTTACCTGCGGAGCCGATAACGAACAGAGTCAACTACAAATATGCACGGTCAATTATATTTGGTGGAAAGAATATCAAGAAAACAGAACGTACCGGGAGTGTAATATCGACTGCATTTTCAATGACCGCTACTCCTTTATTCTCCCAAACATTGTCAATCATGTCCATTGTAATGCGGACGGCCTCCTCCCAAACTAGTTTATTATTTGGCTACACAACATCCAGAGTTAGTCAGGAACAAGGTCGCTCTATCACCAACGGTCCGAAAGAAGGTTATCATGGGGTATTGGCAAGTATCTTACCTCCGAGAAAGCTGGGTTTGCTATCTTCCTGTGCTTCTTCCATTCATCGCCCTCTGTAGTTATGATATTTCGACCAAAGATATTGACAGCATCGTACTGTTCCGTAGGTTTCGGCCAGCGAGCCCTCCAAGAAGTAATTTCCTAAAGATAAGGCTGTCAGGCACATGTACTTTCTGAGGCCAGACGCTTCTTTCTTACCTTTGCCACTTTGGCGTCTGCGATCCAGAACATAAGGCGCGCCCGGGGCCACATGGATACCTAATGCCAAAGAAGAAATAAAGATCAGAGAACACAGCTATGTGGCTTGGACATCGCGTGTGTACATACGAGGGAGATGATATCTGACTTATAGTTCTTGAAATCTAAATGTGTGATTTTAGTTTCACAATCAGCTAAAGGATAACTGCATCTCATACCTTCGTACTTCTTGATCATGGCATGGGTATTGCCCAAGGTAATCAATGGGATCTGGAGAGCAATTAGATTCGCAGGGATACTTGCAGGGCTCAGAAGAAGGCGGAATCCAGGGAAGTTGCTATCAAGCAAGAGTTAGCTGTGGCATATGTTGGGTAAGAGGCATTTAAACACACTGTATGGACTTCAACGCTCTTAGATAGTCCAGGATGAGCTGGACTGCATAAATAAGCGGTAAAGAGCACAATAGCACATATCCGGTCACAGGTATTTCCAGCATGCTTTGTAGGCTTTGGATGTGCGCAGAGTGTGCGTGAGATCAAGAGCAGAACTTCCTGTGTCTTCCAAGTCAGTTAAAGCACCTTTATATACAGGTCTCGCTAACCTGCATGAGAAGACCGGCGATTATTCCGCACTGTAATGGCTTTGGCATAAGCAACTATGCTGAATGTGCTATGTTTTCGCCCACGAAGTATCGTCATCGCTTGATGGGGGAAAGAACCACAGAATGAAAGGTGAAAGAAGCTTCATCAAACTTCATCAATAGCGAGCCTAAAATAGCCAACAGAAAGCGAAACATAGCGCCATCCAGACCTGGTTTGTGGAGGTTATGACTCCTACTGTCATCTTTGATATAACCGAAACAAATCAATTTTGACTTCAAGAAGCTTCAGAAAGAAACTCACATTGTCAAAATGCAGGCTGTAAAATATATATCCAAACGACTTCCGACTCCAACTTACCGCGATGTATTTTTGATCATTGAGATGCGCTACGATCAAATCAGACATTCCAGAATTCAAGTAGGCTTGTAACCAGCGCCGTGGATGAAAGGCAAGGGAGAGAGATAGTCACATAATAATAGGTAGCACGGCTAGCCGCGCAAAAGGCTTCGGAAGGCTGCGGAGAGCTGCGGAGAGCTGCGGAGGGCTCCGGCAGTGAGAGCTGCGCGGACTCGGAGGGCCGCGCAAGGGAACTAATAATAATAAGAAATCAGATAAAATGTTATAGAAATATAAATCAAATTACCTATCCAATCACAAGGCAGTGACATCAAATATCGTGTCGACGTGCAGATCATTTGAGCTGTCAGAAAGGCCGCAAGTCGCGTCGCGTCTCTTCATCATCGACCACGACAACAAGGACGACTAAACTTCGAGAGCACCTTCCTTAAATGATAGGAAGGAATTCCCTTTTTAAGACACGGCACGTTTTGGCGGGCATTCGAGACAGTTACTATCGCCAGGCTTAGATACGCGCTAGGGGTAGCGGGAATCTTGTCTTGAGGTAGGGTTTGGAACTCGTTCTCTTGAGTGATTTTAACATAGTATGTACTTCCCTTAGATTAACATTGCCAGGTCTGTGCTCAAGTAAAAACCTTTATTCACTCGAGTTATACTCACAAATCTCAGCGATCGCATCTCCTCATTATGCGCTGTGACCTGTCAGGCAAAAGGCCGCAAAACTCGTCCATGTCGACCTTTCACTAGCAACTCCCACCGCTAAAAGCTATTTCTACTCGGTCATGCTGCAACGAATTCAAGATACCCTTGACTCGACTCTGCGCAGAGGTAATTTCTGGTTGTGCAGCCTCTAAGGACTCAGAGTTAGGAGGGCATTCCGAAATTCATGCACCAGTTCCGACGAGGCTGGTGCCGACCGATGATTTCTCCAACGCTCTTTGCGCGAACTTGAATATAACGCTCATTTTCGTGCGGACTTCCGAGTCACTGGCATTGACGAGCTGGACTGTACTTTCACGGCCATGTCGTCCATACTGTATCACACCCTTTCTCTTATCAGATTGACACCTGATCTCATTGACTGGCCTGCGTAATTCTTTGTTCTCGTCATCGAATGACCAGTCATGATATGCCGTAGACCCTCTCCCAGCCTAAAAGCGCATCTCTTCGAATAACGACAATGGTGGATGCTGTTCCAGAAATTCCGACAAGTATGTATTATAAGTACATCTCTTTTCTCACTTCTTTGACGAACAAACACCAGTTCTTCAGAAACCGCTATCAACTTGTTACCGTGGGCTGAAACTCAGTTAACTCAGGCCAAGGTCGCCTTTCGACGCGCGACTTGCGTAAGGGCGTTTTTGCTTAGGAACATTCTCAGATCACACAGGCACCCGTGGTAATTGCAATTTGGTTCTCTACTTCCTATCCCCGCAGATAAAGCCTTTCCCACTGAAGTAGGGACGGGCTCAAAAAAAAAACGCGCCAGCCTTGGAGGGATAACCAGCAATTAAGTTTAGACACGTCAGGTCTTGCTGGACGTGAAAACAATACCGAAGCGCGGTTCGGACTCGCCCGATAACCGTCCAGGATTCTAATTCCTCTACCAACCCTTCTGCCCATTCCCTCGTGGCGATGTCGGAATCGATGTTCCGAGTGCTAGTTCTACTTTTAAGCTCTTTGCCTTAGTGGCAGAACTACTCGGGAGTGAACCTTGCTGGAAGCCGACGTGCTGGTTGTTGGTGTTGAGGACCCCTAGTAAAGAGCGCGTGCTGCTTGAGGTCCGAGCATTGGACACTGTGGCAAGACTACGACGCGGAAGAGGCCATGCCAGAGAAGGCGCAACGGAGCGGCGGTGGAAGCGGGCTACAGTGGAAGGTCGACGATGGGTGGTGGAAGTCCATGGTGGTGGAGGTATGTAGAAGGCCAAGCGGTACTTGAATCCTAAAGGATGGAATGATGGTGTGCGAAAGTTACAGAAGGCGTAAGAAAGAAATAGGTTAAGGAAGAATGATTGGACGAAAGACGAAAACTATCATCGACAAATAGAGCAGTGACGATCATCCAGACTGGGACTCTTCCGCATATATCCCGATTGTAAGGGTTAGTCAGCAAGGTCAGGCGTATATCACGATTTCACATCAGGTCTACAGCAAAGAGGGCATAGCCATTTTTTTAGATGTCCGAAGAGCAGGACGGGATAAGCAATAACAGCTACTGCAGTCCACTATTATGATATTGCTGTATCTACAAAACCGACCGCATCTCATTCAAGAAAAGTAGATATACAATTCCGTCAATGTAGCTAGACAACTACTAGTTCAAGTTGTCACATATAATCTCATTTACTTTCTGAAGCGAACGCGCAAAACCTTCATTGACCAGGCTCTGGATCTACAAATCTCAACGCACTATTCAATGTATACATTTATTGACCTACGACTTAGTAGAGAAACTAAGCGGTGGTAGGAAGGCAAACCTACGTCAAGAAAGCGAATTGAGATTACCTCGGTGACTAGCTGATCAAAGGAATTTTACTCACACCAGCACTCGGAAGGGAGGCATGAGGGAGAGTTACGTCACCGCTGAATCTTGCCGAGGGAAGTGTCACAGTCAATGTCGTATGGAGCGGGGTGACTGGTACAGCAATAGTCGCAGGTAAAGTAACTGTCACTGGAAGCGTCGTCGGTACCGTGGTTGTCCCCGTTGGTGTCGCGCATGTCGCACCGGGGCAGCAAGAACTACCGACGGTCGTTGTAAAGGGGTGAGTCGCTGTGACGCTAATGGTTAAACCGTCTACAGAGGTCGACGTTGCAAAGCCAAGATTCCCGCTAAGGGTAAGGGGAGTATGCAGCGCACAAAGCGCCGCAAGGCAAGGCAGACCCTGACGCTCTTCGAGTAAGTGCGGGTCTGCGAAGGCAGCGAATGCGATAGCGAGTGACACGATGAAGGAGATGTTCTTCATAGTGAAGCAAGTGCGAAGAAATCAGCTTGGTAGTGTTTGTGTTCGTCAATAAGACTGAGCTAAGATGGTGATCCTGGGTGGTCTTTTATACGTTTGGAACCAGTGTTTGCGACAATTTGGCCTACATTTCTAGGCCAGTGGGAGAGGCGTGCGGGAGACAACGTTGGAAATGAAGATGACATTCTACGAAGACAGGACTCCACCGTCGACACTTTGGAGTAATGATAATGGAACAGGATTAGCAGCTCACAACAAAGATGGCCCCAGTATCACACATCTGAGTTTGGTAAGGTCGAGCGCGATTGCTAACATAATGACTTCAGTATATCCCTCAACGAGAAGGCAGGCTCCTTGAACAAGTAGAAGAACAAGAAGGGGAAAGCACCGTAGTGGATCGTGATGATAGCTCAAACTGCGTGAACTTGCGATGGGGCAGAGACAATGCGCTTCGATTAGCAAGCCAGAAAACAGAATTTACCATCCACGATCCATTCAGAGGAATCAGATAGAGGCTTGATTCGAAGAAATAAGTTGCGACCGTGCAAAGTGACATGCTTTGTGAGAGATGTACGTGAGATCAGTAATCGTAATAATATATGAAAACAAGCAGAGCACAAACTCAACATTAGACCGAGCATTTCAATCATCGAGATTTCTGAGTACTTGTTAGTCACAAACCCAGCAAGTTGTGATCCAATTCTGATACTCAACTACGATAAATGGATGAATGACAAACGCCCTGTTCACATGCAGTTCACGGAGTACGCAACTTCTGTGCTTTACTGCATTGTAAGGGGGAGAAACATCTCCTCCTACAAGTTCCAGTACATATTTAGGCCCGGATTGTCCTTCTTCCTCGCGCTAAAGTACCTTGAATGTAGCCACAGCCAACTCATAGTCCGGTCTTATTCGGTTAATTCCTATGGTAAGATTTACTCCGTACTGCACGAATGAATCTCAGTAGTAATCGTACGAGGGGGAATCTGAGGTTCATATCGTAACCTATAACGAATATTACTCCGCACGAATTGAACATTTATGTTAGATTGACTTACAGAATTATTATTCACTTACTTAAACATCTGACCGAGAGTTCGAATAACTTGCTCATCATTTGAAAGCAGAGAAAGGATGGCCTCCCTATACATCAGATATTCTCATTGGCGTTACCTGTATCAAGATCCTCGATTAGTGCTAACTCAATGGAGTTTTGCATGTACATACCTTTCGTGGGAGAAGTGACGATCAGGCACTGAGCCGGGCGTAGAGCCTGATGTTGTCAGCATCATGATCATGATGTACATAGCAATGTCAAGAGCCTAACGACTTCCAGTTAGAGAGTGGGTTTAAATTGTACCGCACCAATCAACGTAAGGCGCAAGCGCCTCGCTCACGGGTCTAAGCATTCCTCCATTTGATCGTTGAATAGTTCACCCATAAAGAAATCAATAAACATCATTCACAATAACATGTGGACAGATATTGCACATCAAAGGATAACCTATCTGGTATTCGGATGGAGCTTGTGCACATGCTCAACAACCGCTTCTTATGTCACGATAGACTGTCATTCGGCTCCGTCATGAATTTTCAAGTTTGGCATAGAGCTCAAGCCCGTCGCCACAAAGCGCGCCGTCCCTTGAAAGAACCTAAGTGGGAGCTTGTAAGTATTTTGCGACAAAGTTGACTGTCAGAGAAGAGAGGGTAACTACCGCCACAGGTTTGGAGATTGATGATGGCGCAATGCAGAGTAGGCACGATCGTGGTAACTAACCCGGAACTGATGTCAGAAAACCAGAGCAAGCCAGCTTCAGGCTAAACAACTATTGTATATCATTAGAAGTGTTGTGTGACCAGTTGAAGCGTCCGAAAGTATACGAGCCATTGTTTGGTCTACTGGGTGCCACAACCAATGAAGAAATCAAGACTTTCAGATAACGTCCTGAAACTTGCCGTCTGAATTCAGCATTTCTTCGCCTTGAACCTGGACCTTCGTCTGCGTAACGTTCTGGCAGCCGCTTAATTTGAGACACAAGAGTCCTGTCTGTGAAAAGTAATAACGACGGTGCAGAAGAGATGAGTATCGAACAGGGCCGAAGCTTGTGGACCGTGCTGGAGTAAGGAAAAAGTGAACGAACGCAACAAGGCATGCGGGTACAGTTGAACTTGAAATCACGCACGTACAAACAGGAACAAATACTACCAATTAGTAATTAGTAGGTGGCCCGGGACCGAGTCCAGCACATCGCGCTTTCCCCCTCGCCGTGCACAAGCCAGAAGCATCAAGTAGAAAGAAGAGATTATGATTGTCTTTTGTCCTGTGGATATGCGAATGTTGACCGACTTTTTTTGTTTTCCGATCGTGTTGGCGGTAACATCTTGACTCTTCTCTGAATGCGGTCTAATACGTTGCCATTGGATTCTCATGACTGTGATCCCTCAACTTATTCCAGACAACCGATTTTCACATTATCAAAAGCCATGTAGTCACAAAACAAGGCATATCGTGATAAAACATGATCACAATCACAAGCGATATCCAAAACTCCGAAAGCGCATATTCTATGTATATAGTATAGACTTTCCAACTTGAAACCTCTTAAGCGCAGAGCTAAAATAACGATGAGTATTAGGCCGAATGCGAAAGAGGAAGATACGTACACCGAGGGTCGGAAGAGGTACATCTGGAATATCCACGGTACCACTGAACCCAAGGGTCGGAACAGTCAACGTCGTGAGTGTAACACCCAAAATGACAACAGGAATTGTAATGTCTGGTAGTCCTACAGACACAGGAACTGTGGTTGGTAGTGTTGCTGATTCGCATGTCGCACCGGCGCAGCATCCGGCGCCAATAGTCGTGGTAATGGTCTCAGTCACGCCGAGAGTGAGAGCGACATCCGTCAATAGAGGGAGGTTTGTTGTAATCGTGGCAGAGACGGGAATATCGAGCGTGATGGGTTCACCCAGTCCACAAAGGGAACCGGCGCAGGTCGAGGCCTGACGCTTCTCGAATGCGTTCGCGTTCGCGAAGGTACCAGTCACAACAGCTAGCAACACGAAGGAGGAGATGTTCTTCATAGTAACGTGTGTGTGTGTGAAGTACGTAGCTTAGTAGTCGTCTATGTTATTGAGAAAACTGAGAGTCGGAGGAAGATCCTGTAGCCCTTTTATGCGACTAGACATAGTATTTGTGCCAGTTTGGTCTAGAATCTCGCCCTGAAAAAGTGAGAAGTGCGAGGGCCAGCATAGGCCAAGATAGTATAATTTCACCATGAACATGATTCTATTGTCGATGATTGGAGTATTGCCGATCATTTAAAAAATGGATCTTCGTGACTGAGCTAGTCGAACAGGCAGGGTCGAACACGTACATATGACCTCCTAAATATCGCAGAAGAATCTTTAGCAGGGTCATTGAATAAACGGCGAACCAAGAGTGGTAAAGCACCGGGCTTGAGCAGTAGCGGATGTATTTTCAAAGCCCGTGGCATCGCGATGAGGATCGAGACTTTGCGTTAATGTCGACAAGGCAAAAAATAGCTACGACGATCAACTCATAGAAAGTCAGGTTGAAGCTAGATCAGGAGTAATTTGCGGCTACAATATAATAAACTTAGAATGAGATCAGTGGTCGAACTGCATTGGGAAAATAGACTTGGAACGAACTCATGTCATCAAGTGAAGCTCTGCATCGGAAGAGCCTATATTTTCTGATAGAAATGCTAGTCACTCAAGTATATCCAGTGAGGTTTGTGAGAGCTACAAGGGGATGGGAAGTAAAAGCCACTGGCAAGGCACTTGCCGTTGCGATGTATTCTGACACTCACCTGCAATAATTGATCGGATGAGCATTGTATTGCTAGATGTATAATGCAAGCCACAACATAGCCAGAGCTAGTACTTTCCTCCGTTCCTCTTTCACACAAAAGAGCAACTTTGCCTCTACTGGCAACAAGGCATTGTTGATTCTCAATAGCACTTCATTGTCCAAGTTCCCCCCAAAAAGTCCTATTTGATCTCGTCAGTCCTCCGAGCTTCAGTATAAGCGTAAGGCCATATCACCTTTTCTCATCACACTGAAGTAGCCAAATAGTAGCCACAATCACCCCTACTAATGTTTATCAGACCTCAAATAATAGGCTGGTCCGATCGGCGTAATTCTATGGATACAGTTATTCCGTACTGCATAGATTGATGTTTCTGCGAAGCATGTTTAATAGTTATACGAAGGATAATCTGAGGTTTAGAACCTAAGCCATGTGCATAGGTTCTACACGTAACTGCTAGTCTAAGTTAGTTGTTTCCTAGACATCTACTATTCACTTACTTTCAAATTTTGTCCGAGAGTTCGCATAATTTGCACATCACACGAAATTAGAGAAAGGAATCCTCCCTTCCGGAGATTGCCATCGACGCTACCCAAATCCTAACTCGGCCAGTACTTATTCATCGGAGCCTTTACCATGGACATACCTTTCGCGGGAGAGGTGACGATCAGGCACCGAGCCGAGTCTCGGAGCGCAGTTCTGACGTTGCTATAATGTAACGATGTCAAGAGTCAAACAATTCCAAGGGTCTAACCATTCGAACCAGTTAGAGCGCGGGTTCAATACGTATTGTACCAACCACTACGAGCTCAACTTGAAGCGCCTCGCGCACATTGGCAGTCGCTTTCTTTCTCCGTCCATCGTGAAAGCTTAGACCCATGATAATGACGATCAATAACCATCGCTCAAAGCAGCCAGGCGTTGCGCGCCTGAGAATGGCACATGACATTTGGAAGGAACGCGAGCACATAGGATACAATTGTTCGGTTCCGAAACGGACTTTCATCAACGCGGAGCCAAGCTCAATGTACATTCGCCCTGTCGCTATGATGCGCCGACGATGACTGAAGGAAAAACCTCAGAGGACGGCCTGCAGAAAGGAGAGAAGAAATAACCCCACAGATTCGGCTACTTTGAGTGAGAGTGCTGACTGAACGTACTTATGTCAATATTTGAACACATCAAACACAGTATGCAGACATACATTTCGTAGTGGGAGGATATGTTCCTTCGCCCGGAAGGGATATTGATAAACAGGTGACAAGACGGTAGGTCACTGAAGGAAACGTTGGGATAGGACAACAGCCTGAGCGTATCCAGAAGGTAGTCTCTTTGCCTACGGCGATTGGAGATGAAAAGTCTGAATCATAACTAGGAAAGGAGCTGGAAGCCGGTCCATCGTCGAAGAGATCTGTGATAACCACAGTCTGTACAGCATCTTCAAGCATATTGTGAATAATTGTAAGATCCAAGTTTGAGGAATAACCGGATTGTACTCGACCTCGGAGGGGGACGAACCATAACATTTCCGACACTGGGTCTGGCCAATTCCTTGGTTGGCTCTTATTCAAGACTCTTCTTCTTCATTGGTTCTAAAAACGTTGAGACGGGCACCTGTTGCGATCAAACCCATATCCCAGTCAGCTACATCCTCGGTAATCGTCGGTCTTATCGTACCTCAATCAACCCAATCGTACACTTCGCCCAGGTCGCCGCTAAATCACGCCCTGTGTCGTTTCCACCCAGACTTTTATCCTCCATCAACGCCATGCTACTCACATCTGCATGGTACACCTCGCCGCCTAATTTCTCACGTCTTTGCCAGGACCCGCCCAAGATATCCGCGACGATCAAGCGTAGCCACCAACATGCTGCCATCAACCTCAGTGCGCTGTTCTCGCCCGTTTAATGAATGTCTTTGGCCAGTGTCTGGTTGTCAGTAAGGAAACCAGTAGATGTTGAACTGGTCGTCGCAGATTCGATGACTAGGTTCGGTATTGCCGTAGTACTCATCAGTTGGTTTTACAGCGTTACTTCGTCTTTCATAGAAGTCAAATGACTGTTGAGGACGCATTTCTGGGAATAGAGGGATAGATAAGCAGAATGTACACTACTTTTATGTCAAGAGCTTACCTTCAGCTTTAGTTCTTCCTCAGCGTTAAGATGTACCCTTTGTGGACGAGCATAAAGTGTATGGTACTCCAGCAGATATTCGCTTGATTAAGCCTTGACAAACCCATCCGAATCATTTCAGAGGTTTGCTTAGGATAGTACGGCCTAACCCACTGGCCTTGCCTTGAGAATAGCAACGAGAAGGAGCCTTGAGCAAGGACGGCGGTTGAGAACTTGAATGACTTGGCAATGACGTAAACCTTCGCAAACTTAGATAATCGCATTGGTTCTTTTTCTTGCTCTTATCTCTTACTTGTTGCTGTCATTTGAGTCCGCAACAACACAGGCTTATTATAAGACACCATCCTCGATGATATACGCAGAGAAAAATTCCCGCCTTAAAGTTCTGCTCCGGTGACAGTGATATACGCTGACAGCTGTGCTCCTTCAAGTTTGCTCTGACTCTATCGACAGTCATGTTAACTCAGTCGAAATTGCTATCATCTTTATGAGAAACCTAGCACTAGCTCCTTATCTTCTCGTGCGCAGCTTTTGAAAAGGCTTCTACGGTTGGACTTCGCTCGTGCAGACTCGGGGTCCAGACCATTTGTGAGCATGAGCTACTCTCATTAGCCATCCACTAACAGTACATCCTACAATCACATACTTTTCTATGAGAGCAGATAGTCGACTTCTCCTGGTCCTTCCAGGATAGCTCAAGGGGGACGCGTGAATCCTCCATGATTGCTCATCGGATATTCAGAATCCCCCTACTAGTATTCGGCACTGTCTGAGAGGACTTGCAGACAACTAAACCGGATCTCTCTTTAAATTCTCTCTTTAAATGTATCACCTCAACAACCTTGAACTCCCTTATGACACAACTTCGGAATGTCTGGTTGAAGACAACAGCTATCTGTTTCATTTGTCTCCATCGATCTTCTTTTTTTACGTCTAACTACCTCTCTTTTGAGCAAGCGGATTCTCATGTGAGTATCTATTTATAAGAAAGAGTAATTGCTTCATTTGCATAAGAGCATTGGTGTGGATTTTGCGAAGGGGTGGAGGAGAAATCTTAATGTTGACTCCGATAACTAGGCAATAACTAAATTCTATAGTACTCCCGATGCTGAGCTTGAACGCGTGACACATGCCTCATAACTTCAAGAAATGCTGTCTATCGCCTTTACTGTGCCTTTACCAAAAAGACTACTCTTAAGCCGCTAGCGATTGAGTTAGATTTCTGCTAATGCCGACGTAGACAGACTAGCTCATAATCTATGGAGTACTTGCGACGCACGTCCAAACTGTTAATACATAACATTGGTAGGTCTGCACCGCGGTTCTTTAGCATTCTGTTTTATTGTATATGCATTTCCATCGGTGTAAACACAAGACATATCACAACACAATGCATATCACATATGTATAATCACAACAAGTCTCAAACGCCATAAACTTCCACCTATCAGAGTCCGATCTGATAAACCACCATTCCACTGTACCATAAACCTGGGCATTCAATAGCAATCCTAAAGTAGAACTAGGCGGCAGTGCAGGCCTGAGGGAGAGCTGATTCAGGATTATGTGATAACAATGTGTGATAAGGACTTACACCAAGATCCGAAATGGAGAGAGTTGGGACACTGAGTACGCCGCTAAATGTCGCCTCAGGCACTGACACAGTAATTGTAGTTGTAGTAGTCGGGAAGAGCAGTGGTGACGGGATAGGAATAGCAATGTCGGTAGGCAAAGTTACTCCAACTGAAATTGTGGAAATCGGGGTTGCCACCGGAGTGCAAGTACAGCCGGTAGTACCGCAATTAGAGTCGATGGTCGTCGTGAAGTCTACATCAGCACTGACTGCAACTACAGTACTAACGAGAGGTATATCGATGGTGATAGACGTTGCAAAGCTCAGAGGAGCGCTAAGCACGATAGATGTGCCCCCGTTCACATCACAAACTCCAAGGCAGGTTAAGTCTCGCTTTTCAAATGGGTTCGGGTTCGGGTTTGCGTATGCTGCGATCGCAACAGCCAGCGATACGAAAAAGGCGAAGCTCTTCATAGTGAAGTGAGTGTGAAGTAGGTAGCTTGGTAGTCGTCTGAGTTTGTTGAGAAGACTGAGGATGAGATGAAGATACTGAGACCTTTTTATGCGTTCGGAATCAGAGTTTGTGTCAATTTGGCCTAAATACCTAACCAAAAAGGATGCGTGAAGCCAGCATAGAGCAAGGCTGCACCATTCTACAAAGAACGAGACCCTCTCAGAGCTGAATGGAGTTGCGCTGATCATCCAAAATTGGGACGTCGTGACTGAGCCTGCGTCAAACCTGCAAAATCAAGCGCGTGATAATTCCCCAGATTGTTCCATGGTACGATCATCGGACAAGTGGCAGAACAAGAGGGGCAAAGCACCGGTCTTGAGTAGCAACGAGTGCATTTCAAAGTCCGTATAATCGCGATGAGGGCCAGGATACTGCGCTGATGTCGACAAGGCAAAAAATAGCAGCGACGATCTATTCAAACAAATCTAATTTGAGGCTAGATCGAAGGAAAATTTGCGGCCGCTATACAATAGACTTCGAGTGAGATTAGTGGTCGATACTCAAACTACATTGGGAAAATACACTTCGAACGCACTCACACATTCAGGTGAATATCTATTCTACCCTCTGACGGGAGTGCTAGACACTCAATAATATTCGGCGAGGTTTATGAGAGCTACAGGGTTGGAAGTAACAATCAGTGTACTTGCTTTCTAGCAAAAGTTGCGATGTATTCTAGCACACACCTGCGATAATTAACCAGATGAACAACACAGTGCCAAACGTATAATGCGGACCACAACGTACCCAGGGCCAGTGCTTTCCTCCGTTCCTCTTTCACACAAAAAAGCGGCTTCTCCTTTACTGACAGAAAAGCATAGTCGATTCCTAATAACGCTTCATCCGGGTGCCTAATAGTAATTACCATGTATATGACCATATGACCTTCCACCTCTTCCGCACTGCACGGATCACTCATTTAGCGAAGCGCGCTTGAAGAAAAACTTTGAAGTGAGGGGAGATTTGGAGTTCAATAAGGGAAAACTGTGAGCTGCGAATAGCCTCCCCTACGCACAAAGCTTACTCCCGACAACGCGAAGTGCTCGATCGAATTTCAAGTATTACTTACGCAAGAGTTCGCATAATTTGCTCGCTCTTTCAGACCAATAAAGGTATCTCCCGCCCATAAAAGGGGATTGCCACCGATGTTGCCTGTATAACGATCTTCGATCAGTACTTCTATCGAGCCTTGCTACTTGTGAACACACCTTACGCGAGAGAAGAGACGATCAGGCACCGTGCCATGAGAGTTGATCCATGACGTTGTTAACATGTTATGATGTCAAGAGACTAACCATCCTATCCCGGGTCACTACCAGTTAGAAAGTGCGTTTAGTATACGCCGCACTCGAGCGCCGAGATCACGGTCAATGTCAATTTATTCACCCGATTGATCGCGAAGAAATTCAATGGGCATGGCTCGAAGTAGCTGGACTAGATATTGCGCGTTAGAGATATGCCCTGCATACCATCCGAATGGAAAATGAACGCACCAGCGCTTCCTCAGAATATAGATCAATCAATGAAGAAGGATCGATAGACTAAGATTCAGCTCCGACTGGGACCTTCAACAATGGAGCCAAACATGCACTAATGCTTTCAACCTAACTCCGAGAAGCGCGTCAACCACATCAAAAGCAGACATCCTACGAAGTGGAAAGCCGTATGTGTTGAATTTCAATTCCAATCCAGGAGAGCGAAGAAAGGAGAACAAATACAGACAGTGAAGGCACAGGGTTAGCTGCTGATATTTGAATACGAACTGATTGAGCTAAAGCGCAGCGATGATCTAGCATATTGTGAGCATGACATGTAAACGTAACGTAGTAGAGAGAAAATAATACTCACGGGTCCGACGGCGAAAGAGGGGGACTGCGGAGTAAGTCACTTACCAAGGCCTAGCGATCCTGGCGACACCACATGTTCTTGTATTACAAAAGATGTAGTGTTACGTTCTGGACATTCTGGACACATGAGTTATTTCCAAAGTTACTCTGGAGATCTGGTCTTACAGCGTCAGCAGAATAAAGGACGATATAATGAGGATGAACTCTTGGGAATCGTCAGACAACCATAGTACGTATTTTCTGTCGAAATCTCACCGTAATAGAATCTTGAAACATTTTGATTGTGTAACCATGACCTGTAAAGCGGACAGCTGACTTACACCGAAAGTACGGAAGGACGAGAAACGCGCGTTTCTGAGTAATTCTTGACCATAATTTGCAATTGACCATCCGAACGAGGGCTGACGATCATTTAACTCGACACCAGAAGTAATCTGCTTTGGGTTTGAATATCGAAGAACGATTTAGTATAAGATGAGATACACAGAGACACTCAATTGAGTTCGCCGACGAGCTCATCACGGAAAGCGCCAATCGAAGCGCTATCCCCGTACCGCAACTAAAAACAACCTGCATAATTCCCAAAGATGAAGCACTTCATATAATAAAGATGCGCCACTCGGGGCCGATGGAGTAAGTAGGCACGAAGACCATCACAACGTAGAACGACACTAGCACGAGAAAGTAATCGCAGCAGAGGAACATAGGCGGATCTTCAACTCACACTTCTCGAAGATCCTCCATATATGGTGAGCACTTTCGCAAATAATTCTTTGCGACAAGGTCCAGCTTCCCATTCATAGCTGTCGCCTCAAGGAACATATCGCACGGAGATTGAGTCTTGCCGTGACATCGCAAAATGAAAACAGGGAGTCAGGAGAGAATGCTCCAGATTGCCCGCTCGAATAGGAGGGCTCTGCGTAAAACTTGGTGTAAATAGGTTTATTCAGGAGAATTGTCAAATTGCACCTTGATGAAGAAGTCATTGCCAGTCAGTCGGTCAAACAGCTCCTTTCTGTCTGCCATGAACACATCGAAGAAAGAGGTCAAGGGGACGCGCAATTCAAAGAAGTCCTTCGCATACGGTTGAGTGAAGAAAAACAGAGCCGGAGAATACGGAACGACAAGGACAAAACTAACTCCTCGTTCTAGATTGGTTTGGTGATGGTACAATTTATAAAGACTCTAAAGTATTGTTACAAAGATAAATAAGGAACACTGGGTAGCAGAAATCAGAGCGACGTCTATGTGCGACAGAGCTGGAACGTACAGTGAACAAGCCCTCCGATTGACCTTAAACCTTTCCAAAGCAGCTATTTCTTTCCTGCGTCAACTGCGTCTGCATTCTTACAAGCGATGATTTTGATCTTGTCGGCTGTGACCATCTCATTTGATTCCATCTTAAATTGTGGATTCTTCACAATAAATGTCCATACGTCGTCACAAAGACGGTAGGTGCGAAGGTGGCCCTGTTACACGATGTTAGCGCTAATCGAAGAAGACGATAAGGATAAGAACAAGATGACATACCTTCAGGCTGGTCTTGTTCTTAACCTGCTTCACGAGAGTGTCTGCTAACGACTTGTCGAACTAGCACAAAGACGGAGCCATCCACTTCAGATTTTCCCTCCAACCAAAGTATTTTCGTGATATCACACCTGCTGCAAGACTTTCATGGCCAGTTGAGGCGTGATAGCACCGCTTGTGATCAACTCGTCCAGCGAGTCCGTCAGCGCCATGCCGATCCTATGAGCGCGACACAGCTCAATGATGAGACTAACACCGTAACTAAGAGTCTAGTAAAAACATACGAGGAGCCTCGGTAGAACTCGTAATATGCTGTAGCCATTATATTCGGGAAATTAGGAGACTTGACGCTTCAACTGGACGGCTAGGTAAAGTCGTGGTGGCCGTCGTCAGTGAAGTCGCGACAGGTGGCATCGAGTGACAAATCTAGAGAACAGCTGACTCGCACATCCGAGTCGTGGGAGAACTTCGGCATAATAAGCATTCGAGTTCAAGATGCGATGACCCGTTCTATCCTCAACAAAAATTCTATCTCACAAACTACACCCAAATGTCCAGGAGGATATGTTACCTGTTTATTACACTCGTTCGAGCTACACTATAGAAACGTCTAAATGTTATACAAGCCGGTACCTTCCACCAGTCAGGTAATATCGGCGTTGGGAGGGTTTCAAAGTAACACCGTCATCATCTTCTCTAAAGCAATATATAATGCTCAATTACACAGGCTGGCTATATCCCAAACGCACCCCTTTCGAGGTCCTGCTTGGATGCGATGGTATGGCTCTCGGAGTCTGAGTCGTGTGTTGGGGTTGTGTCATCTCGAATGCCTTCGCCGATTTTGTCGATAGGAGGGAACATCTCCGACGAATTTGTGTCTTGATAGGAACTGAGCATTAATCTGAGGTCAGAGTGTAAGCTTATACGGCTCTCTACAAAATCTCTATACTCACGATGTTCTTGCAGTCGTCGCTTCCACGCCTCTCGTATCGAATACGACGGCTGAAGCCTCGGCTTTTACAGCAGGGGAGTATCCCAATCCTCTAGCGATAGCCAAGAAGGCATGCCGATATTTGTTGATAGCCTCTTCGGTCAAGCCAAAGAGAGCAAAGAAAACCACAGCCAGCAACACATTTATCCACTCATCCCATCTCACTTCAAAGTTATCCCATGGGAACGGCTTCCACTCATCCGCCGGAACTGATGCAGGCCCCCAGTCTGAATGAATCTCTTTCCACCCCGGCCAGAAGACAATAGGTGCACCTTCATACCCTTGCACGAGAAGCAAAACTGATAAAGGGAGGACGAGTACGACGTCAATGCAGCCCAAGGCCATGATGCGGAGATAACTGCCTCGAGTTATGGCCGTGCTGCTACTTAGGAACTCGTTTACCTCCTTTCGGTGTTGGTAGAACGTCCAGGCAATACGAGCTGAAGTATCCGCATACTGTCAGGTACATCGTATAGCGAGGGAATGTTATATGTACTCACGGCAGTATACTGTTGCGGAGATAGCTGGTAATAAAGGCGTCCAAATATTGTTTAGTATTATACTGACGCCGTTTGCCGTTCCAGCACTCAAGCAGCCTAGCTCCTCGACGACTTGAAATCTCGCGCCTTGAATGACATAGTCTACAATTCTTTGTCAAGAGCTCTCTACTTTTAGCGGAAAAGTTGCGTGCTGAGACTTACACAGTATCATATAGACAACCGGAAGGCCAAGACACAAAAGTAGATCAATGGTCATTTCTCTAATTCTCTGGAAATTCTCTGCGGTAAGAGCAAGACTTGTCTTTTTCCTTCATCATACTCACATCATTCTTAGTCGTGACCACATTTCGTTGACTCGTGATACGGTATAACCGTCTCGTTATCGAGAGCGAACAAGCAGGAATGGCTATGCTTGACCCGACACCAATATGCGAAGCTGATGAGTAAGCCTCATTAAGTATCGTTCCCCAACAATTGGACAATTTCGTACTCACTGATATCGCACCAGACAGGTGCAACAATCCTCGAATTGTCTCTCCACACGATGCAGTCGATGGCAGTGTAAAAGGCTTCTACGGCAACCCATGATGCATATGCGATGACGCCAATATTCCACGACCGACGAATGCTTGTCGTGAGCGGGAGCAAAACTATGAAGCAAGCGAGAAAATTCGCTATCGGAACAAGAGGATAAGTCGGATCCATGACAAGTGGGCGAGCGTGCCGTACACACTGTACTGTGAACCACGGTTTCCCCCAGTGTCCTTGCGACTTCACGTTTATATCAGAAGCATCGAGTGCATAGCCATCATTTCAGAAGCCTTAGGCACGTGGCGGTCAATGTCCGAGTGAAGCAAAGATCTTCGTTTTTGCTGGGCGATCGGGAAGGATTGATGTGACAACTTGAAGCTGATTCATCGTGCAAGAGGAAACCTTTCCCTTAAAGGATGCCTTAGGAGTGGAATGAGGCAAGGAATGATATTCTGTGCGCTGAACATGAAGCTTGAAGATTGATGACGGGAAACTGTGACCTTGACATACATACAAGCGAAACAAGCGAAGCACCGTGTCCCGCACATCGCCGGGCGTGGAACTTCTGCATCGTAGGGAAGGCGCATCAGCATGCTCGGATATAGCTAGCGAAGTCAGGGTCCAAGGTACATTCATTTGCTCGTCGTTTCAAAGCCGATTTTGTTCCTCCGTAAGGCAATAAAGTTGGGACACGTATACGAAAGCGAACTCATGAAAAAATGGTCACGAATGTGTATGTACACGTCGAGTACCGGTTTCTGACTAAATGCTCAACAAACACTGGCAGATTATGGAGCTGAGCTAGAGAGAGGAAGGATTAAAGTGAAGCTTGAGTTTTACGCTTCAATGATTGTAATTCAGAGAAGTGAGCTGCGATGATAACTATTCGCTAGTCGAAGTACAATGAAAAATATATTGAAGCATACGCGCAAGCAAGAAATCTCCGGCACCTAGTTATGAGCCCGGCGCTAATCAAGAATGTGATGCAAGATGATTGTACCTTTTACAAAAATATGCCGATGACACGTTTTAGCTTCGAAATCTCGGTTATAGATAGGACTTTAGATGCTGCCGAGGAGATAATTAGCTTTCCATTCTATGTACTTGGTAAGGGATTCCTATGTACGATGGTCATTTAGCCGAGAGTGATTTACGCTGTCACGGTGATTTAGAATGACTCGTTCGACAACCAGCGTTGTACCATCGCCAAAGATTCCGCCGGTTTGTCGTGAGGAGCCTTGATGTAGGCATTGATGTCAGATGAGCCAGAAGGAGGGAGTAAAAGAAGCACTTACAAGATGTCCAGCGCCATATATAGTTGCGAATGCCAGATTGCCATGCTTTCTAAATTTCCCGGCAGCCTTTCCATCCACATACCATTCTTCCAAGGCTTCATTTTGGAAAGCCTCCTGCCCCGACCATTCCATATCAAGTGTCCATCGCTCGTTTCCGACCCAGTTACACACCCAGTCGTACGTTCCCGCATATATGAGGACCTTCACGCCGTGCTCAAGGAGCTCTGATACATACACTTGATTGGTGTAAAGCAGATCGCCATTGGCTAGAAACGCCAACCCCACATCCATTGCACTGCCAGAGTAATTTCCGAACGTTGATTCAACCCCCAGTTCTACACGAACAGAGGGATCGTTGAGGTACTCCTCAATAGATCTAGATCGTTGGTCATTGATGAGCGAAGCGTTTCACTGAAATTAACGTCAAACGGACCTTTGTTCGTCATAACAATCGCTCTCAGCAGGATTATCACACTTCATCGTCATATCATAATGATTGAGACCTTATAATGTGCAATATGAGTGACGAGATTGGCCGTAACCTCGATAATGTGAGAAAATCATGCATACCTAGCGTATTGTACGGCTCAGCTAATTCATCCCAGCATGTTTTGAAGATCGCGGTACAATCGATTTTATCGAAGTGGTCAATGCATACCTCCTTCAGGCGCTTTTCGCAACGAGGCATCTACTAATGACTAAGCGGAAATGAAACCTTTCGAATCTGATGGGACTTACGATCTGCTTCATACGCACACACACACTGCCCATGCACCGTTAAGCCCTGGATCAGAGGGGGCTGTTTCCTTCACATACCTTACTGATTGAACCGGATCAAGTGATGCGCGAGTGCAGCTTATAGTATGATAGGACAAGAGCAAACTGCGAAGATTATTTCAGAAGACACATACGTATCCTACAACGCTTACGAACTCACTTGAAGATATCAGTTGCTCCGTTTCCTGAACGAGGAATTCGGTTAAACATGTAGTAGTAAATTTCATTAAAGCTTCCTTCTCACCTATCAATATTGATTTGAGATTGATAGGACTAATGCCTTTCTCAATCAGCGCGGCGTTTTGGTCGTAGATCGCAGTAGCGAATAATGGTAGATAACGACCCTTGAGTTTGTGTCGGTTTTAACGGGAAGGAATACGAGAATTCAAGGGAGGAAAACATACAGCATACGATTCGCCCGATAAATGTAGGGCACGACCCTTGAAGTTCTTGAACACTTCAAAGAATATGGCGATGAAGGATGCAATATCCTTAGCTGCTTCTTCTGTCGTGGACTTTCGCAGTTCGTTAGACGGATACGCTGTCAATGTGCGCAGGAATTCGATAACTTACAACCGTTTCTCCAAAGTCAGCATAAGAGAACCCAGTGCCGACGGGTTGATCGATGAAGAAAATATTTGCATTGGAATTCCACGAATACGGATTGTATTTTGTCTCATTTTCGCTTACGATATTGCACGGACCTGCAAGATGAACAAGACACTCGCTGGATCATGGAAAGGAGAACATACCTAGCTCTGTGAGCAATCCCAGAGCCGAAGACGATCCTGGCCCTTTGGTAGAAGCAAGAGGGTATTTGATATGCACCTAATAAGAAGTAAGCCAAATAAATAGTCACCTCCATTCGTCCAGAGCATAACGTCATCGTTATCGGGATCATTCCTGCTCTCGAAGAAATAAAAGAATAGATGGCGAGTGCCAGAGTCGATGTATCCCGTGTATGCTCTAAAATTCAGATCAGTAGCAGACGATACTCAGAGAAATGAGATAGCCACAAACGTTACATTTCCATCGCAGAAATTTGACTTCTTGATGCGGGCGGAGTGTCCGGGAAATGCCGTATGGGAGATAGTTGAGAATTGGCCTGAAGAAAGAGAGGCCAGCGCTATCGAAGGCGCCAAACTGAACAAAGCAACTCATTGAGCGGAAGTACAAAAGGATAATGGTCTTGTGTCCGCGAAGACTTACCCATATGAATCTCCGTTTTCTGCAAGAAGCGTCTGCGCGTTAGTCCGTGAATTCAAGTTCGTACTAAGCGCGACTATCGGACAGAGCGCAATCAACCCGACGGCCAAACGCATCCGGTCGAACATCTTAGTAGACAGGAAAAGGGGGAGACAACTAGGAAAGGCATCAAAAGTTATTCGACCGGCTTTATACGCTCAACCTAAAAGGTCGATGAACCGCAGTCCAATATGCGCAGCCTGTACCATGTGCCTAATCAAATGTGAGAACAAAAATAAACACAAACCAGTTTGATAACGGATGGGCGCTATCATTTTGGTGCAGAAGCCGCAGCAAATAGTCTTCTGGTGTCCGGGAAAGATTGCTCTGTTGAGCGGGCTTGTATCATCATCAAAATGCTCACAACGATGGTAATGATTTAAGGGATACTGCGCCTCTACGTATATGAAGGGCCGACAAGACGAAACATTGGAATCGACAGCAAGGAGGTACACATTAGAAACCATGATTAAACAAACAACATGTCCATGGTCACGCACTGCGGAAATCTTAGCTCATCGAGTCTTCTTCATCTCCAGATTCTGATCCTCCTTCAACATACTGTCGGTTCGGAATCCGCCACCGAGTTCGAGACCAGCTTCTCGGAAAGTTCGCCGTTCGACCAAGGTCCACGCCCACGGATTCCATATCAGCCGCAAGGGCTTCACATAGACCATGACGTCTATGTCGGCTCTAAATGTTTCTCGGGCAGTGATATTTCCATGCCCGTTGATCAAGGGGCAATCTAGTGGCAGCCAGTCCGATACATTCTGTTTAAGAGTAGCTTCAGCGTCTGAAGCAGTAATAGATAGAATCATGGCACTCACTTCCGCACTTTTAGCAGTTATGACCAGCCTACGTGTAAAAGTAGACACGTCTATTATCACTGATGTATCTTCTCTGCTTACAATTTCTTGACAAAATGGACCCAATGTCCGAATCCCCGGAATTCGGAAAAGAATCGACCATGGTACGGCAAAATCCCAGCGTAGATTGAGGGCTGGAGATCTGTAAGCCACGAGATATGAATTGATTCCCGCAATCCCGGATGTTCCACCCGCGAGGGTAAGTGATGCAGTCTGGTCTACTCGGGTGGGGTTCAGTCCATATTCTGAGGAGTTCTGTGAGAAACCTTGCATCCTATACGATAACATTCAGAGGTAGCACGGGCGATCATGTCATGTATGAAAACAGCGTACCATGTCCAACTATCCGGGAAACCCCTTCCCCAATTCTTTTCCATATGTCCGAGACCCTCTCCTTCTGCTACTAAGGTCTCCTCTGTTCTCATTTTCCCATCAGGTCCGATGCGGCCAGACCGGTTTGTTATCATATACGAAGCTGCCGAACAAGTGGAGAAGATGTGCCAGTGGACTGGGATGAGACTTCCCAGTCGAACAACTAGATCATGAGGAGTATAGAGGAGGTTCGAGGGGTTGAGTGGCGTACGTTGAACAATCTTTGTAGAGAATATTAGCGTGTGTTGCTCATTGTCAGGATCTGGAATAGAAAGCCAGTAGTATTGGTTGTCGTGTTCAACAGAGAATACAAGGAAGTTATCTGCTTGCAGCTTGAAAGCCTGTCGTCCATCAGAGTTTTGCGGGCCCAATGGTGTGTATATAATTCTATCCGGGTGAAGGTCTACTCGAATTGATCTGAGCTGGGAGCGTTGCGAGGGCGTGACAGAGAAATGGACAAAGTGTGATTTTGATCCCCAGGCTTTCGCGTTGTGGACAGAAGACATGATAATAACGATAGACGAGCCATCGTCGGTTTGTATACGTGTGTAGTATCCTTCAAATCGATTTGTTGGAGACAAGTGGTGCGAAAAGTGATCAACCTTGGGGAGAATGAGTTGCGAGACTCGACGTGGCAGAATAGAAGTAATGATGAAAGATAGAAGATCGTAGATATTCACAAGGAGAGTTTGACACCACATTACTGCACTAGTAATCAATGAATGACGATTACTGGATGCAAAAAGAGAGTTCAAGAAACGTGACGAGGATGGAGGAAAGAGGAAGACTCAGGAAAGTCGACGCAGTGTTCACTATATAAATAAGCGCCCATAGACCGCCTCTGGCACCGAATTACGTCACCGTTGAACTTCAAATTTTCGAAATAAGCGCCCGAATACGCCGAGCACATCGCAGGGACACACAACGCTGCAATGCGGTACTCATTCCAGCGCTTTCCACTCCTTTATAAACGACGACCACCAGACATGAAATAGACGCCTCGCTCTCTTATAGCATCCCTTGTTCTGAGACTTCGTTTTGTCTATGGAAACACCTGCACGATCGCGCCGCAATGCTGCCCTCGTCGAAGGGTCAAAGGACATCGCATTCGGCAGCGTGAGTCATGCTATTAACTTGCAATGCAATTCAAAAGCTAGGCTATGTACTGAGATTTCTGTAGATCGCGGGAATGGTGTCGAAGGTCTTCGAGCACCCCTTTGATCTCTGCAAAGTGAGGTTGCAGTCACAAGTTCTCGATAAATCTGCAAGATTTAGTGGGCCTGTAGACTGTTTGACGCAGACATGGAAAAATGAGGGAATTCGGGGCTTATATCGAGTGAGTCCACTGTCTAGCTACTATGTTATGTTTGCTTCAAGGCTGATGCACCGGACATTTAGGGACTTCCTGCGCCTGTAGTCGGAGCAATGGCAGAGAATGCCACACTCTTCCTTGCCTATGGACAGTTGCAAAATGCCATCCGCTGGTGGACTGGATCTACAGCTACTGAACTACCCCTGCCACAAGTCGCTTTGGCAGCTGCCGGTGCTGGTGCCATCACCAGTTTCCTTCTGTACGTCCAACGTCTCTTCCCGAGATCCGGCTGGTTCTGACCTCCGCTCATTTATGGTCCGAAGCACTCCCATTGAACTCGTAAAATGCAAAATGCAAGTTCAGCTCCTCGCGACTGAATCTCCTGTGGTGCGCAATGTGATCGCACACTCCCTACAATCGAACCCGAGCTCTACTACAGCTGCGACAGCTGCTCTTGGGGCTGCATCTTCTTCGAAGCCGACGCCCAATTTCAGCGCTTTGCCAGGACCTTTTGCTATTCTCAAGACAATCATCAGGACTCATGGACTCCATGGTCTTTGGCTAGGTCAGACGGGGACGCTCATACGTGAAACCGGCGGCGGGGCCGCATGGTTCACCTCCAAAGAGGCAACGTGCTCTGCCCTCCTTTCTCGCCGTGCACAGAAACTCGGCATTCCACGATCGGAATTAACAAGTCGAGATCTGAAGGAATGGGAGAGTGCAGTTGCAGGTGCTATAGCGGGTGTTGCGTACAATATCGTACTATTCCCGGCCGACTCGGTCAAGAGCGCGCTGCAGACCGCAGAGGAGCTACGACCTCGGGGCCCAGGCGAGAAGGCGCCAACATTCTGGGGAATGGGTCGTGACATGTATATGAAGCAGGGAATGAAGGGTTTATATGCCGGAATGGGTATCACGATAGCGAGAGCAATTCCTAGCAGCGCCATGATTTTCCTCATTTACGATGGCCTAAACAAGAGATTTGGCTAACGAGTGTATTTCTTAGAGTCCGTATTATTGCAATCAAAACATAAAGCATTTCGACCTAATGCAATTCTATCTCCTCCAGCGGTCGGCGACCACTTCAGACTTATGTCAGATCCTACAGTATCCACCTCTTCGATATCTTTGCTTACCATTCGGAACATCTAGTATAGCCACAAAGCTTCGTGCTGTTGCAGAACATGATCTACTGGTTCATTGTCCGGAAGGGCTCGTAGGCGTCGTAGGCCTGAAAGAATCGGTAGGAGATCCTGGACTTGTGCTTGCTCGTTCCGTAGACTCTCCGGACACATAGCTGCTTTGTTCGAGTCCTGTATGTCTGGTCGGTGTGCTGCCTCTTGGAAGCAGCTCCGCTCTCTTGAAGATCTCCTCGGCGTTCGGGAATTGCTGAAGGAAAGCGGCAATAAACTCCTCGCTCAGTCCAGCTTGACCTATGCTGATCTCTAATCTATTACTGGCCAGGAAGTTCGTGAGGAACATGATGTCTGCCGCATCTGTCTTCCTCTTCTGATCGGTTGAGCGAGTGAAGATGGCGCCCACCTTGGTCTCCAGGATAATGTACGGACTGAGCACACGCGCGCCGTCGACTATCATGACTTCGCTGTCGGTACCAATGTAGTTGTATCTGAAGAGCACCGGCGGCGCAAGAATCTCGATGTCAATGGCCTCCACATCCTTGTCTGGGCCTACATATGCGGTATGGTTGGTTCTGGGTTGAACAGTGAAGGATTCACAGCTTCTCAAATCTGAACGGGCTTTCCTTGTGTCTCCCCTGGGCACGACAAAGTCAACATCCTCCGTTTGACGAGTTGAACCAAGGACCACGCAAGCAGCACCTCCACAAATAGCATACTTGGTGGACGTAACGGTTTGGGCGATAGCGTTCACCACCGAAAGAGTCTCAGCGAGTGTCGGAAGTTTGCTGCGCTGGTGTCCAGGCATGTTGTTCTCCTTACTATCACGAACTGATAGCGACAACTTCTTTTGATGGGCTTCTTCAAGTACCTGGGATTCTCCGGGCTTTATACAAGCGAACAGCTGAACACAGGCTGGCTGGCAACCCAATTGAATGACATAATTGATGTTGCTTCATCGATGCTTCACTGATCAGTGATTCTTCATCGAGTCATGTCTTCTGCGTTGTTTACATTTGTTAGTAGTCAATTTCTCTAGTCTGTGGCCTTGTTCAATGAATTTCTCCTCTCGACATGGTTCCTTGCAATTCGCGCGTGTCAGGCCCAAGATGCTTTTAAAAAACTTTAGCGTCTTCCCTTCCTTAGGATGATCAGTTGGCTGGTGATTCGGTACCGAAATCAAGTACTTTCGATGTTGGGAACTTGGGAGGACACGGATCGCACGACCGTGACCATTCAAGTCAGTGTCGCTGCCAGTGATAAAAGTCCAATGGATTTTGAGTCGTAGAATGCGCTTCCCATGTTGTCCAAAGGAGTTGAGCACCTGAGCAGCCGCCATTGGATTCGCGAGAAGGACCTCGGAGGTAGATGGCTGATACTGGCACAAGTTTAACGACTGGGAGACATCTTCCAGGAACGCCACTGGTTCCAGCGTGAGTTCCAACCGTACTTTCTATCCGTAGTCAACTTTACAAATTCGAGCCCAACGTGATACACGTATTGAATGACCCAAGGCAGAACGAAGTGCACTAAAAATATGAATAATAAGGTTCCTGAATAAGCGTACCAGTAAATCTACAAACTGATACATGACTACGATAAGGTGTTTTTGGACTAAATTGTAATTTTACAACAGCTCCCCCAAAGTGAAACCCGGAGCGAATGGCATGAAGAACGTACAACAACAGACTCTAGATTATTTTATAAAAAAAAAGATTAATCAATGAATGACCTGCGAGAGAAGTCGTAATCGTGTTCGACTGTCTTTGTAATGGTGACCATCCCGAAACCAGCAGCCTCGCCGCGATCCCAGGAGCCTGAAAATTGCTCGGTATCCAGGACTGTGTCACGGTTGTGATGGTTGTGCATGAGCACGTTCCGAGGGCCTGGAACTCCTCTGACTGGAGGTGTGAGATCATCTGACTCGTCGTAAAAGTACGCCGAGTTAGTGTAAGCGCCGCGGATGTGGAGAAGGACGCGGGAGCAAAACGCGCTATGAAGAATTCGTTGGATGCTGAACAATAAGCGTAAGCACTGGCATCCTCATTATAGCAAACATATTGACTCACATTATAGATATGTTGTGCACTTCGATCTGAGCAGAAGGAAAATGGGGTTTAGTTAAGTCAATGTAGGAAGCATAGCCAGCAGATGGACTCACCGGTGCCGCAATTAAAGTCGCCAAGTTCGCAATAGCCGTACAAAGGATGAAGCAAAAATAGATAATTCCTGAATATACAATTTTAATAATGTCGTCATCTTGGATATTCTGGGAGCATACCATCGTTATACATGCCGACCATGAGACGGTTTCTTGAATTCTGGACTGTAAAAGGAGTAGGTAAGGTTGTGGATATGAAAAGAGAAATTCCGATAAGCTTACAGTGCTGCCTCGCCTTGACTATCAGTAAAGAGAGCATGGCTTCGCGGTTACGCAAGTAAGTTCAGTCTTCATGTATAGATCTATAGACTACTCACTGGATTCGGTCACGACAACAAGTACTATACCCATGAAGATCCAACGGTTTGAATAAGTCAAGAAGCAACCTCTGTAGCCACTTATCGGAATATCGATGGCTTTAGTATAAGTCAGCATAACGACCGCAGCATCAGATACTCTTGTACTCACATCTCACGCCTTTATTATAAAAGTGTAAGACTATAATCGGTACCGCAGTATCGGCCTGAATCTTGGGTAAGCTATCGTCAATTTCGCTGGGAGAATTGTACTAACGCATAATAGTAAAAGAATGAACGCAGTTATAAGCCTGCCTCGTTCGTAAATCGCCCATGTTCGCATCATGAGGATCACTGATTAGATATGCATTAGCGCCCACCCTCACTCCGAAGTCGCCCATCTTACTTTGGGAGATTAGGAACCCAGCCGAAGCGAAGTCTGTTGACCACAAGTCAGTAAACCATTGGAAACACTGCAATTTGAGATTTTACATACATCCCGTTATCTGAAGGACGGTCACGCACGCCTGATGAACAGTCAAGCAATGTCTTATCTGGAAGAATATGATATACGTACTCTTGGCGAGCCGCCAACCACAAGGACTGTATACTATTGTCAGAAAATTCCATTGTTCTTTTGGAAAGCTAACATACCAAATAGAAGGAGACCCATGTCCGCGATAGGCGAATATCGATTTAGGAAGAAAAGCGCCTTCGGAAGAGCGAACTTTGATGGCCAAACGAGCCGGATCTGTTGTGACCTATTGTGAGCTGCTTTTGTCTGACGAAGAATATGCAGAAGACTCACTTCGTCGGTAACGGTGAGTGCATAATCATACACCTGATTTCAGAGCAAGATTAATGTACGATAAGAGAGGCATGAGCCTCCAGAAACTCACGTATACTGCGATGGCCACAACTGTGAATGCAAACAGGTGTCAGAGATTGGGAAGGCTATTTGCAACGAATCATTGCTCACACAGTATGTACTATTGGAATCATATCGAACCCAGAGTGTCAACAACGATATTCAGCTGTTGGTGATTAAAGGGCATACCTTCGCTATCTGCAACCGATTCAGCCCTTCCACCACTTCCTGAAGGGAGAAACCCGTGTCATCTATTCCATCTGTCGCGCTCATCGTGGCTCCGTGCGTCCGCCCCCTACGCTTGACTGGGAATCACGAGTATGTTTTTCGAGTTTGACACTTCGAGTGCGCGAAACGAGCGGCGGAAACACACAGGGGAGGTGGTGGATAGGTGAGAGGAGTCGGTCAGGTTTGGAGGGCTTGCTGGGCACGGACGGGCGACATAAATTGCAATATGTCCATACGACCGCTCACGAGCTGACCATCGATATAAATTGAGTCCGAGAAAGTATGGTCAAGGCTAGGATAAGCCACATGGCGGTGTTGCAAAAATGATGGACTGTATGAGATCAGACATAGGAACACGATCAGTTGTAATGTTTCGAGGGGTAAAATTGACACCTGGTCGACGTGGTCGAGAGCAGAAAGGCGTGCTAGCTGAGCCCTGCACGCGGCGAAGAGGCATCCCAAGTCCGGAAGCCAATCAGCCCCGATGTTACGTAAGGATTTGCCCACTCCACTCAGGCAAATTGGACGCCGCCGTCAATTGATAGACATGATATGCCACTGCCATTTGCAAATCCTGCCGGCCTCGGTACCGAGACATTAGCCTTTGGCTGTCCTTTAGCATTAGACTTGTCTTCTTCTTCTGCAGAGTCGATCGCAATAACCCTGTTTCGATCCTAGTATCCCAGTGTTTCAAACTGTTATCAAATAAATTAAGTATCAGCAACTTCTCTCTAATGCGGGAGAACAGTACATTTAGACATCGGAAGGAAATTTGTCCGACCCTCGGAAAATCTTGAAGACTCCCCGATCTCGGCCGCTGTCCGAAGTAAATTATTTTCCCTAAATTTACCGTACCTCTCAACTGTAGCTCATTCGACCTCGCATGCATGTCTTCGGCGGCTAAGAAACGGTGTCGCCATGTATATGGTTGCGCTTGGGCTACTTTAATACGCATAGGTATATTACGAGCGACGTGCGCAATATTCAGGTACCGTATCTTCATGGTATGCAAACTCACTGAGCGGATGGCTTCAGGGCTGTGATCGAGGTAGGTAAGCTCAAGTCAAGAATTATGTTTCATGAAAATTACACTATAACCTTTTGATTGCCAATGTGTAAAACCATTCCGGCGCTGCCACTGGAAAGGTCTACATATTGCTTCTAGACCTATCTGTTATCTATCGCTACTCATGACGAGAGCAAGTGTAAGGGCGCGATAAAGCAATCAAATATTTCTTTACTGCGAAGATTATGTTGAGCATTAAACACTCACCGACGACGTCTCCTTCAAAAGACAGAGGAATAGGTAGCTTTCCTATCCGAGTAGGTTAAGGATACTATACCGTGCACTTGACGGTTATAGCCACCATTCCAATGTTTCACATCTCTCACCTCTAAGACCTATCACTTTCAGCCACTGTACATATTTTCATAAACCCAGCCTTATTTTCTCCTGAAAAACTCGTTCATAGAGTATCATCAAACGCTATCATAAATTAAGGGGCTGAGATTGCTTAATGCTATTATGTAGAAGGCTGCAGAATACGGTATGTGTGCCGGCTTGAGTGATGTACATATGTAGTTGTTGTGCTTTACATCCATTCTAGGGCAAATACAAATGTGAATGGTCAGATGTAATCTGAAGGAGAGAAAGAAGGAACTTGCCTTTGGTATCTCTATTTTGTCTGTGATCTATTCTAAATTGCGGCGATATTTTAAAAATGACAGTTAGCCAAATCTCTTGTTTAGACTGTCGTAAATAAGGAAAATCATGGCGCTGCTAGGAATGTCTCTTGCAATGGTGATACCCATACCAGCGTATAGGCCCTTCAGGCCCCGCTTCGCAAACATAGCGCGTCCCGTCTCCATGAACGTCGGTGCCTTCTCGCCTGCACCCGGAGGTCGTAGCTCCTCCGCAGTCTGCAGTGCACTCTTCACTGAGTCAGCGGGGAAGATGACTATATTGTAAGCAACGCCGGCTACAGCGCCTGCAGCCGCGCTCTCCCATGCCTTCAGATCTTGGCTAGATAGCTCGGATCGTGGGACGCCAAGCTTGCGCGCACGCCGGGAAAGCAAAGCAGAGCATATCGCTTCCTTGGAGGTAAACCACGCAGCGCCACCGCCGGTCTCACGGATGAGTGTTCCCGTCTGACCGAGCCAGAGGCCATGCAGTCCGTGGGTCTGGACTATTGATCTGAGGATGGCGAAGGGTCCCGGAAGGGCGCTGAAATTAGGCTGTGGTTTCAAAGAGGAGAATGCTATCCCGAGAGTGGCGGTCCCTGTAGAATAGCTTGAACTCGCCCTGAGGGGCTGGATAACCACACCGTGAGCCACAGTAGACTCAGTTGCGAGATGTTGAACTTGCATTTTGCATTTCACAAGTTCAATGGGAGTTCTTCGAAAACGACGTTCAGGAACCAACAAAATATCCGAAGATAGTGAATACGCACAGGAGAAAACTGATGATTGTGCCAGCGCCGGTAGCGGCTAGAGCAACTTGAGGTAAAGTCAGCTCAGCGGAAGTAGACCCGGACCACCGCCGGATGATGTTTTGCAACTGTCCATATACGAGGAAGAGCGTCGCATTCTCAGCCATTGCTCCGACTACAGGTGGAGGAAGTCCCTAGATGTACGTTGCATCAGCCAGAAACCCCATACGAAAGAAGGCCAGACTCACGCGGTATAATCCTCGAATGCCCTCATTCTTCCATGTCTGAGTCAAACAGTCGACTGGCCCGCTAAACCGTGCAGAGTGGTCGAGTACTTGTGCTTGCAATCGGACTTTGCAGAGGTCGAACGGGTGATCGAAAACTTTTGATACCATTCCAGCAATCTAGTAAGACGCATATTCAACACAGCCGAGACGTGCAAATATAACGAGACATACACTTCCGAACGCAGCGTCCTTAAATCCGTCGTCGAAGACAGCATGTTGGCGGAGCTGTCCAGGGGTTTCCATACACGAAAATAGCTTTCAGAAGGAGAGAAAGCTGGCGAGCGAGAGAGACGGCTACTGCATATTTGAGGCGGATGAATGTAAAGGAGGGGGATAAGTGTGTGTTCAAGCTGGGCTTTGAAGACCTTTCAAAGTTGGTGCCAGTGGTTGAGCGCTTATTTTCGAAAAATCAAGACAACTTGAATGACGTAATCATCTTCTTGATGGCAGTGTGACGGCAGTGCCAGTGCTGCGCTCAGCCCTCATTCCCCCTCTCCCAATATTTCCAACTACTGTGGCACTCTTTGAAAACACCAAACAAGCTTGACATACTTCAAGTATGAAGACAATTCACTGGTGTCTACGAATGACTTTATTATATGGGGCCGAAGGAAGGAGACTGTGGCCCGGAGAGCTCAACGAGGACTCGAGAGGAGGATGTTTTCCGTGGCCGCATTTATCAGTGCGCTTAACTTGACTACTTTTTGATGTCGCTCGCTGCATTCAATTCGCATGGGCTTAATCTTACTCGAGTCGTAGCTATGCAGTCCTCACTTTGCCGCAGCATCTCTCTTTTTCGGAAGCAAGACTCCCCAGACTTCCAGAAGAACCTACTACTCATTGACTCTCGCTTCGGTCCGAGCTGAAGACTGATCTATCATCTCAACTTGAAACCTGGGCTCTTTCTCTCTTCTCTTTCTCTCTTGCGCTTTGGGTTTGGGCTACGCAAGCAACATCACAACATCCGCAAGACAATGGGTGGCTTTGACTGAGGCTCATTGGGGCTGGTCTCCTCATTCTACGTGAGTCTCGTGATTACTTATGTTTAAATGCGAAGGTTACCTTCATTATGGGCTATTAATGCTTCCACTTGTCGAAATCTACGGTTAACTTTACTACGATGGCGGAAAAGGAGCTCGGAAAAGGAGCGGAGTCATCGGCCGATCAAGGTCGCTATTCCTAGCCTCTACACAGTCATCTCGAGTCACCAGTTAATTTACAACTCGCATTTATAGGGCTTTGACTTGCTTTTGTGCTTCTTCGTACACCGTCTATCAACTCTAAACGTCATGATTTCGCCAATACAGAGACCTCAGCTTTGGCTTCGCTGCGAAAAAAAGCCGTTTGAGCGGCGAGCAGCATTAACACCAGCAACCGCCATTAAGCTTATCGACGCAGGCTTCGAGATCTTTGTTGAACGCGATGAGCAACGAATCTTCGACGACGCTGAATATGAAACGTGCGTAGTGTTGTCGAATCAGTTACTCATCTTGAACTCACACAAAGTTACCTTTTTATTTCCGTTGCCTGTGATATGTATGTACATATGTATCACTTGGATTTTGTAGAGCTGGATGCAAGCTTGTTGAGAATGATACCTGGGCATCAGCTTCGACTTCAATTCCCATTATCGGATTGAAGGATCTCCCAGAGTCGGACGAGCCTATCGCACATACGCACATCCAGTTCGCGCACTGCTATAAGCATCAGGCCGGATGGTCGAAGCTGCTCGCTCGTTTTGCTCGTGGCGACGGATCTTTGTATGACCTTGAGTTCTTACAAGACGACTTCGGTCGGCGGGTTGCAGCATTTGGATTTCATGCTGGATATGCCGGTGCTGCTGCAGGTGCCCTCGCACTCGGGGCACAACGCAGCGGCAGCCGGCTTGGAGCTCTTGAGCCTTTTGAGAATGAGGCGAGCTTGGTCAACGCCGTCAAGAAGGCGTTGGGCGGTTCAGGTAAGGGTGTCAAGGCTCTCGTGATCGGCGCACTCGGCCGTTGTGGGAGGGGAGCAGTCGATTTGCTTAGGAAGATAGGTTTGGAGGAGTGAGTTGTCCACAGAATCAAGCTTTGATTTTCCTGTCTTAATCCACTTCTTTGATTGATAGAGATGATATCGTTAAGTGGGATATAGCAGAAACTGCCAAGGGTGGGCCATTTCAGGAGATACTCGATGTGGATATCTTCATCAATTGCATATATCTCACCTCATCCATTCCTCCTTTCCTCACCGCCGAGTACATAAAGGCTGCGGGCCCCTCACGTCGCCTTAGTGTCGTTGTCGATGTCAGCTGCGACACGACGAACCCGTATAACCCCATTCCTATCTACTCCGTGAACACAACATTCCCCAAACCCACCATTGATCTGGACCTTGGGTACGTAATGAGAATTCTCCTTCCATCGCTTCCCTTTTTATGGTCACATCTACTATGATCAAATATTAAAAGCTGATGAAAATGCTTGAACAGACCAGAATATCCACCCTTATCTGTCGTGTCTATCGATCACCTCCCATCATTGTTGCCTCGCGAAGCCTCGGAAAAATTCAGCTCGGACCTTCTCCCAGTCTTGCTCGAATTTCCACTACGCAAGGAGAAGCGAGTTTGGACGGATGCGGAGAAGCTTTTCAAAGCAAATTTGGCAGATGCAATCAAGGCGGAGAACCTCTGAGGTGTAATACGTTGTAAAAGCATAATGATTGCGGACCTATTGAGCCTCACGTTAGCTTAAGACTATCGATGGAGGCACTATGAAACTGATCAGGATTATTAGGGATATTCTCATACGAAAACCTACGCGATTCTTTTGTGCGCAACGCCGGAAAATTAAGGAATCCGCGTAGTCCAAAGTCAGTGATAGCAAGCATGTCTATAAAAACGAATGCATTTCTTATAATTCCATTATAACCGTAAGTATATCACCAAATATGCGAATAAGTTTACAGTGAGATAATTTAAGTTTCGAAATAAAGAGGAAGTATGCGCCACGTGTATGATGCGCGAGAGAATGAGAGATTGAAAACAGGAGCTGACCCATCTGAAACGAATGACACCAAGCTGAAGAGGAAGAAAGTAAACGAAGAGGAGATCGTGTAGTGCTTCCGCGAAAATGTTAGGTATTAAACGGCATTAGACGATAATTCCGATAATTCATGCCGGTGCTGATTGGCGAAGAGAAGCATCGACTTGAGACTGCTCTCAAATACGGGTTTGGTGAGCACTCTAATACGATCATCAATACTTGCGTTACATACATAAAAAGGATGATACTCTTACCGATCAGCACCGACATGTAAGTACTCTTGCTGGTCCGATAACAGAGCATTGCCTTGGGCCCATTGAGCACCACATATGAGCTCGAGACACTAGTGCACTAACCTGTCACACCGATCACAAGGTCTCTTCTTCCTAACGCCCTAAGCGCGAATACAGTGTCTAATCCAGTCATGATGGGCTGCGGAAACAAAGCCGATCAGAGTTCAGAATCAGAGAATAACCTTTCGATAAACTCACCATCTGGTTATCAAGGAAAATCACATCGAAGTGATAAACATGCGATATCTTCGTGTCACCCGGCCCAACAGAAAGCAATGGTGACTTTGCGTGTTCCAAGGACAGCAGTCCCGGAGAGAACGGTTCGCCCAATATCTTCCCTAGAGCGATCTTTCCGTTCTCAGCAGTGTCGACTGTACATCCGAGTCGACTCAGCATTCGCTGCATGAGTCTCCGTGTTAGCGCGTCATCATCTACGACTAGTGCACGTATTTTTGGTTCTGTTTGAGGTAAAGGCACTGGAACTTGACTGATTGTTGGTTTAGGTAATTGATAGACACGAGGGGGCGAGGACCCGAGAAGTGTTGAAGATGAGACAGAGGGTCCTATGAAAGACGGCGCTAATGGTAACTCCGGAGCAGAGCCGTCTACCGTCATGTCGTCGTCTTTTGACTCCATTTCCCTAGTAGTCTCTGTAGCAGCAAACACTGTCTCTGGTGCCCCTATTCTCTCACTTGACATCTGCCCAAGTCTGGGCGGGCTGAACGCATCATCGCCTGTAGTCACATCCTTCTCATCTCGACTTCGCATTCCAAGAGCAAGAGTCTTTGCTTGAACAGGTGAGCCAGTTTTCGTTCCTTCCATCCACTTTGCCCTAAGCTTGGGATGAGCAGGGAGTTCAAATGAGTCTCTGTGATCCAAAATCCCCTTGAGAGCTCTCCTGGAAAGCATCGGAAGTACTGCAGCTGTATATTCCGGAAGTGTCGCGCTGGCTAGTTTATCTGCAAAATTCCCTTCTGAAGAAAGCA
The DNA here is from genome assembly GCA_910574555.1 of Trichaptum abietinum. Lineage (NCBI taxonomy): Eukaryota > Fungi > Basidiomycota > Agaricomycetes > Hymenochaetales > Trichaptaceae > Trichaptum > Trichaptum abietinum. Next base: position 5,700,389 of record CAJTBE010000005.1, on the reverse strand, counting down.
CGGGTTCGCCGGAAATAGCATCCTTTACAGAGACATATTCCACTCCGTCGACAGCGGTAGAGGGCGTATCTCCTTCGCCAATCTCCCGGAAGAACTTTATCTCTTCCAGTCCGAGCGCAAGTTGGCGTTGACCTTCTGAGTATTCCGAGCCGTCATGTTGCAGAGCTAGGCGACTGGCTTTGTCAGATACAACTTTCTTACCTACGCCGAGGGCTATGGGTAACTTGTTAAGTGAATGAAACTCAGCAAGGGCAGATAACGTACGAAGTTCAACCCAGAATGTACTGCCATGTCCCAGCTTAGATTTAACGCCTAACCGGCCACCACTGAGCTTCACGATCCATCGAATAAGTGCAAGCCCCAATCCAGTGCCTTTGCCTCCCTGAGACTTTCCTATCTATCGTAGAGTTCAGAAACTAAAGTTGCAATAGGCTCACAAACGACTCACCTCTGTCTGGACGTACGGACTGAAGAGCTTTTTGTCTATTAAATCCTTCGCGCGGATTCCCAATCCTGTATCATGGATCTCAATCCTTACAACGATCTTCTCCAGTTCATGCAGTCCCTCGACGGAGTTATGCCGACTAAGCTGTGCGGTTGAAAGGGGAATGGAGGGCGGAACGTCTGCTGACCCAGCCTGAAGACCGTCCTCGCTGGGAGACTTTTCAGGGCTGGGACTAAGGTCTGATAGTTTCGCGAATTCTTCCGTGTCCGCGTTCAACGCGAAGTCGCGCTCTTCAACATCTTCAGTCCGGCCTTTCATTTGCTTCTCGATACCCTCCATAGGGTTCTTTCTGCCTAGACTCCCATCTCCAGCCTCTTCTCTCTCATTAGCCTTGCCTGCCCCTTCCTCCAGGATTTCTTCACTCGACCCCTCCGTATTCTTTTCATTCGTCTCCCCTTCCTCCAGTTTTGCAGGATACACCAATCGCGTAACAATCCGAATCTCGCCTCCGCTCAGCGTAAACTTGCATGCATTGCTGGCTAGGTTGTTCACAATCTGCGTTAACCTCATCTCATCCCCTACAATAAGCCCATCTTCGTTGGGGTGATCGGACAACTCCTTGTCAATCCAGGAGTCGGTCTCCCCGAGGGCACGATAGGAAGCGCGGCGGGCGACCTATTACAAGTTAGGTGGTCAGTATTTCACCAATTATCATTATCCGGAAACGGTCGAAACTCAAGAAGGGGTTTAACAAAACAGTAACGAACTAAATCGATATTTTTATCCAAATCTACTTTTAGTGAAAGCCCTCTTTGGGACGCGGCGAGTCCGAGGGGAACTAATATCGACTTGATTGACTGGTGCTAATCGTAATCAGTCCCATTCCTTCTCTAAGAATCTGAAACGCGTAAACGAAGTGACTTACAAAATAGTACGGCCTTTCGACCGTAGAGAGTTTCCCAGCGTCGAGACGGTCGAAGTCGAGGACATCATTAAGGACTATGGAAGAGGATTTGTGTTATAACGGGAAGAAGGAGGAGAGCGGAACGTGTGAGGTGAACCTTTTGACATCATACTCAAACTCCCACCGAGCGCGACCCATTCTAATTCTTGCGCCTTCCTGATGGAGCCTGTCGCTTCAAGGTTTTGTAAAGCTAGTACTACATGACGTATATCAGTCAGTAAGTGAAATAGCAGAACCATTCTGGTCAATTATAAAGTGAAGAGAGGGCACGTACACGCAGTATTCAACGGTACGCGCACTTCGTGAAACATGTAGTTTGTAAGACGACGTTTCGAGTCGAATACCTTACGTTCGTTAACTTGCGCCTTCTGCGTCGCCCGATATTGTACCTTGAGCTGGTCTCGGAGGGAGTACAGACGGCGTTCTCCCTTCATTTAGTGTAAATTAAACACAAAAAGTTAAGTGAGTTATTGGAGTTACGACTAGAAATAGGGAAGACAAGAGCAGAAACTCACCGCTTCTCGTTTGTAATGAACATAAAGCAGAAACCCATGAAATATAAGCGTATTAATGAGGTCTGTCATGTTTCGATGGGCGATTTGTAACACGGGAAAACAAGGAGGATCAAAGGTGGCGCGCAAGGTCCGTTAGCCAGCGTCGATCTGTCATATATTATAGAGTACTCACTCCGCGTAAACAAGGGGGAGACCGGGAGGATGAGGATGCACTGTTTTCAGTGTCGATGCAAATGCGTATCAATCACGTCAGACGCGTATTCACAAAAGAAGGTTGTTGATGAAATGCGCAATGCGTTATTGTAGGAGACGAGAAGAGGACTTACGTTTAAGATGAAAAACACCACAACACCCACTGCCATAGCGATACGCGTTAAACGGAGGCCGAACATTGCGATTACTGGAAGACCGATTGCGTAGCTTTACGAATCAGAAATTTCAGCAAGATCGGCAAAAAGAAATTAAAAGAGTACATACTAGAAAAAGGACAAGAAATCCCTTGTCCCGCACGACGATGGAACAGGATTAACCTTCGCTGGGTAAAAATGACACGCAAACATGAAGGCGGTATTATAGATTGGCCTTCATTACGGAATAACATATAAACGAAAATGTCAGTTTCTAAGAGGAATCAGCTGTGATGCCCAATCTGAAGATACTCACCAAATCCATACAGCAGCACTCACCCATGCGATGTATAATGTTGGTTTCTCCCTGCGCCAATCATATATGACAAGGAATGGAATGGGAAATGTCACCAATGGGCCTATATAACATTGCATCAGCCCAATTTTCAAGGAGCATAACGTCCACTACATACTCACCTATACCAAAGTAAACTATCTTGTCGGAGAGGGAGAACGGCCGGAAACCGAAGCTAGTTACGAGGACCCAGTTGATCACAAAGAAGAGGGACGAGTAGAGAGCCATGGATTTAGATGTCCACCAAATCTCTTTCCGGCTGAGGGGGGGAAAAGTAAGTAAGGAATTGGGGTGAAAGTTGGAGGGCACTCACTACCCTGCCTCCATGTCTGCATGCAAGAACCTTGTATTAAAGAAGTGATATACCATTGGAAACACACGCCAACGAAGGAACGCGAATATCCAGAATCCCTCAGCGTTGTCCTGACCGATCCCATGCTTGCTAGCAATCTCCGCCGAGAACGTGCCCACTCCGCCTATCGAATTCGACGTAGGCAGAGTCCCCGGGTCTGATGAGTGCGTGCTACTGATATTCGAGAAATCGTTGTCAACGACAATCTCATCCACTTCTTGCCCCTCCTCGTCGTCGCAATCCGTCAGCGTACCGCCTCCGCGCCCACGACTCCAAGCTTGCGATGCGTTTGTTGACTCGCCCTTGCCGTCTATCGACGACTCGGATGATGCAGTGCAAGTGCCCAAGCGTCGTTTGAACTGTGCCCACCGCACACGGAGCCCATTTCCATGCACCTGGAAGCGTGCGCTCTTTCCAGCGCTATCAGCGAAGGCCTGGCTCTGCCGCGCACCGAGATGTGAGGCACTCGTCGAATGACCTTCCTGTCCGAGTCGTAAGCTTTCAATCAAGCCCGCAACTGTTTCCCTTTCTTCTTTCTGCTCCGCCCGCGAGCGTTTGCGAGCTAGTCGTTCCGCTGCTCGCATTCCTTTCTCGCCAGCTGATACAGGGAGCGGAAGGAGGTCACTTGCTTGACTCTTGTGCACAGGTCGTCCACGGGGCACATCGTCGTATACATATCTTTCGCGACTGCTATCGGCGTCCTTCTTCGCCTTTTTCGATCCACGCATCTTGAGGCCTACACTCCCTGTTCCTCGAGGTTGAAATGTGGAAGGAAGCTAAGAAGGGCTGAAGGTGCAGAGAAAGAGGAGATGGGCGGCCCCTTGCCAGACGTCGAGGAAATTGGCGCAGTTCGGAAGAGATACTCATATAGAATGCAATGTTAGTTCTGTGGTGCTGCTAGTGAACGCAAGGGCCCAGGCAGTCGTATAGTCTTCTGAGTCTAGGCACCTCTTCGTATAATGGCGATGCGCGTCATCATGATGGTCGTCCCAACTCGTAACTTGAACAACTTGAAGCCGCGCGCGAGGATTGAATGACGCGGTAATTCAAGTTCACGTGCTGCTACCATTATTACAGACTGTGATGTTCAAGTTTACTTACTGTACCTTCACTATCGAAAGCCGGACTTTGGTGAGTTTCAGTGATTGCAAGGTCTATGAAATAGTATATAGTACTACTGATACTGCTCACATAGTGGATTAATATTAGATGGTTCCTCGCCAAAATCAAAGTTTGTCGGCGTTTAGCTCAGCTTGCCAGCGACTTGTCTGAGATGGCAACCATATTTAGAAGACATAAACTTATACGGCGAGCTACCATAATTCAACGTTCAAGGTATTCTGAGGTTCCACCAAGAAATTGGACAAAATGCCTTTGGACTGGACAGGTTGAAGGACCCTGAACTATTGCACAACGGTGAGTCTCAAGTCTTAGGTCCTCGTCGCAGTCTGACTTCAACATCTGTGTTTATCAGATCACATGCTCTTGAACAATGAAAGTGCTCGAATAGTTATGGGGACACTCATATTAGAGCTGCATCCGCGTTATCGAGTCTCCCGATTCCTGAGTTGTGGACCTTACAGCAATTGGCTATAGCCGAAGCTCCGCTTACTAGCTGTGACTGTGTCCCAACGGTACTACTATTTGCATTGCCAAACAACGCCAAGTGTATGTTTGGTCGGTGAATTGACGATCTCTTGGCTACTATGTGGAACGCATGGCACTCGATATTCTTGCCAAGAGGAAAGCGAAGTGATAGCCACGCTACTATCGTTACTTCTTCCCATGAAATGGGCCTACTCTTCAATGCGAGATATACTCATAGACAAGATCGTATTCGAACGATAGATTGCGCGATTTCTTAGCCTTCTCTCTGGGATTCCTTAGTCACTGATGTGCCGAAGGTCCTAAGGCGAGGTAAGAGTTTCAGTTATCGAACCAGTCTACATAAGCCAAGACAATTATTTCCATCAAAGTTCAGATCTCTTCCACATGCACGAGGATGTCTTCCGAGTCTGCTGGGCGAAAGAATTGCTATAGCTTATCTGACATAATATCGGCTATTTCCGCGCCGATCATCGTTATCAACGTGGCGAGACGGCAGAGTAAAATCTGTATGTTTCTGGCGATCATCGCCTGTTGCGATCTGAAGAATTCTCGCTCATGGGCGGACTAATTGTGAGTGAAAATTCACTTTCTTTGAGATTCTGGTAACTTTCTTCTGTGTACAGTGCCACTGTAGCTCCAGACATCGATGTCCGGTCTGGAGGACGAGTCGCGATCACTCGATAGGATCTACATTTGTGAATGTACTTCATCTCGTGTTCCGCGTAGCCCGAATCGCGAGCATATGACTTCGACCCCTTTTGACATATTTATAGAATCTCTTGGCCTGCAGCTCCGGTTAAGAACTGGATGCTTGTACGACCGGCTCCGTGCTTCGGAAGCTGTTCTCTACACTGCATTTCCGGAAGAGGAGATGGCAAGGATATGCATCACATTCTGATGAAAACGCCTTTGCGTGATATCACAAGCCGTGCTGGCAGGGCATCTCCTCAGTCCTTATCTCCATGGCTTGGCATACTTTCACTTCGTCTCAACCGATCTCCGAGTCAGCAAAGAGGTTAGCGACTGTCTACCTCACTACCCTTCCAGAAGATTGACAATCTACTTTTTTCTGTCGTTATAAAGTTATCAAAGAAGAAGGAGAACAATATGCTGTTGTAGCTCTGGAGAGAGCGTACCCTCTCTCTATCTACAACATAGTCAGAAGAGTTGCTCAAAAGTATCACGCCATACCCCATACCATCCCTGTGAACAGCAATGGACAGTCGACGCATGGAACAGCTGCTTCTCATCTCCCGGTCCATATGCCTCTTCTTCACTCAGCCTTTCAGCCATCTGGGCACACCTGTCTCGAATAAACGGAAACTTATACAGACTGAACGTCAAAAGGCTATAAAACCCTCCAACAGCTAGGTAACATCAATCTAACAGAGTACGAAGTTCTGCTCGTCGGATACTTACCATCGAAATGCATTTCAGCTTCGCTTTCTTGACTGCGCTTGCCACTGTGCTCCCGACGATCTTTGCTGCTCCTGCGACGCCTGTACACGATATACAGGCGTTCAATGGGCCGAAGAAGTCGGGAAGCTTCATTATAAAGCTCAAGGACGATGTTGACAAGGTCTCTCATCTCGACTGGCTTGTCAACCATCCGTCAGAGTCTACAGTTACTCATGGAGAATGGAATAGCACATTCTTCAACGGCTTTGCTGGTTAGTTATAGTACTCGGTGTTCAATGTTAGAGCTTGAAGAGACTGATTGTGAACTAACAGGACAATTCAGCAACGCTGCTTTGGATGCCCTTAGGTCCCACCCCGATGTCGAGTCAATTTCCGAGGATGGCATCATGTTCACACAGGCCACTGTCACTGAGTAAAGCCCTTGTTTCTACACTATCATTCTCTTAACCATACCCTAAAACCTCAGGACTAACGCGCCATGGGGGATCGCTCGCTTGAGTCAGGCCTCCAGGTTGACGGATCAAGTTGCAACCGATTTGACCTTCACGTACCGTTACGACTCAGCCGCTGGATCAGGCGTGGATATTTACATCGTTGGTGAGCCTGGATCACTTTGCTCGAATGATTTTGGGAACTGTAATGTTGACTTATAACATAGATACTGGTATGTATATTCCTCTACAATATAGCATCTGACTCATTTTCCGTCATCGTATTATCAGGGATAAACACAGCCCATGTGAGTCGGGCTGTCAATTATATCCTCCGAATCCATTCCTTACTTCTGGATCCTAGCAACAATTTGGGGGGAGAGCACGATGGGGAAGCACCTTCGGCGGTTATCCAGTACGTACTCTATTTTCGTGTACGAAATATGAAGCTCATGTGTCAACTTACGTTGATAGAGTGCTGACGGCAACGGTCACGGTACTCATGTCGCGTACGTGGACCTTCCATCCAATCATTGGATCGACATTAACAATCCCCAAAAACAGAGGAACAGCAGCTGGCTCCCGCTTTGGTGTCGCAAAGAGTGCAAATTTAATCGCTGTCAAAGTCTTGAGCGATCAAGGGTATGTCATATACTGTATATTTCCCCAGATAGCAGAGATCTGAAATAGCGCTAGATCTGGTGCAGTCTCTGACATGTAAGGTCTTCAGCGAAAACTATCAAAGAGGTTTACTGACGATAATACTGGCAGTGTTTCTGGTCTGAACTTTGTTGCCCAACAAGCATCCGCCTCCGGTCGACCGTCGATTGCTTCCATGAGCCTCGGAGGAAGTCCTTCAACCTCCCTCGACAGCGCTGTATCCTCGGTATGAGATTATTCTTAAGCTCACATTATAGCAGAAAGCCAAATTTACCTTGCCTGTAGCTCTTCAGTAAAGGTGTCCATGTAACCGTTGCCGCAGGTAACGATAATAGCGATGCTGCTAATAGTAGCCCGGCCCGCGTCGCTGGGGCAATCACAGTCGGCGCCTCCACGATCGCCGACGCTAGGGCCACTTTCTCCAACTTCGGGACCATCGTTGATATCTTTGCCCCAGGACAATCTATCACAAGCGCTTGGATCGGCAGTACGACAGCCACGAATACCATCTCCGGAACCTCCATGGTACGAGTTAGTCTAAAGAACTTTGAATATCATATTAACCGCCATTTGTAATCGTAGGCCACACCCCACATCGCCGGCCTGGTTGCTTATCTCATCAGCGTCCAGGGAAATGCATCTCCAGCCTCGATATCGAGTTTAATCAAGTCGTTAAGTACCAAAGGGGCCTTGTCCGGACTTCGTAAGTACCCACAGTGCTTCTTTTCCGTGGCTCGGGAATGACAAACTTCCTAGCATCCGGCACCATAAATGATTTGGCAAGGAATAACATATAGATGCAAGCAGATACAATACGGTTGATTCAGAAGAGAGGAGTGAAATGTTTAACCTTGGTGTCTCGTAGCATACAATTGAGAATCTCCGTCTGTAAAATCGGCTTTTGTGCGAAATATATGTGCAGTTGTTAATGATTGAAACCAGGAGCGTAAGAGCACTGAACTGGGCACTTGCTCAGTTTTGGATACTATGCATAGGGTTCTTTAGTATAGTACTAGTAACGGCAGCAAAATGCAATGGGGCGGTTCTTGGTTATGCGATTATGATCATAACCTGAACTTACTTAGACCAGAAGTCACGGTGTCCTTTTTTGACAGCGGAGGTTGTCAAGCCGACTCGGAATCCCATTCTAAAGTTTCAAATAATATATTGTTACAGATAATCCAACGCTCCGCAACTCTGGCGACTTTATCATTGTTAATTGTTCTGACCCCATTCCTTTACCACCAACTTTTCTTTCGGAACAACTTTCTCCATAATTCCCTTCACATATTCCGGAAACTCATGGACAACCTCTAAACGCTGGAATTGGTCCCAATTGGCCTCATTCTTCCGCAACGCCTCTACCAGACTGTGGATGCTATGAATCGAGTGCTGCTTTGACAGTAAAAATCGTAAAGACTGTAACGCTGGAAAGTTGGTGTTCTGCAATCTACGAACATCTATAACATTTGTATCCCAGTCGTTGAGCATTAAAGTTAGCTCCTTCAATCGTGGAGCTCCGTTGAGTACTTCCTCAAGCATGCAACATCCAGTCACAGCTTGATTGTAATTTACTTCAATTTCGAGGCCTGTCAGCTGCGGAAACCTTGATTTCCCCATGAGCCTACTCAACCACGGACCCGTGTCATTCGTGTCATTGAGATACGTAGTGACGTCGAGATTGCTGACTTTTGGAAAACTGAATGACGACAGTAAGTGGGAGAGTGTGAGGCATTCATCCTCATCTGCAAATACTACAAACAGATCCAGTCGCTGCAGCTCCGCCAGGCAAATGGGTGAGACCGCCGGGCGGTCGAGAGACAAGGAGTCCAGCGAGAGGGAAAGGTCCGTAATATTTGGAAAAAGACCCAAGAATCGTATAAGTTCATCTGCATTCATCGGGGTTCCTGTAGGAGGCGAACGACTTATGTTCACTTCTGTGACGCTTGATGATGATGGAAAATGCAGTGGTATTACGCCGTTCATATATACACAGTGAAGGTTCGGAGTGTTCCAGCTAGCATAAAAATCGATATCGAAGTCCGGTCGAAGGAGGTTGTTATCGAACCAGGATTCGCAGTAGTATATATGGAGCTCTCGTAGCTTCGGTAAATGGATAGACCCCAACGACTCTCGTAGGCTGCGTAAGAGGTACACGAGATCGTCCACTGGAAAGTGTACGTCCGAATTCATAGAATAATAGTAGACATCAAAATTGAACGTGCTCCACCGATGAGAATGAGGAAGGATGCTTTTAACAAAGGACATTATGTGATCGACGGAGGCGCCTGCTTCCACTCTGATGTTGATATCCAGAACAGCGTTTTTGCTTCGTTCGAGATAGACTGCGTTTTCCTCCGCTTTGCAATTTGTGTAGGCGCTAGCCCACAAAGAAGGTAGATTTATAGCGAGTTCCCGGAATCGGCGACAAGTGTGCGCGAATGGAATAAAAAGACGGGACCGGTTGTAACGAGGGGAGTCCTTCAAATGCGACAGAACGAGGCACATAATGTCGTCCGGAAGGAATGTCTGTGTTGACCGCTTTCCAGCGCCGCGATGGTGTCGTTCTGACTCCTGCTTTATCGAGACCGCTGCCTTCTCTATGAAGCCGATCACTTGCGTCAAGAGTCGGGAGGTGCTTTCGAGTCTGGACACCGCCGAGTCAGCAGAGATCGATGAGTCAAACTTGACATTAAGTGATGCTATGAAGGGACTGCAAAGCAGGTAGTCGAATCAGTTTCAAAGTGTCTGGACTAGACTCAACAGAGAGGAGAGGGTATATACGTACTGTTCTGTGGTAATTGAGTCATTTCGAGCATATCGCAATGCCTCGAGTATCAGTTTTTCTTCTTCAGAGGTGGATGTATTGGACTGTGGGGGGTCCATGGCGATGCTACGAAGACCGACTGGAGTAAGGGTTGAGTTTTTATTAGTTTGAGAGGTGGCTCATGCCTTTGCCGCGACGCTGCTCCGTCAACAACATGATAGAGAGGAAGTGGCTCCAATGACTTTCCTTTGTTTCATGCCTGCTGGTGTGCGGACGTCGAAATGAAATCGGAAATGAGATGCATAGGTGCAGGTGCGTTGTGGCTCACTGAGTCAGTATACACCGCGTTCCATGAAAGACTGCCGAAAAATGTATAAACTGTTCGAAAAGAGGGGCTTCCCTTGAGATCATCCCCAGCAGCGATATCTTTGTAAGCTGTGAAGCAAAAGATGATATAAAAATGGTCTCAGTGTAGAAGGCGAGAAGAAACAGACACGTTCGATGCGCTCACTGACAGTCACTTTAGCACGATTTGAAACTTCGAGTGAAGGGCCACAAACCGACGACGAGGACATCGCAATTTTGCTGCCCATTCTGCTTTATCAGTGAATGACTTTCCGTAGAGATTTAGGACAATAGCTTTGTTGTCGCGGGGCCAATCTTTTCGCCTTTTCCGGACAGTCATAAACTTCAAGGATGGTAGTTGGCCAAATGCTCGAGCTCTAAGGAAGTCATCCAATGCGAATGGTCTCTCCACTTTCCATCGGCACATTCGCCGCATACTGTCATTAGCAGATAGGACGTATAAATTTCGAGGAAGAGACTGAAAGCATAGCAAGTGATGCATAAGAGCAGTATTTATTCCTACCGCATCATTCACTACCAACGATGACACCCGATGGACCAGATGGGACCTCTCCGGGATTATGGGTAGTTGTTGATTGCGTTGATCTATGCGGTTGAGTGGAACGAGCAGTGAGGAGATGGTGGTAGAAGGAGAACAGGAAGACTTGAACTTTTATCGCGGCCGCGGCAAAAGTTTGACTCGGAAGTTCCCGTGGCAATGGGCAGTGAGTTGAAGAACATAACTTGAAGATCAGGGGTATTGGACTCGGATATGGTACAGAGCGGAAACTAATCACTTCAAACGCTTGAGTCTTCTCTACTTGTTAATTCATCCGTTTATCATCAAACGGTTTCTTTTGGTCGTTTATTTCCCGCCACAAATCAGACTAGATCATCGGAATGCAGCCAGTGCTATTACAGATAGTCACGGTACCTCTGTCACTATGATTTTCTGCTACTAGGGTGAATTTAGCCACTGACGAGCATGGCAAATCCGAAGACATGAGGGAGTACTGAAGCCTCCAGGCGGATACCATTGTAGTAGCGGACTTTGATTCCGAAAAGCTCAGGCTCCGGTTTCGGACCCACTTCCAGACGCTACATATAGCATCTTGATGAATTCGTGCTTTCCAGTAAAGAGCGTGATGATGCATCACTTATTGGATCTTATTGCGGAAGCAAACCGAAATTTCACCGTGTACTATTAGAAGGAAATCGCAGCCAATAATCAATTCAATTCCAGTACTCATTTCCGAATGGTAGCATCCGGTGGTCAAAGCCTTCGACAGGTGAGGTGAGTCTCTGTACCACGGGCTACGATGGATTCGTGCTTTCTAGTAGACGGTGTGATGGCTCATTACTTATGATTGCGGAAGCAGATAGAAATTTCACCATGTACTAGGGTCTGGGAAGGAAGCCGGTGCAATTCAATTCCAGTACTCATTTCCGAATGTTAAGCAAAGCTTCCGTCTGCACTGGCATTATCCGATGGTAATGGGTGTTGGAAGACCGATAGCGTAATCAGTCGAGTATATATCCATATATAAGGCCTCAAGTTGGACGTCGTCCATCCCTCCAGCAATAACTGTAACTTCAGTCACACTTACACAACGTCAGCATGGATCCAAGTCATATCAAATGGGTGCGTTTTCACGACTGACTCACCATCTCAGAGTGTCAGGCCGACATCTCGGTGCATCCTCAGGTCACCTCAAAGAAGGATGATCTCCTTGTCGGCAAGATTATAGGCGGAGACGAGTTTGGTAGTCCCATCTACATCTGCCGTGTGAAGCATAATGGCAATGTCTGTATGTACCCTCATTTTAGTAATACAAAGCCTGCGTATTTACCCATTTCCTTAGATCCAGGAAAATACGTGGACACCATCGGCGACAATAAGATCGATTTCAGCTATGTCAACTGTGAGGGTACTGAGATTGGAGTTAGTCTTCTCATCAGAAGGCTTTCGTCGTCCAGATCGTAGCTCATAGTTGTCTAGTTCTCCGAGTGGCAAATAGCGACTGGATATGAAGATAGTTTCAAGTGGGTCAAGCAATCTGGTCCCTTCAACGAGCTCGATTTGTTAGAAAGTGGCAATGTACCGGTAAAGTATGTGTTCAAGCTTACCTTCCATGTCAAGTACTGAAGAAGAGTGTGTTGATCAGAGCTGGCTACGAGGTCATCGACGATGGTTATGACTTGCAATTGTTCTATATCGCACGGGCACCCGTCACCCACAATGGGAAGGAGATTGGTATTACTCCGGGTAAGGTTTCAGAAGGTTCTGGTGGTGAGTTGACTACCGGTCGTGCTCTTGGGAGAAGGACACTGATTGAGTCTAATATTAATCAGCAAAAGTCGGGTACGCTGGCACAGAATATGAATCCACAGAGTACGAAGTGCTCGTATACTCTAGGCCCGAGTGAATGGAGTCTCAGATAACGCCCTGGTCGCCGAGTTGAAGCACTTCCGCTTGCCAATAGAGCATGGCTATTCACTAGAAACGGAATTGTATGAATAAATGTGCATCACGATACGAGAGAGCTTAAGCAGTGTAGCCAGAGAATAATTGACTCCAGAGCATAGGAATGGTAGCACGAAAAGTATGTGTAATGGGGGTTGGGGAAAGAGGGGACAATCTGAAAGCACGGAGCGTACCTGATAGGCAGCAAGAGATTGCTACCACGCCATTGACTATCACTGTCAATTTAAGGTCCTGGAGCAGTTATTGGAATACTATTCGCTGGAGTCTGACAGAATTCTACAGTGTTCCAGAACGCATAGCTAGATATGTTCCAAGGAGCACTTGATGAATACTTTCTACAGCTGGGAATAGACAAATTATTAGATGGACCCGATTCTTCCTTGTCCAATGAATGTTATCCTACACCCGGGACGGTGAGTAACTACCAGTAGATTTAGAATTCCAAATTTCACCATTTTGTCATCCTTAAACCCAGCATCCTTCACTTTCTCTTCTGGTCCAGCTAGCACTGCCTTCGCCGGTGAATTGATCACTCGGGTTATGCGTCGTCCGTATTCTCAAATGCGAGTGAACTCCTTCGATGACTCGGAGCGAGGTAGATTTTCCTGTCATAAAGTGAATGTTTCTCACTTTGCTAGAACATTGTAAAGGGAAATAATCTGCAAGCGCAGAGATATAGACTGACCCGAAACCCTTTCAAAAGTCTTCTGCCCTTCACCATCGTGGAGTGAGGACTCGCAGGCTACCATGCCGGTATTAGAGTTGCTTGAATTGATTCCGCCTTTCCGAGTAACCTTCAGATACATGCTTTATAGATGATGCTAGATCGTAAGTGGTTAATGCAATAACTGGCATGTTGAAGAAGTAGTTACGAACAAAGAAGAAAAACAGTTCAAGTTGAAGAGTCTTCAAGTTCTTAATTTAGCTTTGCTTGGTCAGCTAAAACTGGCAGCCTGGCAGGTGCCACCGTGTGAGTCAGTAACTCAGTCCGTGTCACGGCCCTTAATACAGTCGCGCCTTATACGAGTTTGTTTTGTTTAAGTTCTCATCTTCTACTCTGACACCATTCTTATCTCATCTTTTGCTTCACAGCTTGCAGAAGTATCACAGCTGAAGATGCTCACAATGGATCCTCCTCTTTTCGATCATTCAATTCATTTTTCGCCAGTCTTTCATGTGGCGGAATGCATTTCTTGAAATGCCTGGGACATGACATGGTTTCTCGCATTTCAACTTCGGTTTATGGGTCCCTTTTTATTCGCGTGTGTATACTTGTGTCACTGCCATGGGCCCAGGTATGCATGATCATTGTCAAGAACTCGATCCTCGACCGACGCCGACTGGATTCCAAGTCGAGCTCGCAACCTCTAGTAGAGGTGAGATAGAGATCTAACGGCACTTAAGCATTACTACACAAGTACACAGAGGATCCAATCGTCATGAATCTCTTATGGTGCCTTGACTTCTAGTACTTATTCCAATAAGGGACTTTACAAAGCAAACCGATCGGAACAAACATGTGGCCAACTTGAAGTCTCCCATCACCCCTTGAAAGAGACGAACAATGTCTGTATCAATTTTACCCAAGTTAAGCTTCTAAACTTTTCAACATCAGGCACAGGGTGTAACCTTTCACCTTCCAGCTTTGCCTGACGATAGGTGCGGGCTAATATATCTGCACTGGCACTCAAAGGCAACATCAAGGCTTGGAATAGACTTTCTTTGTTGATTCGAGCATCGGTCATCTTCAGGGAACCTAGTTGATCTAAAACAGTTCAACCGGAAGCCTTACGAGAAACTTTGCGTAGCTCGTGCTCTCTGGATTCCTCGGCCGCTTGCGTGAAAACGATGGACAGCCAATCCTAGCTGTATCAGATTCATCACTGGACGCAGTCCTTTCTAACGACGCAATCTTGGGCGTCCGCAGCGGACGAACATTCCCCTCCCAATTTCCGCGGATAAATCATCGGTCCTAATCATCGGAGATGTCCTATGGATGGTTACCGGGGACAATCGAGATGCAATACTACCCAAAGTACGCCAAATGAAGCCTCATGTACAAGTTGCGGGAGTTTTGAGATCAGATACATACATAGATCCCGCCTGTCTCGAAGATTAAACTATTGCTTCCCGAATTACAAATTGACCACGTCCAACATCAATCAATAAGTGGAAGATCAGTCAGGCGATATGTGGCACACTGGGAAACGTGAGTCAGGCCCAAACCCTCGACTTGTAGGATCGGTTGTACTTACTGGTTGCGCACGTATGCGCATTGTCATGGTTTGCGTATAATCTGGTAGATCGGATTTGGATCTGGCCGTCATGGTAAGCAATCAAATGTGAGTTGTTTACTTTCATAGTATGGATACTACATTGAATATAAGATGTCCTTTTTTCAGATGTATTATTATCCCTTAAGTTTGGATAACTGTGGATTCGGTCTAATAAGAGACATGCTTTCGGCACGTACAATACATTTTAACGTTGCCGCAGAGGTGGTAAACCACTGCAGCTCATCTACACAAATGCGGCAAGTCTAGTTTGTTATTGTCAAATACCTGACAGGACTAATTGGACCGACATGCGCCCAGTACTAATAAGAGTTTTTTTTCAGAGGAACTTCTCTTTTAAATCATGCTCATGATTGAGCATTTGTAGTCCTAATTCAAATGCGCGCCTTTCGTTCCTTGTGTACGTACTCTCGCTAGCGGTCTTTCTTTGCACCCATAACTTGAGCTTGATGGATTAAGAAATTTGACAAAGCCTTGCGGTGCTATCGGACATAGCCTGAAGCGGACTATCCGCAACTTGATCCGTTGATTCATCATTGAGGCCTATGATAGTACGTTACCTCGCTGGCAAAGGAATCAAAGTCAGTATACATACATCAGCAACGTTTACTGGCTCCACTCCGATTGAGCGAGATAGTGGGCGGGCAGCCTGAGTAATGGCATGCAAACTCCGGACCTCATCAATAAGTCCGAATTTTACTGTTAGCTCAACAATGAGTCGGCCTGCGGTCACCGGTGCCCGTGTATGCGAAGGATGGACTGAAAATTTCGACCGGAGGATAAAAAAGCACACGATGCTTACTTAGCTCTCGCTCTGCACGGATGCTCTACGCTAGAATCACATGTTTTGGCGGAGGGGGAATCACTTACATGTATGCGAGCGGTCACTGGCATTCTGATGTCACAGCATGTGATATGTGACCTCTCGCGCCCAAGGACCCCGGGGAAGCTCATTTACACACAATCCTCGCCCTTCCCACTCATGAACACAAAGTTGCGAGCAATATCCTCTATGACAGTAACTCGGCCGACACAGGCACATCGTATAACACAAAAAGAGCGCACGTCGAATCGAGTAATCGATTTAGGCTGCTTGCATCAACGGCGAACCGGAGGATCGGAACTTGTAAATACGATTCACTGGCATGATGATGGGTTCAATTAAGACTCGTTTTCAATGCCCCACACAAGGCAAATTACGATATTGCGGGGCAACCATACCCCGGTTGACTTCACACGGAGCGACAATCTATCAGCGGAGTTAATCGCATACTACATCCGTATTCAAGTTGCTATGAAGAGGATGCAATTGAGCAGTGTGGACTCTTGGATGGTTAAATATTGCCCGCATTGTATGAACTTGTATAAATAAAGCTGGTCAATCGAAGTCAGACAGTCACTAGGAGCCCTACATATGTATGTACATACATAGCTCTGGGAAACGGCAAATTGTGTAGTTCTGGCCATATCTGTAGCTGTGCAAAACTTGTATAGACTATGTAGGAGGTGCTTACCGGCTGCTTCAGAAGCAGACCGCACTATAAATGTCCTGATCGGCGGAGGGCTGGAGATTGCAAAGCATCGGACGCCCGGCGGCATCCATGGACCTTGCACCTCAGGCTGGGGCCTTGGCCTCGGCTACGGCAAATGAAGAAAAAGTTTATTTATTTTCGTCCTGTGCACACTGCAGTGGATTATCTGTGGATGCATGGGGACAGGGGATAAAGGATGGCACATGGTTACAAACTTCGATCAATCTACAGTGATATATGGTAGGATGCTTTGCGATTGCGATTGCGGGGAAGGGCTTGCACTGACACTTAATACTAATACTAGCGGAGAGGGGAGGGGGCCATGTGGATATTGATAAATGGAAAGTCGTCAGTCAGGATTGGCAAAAGATGAAGATACAAAAGGCAGAAGATAGAAATGCAGAGAGTTTGGAGACCAGTGACGATGATATACATTTGACAGTGAGCAAACGAAAAGAATAGCGATAAACCAGCACTGTCATGCAAGGCACAGCAAGAAAGAAGAAAAAATAGCAAAACCACTAGTGGATCGTCGATAATAGCACACGCGCCCATTTGGGCTCGGATCTGCGAGTAATAAAACAGAAGAAGTAGCATATGCATGCGCACCCATAATACACATATCAGTGCTTGATGCTTGTCAAAAAAACTCGAGCGGCACAAAATTTTCGCAATAGAACAAAAGGTGAACGAGGAGGAGGAGGGGGGAATGGAATACCATTATTCACCAAACGTGAAGCCCAAACAGCGTTTGTTAGATTCACAGTCATGATCTCGTATCGGCGTTTAAGCGGTCAATGTTTAGCGTCTCCCTCAGGCTCCCCCCGAATATTTACTTTTTGAAGAAGGTGAAAAAAAATCCTTATGCGAATGGATACGAGGACAGACGCGCCGCATAAGAATCACGCCAGTCTCGAGTAATATGTCTGCCGTCTTCAGTAAAGAAGACGAGAGTCGACATATGGTGGTGGTGGTGGTGGTGGTGGTGGTGGTGGGAGGACAAGAAGCAGGGCCCATAAGAGACGTCCGATTTTTGCATTGACTCATCAGGGGATGAGTGCCGAGCTCTTCAGGTTGGCGCGTACGACCATATCTGTCACTATAGAGATGAAAAAAGAAGGGCAAAAGCCGCGGAGTCAGTAAACACGCCAAGTAGACAACGGTAGATGGAGGGAGAAACAGATGTTAAATGACATGCATCAGGAAGGACATTGGACATTGGACACTGGCGTCGAACACGAGTTGCGCCACAAGGGCAACGACGGCGTACCGTCCTCCAATGAGGGTGGGACGAGGGTGGATAAACCTCCGCAGTCCGTTGCAATCCGCTGCGTGCGTGTTGACATCTTCCAATCCCCACTGGCGTCTACCAGAAGCCAAGGAGAGACAGGACTGATCAACAGCCGAGCGACGTCTTCTGAGAAAACGAAAAGCGGAGCACGAGAAGCGCATGAACCTTAAGGGACTGAGGCAAGGTCATCTCGGAGGAGTGGTCCGACTGTGCCAGCGGACATGAAGGTGCCAAAGAAGTAGAAAGGGGAAAGGATACATCCACCGATCAACGCACCGTTCTCAAGAATGACAGACGTGGTCCGCGTGTCCTGTCAAACGAAAAGGCGATAAGCGGATCAGCTTGTCAGAAAGACCAAATGGTTGAAGGCAGAAAAGAAAGTACGCGTAGCCCGTTCATTCATCGCCACCATACGCTACTCTGGAAGCAATGAAAAAAAAGAGGGGATAATCACATACCGTCACCGACGTAAAGTGGCAATAGAATGGTCGCTGGTTCGGTGAATGTTCCTGGAAGATATGGTAGAATTTCCGGCGGAGATCTAAAGAACATGCCAACGCGTCAGTGATCCAATTTCCTTTTTATCAGTGCATAAGAATGAAGATCCCATCATCGTTGACGAGCGTCGTCAAAAGGTCAGAAGAAGTAATATGGACGCGAAGAGTCAAGAGCGGTAGCAGCAGAACAGCAATGACTTGAACAAGAACAAGGGGGCATGGATTAAATAACTCACAATCACTTGCATGCTCAAAGTCATTCGGCCGATCGCCATAGCTAATGACATACTTGCCCAGCCGGATGCCCGCATTGAGCTTCGCGCGCAAAACGTCACACTTATTCAGGAACAACACCAGGTTCGTCTTCGCCAGCAGCGGGTTCTTCACGACCGACTTCCAGAGCAACACAGAATCTTCCTGTTGGTAAAACAATCCATGAGTAAATGTTATAAAAAGTGGAGATTCATCAAGTGAATAAGATGAGTTACTGGAATGCAAACGGGAGAATAGGTGAGGGTGGCAGGGGGGAGGGGGGGAGAGAACAATAGGACCGACAATGAAGGAAGGGAAGCAAGTAACGATATGAGGATAGGCACACACCAGTCGATTGACAGTCGTATCCTCCATAAGCACCTGATCGAAGCAGCTTATGGGGGCGAGGAAGATAATCGCGTTCATATCATCAAAGAACGGAACCCAGGCCGCTATTCAAGCAATTTCATTCAACACCCCCACCCCCATACCAAATGCATCAATCTGGAACGTACCTCGCTATGGTGCCAATACGTGCACGATCAAGAGACGAAGGAGGGAGTAAGAGGAAGGAGCCATCAAAGGCGGTTTGGTTAGAATAGAGCGCAGTGCAATCGAAAGGAGGATGCAAGACCACAAACGTACCAAGGACCGTTGTCCGCCGACGTCGTACACACGCCAGTCATGACTCAATGCGTTCCCTAATGGAATTCAAGCAAGACCACTCAATCTCGAGGTCAGGTTTTTATGAAGAGAGTGGAGCGAACCCGTTTTCATTGTGAACCGGTACTCCGTCACGCCCAGCGTCTTTAAACGTGCTCTTAGGATGTCATCTAGAACGATAGATAATAGGATAATAGATACATGTACGATCAGTAGCAGTGACATAGACCGAGAACACACCACACTCACCATCGGTCGGGAGGTAATTCAGCTGTGTGATACGGTCTAACGAATCCAGGAAGCTGTTGCGCGCGAAATGGGTATGAGGATCAAACACACAGAAAGGGACAGCAAGTGCACATCAGGCACGAAAAGGAAAAAGAAAAATGACTCACAATCCAGGCATCTCCTCCAACCGGATCTTCATCACCCTCAGCAGGGTGCGCACGCTCTCGTCCGTCCACAGGCGCATCAGATCCGGGCCACACGACGCCAGCACGCGCGTCGGGTCCGACGGGTCTTCCCAGTCGATCCCGTCCTCGCCCATCCCGCCGCCACTGCTCCCGCTCCCGCTGCTATTCCGCGAGCCCGAGCGCAGGATGCGCGTGAACGCCGTCTTCCACGCCGACCCGGCAAACACGGACACCTCCCGCCCTGCGACTCCGGGTGGCTTCATCGGCAGGACGAGGCCGCCGCCGCTGCCGTCTGTGCCCCCGCCTCCGCCTCCGTCCGCTGTGGGCTCGGCAGTGCCGTTTACGCCGATGCCCGCGGACCCATTGACATTGCTAGCGGTGACCGTGCCTGAACGTGTGCGTTGCGTGTGCGCGTTCTCGATCTCGCGGAGCGCGGTGCCCGTGGCGGCGGCGACGGGGATCAGGCGGTGGATGAGCACGTCCTCCGCCTTGAGCAGTGGCAACAGCCGCTGTCTTAGCGCGAGGTGCTGTTGTGTGATGAGGGTTTCCGGTCTCGGCTGCTGTTGTTGGTATTGCGCATGGGTGTAGTGGTTTGGACTCGACGGAGAGCCGGGCATAACCGCCCCGGGTGTCATAGGTGTCGCGGGAGACGTAGGCGAGGAGGAGGAGAGGGAGGCGTCGAGGATGGCGTCGAGCACGAGCCGGACGGAGCGCACAACGTTAAGCTGCACGACGGCGCGCCACGAGAGGCGCTCCTCCTTGAACGTCTTTGGTGAGTTCATGAGCTGGAAGTTCTTCAACGTCGTCGACTTGCCCGACTCGCTTTGACCTATGAACATCGCATGTTATGAAAAAACTGGTCAGCACGGAGTTCTGAGCACACGATGAGGAGAGAGGCACAAGCAATGTTCCCTTCATTCCGCCCCTTGACCCGCATGCACGAGGGTCTCCATCACCCAATCATTGCACACCATCGCGCCTCCAACGCCCTCATCCTCCATATTCACAACAAATACCACACCCTCCCCCATCCAACCTAAACTCAAGTAAAGTGAACGTACCTAACAGCAAAATCTTCACGGGCGGTGGACCCTTGCGCTCCGCAGCGCGCTGGCGGTTCAGCTCCTCGTCAATGAGGTCCGAGATGCGTCTTGCCTCGAGCTCGGCCTCGAGCCGCTCGTGGCGCTCGGCGTCACTGTGAGATCATTCATTTTCGGGCGATAAACGGAGTGGACCCAAGATCACGTAGCGCACACGCAAGCCAGAGTCAGTGTCATCAATTTGAGTCGTTTGTTGATGTCGAAAGCCAGATCAGAGAAATGGTAGAAGAGTGAGAAGGGGGAGCGGGGACGCACGTCTCGTTCGGCGGGGGCGCCATGGCGCGTGTGAGCGGGTCCTCTCTGCCCGTGTCGTCGTACACCACCATGCCTATGCCCATACCTCCGCCACCGCCTCCACTCCTGCTTTTCCCTGCCTTGCTATTACCCGTCCTCGGTCTCCCGTTGCTTGAACTACTACTGCTCCCGTTGACGCCAGTGCTCCCCGACGGTCTTGGCCCTGCTCCGTTCGCGGTCCGCTTCGGTCGTGATAGCATCGTGGGTCGTATATGCGTTGCGTCAGACGACTGGTCGTAGTCCCGGGTGAGAAGAGTCGGTCGTCGGTCGTTGTTCGTTGCTTGCTCGTCAACCACGCGTGAAAGTGCCGCCCTTGAACGTTAAAGGTTGGCGTCGGAAGGCCGAGTAAGAGCTTTTGGATGCGAAATAGTGACGTGGCGGGCCGTCAAGGGAACCGATGGATGGGTAGATAGGGCGGCGTCGGTGAGGGAGGATGCAGGAAAGAAGAAAATGAATAAACCCAGAAGGGCACCCAGATGTGAGACAGGAGACAGGGTAGCGCGCGTCGACGACCGCGAGGTCAGCTTGTACGGGATCTTGTTATTATTAACCAGCAACTGCAGCGGACAGCTTGGGCTGCAATCGGAAAGGCACAGCCCGCGCGCAACGGAAGATGCGGGGAAACAAAAGGAACGCGGGAACGCAGAAGTAAGGCTGGTGCACCGTGGAACTGAACAGTCGGCAGGGCAGATTCGCGAGTACGTTGCGGCGGTGGCACGTCCGATTAGCTCGAGCTCGACGCTCGACTTGCTAGACGGGGGGCGCAAGGCGTCTGGCCGGAAGGCTTCTCTTATAAGAGACGGCGGTGGCAGAACCGAGCTGTCACTGCCAGTTGGGCGCATACAGCCCATGGCCGTCGGTGCAAGAAAGAAAGACAAGTAAGTTTCAATCAATCAGCCGAATCGTCGATCGTCCCTTCCACGAGGCATCCATGTTTTCCCGCATTTCAATTTTCTAAAATCCTTTCTTACTTTTTACCAAAAAGTCAAATACCGCTCTTATCTGCTCTTCCCTTTCATTCATTAATATCTCTTTTCTGACAGCCTCCCAACCTGCTCAGAACTCAGAACTCTCGGATTCCGGCGTCCGAGTCCGAGAAGCCAAGTACGACCTCCGACCTCCGACACACCACACTGGCAGTGGCATCACCCGTCGGAACGAGCCTTGGTGGCTGTGCTTTCATTAGACTATGAAGGGGCAAGATCTCGATGCAGCCAAATGCAGCCTAACGCCACCATATCCCGGCCGGCTTCTCTACTATTGCATCCGGAAATATCGATATCTAATATGCACTTAGCTGGACTACACCACGATTCCGGCTACACATGGCAACCAGGTGACCTTCTAAAAATGGCAAAAATGTGTCAGCTACATAGTTCCCATGGGGCTGCCAGCTGGTTGCTAGGGTCGGTCGGAAATAGCGACACGATGGAGCCATACCAATGTGGCTGCCACATAGCACGAGCAAACATGGCTGCCAGCTGGCAGTCTTCGACGAAAACATTTTTTACATCATGTATAATACAGCTTGAGCACACATAGCTGTCAGCTCACTCAGCCTGTTGCTTTTCAGTTCACAATAAATATTTTTAAATTGCAATAAAATATATTTATTATTAAATATACAAAATACATGAAACTAACTATATGTTCTTGTCCACCGAAAATGTCAAAAAATAAAAAGAAGAGGAAAAAAAAACCAGACAGCAGAGCTGGTACACCTGAGCAGAGGACTGATGCAGAACAAGTAGTTAAGCCCCAAGCTATAGTCCGGAGCTCCTAACAGGAGCAGCTACACAACTACAAGCTCTCAAGCACAAGGTAGAAGCCCACAAGCGTCAGTGCCAGCCTTTCCTTGTATCCAGTGCCAAAGTCCCAGCAGTCCCAGCAAAGAGAGAGTAAGCTCCTCAAAAAGTGTTGCTAACAGATGGCAAGATCTAACCAGACAGTCCAAGAGTTGGAGTACAAGATGTGTGGCTACGAGTATGACCGCGTTGGAGACATTGTTGCGTCGTCCGTGAAGTCCAGTGGGGAAGATGTCGAACGACACTTCAATTTACCCCAATGGCCAACGTGTCAGTCACATGATCACTTAGGGCAGGTGCCGCTGGACTTGTAAGATTTCGGACCAACAAGATACACCTGTAATAGCAACACTTTCTCACACAGCAAAAATGCTACGCAGTTCCCTACGTGGCAACCACATAATACGTAAATCACATGGTATGCACCTGACAGTTAAGCAAGCTACTATCCAAATTTGGTAACCTGTTATCAAGCTTAGTGGCCACATAGCAACCACATGGTGTCACTCTTATTTTGCGTAGCTGGCTACGTGTTTTCCAGAATTTTACAAAATCTGGCAACCATATAGATGCTATGTGTCTCCCACGTTTTCGGGGACAGCTGGCAAATCCCGTTCCTCTGCCACGCCTTTGACGCGAAATTCCGGTTTTGTGGTGTAGTCGACTATACCCCGAAATATACTACAATTGCATATAACCTTCACAGATCAGAATCAGGATCTCGTCTTCATAAGTAAGTACGACTGACATAACATATAACCGAGCTCTCTGCGTACATTGCATGCGTGCAAACTACGCACAGGCAAATACCGACTCAGAAGAACCCGAAGTCTTCGAACGATGCTTCAAGCCTCGCGGGTATGCTTGGCCGTCGGCACCCTGATGAATCGTAAAGTCAGGATCATCGGACTCGGATGCGCGCACCCACTATTAGAGTTTTTCCCTTCTCTTCGATCGTACGCTTGAATCAATCACGCATTCATTTTCTTTTCCATTGCACGCGCGCATCTATACTGCTCACACATTCCTCAAACAAGGTTTGTGCGCAGCAACCGCCGGGATAACTTGAACGCTTCCGTTAAAATTAGAATTAGGATTAGGATTTTCCCCGCCTCAAGCATTCATGCATTGCCTTTATGTGCCGTCATGTATGACCAGTATGATCGCCGCTCGCTCATCATTACCGCATACATACATGACATCGTATTACAACTTTTTTTTCCTCCCCATAAATTTCTACAGATTCCGAGTCGCGACCGGAGCTCCGAAATCTTCTGCTTTCCACCTCAGCTGGCTCGCGAACTTGATCAAGATAGCCAGTGACCCATGCTCATAAGCACGCACGAGCTTGCTTCTCTTCCTCAGGCTCTTTCTCCGTCCCTCGGACTTTCGCTTCCTGCGAGCTTGTCGCCTAATCACTTGGTCATAATGAATTCGTAAACACTCGGAAGATATCGATCTATTAAACCACCTTCGTCTATTTTGTCTCATACACACATAAAGCCGGGTAACTAGTTTATGATGGATGATCGTGTACAGTATATACATGCAAGGTACTTAACCTAGACCTGCTATTAATTGACTACACATTAAACAGACCCGAACTGCAGGCGGTCAGTGGGATCGCCGCCAGTCTCTTCATCTTAATTTGAAGTTTCTTCCATACGCACTGACATGCATACAGTATATTCGCTAACAACAAGGATTCCTTCTTGTCTTCCTTATTGTGTATACTGTACTGTACTCGTCGCCTGATTAATCACACACATGCTTGCCAGTGAGATTTATTAATCACGCATCGATCAGTGGTCATGCAATGATAACCTTCTACTAGAAAAAGACAAAATTCATTAGACTACCTGCATATTACACCTGTTCAATCACATTTGCTATATCATATCCATTAGTCACACTTCCATTCACTCATACTATTTGGTGTCGCCATGACCATACTATTCTCGTATTCGAGTGGGGATCTAGGCTCTCGGCGAGTCCAATAAACTCCAACATAAAAAAAATAGAGTTGCCAGTCCACTGGATGGATGCCCGTTACTTGCAAAACAAGTATGTATGTGCTCATGATCTTTGGCCACACCGACCCCAAGTCAAAGATCGGAACTGTCTTAGCCTCTTTCTACCTTCTCCAGGAATAGCGACCATAATCCAAGCCTACGCCTCAGGCTGTCGCGTGCTAAATGCCAGCCGCAGAGTCCGAGCTTGACCTGGCACTGGCAGCACCGCGACGGGAGTTCTGAGCCTCGGATTCAGCCATCAGTCATTTCATACTTTACATAATAGTACTTACAGCCATTAGGTCAGATTGACCAAGTTTGAATCTGGCCATATATATAAATGATGCATCTGGCACGGGCACCGGAAAAACGGTTCTCTTTCTGCAGCTGCCAGTGGAGGAGCACCGCGTGCACCCTTGGTAAGTAGTATGGAGTGACGGCAGTCTGAGGGCTGTTTTTGACCCATATACATATGCAAAATTATCAGTCAGTGCAGCAAGCCACCAGGGTCTGTATCCGGCACCCAGTACTACATAACATCCAGTAATACTAAATGATCATGATCGTGCGAACGGACTAACCTGTTTGAAACTGTTTTCAAGTTCAAGTCCACGCTCCGAGTCTCCGACGAGCCAGTCAACCAGTATTGAGTCTATACTACATAGTAGTGGATGAGATTGTAGACACTGACAGCAGCTGCCCAGCATGTCTGTCAAGCGCATCGTGCCCGTAGAGCTCGATGCATCACGTATTGCGGCTGGCCGATCCTCGTTCACGGACGGTCGGAACCTTTTCGCAAACACGTCAACGCCGCTGTCGCTCGCTCGACCTCTTCTCGACTCGACTCGGGATCAATCCGTCACCGACTCTCAACACGCCCTTTCTTGAACCGGAAACTCCCGCTCCTTATTCACCAGTGGTAACTGATAACTGTCATTTTACATATGCATGTAGACATCAGTCATAGATAGCTTCCTCGAGCTGCTGTCAGATAACAGCATGTCAGTGCAAGGCACCCTAAGTCTGAAGGTTCGGATAAACTGTACTAGCTTTAAGGTGAGTATGCTCTAGCATTTAATTTTAATGTGACTTACTTGCCTCTGTGCATGTTGCCAAGGTAGAAATTAATCCAAACTGGCTTTAGCCAACGGCGCCTCGTTCCGGGAGCAGCCAAGTCGCGTTCTGAGTCTGAGCTTGCCAGTTGTCCGAGTCCTCCACTTCTTCTTTGACACACTTCGTTAATTTTCCCAGTCGCCTCGTGTTCACGCGTCGCTCAGCTACCATAAAGTTCTTTCCTCCACGAACTCGACAAACAAGCAGCGCCTGAGAGTCTCCCGGGCGCGCTTGGGAACCAACGGCACAGTAACTGCATCAAGAAAGGATTAGTAGTACTTAGGCATCTCTTTATCCTTCGAGAATCACAGAGACCGCGAAGTAGCTCTTCTTCCGCCGACAGGGAGGCGCCGAAGGAGCATGCATATGAGATGGTTCACTTCAAGTTACTGTAGTAGTGCGCTAGTAAACCCTTCGATCAAGCTCAAGGCCTGTGCGAAGGCAAGCGCATGAGAATTTTGAACCAAGCGTCAAAGCCACCCACTTCCGATCTAAGGTCCCGCTTGCAATGCAAAAGCTTCTTCGAAGCCTCCGATCTCTGCCTGCCATAGCCCTGATTCAGGAACACTCTCTGCCTTAATTTGCCGGCCGTTCCCTGCCATCTCCAAGCTGTCTCTCCACGGAGGATCGGCTCTCCGAGGCGTTCTGTACTCTTCAGAAGCAGAATGTCAGCAAGTGTCCCTTTTCACTGGGAAGGAATAAAAGATGACTTGGAAGTATAATTGTCAACACTACCACTACGTACTCCTGTCATGATTCGGAGCGCTGAACCTGCGCTGCCGGTGCAACGAAGCGAGTCTTCTGAAATCCATCCGCTTCATTTCTCGTGAGCGCGAGCGCTTGAACATCATTAGTGTAAGAAGGCGGATCAAGTCCCGGTTCTTCCGTTACGGCAGTGATCATGATGTCGGAAGACTTCAACTTCCGTAGCAGCGCTGAAGATGGGCAGTGAAGAAATATCCTCGAGGCTCAAGTCCTTCAAATGTCTCCCAGCGAGTAGTACGTACGGAAGCGATCACGACGCGAACAGAAAGGTGATCCATTGACTGCTGGCATGCGAATGGCAGGGTACCGTGGACATACAGTAGTACACCAACCATCTTCGCTTTTCATATCCGGGATGTCGTTGTCTAACCAGAGCATAGTAGAGAGCGCGCTCTCAGGCTGCCCGTGGACTCGGAAGGACAAATGCACGGAGACCGACCTGCCATACGTGGTCGGCGGAGCGGCGAGTACTACATAGTCTCGTTTTTCAAATCTTAATAGCAGCATTCTCGACCTTGCCGTATTTGTGTAGATGAGCAACAGTTATTAATGAACTTTGAACGCCGTGCCGAGGCCCGAGAGCATCCGAGTCGTATGTATGTATTTGTCCGGAATAAGGACAGGACGATATTGCAGAATGTGCAAAATGTAAAAGTGTCGGAGACGGATGCCTAACCCGAGATCCTGTTGTGATGACTGCCCTCGATAGTAGAGGCGTACGAGACCAGTCACTGAGCCTAGAAGGAAGACAGACGTTCAGCAGCCAATAGGGTCGATCCACTCCCGGCTCCCTGATCACAAACCTCAGACAGTCAATTCTAGCCACCACCACACCCGAATGCAAGTCCACTCACCTCATTGAATAACGCCTAATCCGTTTTCCACTTCAGTTGATGCCGTATATTTCTGTTCGTGGTGCGGTGATCTTTCAACCCGCATAGCATATACCTTCAGTATTCATACCGATATTTCAGTCGGTAATCATGATCATGTTCATAGAACGAGGCTTAATTACTGACACCTTTGGTAGTATTGCATCCAACCCATCGATTGCCTCGTGATTCTTACGACAGGATCCGAGCAAATTGCGCGCGGAGATGGAAGGGTGGACACTATCGTTCACATAAACAGCAGAGCACGTACTTGTCGGACATTCGATGTGGAGGTGAGAGTACCTGTTTGTAAGCCAAGCGATGATCTAGCAAACGTACGTACAGTGTGTCTCCCTGCGTTATGCAGGCCCCGAGCCCGAGAGTCGGAAAGAGCACGGGTTTTTGTAAGCATTGTCGAGGCCAAAAGCCTAGATATCCTCAGTCTTTTGGAGATACCGAGCACTGTGAAGGTATCAGATGCGATTTGTACGAGGACGAAGCCCTACTGACTATTACCTCGCCCAGGACGCTCTACTTCTGAATCCCGAAGGAGGCTACGCCAGAATCTAAATTACCCGTGCGGAAATCGTTTGGCAGTTTACTTCTTTGGTGAGGTTTAATCCACTGCGTTGGGAGGAGGTGAATGGTATGAGAGGAAGAGGCACTGCCAAAACAGACATTTACTAAGTCGAGTCAGCGCGCGAGCAATCACACGGCACGTGCTGTGACAGCCCTCGAGAACTTGAAGCCGGGGGGTTTTTTTTTTTTCGAAAACGCCCAGGAGAATATCTGACATCCGAAGCTGAGACATGGTTTCCGTAGCAAACTGATAATTTACATCCCAATGGTCCCGTCCGCGAGACAAATACATAAGCCTCATAAATCACAGTCACTGGTATGGTATATGTAAATTGTCATTATACAACAACGCTTCGTTCCTGTGATTCGGTCCCACTTGATGTGCCCTCACTGATGCTCAAGAGATGGGTAGACGTCTTGCTATTGCTCGGCTTATGCTTCCCTCCGAACACGAGCCTGGACATCGGGATGTCCGGTGGATTCCCATAGAACTCACTGTTGCGGTTCCTCGACCCTTCTATGCGCAGGTCGATCGTCATCCTGTTCACCATCGTGCACACGAGTCTGCAAAAGATCTTTCAATATAGGGAGTGCGAGTCTCTGGGGGGGGGGGGGGGGGCACTTACATAAGAGTCGGGCTGAAATAAAGACAGGTCAGGATTAAAAGGTCTACTGAGATGAGGTAGCATCACTTACATAGCTGTCGAGTATTTTAGTCCAGGCTTTACAGGGAGGTAGAGATTGTCAGAAAATAATAGCCGATGCTTTCTATGCTCGCTGCTCACAGGTGCAAGTATGACCATTAAGGCCCATAGCAAGTTGGCAGTAAAAATGACACTGAGAACACCAACGAACTGTCAGTAGAGTGAGGAACGTGAGAAGAGATATTGCTTCACAAATAATATACGACGCCCTGTGCAGCAATGAAAGACTGCAGCCTACGCTGCCCGCGAATCTCTTTTGCTCGAGCTTGTACGAGTACACGCGCAACGATGAGGATGAACACTGCGGTGTCGTACACGGTCTGCATGAATAAGAATGCAGCAGACTTCACATTCCCCCTGTTGTGTCAATAACGAATTGAGTCCTGTTTCTGCTTGGCGAACTAGGGCCTTCTAGTACTTACAGCTTGTCGGCAGTCTCGTCGATGCACACTATGAAAACAGATATAATGATATCGGCCGCATTGACTCAAGAAATCAGAAAAGCTTACGATGTAGAGCTTCAATACCCTCGCCACCAGGCGGTAGCTGCAAAGCTGTATGTTTCTCAGGGCCGTCAGGCGGTTATCCTCGAGCTAAAACACCGGGCACTAACGGTGAGATCCGGGCGTTCCGTATACCCAAAGGGCAACCCCGAGTTCAGCGGTCAGGTAAATGACCAAAATCGCTCCCACAATCATGTTCTTCTGGTATAATGCGTATACGCTTAAGTCATGATTGAGCCGTGGAGCTGCTTTCAGTGATACAAAAGATTGCCGTACCGAAGGCCCACGACAATCGATGGGAAGTATGTCAGGGGAACTCCGGCCGCAAAGGGGTAAAACGGCGCAAAGCGGTTGCAGCTACAACGGAATTCCTTTAGAAAGTCGTACGATAGAAAGTTGCAGTGTGGTCAAACGTACACCTATTGAACTATCAGATCTGACAGGCCATAGGTGATTATTAATGAATAAGTTACCTCTGGCGTGAAAAGAGGAGAAAAGAAGCCTGCATACGCTCGTTAGATCAAATTTCGTACTTCTTGATGGGTAAATGTACCAGCAAGAGCGACACAGAATACGAGAAGGGCATAATATCGATTCTAAGAAAGGGAAGGTTGTCTTTTTGATGTTGTTCTCTGACGGTGTAAGCGAGACGTACGAGGAAGAACAAAAACGTGACTAGAAATCCATTCGACTTTTAATCTTGGAATGCGAAGCTTAACTGAAAAAGCTTACCTAGCGTAAATTTACGTTTCCAGATGTGCTCAATCTGCAAATTCTTATCAGTGAACGACAAAGGGTCTTATCGATTGTGAAATACCTCGTCGGGTAGCGTTAGGATGTGATCATACAGGTTGGCAGAGAACAGAGCAATGAAAGCACTCTAATTGGATAAGGTATCAGGTATAGGTCGATTTAGCCTCTTGATTGCTAATACCTTCGTCCCTACACTGAGCAAGGAGAACTTTCAGTAACATGTAGTGATCCAGCAATTGCAACTGCTTACAGCTCAGGCCCAGCCATCTCAAAGATCCCGACGAGTTGCTGGATCTGTGCCGCTTCATCGGACATGTTGTGGTGCTGAGCAGGCCGGAAGCGAAGAGGGAGGGGGAGATGCCATCCGAATGCTTTTAGTACTAGCGAACAGTATGTACTGCGTTTCGTACTCCGGGATGTTTGTCCCCGAGGGGCAAGGTGATCACGGAATTTGGAAGTAAGTGTTTCGCCTATCAGTGATTGGACCGAAGTCGAGCGTTGAGCTTGGGATTAGATTGACGAATGTGGAAACCACGCCTTCTGAAGTGTGTCAGGAGGGCGATGCAGAAGCCACCAATAATTCGCGCGTGGGTGACAATCAAAAGGAGCTGAACCCGGTATATTTGTTAAAGTGTTCCGATAGTAAGCAGTGGCAGTTGACTTCAAGTTGTGCTTTCGAACAACATCGCCTCTTCAGCACTTTTCTGGAGATGGAGGAGGCGACTAATAGAGAAGCGCCCATTGAGCCGAGATCTTCTACTAGTATGTGGTAGTACGAGATGAGGAGGAAAGAGTTCATTGCACAACCGCCATAGAAGTACGGATTCAAGTCACCTGAAGAGCATCCATCAGATTTCCGAAGAATCACTTCCCAAGCATTTTTGATGGATTTGGCGAAAGTTGTTGCTATAAAAAGTAGAGATTTCAGCGCTGGTACGCATGATACAGCCAAAGCGTGACGTCAAGCTGTATGCGAGATTAACTACTAGATGGCATCACATTTCAGGCTATTTGAATCAGAAGAGGAGAGAAGACTCGAAGGAGAAGAACGTTGAAAGACAACCGGTGCCTGGTAGCCACCCGGAGTGGCAGCGCAGCCGGAAGCGTGCCAGCGCGTCGTGGCCGTATCTTTTTTGGCGTGTCGCTTCACTATGACTTAGGGTTATGAAGATGCAGAGTGCTTTCCTGAGCTCTGGTCGCGCCCGCTCTTTTCTCTTTTCCTCTTCGAAGACAACAGTATCGTTATCCACATCCTGGAAATCATTCATCTCTGATAATGTCGCGGGGAGACAAACAGCATCGACGGTGTACAGAGGAACACAATTCGAGCATCGGTCACGAGCTTTGCTTCAAGAACAGTTGTCCATGTCTCTTTACAGAGTAGGCGGAAAGGGGGATGGGGGTGTGGATCTGCAAGGCTGGTGGTGGTTACCAGATGGCAAATTATTTTCTGAAGATGTCTCGTTCAAAGACGGCGACGGATGTTCACGGAGGAGGATACGCGTCCTGGCACAGTGCAAGGCGGAGCGGAAGAAGATGGGGCCCAACTATGTACGCGAAATGGAGGGCGTTCTTCATAGACACGTGTATTCGATGAACAGCAATGCCCCGCTTCGTGAGGCAGTGCCTATCGTTGCACTTCTCATATCAGAGTCGAGCTTCACTAAGGCGGCAATCATGCGTGTCTTATCGTCTCCTGTCCCATTTCTGTTGATCCATTTACCGCCTTCCGAAGGACCTTTGGACTCCGAGGAACACGATCGTGTAGGCTCTGCTTTATGGAATCCTGCCCTTAGTGGTGAAGCTGGCATATTGAAAGGCGAGTTCGAACTTCGATGGGAGAGGCCTCTGACGACACCAGGTACCAAGCCTATCATTGCGAGCGATGGAAGACCTGGACTTTGGTGGAGAGGCGTGAAACTACGTAGCTGGACGCCTGAAGAAGAGAGTAATAACTAACATACATGGCTATATAATTTGTGAGTTATGACTACATTTGTGGTTTTATAACCCGAAGAGCTATTTACCAGGCTCACTTTCTACTTCAGCTCAATGGGAAGGGAAAAGTAGCGGTACATGAATAACTATCCCTGATTCAAGGTCGCATCCACGTCTTCCTCGAGCGTCGCTTCCAATGACTTCGCTATTGGTTTCCATCGCAAAGCAAACCCTTTGTTGGATACACTCCTAGAGTTATTGGCCCTGGGGGAAGGATATCGTCATTATCTTCGTGAAAAAAAGCACTTAGATGTTACGCACGTGTATCTCAGGGTGTCATCCCAGGATATGCTGACTGCCTGAGCATTATCGACAACACCTCTATCATATAAGAGA
Organism: Trichaptum abietinum; assembly: GCA_910574555.1. Classification (NCBI taxonomy): domain Eukaryota; kingdom Fungi; phylum Basidiomycota; class Agaricomycetes; order Hymenochaetales; family Trichaptaceae; genus Trichaptum; species Trichaptum abietinum. Next base: position 5,667,920 of record CAJTBE010000005.1, on the reverse strand, counting down.
GGTGCGATAGCCTTCGCGACGTCGCCCCACGCATGCTCTCCGACGCTACCGAAATAGAACTTCCCAAATGCTATATTATTGTCTTTCCCCGACAGTGCGAGGTCGAGGATTAGGAGGTATAGATTCGAAAGGTCATTGATATGAACCTAATGCGAACATCAGTCTCGACAATGCAACCACTCTGTTTGATAGCACTCGACGCACATTCATCCATCTATTGGTCCCTTCACCGATATAGACAGCCTGCTTGCGCACAATAGCGGCTCGAATCAAGTTCGGAACTTGCGAGGAGATTCTTCTGACCGGACCGTCTCCGACTCCGTATACTGTCGATGGTGCAATTATGTACCCAGATATGTCACCTCTCTCGTCCGCTTGAAATATTCTTCGGGTCTGATTAGCTCCAGCACGTTTCAGGAGCTACAGTAATGACTTACTCGAGGTCTATCAGTCGATGTGGCTGCGTCTTCTTGATGGAACGAATGTCATTTTCGTCATTATCCTATTTGGTTCCGCTCAGCGTGTGTGGACAACAACTAGATGTAAAACATGGAGCAGTATTACATTCCATATCTTCTTTGCTTCATCCGTGAAGCTTCCCCTTGCCTCGTCACAAATTACTCCAGTTCCGCTGGTGTGAATTAAGATAGGCAGTGGACCTGACCATGTCGGCTTTACACCTTGTGAACGAGTTTTGAGTCCTGCGATGATTGCTCTGGTTAATGGTAAGTCGTCCGAGTCCGCTGCGTTCAGGACGATGTCGGCTGCAGAGGCAGCCCCACGTATTTGCTCCAGATCTTTGTGAGAGCTCAAGATGATCTCATCAGCTCCTGCAGCTTTCACGGCACCCACGTCTGCCTGCGACCGCACTAACGCTGATATCTTCCAATCAGGATGTGCTTTTCGGATTGCGATCAGGAGTGCACCTCATACGAAGAATTTCATTAAATAACAAGCAGATTTGAGCTTTGGCAGAAATGCGCGTGCATACATACCACCTATGTATCCTGTCGCACCAAGCAGAAACAAGTTCAAGACCGCCATGCCTATGAGATCGTTTATAGAAAAGCTCTGAAGGTGCAGTTGGTATGACAATAGTAAGCAACAAGCGTGCTGGGAACGTCCTCTGCCAACTTGAATGTGCGATTTAGCCTGGCAGTGCGCAAGCAAGGCTAAATTCCCGCTACCCGTAGGTAGCTGGGTATCTAAAGCGATAGTAAACGTACAAATTCCCTGCCAAAAGTCAAAATGTCACGTGAAATTGCCTTATAAGTTAAACCTTCCTATTAAGGAAGGCGTTCTCGAAGCTTCTTGATCACTCGCTTGACGTTCAATTCACCTCGGGTTTTTTGACTCATACAGTAGTACGGCTACTACATGTCTCTAGCAACAATGATTTAGCAAGGCGTGTCCTTTGCCTCTACGTGCAAGTTGTAAAGAAGGCGAGGGAGTTCTGGATACAGGCTTTAGTTCAAGGTGCACGTATGCTTTGTCGACTGGATTGAAGATGCAAAAGAAGCTATCTCGCTGATTGACCAAGCACGGGAACCTGAGGCTCATCTTGGTAACGAGGTGATCGCAAGCGTGGATCTTGCGGGCGGTATCTGCAAGTCGGTTCTTGCTGGCAGAGGTACGAACTCATATTCCCTTGAATTACACGCATTCTAAGACAGTATTAGACCCAAGAACCATCGACACGGACTTGTTCATGAGTTCGATCCAACTATACCCAACTCCGCGTATTTCCATGCTGCGCTGACACTCCCGCACCCCATTCCTGAGCAGAACCTCGAAAAGGCTATCGAATACTGTTGCAAAGCTGTTGAAGACGAGCACATGGACGTACGTCACTGGCATCTGCTCGCACTGTTGGAAGCAAAACTCGGCGAATGGAAGAAAGCTCGAGGGGTGTTAGAGGCTTCGCTGGACATTGCAGATGATGTTGAGGCTCGAGTGTATGCCGAGGAGATGCGGGACAGTGGCATTGTGGCTCGAGATTATCAGACTTCTGCATCTACCAATGGGAATGGTACGCACGAAGCTACACTGCTTTCTGACACTGCCGCTTCAACAACGTTAATAGAATGGATGGACCATCAGCTTCCTTCTGTGGCATCACTTCTCAGACCCCTTCCAGACCATCCAGCACCGTCACATTGGGAGTTATTCGAGCACGCCCTGCAACTGTGCATGACTTATCTTGCATTGACTGAACTCGTTGAGGGCCCTGATGCTGTCGAACAATGTTGACTGGATGTCTTTGAGTGGTATTCTCAGAGGAAGCCCGTACGTCGCCTTTTCCATTATAGAACTCCCATTTATTCACATGTCCTATTGTGATCAAAGCTTAGCCCAACAGTCTATAGATACACGGCTTACACCTAGTCCAGCCTTCAATGACCTGTAACGACACGAGACTAGCCATTTCCTCAATGATATCGCATACTCCTCCTCATCGCCTTCCGCGAAGGTGTCATTCTCTGCTGTGTTTGTGGAGAAGGTATTTCCCAACACGGTCATGAACCGCGGCATCCCGAAGAGCTGGAACAACGAGCAGACAGCAATTGCCACCAGCGGTAACAACACGTTCACTGTGTGGGATGTCATCACGAAGGCACCAGAAATGCAACAGAAATGTGATGTATGGCGCAAAGTATTTGGTGGTGTTGAGCGTAGATCACCACCTGCGCCGGCATGGGACTAGGGTTTCTCATTGAGGACGATGATTAAGGACACTTTCCTCTCCTTCGTTCATCTCTGTCCATTTACACCTGTCCTTCGACCTTCCGTGACTGTTCACCTCGTTCCCGCGGCAGGAGAAGCCCATGACTGCTGCCGTTGGTGGATCTTGTATGCTCAGACACAGGCGCAGGCTTAAGCTCAAGCCTTTCGAATGCAGATGATGCAGATGGAGATCATGAGACTTCAGGCGATCCAGCAAGCACAACAAGCACAGCAAACCAGCTAGAGCTTGCACGTCAGCAGACCGCGCAGACCGCCAGTCGTCATACCTCATTTGCAACGGGGCCGTAAACCGCTGGGCCCACAGCTACTTCCTTTATGGCTCATCATGCTTCTCAAGCTGAACGATTGAAGGCACAGCTTCATTTGAATAGCAAGCCAATTTATGAAGAGCCTCAAGTCTTGATGACCGCATTTTTGGGTGGGAAATTCGGAGGCAGACCCAAACCCAAAGCCACGACCTTCCGCATGGGCGCTCACCTTGAGGAAGAGGATGTGCACATTGGCCCGCGAAGGCAGGTAGTACTGCACCTTCCAATACGCCAGTTACAGCAAACTACGCCAGTACTACTGTCATTTCTGGCGGTACTGGGTAACTGCTCTGGGAACAGCCGGATCGGCGAGTGTTAATACTGACACCTCTATAATACCTGTCAGTAAGGGTGACGTTTCTCTTGACTGGCGTCTTGGAGCGGAAATTAACACGTCCATGACCACGAACACTCGCTCAGCTTTGTTGAATGTCAGGATCATGCCACCGCCGGGTGAGCGCGTGACACTCCCGCCTGGAGCCAGCAACGTCCGGAGCCGCTTCGTTTCTTGCTTGTAATCAAAAAGCCTGTCTAGGCAACTGTTCTTATTGACAATAGCTCAGATGGTGAGAATGGTGAGGATGTTGATGCGCCAAGTTGGAACCCACAACGCCAATGGTGAGTTGGGCTTTCTCTTTCAAGTTTCTACCTCTACATATTAGTCTCTATTGTATGTACAAAAAATATATACTGTTTTATGCTCACAACAACACTTTCAACTCCGGGTAGCGGGCTCTGCTGTGAGTGCAACCGCAGCCCCTACCTGCTTGTTCCCGCTACCCCCTAGCGGGTATCTAAAGCGATAGTAACTGTCTGAAATCCCCGCCAAAAGTCAAAACGTCACGTGAAATTGCCTTATAAGTTAAACCTTCCTATTAAGGAAGGTGTTCTCGAAGCTTCTTGATCACTCGCTTGACGTTCAATTCACCTCGGGTTTCCGACACATAGTACGACTACTACTACATGTCTCTAGCGACAATGATTTAGCAACGCGTGTCCTTTGCCTCTACGCGCAAGTCGTAAAGAAGGCGAGGGAGACTGGCACTATAAATGAGGAAGGTGAAGACACACATAACTCGAGAGCGACGTTCTCTGGAATCTGGATACAGGCTTTAGTTTAAGGTGCACGTATGCTTTGTTGACTCCCTGGGGGGATTGAAGATGCAAAAGAAGCTATTTCGCTGATTGACCTAGCACGGGAACGTGCGGCTCATCTTAGTAACGAGGTGATCGCAAGCGTGGATCTTGCGGGCGGTATCTGCAAGTCGGTTCTTGCTGGCAGAGGTACGAACTCATATTCCTTTGAATTACACACATTCTAATTTCGCTAACACTCCCGCACCCCATTCCTGAGCAGAACCTCGAAAAGGCCATCGAATACTGTCGCAATGCTGTTGAAGACGAGCACTGGACGTACGTCACTGGCATCTACTCGCATTGTTGGAAGCAAAACTCGGTGAATGGAAGAAAGCACGAGGGGTGTTAGAGGCTTCGCTGGACATTGCAGATGATGTTGAGGCTCGAGTGTATGCCGAGGAGATGCGGGACAGTGGCATTGTGACTCAAGATTATCAGACTTCTGCATCTACCAATGGGAATCCCTCCTTATACAAGCGCGACTCAACCGCGACTGGCGCTGTTCTGACGAAGACCCATATGCTAGACGCCATTGTTCAATCAGCGGACGATGGAAGCACGCGAAACTTTAGCAACAAGAACCTTGTGGAAGTGACACAGGTGGCCGGAGCAGAGGAACTGGCGGAACTTGGGAAGGGAGACGACTTGTTGGATGAGTGCCGCATCTTAGGTTCGTCGGAATATTCTTAATATACTTTTTGTTCCACTCATCATACATGTTTCTTGCAGAATTGCGCTCGTAGGCAACCGTCTCTTTCACGTCCCTACGACGTTCTCTCCCCTCTCGCGCCTTCGCTACTCAACTCTTCGTCCAAACCCGTTTACAGTTTCCCCAGAAGTGGCAAGTCTTTGTGCTTTTCAACCATGCTCGAAACACAGTGGCTTAATGAAACTATCCTAGCTTACGACCATGCTATCTTTGGAGATCCTCAAGCTCGTCGACTTGGCCTCGACTGTCCGGCCTTTCCTACCGAAGCTTCTCCCTGGTCTCATCAAGATTAAGGACACCATCGGTGATCGTTAGGCCCGCGGAGTCGTGGAACATACGATTGCCACCTTGCGTCAGGTTAGGGAGGTCCCAACTGGCAATGGCACCGACCTTCCGCCGCTCAAGACTGCTGAGGCCAGTTCACTCGCGCACACTCTTGCGGGTATCTTCAAGAAGGCTGGCGCAAGCCCTGTACCCTTGACATCAGATGTTGTCGTCGTTTACGTTTCGAGCCTGTCTGCTGCGCTTGTACATAAGAAGAACTTCGACAACGGCGAGTGGCAGTCTCTTTCACCTTACCTTGCTCTTGTCACGTCATCTGCTGAGCCGGCTACGATCACCAATGATCTGAGGGTGGTGAAGACGAGGATGTCGCTAAGGATGGAGAGGAGGGCGAAGATTTTTGCAACTGCACAATCTCTCTTGCATACAGTGCCAAGATCCTACTCAACACCGCTACTCTTCGTCTCAAGGGTGGCCATTGCTATAGTCTTTGCGGTAAGAATGCTACCAGCAAGTCTACACATGCTTGCCATTACGACGGCTTCCTGTCTCCCGATGAGGTCCGCACGTTCGACGTTGAGCACGACATTGACGGCAGTGATGCCGATACCTCGGTACTGACCGCACTGGCAGCACGGCATAGAGATTCACAGGTCTTCCCGGACGGTTGCCTGAACTGGGCATTGGGCAGTGGGTGGAGTCGATGCAGGCTGGCTCAGTGATTCGCCGCCTACATGGAACTGGGATTTTCTCATTGAGGACGATGGTTAAGGACACTTTCCTCTCCTTCGTTCATCTATGGCCATTTACACCTGTCCTTCGACCTTCCATGACTGTTCGCCTCTTTCCCGCGCCAGGACATGCCCATGACTGCTGCCGTTGGTGGACCTTTCAATCAAATGTACGCTCAGGCGCAGGCGCAGGCTCAAGCTCAACCCTTTCGAGTGCAGATGATGCAGATGAAGATCATGAGACTTCAGGCTATTCAGCAAGCTCAGCAATATCAGGCAGAGCTTGCACGTCAGCAGATTGCAGACTGCCAGTCGTCATACCTCATTTGCGACGGAGCCGCAAACCGCTGGGTTCACAGCCACTTCCTTTATGGCTCGTCGTGCTTCTCAAGCTGAACAATTGACGGAACAGCTTCATCTGAATAGCAAGCCAGTTTATTAAGAGCCTCAAGTCCTGATGACCGCATCTTTGGGTGGAAAATTCGGAGGCAGACTCAGCACCAACGCTGCGACCTTCCGCATGGGCGCTCACCTTGAGGAAGAGGATGTGCACATTGCTCCCGCGAAGACAGGTAGTACTGCACCTGCCAATACCGAACTATGCCAGTACTACTGTCATTTCTGGTGGTACTGTGTAACTGCTCTGGGAACAGCCGGATCGGCGAGTGTTAATAATGGCGCCTCTGTAATATTTGTTAGTAAGAGCGGCATTTCTCTCAACTGGCGTCACGGAGCGCGGAGTAGCACGTCCATGACCACGAACACCCGCTCAGCTTCATTGAATGTCAGGATCACGCCACCGCCGGGTGAGTGCGTGTCACTCCCCGCCTGGCCTGACGAGGACCCAGCATCGTCCGGAGCCGCTGCAATTCTCGCTCGTAATCAACGTGCCTGCCCAGTCAACTGTTCTTGTTGACAATAGCTCGGATGATGAGGATGGTGAGGATGAATCATGCATCAAGCGCGAGCGCCAAGTCAGAACCCACAACGGCTCTATTAGTCTCTATTGTATGTACAAAAAAATATACGGTTTTATGCTCACAACAACACTTTCAACTCCGGGTAGCGGGCTCTGCTGTGAGTGCAACCGCAGCCCCTACCTGCTTGTTCCCGCTACCAAGGGTAGCTGGGTATCCTATGGCGTATGCAACTGTCCGGATTCTCTGCCAAAATTCGACATGTCATGTGACCAAGAAGTTTTCTCGGATTTGTCCGTTAACGTGGGACAGTGTTGCCACATCCCCCGATTGTACGCCCTCTGAGTAACATCACATCATTGCATTTCTCATCGACGAAAGGTCCTACTGCTCAGACAATAGAGCTCCGCCTAGGCGCTCAAGTCGTCAAAGTCAAGTGGGTACGCGTCGAGCTTCGGCCAGGCGAGCACGTTCTACGACTTCGTTGGTCCGAGTCCAGTCAAAGTGCTTGAACTTTGAGTGCCTGTTGTCGGGCGGTTTCCAAGAAGACACTGCTTCTCTTCCTCTGCAGTAGACCACGGCGTGCGGCTTGCGGGTTGGTGCTGAAGATTGCGACGGTTTTGAATGGGTGTTGGAATCGATACCGGTTTACTTGCTTGTGCACTGCAGGATGAACCTGATGCTGTATCTGGTTCTGCTTCGTGCGTGATGTTTGACTCCTATCATAAAACCCGAAACCCAGTTAGCCGCGTTCGTATTAACAAGTGGATGTCGACGAGAGTCGCCCAATTGGTCGTCCTGCACGGACGTGTACCCGTTGACCTGTGCGTTACCGTTTGTCATTTAGCCAAATTCATCGTGATTGGATCTTGATGTTCCTGCTACAACTCCATTCGTCCTTGCTCGGAATGTATGTATGCTATTTACAATGTAAAACATGTACATTTAGCAATGTCTGTGCTTGTGGTAGCCAACTCTGGGGTAGCGGGCTTTGCTGTGGGTACCACAGCCTCACACTACTTGTTCCCGCTACCCCCTAGCGGGTATCTACAGGCGGGGGTAAAAAGTGGTGGTACAGTCACGTGATTACTTAATTACTTAATTTGTGTTGTTGTTGCCACTGGTGCTCGAGATAAGGGCGAAAAAGCGATTTCTGTCATTTCCAGGACTGCAGAAGCCATAGAATGTAATGACATAGATTTATAGACAGTAAATAGACAAGAATATGTAATAAAAATACAAGAAAATGCAGCAGAAAATTGTCCACAACTTAGATATATCAATAATGGGTCATTCCTCCGTCCTTCCTCAAAACTTCTTCATAAGCCTTTCGCATGCAACCAATTTGAGCATTAATCTTTGAGATAGGAAGGCTATCCCATGCATCTAGAGCAACCCTCTTTAACTCTTCAACTGATGTAATGGGATTTTGAAGGTGGCGAGTCCGGATTATGTCTTTAAGGTCATGCCAGCATAGCTCGATTGGCGTAAGATCCGGTGACTTCGAAGGGTGCGGAAATCTTCTTATGTTATTCTGCTGCAGCCATTGCATTGTAGATCTTGCTGTATGACATGAGGCATTATCCTGTTGAAAAAAGACCCCATCTAATTGTGCTGAAGCCTGCAAATAGAAAGGTAGAAGGACAGGAGCAAGAACTTGTTCGGCATATCGATCCGCACTCATACCACCTCCTCGACCACCCGGATACTCGAGAACAATAAGAGGGCCCTTACAGTCCTTCATAATGCACCCCCAAACCATGATCCGGATATTTGACTGCAAGTCACTTGGGACAGTGTACTTTTCATCATATTCTTCACCAGGCTTCCGGGTCACATAGACAACTCCTGGTGTATCCCCGATTGTGATGTACGACTCGTCGGACCAGATAATTCGATGCAAGGTGTCTGGATTCAGCTCCAAAGCACTCTGAGCAAAACAAAGCCGTGCTGATTTGTGCCATGCCTTGAGAAGAGGCTTGTGTCGAGCCTTTCGGCGATGCAACAGGTCCTTCGCCAACTCCTTCTTAACGGTTGAGCGCGATATATTTGGCTCGAGATTTGTGCCCAGCTCAGCTAGTGGCATTCGGCAGTTGCTTCTTGCTAGCTGTACCAATCTTTTGTGTGCTTCATCATCCAGCTTGCGAGGTCGACCAGGGAGGGGTGGATAGTGTGTTGTGCCGTTCTGTTGCCATTGTTTATGTGCTCGCCATACTTTCATGTGTGTTGTTCCAAATATCTTCGCAGCTTCACGGTACGAAGCGCCAACCTCTACAGCGCCCGTAACACGATCTTTCGTAGGTGTATCAAGTCTTGAGCCAGGCATGATAAGCAAGAAGTAGAATTAAGTTCTGTACTAGTACACCCATGACGACGCTACTAGCTACATCAGGGAAACTACTTTTTGCTTACGGCGACTGACGCGTCCTGACGCTGCCTTAAATGGACTGAAGCGTTGCCATGCCTGTCTGAAATCTGCTGATGTGTTGCTATGCCTGTCTGAAATCAACTGATGGCCTGAACACACTGAAATAAGCAGATTTCCAGGACACACTCAGTACATCAGTACATCAGGAGGTCAGTCAAGCATAAGTAAAGACTAAGTACAAGCATGTACAATTCAAATGTCATAGTAAGTACAAATCAGTACACCAGTACGTCAGTACGTCAGTACTGTAAATTGCGTGCTGTTTTCCTCTCGCCTTCGCTGATAAGGATGTTCGTGCCTTTTGCTATCACCTGAGCGAAGTAAGCACATTTGCCTTGTGCGTTTCGTATAACTGTCCATCCTTATTATTCCAGTGACTTCAAAAGTCGCACTTATTTCTTTCCCTCGCATGCTCATTGAAGTTCACCACCTGCGGCCCGATGCTTGTTAACTCGGGACTAGGTTTGGCAAAGAGGGTGCTACTGGAGGCACGGGTGGAGGAGGTGCAGATGCGGGTGCGGGTGCGGGAGGGGTAGGGGTTACTGCACTGGATGGTGCACTTGCAGCGGGACTTCTTGCGGCTGCCAACCTTTCCTCCTGAAGTCTTTCAAAATCTTCATCCTGGCGACGTGCCTCTTCTTCCTCACGCTCAAGTTGGCGAAGCCGCTCTGCCCGAGCTTCACGCTGCTTCCGCAGCCGCTCCTCACGCTCCCTCAGCATGCGTTCCTCATTCTTCTTCGGGCTCTGCTGGAGGAGCTGGAGGAGAAGGGGGAGGTGCCGGTGTGACAACAGGTGGCGCTGGAGGCGGGACAGGCGCACGAATAGTCGCGACTGACGAGGCTGAGGACACCGGTGGTGTAGCAGCCCCACGTGTCTTTGGAGGCGGCGGTGCTGGCGCTCTCTTCGGCGCAGGAGGCGGAGGCGGCCTCACAGCACTAGCAGTGGGTGTTGGTGCTGGAGGTGCAGCTGAGGAGGTGGTTGTCGGGGTGGGAGGTGCCGGTGTAACAGATCTACCATCCTTTAGCGCACGCTCGCTTTCCAATATCGCCCTCCTCAGCCGTTCGCGCTCTTCCGCATCCTTTTCGCCGGTGCGCATTTTCTTCCGCCTCCTTATATTGTGCCAGTCACGTTTCCACAGAAGTATCCACCGCGGGCGACTTTGGCGAAGGTGTAATGACACCTAACGCGCGCATACGTTCTTGCAGTTGAGCCTGCTCCCTGATATACGCTTAACGCTCCGGGCTTGGGTACAGCAGGTGCCGGAGAAGCCACAAGGGTTGGTGGTGGAGGCGGCGGAGAACGAGCTGCGGCAGGCGGGCTGCGAGGGCGGTCGCGGTCGCGTTCACGTTCACGTTCGTGCTCACGATCTTTCTCCCTGTCCCAAGAACGGCCGCGTTCGCGATTGCGCGAATAAGGCCAATCCCTGTCATAATCCCTGTCTCTGTCGTAGTCCCTATCCCTATCACGACTCCGCTCTCTCTCGCGGTCCCTGTCGCAATCATGCCGCCCATAGTCACGTTCCCTGTCGTAGCTTCTCTCGTCGTACCGCCCGAAGCGCTCATTCCGCCTATCCCGGTCTTTCGTCCACTCCCTCTTCTCCCGTTCGCGCCTACGCTCCCGATCTTCCATCTTCTTCTGTACTTCCGGGATCCTCTCTCCGTGCATGAGGTGCAATAAGTCACGCTCTAGTTTCCGCCTCTCCTCATCCTTCTCGGTGCTCCTTGGTCCACGGCTGACGTACTTAAGGCCTTCCTGGATTCGCTTCGCTCTGTATCTGAGGTCTTCCATCTCACGCTCAAGCTCCTCGTCTTCCCTTGTTCTCTGAGAGCTTTCGTCTGTAGCACGCTCCAAAGCCTGAGCAGCTCCTTCAAGCTGGCGTTTCATGCTCTCAAGATCCTGCGAAGAGGACTCATTTCCAACACGCACATCACGTCGGTCAACAAGCCTTCGGCGACTCTTGTAATATGAATCGTCATCGTCATTCTCGGTGTACTTGTAGACTGTTGCATCTTTTCTTCCACCTACACTCAGCACCGAAGCGTCATTGAAAGATCGGACCTTTGAACGCGAAATCGCAACACCGCTTCCCGCAGAGCTCGGCCGCGAGTTGTCGTGCTTCGGGATGTCCTTGAGGAAGCTGACGGATGTGTCACGATCACGAGCTGAAGGAGGCACTAGTTCTTGAGGAAGTTCATCCGGAATCTCCATGACAGTCAATTCTTGAAAAGGTCGTTAATATCAATTGTATACATATATAATTATCAAGGAGACTTGCTGCGATAAATGAAACCCATAGCAACATGAAACTCAGCTAGATTCAGTTTACCCTTGTTATCCCGATCAGCAAGGGCCCTAAAAACAAATATTCAGTGAAAGATCAGGTTTGCGAGAACATTAACATACCAATCTTTTGCAAGATCATTCTTCTCAAGGCCACTCTGAACAAAAACCCCCGATAACCTCCAACGAACTGCAGTGTTCTACCTTGCATCGGTACCGAAGGATTGGCCGGCATGGATGAGCTCGACATCATCGCCAGTGCATGTCAATGTAACCAGTCTTCTGCGGCACCAATGGCGCAAGTGATGGACCGGGATAACCGGTTTGCTGCGGTACGAGCCCGACTCCGAAGGCAGGGGACGAATTCAAGTAGTTCCGCTGCGCAGGTGGAGGAAGTGCGCACAGTTGATTCTTCTGCTGCGCTCCTTTACGTTACTACCGGTGGGATTAGGTCTGAATCTTGAGCCGCCTAACTAGATTCACGCTACCTTCTGACAACTTGCTAGAGGTTGGCCAAGAGAAGCTGGCAGCTTGTCTCATGGATGGATGTTCGCCTTGCGTCATCTTGTTTTTCACTGTCTGAGGTGTCTCACATTCAACTAGGGGTATGAGGGTGTCTCGCGAGTCAATATGAGGTGGCAGCCTGCAGTGAGTGGCAGTGAGGCTGTGCCAGCCTTCAACTTGAAGCATCTCAGGTCCGGTGTCCGGCCTTGAACTCAGGCTTTGGCATCATGGTGATGATGGTGCTGTAGTAACTTGAAGCCTGATCATGATGTGGGTTCTCGACCTGAATTTCTTTGAAAAGTTATTTTCAAGTTGATGACGCACACATTCATTTTACAGGGAGATATACTACTAGTATGTACTACTAAGAAGTAGTATGGGCAAACGATCGTTATCATTTTCATAAAGTCATACATCAACACCGGCTGTAAAAGTACACAAAGCGCACGCAAACCACCATCAAAGACAGAGCAGAAGACAATATACTAATTCACATGTATGAGATATTGTAAAAGAGTAACAACACTCCACTGGCAGACTCTCCTACGCTGTGACTTGGGCTGCCACTGACGCCGGAGAAGGTTGAACGCTGTGCTCCTCCATGCCGAACATCAACACTGTATCGAAAAAAGAGTTTTCAACATCTTCCTTAACCTGCCAGAAGGCTATTGCATAAGTAAAATTATCACATTCCCGGTAAGGGCGTTCCACCGATACAGCAGACCCGATGTGAGAGACGATACCGAGAGCTCGTTTGTGCTCGTCAATAATTAAACTGCCTGAATCCCCACGTCTCGCAAACGCTTCACGAGACGGAATTGGATGTGGCTCCTCCTGCGGATGCTGCGGTAGCCCACCCGGCCCGGGAGGAATTTGCAGTGCAAGTAGTCTGTTCTTGCGATCCTCTGCAGAAAGAAAGGCAGGGACGTTGTTGGCTGTGCCTATCGTATGGCCAGTTGCCCAGCCATACTTATACACTTTAAACCTTCGTCCTTCTATATCGGCGTTAATTGGCCAATACCCGTGCAGAGCGTATTGTTCCTGGGAAATCGACCTGGGGAAGATGTCTCGTTGTGGTGCGAATCTGGAAATGGGCATAAGTCCGAAGTGTGTATCGTTGTAATAATCCCAGTTAAGATGTTGACAGATAGCATTCACTGATAATTCAGACCTAGGCTGACCCCCCGGACTTGCCCTATCTAAGTCCACGTAATTGACAGGTACGGCTGGTTTGGCAAAAGGTTTAAAAGCGCCATCGAGGTCAAAACGTTCCTCGTACGTTTCCTTTTCCAAAAGGATCATGCTCCAATCCCTCATGTAAGGTTCTCCAGACTCAATGTTCCCCGAGCGTAATCCCGGAGAGTGCTGGATGTATCCGATACGATTGGCCATCCACTGCGTATCCGTCCTACTAGCAGGAGCGTCTTTATAATAAGCAAGTGAAACATCATGGAGCAACGTCTCAGCCTTTTTCACGTCGTCAATGACGCTAGCATCCTGAAGATTCGCAATCCTGGCAACTCTCAAGTCATATTCGAGCGAATCCAAGTACGATGTCAAACTGCGGCAGGTGAAGAGGTGAATAGGATAGTCCGGATCGCGTCCTTCGTCGTCACCTTTGAAGGAGTACATAGTGGAGTCTACAAACGCGCGTTCGAAAACAGGATAGATGTGGCCATGGCGGCAAGCGAGCATGTACGCCCTGACAGAGCCTCCAGACCGTGACTTTCCGAGCACAATGAGTGACCCCGTTGACCATACGTCACGCTGATCTTTGCCCTTGGAGGCAATCATACTTCCCGGAGCCATGCAGAAAGACGACACGTATCGATTCAGCAAGGAATGATCACGATGCAGACGAGTGCGATTTTCAAGTTGGTTCCAAAATCGGAAATAGCGTTTCGCAGGGCAAATATCCATGCGTTCCTCCTCTGGCACGTCATCCGCAGGCTGCTTTGGTGGTGTCTCAAGGCCGGTTGCCAGATCAAACGTATTGGCGGAGATATCGCCACTAGTAGTGGTAGGAGCCTGAGTAGGGCCGGTTGCCAGATCAAACGTATTGGCGGAGATATCGCCACTAGTAGTGGTAGGAGCCTGAGTAGGGTCATCGACGTTGTTGCCGTTAGAGGCATCGTTCATGTTGTCCGAGTGCAACGTAGGACCGCTGCCAGTGTGAACCGATACATTTTTGTCAGCTTTGGAGGCGACGTCGCCCGGGGAGCCGGTGGCGGGCTCGACATATCGCTCCCTCATCTCGACCTGAACATCGCGAATGTCATATGCCAACAAAATTCCCTTAGCGCTTGCCGAGATGCGGCACCCCTCTTCAGGTTCAAGCGAATCTTTATCGACCCCGACAAGAACGACAACGTGGATCTGATCTTCTTTATCGTCTTCATAGCCAACGCGGTTGACTTCCAAACTGTTCCAACGCACTTTCTCCTTGTCAAGTACGTCAAGAATCTTCGGGCCCAAGATCTTCTCCCAGAGAGGGACGATGGGGTGAGCTCCAACTGTGAATGCGAATTTCCGCGCATTTCGCTGTTTCCAGTCGGGACCGGTGCGCCCAACCAGGCGAGGCTTGCCAGCAAAGCCAGTGTAGTAGTTCTCTTGTTCTTCTGGTGACAAGCTTGTCCTTCGTTCAAGAACGGTGCTCTGAGACTCGCCAGGAAGGACACCTCCCGACTTCTGAACAGTCTTCTGAGACTCGCTAGTTACACCTCCTGGCTTCCGACCAATTTCCGAGTTGTTAGGAGGGACAGCTCCCGTCTGCCGGCTTTTGTTTGATGGCGGTTCCTGATGTGGCGCGGTGGTGCTGCCAACAGAAGGCCCTTGACCGCCGATCACTATCACTATTCTGCCCACATCAGAACCGGTCTTGACGGTCTGCGTTTTGCTGCCGGTGCGCGTTTTGTTGACGGTCTGCGTTCTGCCGCTGGCAGGAGACATATTGTGTACAAACGGATGGTCACTGGGGTCATTATTGGACTCCGATCCCGAGATTGAGCCAGGTGAGCTGGTGTCTGATCTGGTGCCCAACGGTGAAGATTCTGTTATAGTGGTGGTGAGCAACAATCAGTATTGCCACTGGCATTGTCAGTGAAAAAGAACGCAGGACTCACGTCCACTGGGAGCCTGTTGGTAAGAACTCATTGACATCATAGTTGTGGTCGAGACGATTTAGGCAGTAGTCAAGACGAAATATGCAAGAGGGTTCTGAGTGAGCGCCCCAAGGGGGCATTTCTGTCTCTTATACCATTGCTCTAGTTTCCAGTCACACGCCACCGGCGCTGGCACTGCCGGCCTCAGGCTCCTGAGTGCTCCGGCGAGTCACTGCACTCCGAGTCACTGAGTCAGCTTCAACTTGAAGTTGGCACTGCCACTGCCAGTGCCAGCCTCAGCCTGAGGCTGAGTGGAGCTTGCCGGGGCCAGACTCTACTATCAACTAGTCCAACGAAGTTCCGTAGTTTCAACACTGATATTGGGGTGGTTATAATTTAAAACCTAGTACTAGAACAAAGTAGAAGCAAAATGTAGTACTAGTTAAATTATAGGAAGAGGTAGAGGTACTAGTACTCCTAGTAGGTACTATGGGTACTAGTAGTAGATACTAGATACAGCTAGAATACGCACATCTGAATAGTAGTACAGTCTGGCTCAAGACCCGATATCCCTACGTTTCCCTGCTATGCCAAATCCAGATGGGCAAATTCAGCGCATCCAAATATCGGTTTCAACTGCTCTTCCCCTGTCCGAGCCCTCGCGCGTGAGATGAACTCCGCAACTTTCAACCGCCCATTATTTGACGGAAGAGGTAAATCTGGTCCCAACAAATCACCGCTGACCTCGTAAACACTCGCGACCACTTCCTGAAACGCGTCCGTATACTTTGCTTTCTCGGTTTCTGAAAGGGGTCTCCCATTGGAACCTTCGGCGTCCGAAGCGAACAGACTTGACAGCCTTGTAGCGGATTCGTAAATCTTCTCGACACTCCTCTCTCTCTCATGCGCGATTGCATTCAGTGCTTCACCCATGACAGATTTCCCGGTTACGACGTGCTTAAATATTTCATCGTTGGTGACTACCGCGAGCCATCTTTTCACTGTCGTATATCCGTGAATTAGAACACTCTGCGTTTTTTCCGCCTTCTCTAGAGCCCGAGAAAAAAATTTCGTCGTTTGCGGTTCGGTGGGGATCACTTGATTGTCGGAGTTGCGGGTACGTTTCTTTTGAGGCTCATCCTCATCGTTCGGGGAATCCAAAGAGTCAAGCTTGCGACGTTCACCCGCGTGGCTAGAGGAATGGGTATCAGGTCCTTGTTCTACATTTCGTGGGTTTGCCGAAGCAATACTTTGATTCAATCGTGTACGGTGCCTTTCATATGCAACCATACGTCTATGTCGGAAGGGTAATACAGTGGGTTCCAAATCGTTCGCCAGGTCGCTGGACGTAAGCAGACCGCTGCCTTCGAAAATAGCAATTGCGTTTTGAAGTTCATCATCAACAGTCTTGCTGTTCTCCCGCCGTGCCGTTACGTCGTCTTTCACCAATTTCAGTAAACTGTCCAAGCCAATTGCCCCTACAGAGGGCCACCGAGTATACCCATCTGGGTAGATATCCACATTGCTGGTAAGATCAATGCGTGCTTGTTGCGCAGCTGTCTGATAATTGTGTGATCCTCCCAATCCCCTTCGTTCCTTCTCGACGGCATCGGGCAGTTTGTCGCGAAACGCGTGAATCATCTCCTCCAGAAGTTCGATATGGTTCCTATAGGCAACATAGTGGGCTAGGAACAAGGGAATGAAGAAATAGAATATCCCAAGCTTGTAAACGTCGAACTCGAGTCTGTCTCCAGTATAATAAAGATGCGTCTGCACCTGTTGCCTTGGCAGAGGTGATGCTTTTCGACTAGGCGTCTTTCCGTCCCCTGGGTATAAAGCTTCTCCCAACGGAGACCTCTTTTGATACAGTTGGGAGTATCCTTCTATACCTCGAGGTGTACCATGATACTTCAGGAAGATCTCCTTCATTTCTTTATTGAAACTTGACCATTCTAGCTTCCGCTGGCCTCGAAATTGATGGCATTTTTCCCTCTCAGTCTTCGAGAAACGGAGAAGGAAAAATGAGCCGTGAACTACGTAGCGTTGAAGGTCCTCCAGGAAAGACCGTAAAGTCACCGCATCCTTCGCCGCTTGATTCTAAAGAAAGGCAGTCAGATGTAGAACATCAATGTTGATGAGTATGACTGTTACGAACCCCAACGACACTTTCACATAATAGATCGACTGTTTCGAAGAGTTGTTCGACGAGCTCTTCCTGTTTATTGAAAGACTGTTTAAGGCTCGTAATTTCTTCGAACTTCGCAAGGTACGCCTTCTTCATTTCCATCATCTCGCTTTTCAGAGCTGCCACCGCTGCACGAAGATCGACGTCTTCCGACTGCACAATTGATGCATCCTGCCCCTCCTCTTGCTCGACTTTCTCTTCCGTCCTAGCACGATCCGATACGCTTTCATAGTGGTTATTCTGTATTGCCTCGACGTGGTCATTTGTTTCAGAAGATAAAGACCTGAGTGTTTCCTTTTGCCGACATATGTTTTTCGTCAGAGTTTCCCTGGCGATAAAGGCTTATCGTTTGCGTTAATCGATAATCATTTCTACTTATCAATTGAAAATAATGCACACCTGAAGGACTCGAATTTGTCTTGTTGATCTCAGCTTTAACCTCCCAGATAGGTTCCTTCCTTGGGCCCTCCGCATTATTTAGATTGAATTCCACTGGGTCGCGCGACAAGTTCCGCGCTCCTGACACCTTACCCCTCGGGCTGTTCAAGGAACTCGTTGACTGATCTCGCACTCTCGCGACGTTGTCGGATCGCTGACTTGAAGGAGCTGAGTGGGATGACAACAAGCCCTTGTAACTTGAGAAAGTTCGTGGCATTTCCTCGTGCGATAGTGGGTGCAGATGACGATTGTCACGCTGATCCAACGACTTCAAGTTGGGGAGGAAGCTTGAGCGCTTGTTGACTGAACCTTGGCTACCACTGCCAGTGTTGCGAACAGTTTGGCCAAGCCCAATACTACTATCACGTAGTACACTAGTAGTAGTATAGTGACGACTCTGGCATTCCATGTTCAAGTTGTCGATTGAAACCTCGCGCGACCTGCGTCTCAGACTGCGAGTGCTTTCCGAGTCGGCCCGAGTGGATCTACCACGGAAGTGTGTAGTGTCCTGTGTGTGGTATGAGCGACTTGGGTGGTCTGGGTTTTTTTCTTCAAGTTCTGAATCCAAATCATGCCAGTCTTCCACTGGCACTGGCAAGCGATGGTACCCGTCTACTTGAGAGCTGGCTGGGGAGTCAACACGGTGAGCGCCGGCCTGCCAGTGCCAGTGAGCGTTAATGCCTAAGTCGGCAGCCGACTCAGGTTTGACACGGCGCCGGCGGGTGTCAACAGTGCCAGTACTGGTAGTAGTACTACTAGTACCGTGACTCAGGCTGTGTCCACAACTCGAACATTGGCAGCCAGTGGGACTCCGAGTTCCAGACATTCCAGGCAACAGAGTTGCAGATTTAGTAGACTGCTGAACGTGAAGCGAGTACTACTAGTAGTAGTAATCACGATAGTAGTTGCCCTGAGTAGTAGTATTAGAAGAAGCGAACAACAACCGTTTGAACTCAAAGTTGAGATTGTGACAACTTGCCAGTCTGAGTGGACAGAATTGGAGGCTTGAGACTGGATAATTCAGCTGCCAGTGGCTAGTAGTAGTACGGTACCCTGCCAGTGAGTACTAATAGTAGGTAGTAGTCGCCAAACATCACTGACATGCCAGTGGCATTCAAGTTCAATTTGAAACTCGGATCATCATCATGATGTCGGCTCCAAGTCCGAGTCCTCCGAGTCGGAGTCACTGGCAGTAGTACTACCGTACTCAGGCTACGTGGCAGCCTGAGGTGGCGTGAGTTATCACTTGAACTTGAAGTTCCACTCCGAGTCCGACTCAGGCTCCGAGTCGCCGGAGTCGGAGTCGTCGGACTTTCAACTTCAAGAACTTGAAGTTGCAGGATCCTCACTTCGTAGGTTTCAATCTACTTTGTAGTATGTGCTAAATGAAGAGTTTATCTTTATCATTGACAGTGTCTTCTTTCATACAATGTTTCGTGCATGTGCATGTCAGCAAATCGGTTAACATAAAATCTATCATAAAAGTCCAGGGATTCCTCAGGTGTCAATGACTTCGGAGGACATTCATCACCCTTCTGAACCCCAAGGAGGTGAGCTAAACGGAAGATGTCCCCTATATCTATCACAGATAACTTCGGAGCCTTGCAGTCACGGTCATAGTGACGTCTGCCACTGGCATTCACTCCAGGACAACATTCGACACGCTGCCAGGTGGTACTAGAAGTCTCTGACTCATAATCCGGCTCAACAATCCACATACTTGTTTTCGGGTCAGGCGAGTCGCCAACACGTTTGAAACACTGTATGAGAGCGCATTCCTGACGTTCCGCTTTGGCTGTGAAGGAGAAAAGAAGTATAACCCTAGCAACTCTCATTCCTGCGAACCCCTGTTTGCGTGAACTAACTCGGACAAGTACTGCATCTCGTCGAGGTTTTCCGCGCCAAGACGGATTGGACCTGATCACCTCCCTCATTGCTTGTTCTATAGGGATCGATTCACCACGGTAGGCAAAGAAAGCGGTGGCTGAATGGAAAATTGAAAAGTCATTGCTCATGTCTAATTCAAACTGCGCATGTCCTGGTTCAGTTCTGCCAGAATAAGCCCTTGAGTTGTAGGTGTGCTTTTCGTACTTGTTAAGTAAGTATACTTTGATGAGCTGTCGGAGCTGTCGGAACTCAGGATAGCCTTTCATCGCTGCAAGAGCGTTGAGCTGTTTAGGGTACACCTTACTGGACTCTGCAAGGATAACATCAAAGAAGTCAGTTGAGCAGCACCAAAAGCACGGGTTACTACTAGTAATAAGTAATACTCACGTTGCTTCGAAGCCATTAATATCAAGCTCAAAGGGTCATTTCTGCCGCCCACGCGGATCTGGCGTTCAGCATGTCGTATGCCATGAACCGCACCACACTGCGGCCCATCCACTAAGCTTTCGGAATTGTCCAGGTCTGCAATTTCATTGAGTTCATGATTGCCCACAATGTCATCGAAGAAGTCCTCTGTATCATCAGCTGCGCCTGTCAATGGTACGCCACGGAGGTGCCTATGCTCTCCCCGAGTACTAGTAGAAATCTTCTCAGCGTCATCCGTGTCCGACTCTGAGATATTCTTGCGCAGAACATCACGCAAAGCTCTCCACGAAGCCTCCGCCAACGAATCGTCCAGCATTCCACGCCTTTCAAAGTCTGCCCTCGATGCAATAAGTTTACTTAGTCGTTGGTTTGCTGTGATCATTTGACCCAAAGGATCATTTCTGTTTGAGCGTCGCCATGTTTCCTTGACCGCGTAAATGTGTTTATTCTCTGTGATCGATGAACACAGCCCGCTCGGTGCGGCGAAGAGAGGGATCATTGTAGGATAGTGGACCATGGCATGCTGTCGTGGCAGTGAGAAGTTATCCCGGATGCCCTTGGCTATGAATATTTGCCGAAATTGATGAAAGTGGTCCAGAGAGGCTTTGATCTGATCAAGAGTTGAGGCTGTAATCGTGTACCGACGTACAAGGTAACAAAAGTCCAGAAATGCACTCATTGTGGTGATTATATCATCGTGCACAATGCCCACAATAGCCGGAAGATACACCTAAGCGGTTTGCATCAAATATCAGCAATCCACCGCCTCGAATTAGGTAGAAAGGCCACATACTTTCATCAGTGCCTTAGAATGATTGCCTGTCCATTGCTTGAAGCCTCGGCCTTCGGGGAATCTGCGAAGTCCAGGAAAAGGAGCAGCGACTCTAATCCTGTAGAGGGTTAGCAATGGTATTTACATTATACGACTTGTGAGAGAATAGCACCTTTTATCCACAATATCCAGCTCTGTCGTGGTCAAGGTCTGGCAAATCCACTCGACAAGATGATCCTTGAACACGCCTTTGATGATTTGGTGTAGTAGGTCCGGAGATATGAGATCGCATATATCCGCTCGCGGAAAGTCATTGGTGAAAGGCTACGGGACAACCTGATTGTAAAATATGCATCCAGGGGAGACTTTGAAGCACATACCACGATTTCCTGATGGAATCCATACTCTTTTCGAATTGTTGCTCTACTTATGACGTTGTCATCCACCTGTTCTATCAATCGTTCGTGCAGCTCTTTTGTTCGAGGGTTTGTAACAAATTCCGGATTATCTAGGTTCTTGTGAGGTGCTGTACATCTATATCATATAGCCACAGTAAGCCATTCTCACGGACTTGTATGCGTTGCCTGAGGACAGTACTTACTTGCAGCACCATCCAGTGCATATTGCGCATAGACTCACCTGTTCCGGATAATCGGCTATATACGAGCCGAGTCCGAGAACCGACCTACGCAAGTGACCATCAGGGCACCGGAGAATGGTCTGTTCATTGTTTATGGACATGGCGGTCTTCAATGAACTCAAGATTCTCGATATAGATGAATGAAAAATTTGATGTCTAAAGCGACGGAAGTCATCTGACTTTTCGTACTGCCGCTCAGCTGCAAAAAAAGCGTCAAAACACAATTGAATGGCTCAGTTTTTGACACACACTCTTTGGTATTGCTAAAAATGCTACGAGCTGGACTGTATTCAACTTTTGGGACCGCCGGGCCTTGTTTGATACATTTCCTATTGAGAGATATAACGGATAATATTCGTTGTTGCCAGTTCCAACGGAAACTGTTGTCTTGTCGCTCCCCAAGATCACCGGAACGAACATGGACCCATGGACTGCTTCATCTTCGGCTGAGATTTTGTTCTAAGTCAAGGATAATCAGTACGCTTCCTCCAACTTTGAATGCTGCATTATTCATGACTTACAGCCTGTTCCCAAGCGAAATTTCCGGACATGTAATTTCTGAACACTCGTTCTTTGTCATTGATGTCATCAGATTCCTCCTTTGGCTGATATTCACGAAATGGGACATAGTCAAATTCGCCTTCTAAAGCCGTATTATCCACCAAATTTCGGATCACTTCCAAGGGATCCCGAAACCATACATCATATTCTTTCCTCTTCCATGACTCGGTGTTCTCGTCTGTCGCTTTTTGGCCATTGTCGTCCGTGTAGAAGTTACTAAAGGATTTCCAAGGCACGTCACCAACTCTCGTAGCGTCAATGACATTGTACAACTTTTGTGCGTCTCCATCGAGTAGCGTACTAGTAGGATCCAGATCTGAGTCATCGTCGGGTTCAGTTACGTCCAACTCAGAATATCCGCCAGATTTTGCGTTCTTCACAGACTGAATTCGCTGGTAAGCCTTCATGATTCCGAGAAGCTTTGTTATATTACCAGCAGACATTTGCTCATCGCGATAAAGAAAGTCTGCTAGCTCAAAATCTGCTCGGCACGAATAGGGAGACCAGTCATTTGGTGCAGGTTCATTTCGCGGAACAGGTGGTTCTTCGTTTTTTAAGTTGTTTCCTTCCGCATCACACGGGGTGGCTGCTCGATGTTTTTCATCAGAGTGCTATCAAACCGAGGACAATATACTTGGTGCGCACCATTCATATATCTGTGATACACCTTTAGGTTACCATCACTCTCCTCATGATCTCCAATGTCGAAGTCCAAGTCTTCAGAGGATGCACTACGGCCACTGTCACTTCCGGTGCCAGAATGGGACAGAGAATCAGGTCTGTCTAGGTCTTGAAGCAACTCGTCTCGGCCTATACTGAGCATCGAGATATCCTGTGTAAGCATGGAAATATCGTAATCGTAGGAGTCAGAGCCGCTCTCAAAATGACCCTCTGTTGGAAGTTCGGACGACCTCGGTAGAGGTTGAGGAGTTGGAGCTCGTGTGGGTCGAATAGGTGAAGAATCATAGTCGTGACCACAGGCAGTAGATCTTGCCACGGATGACATCGGATGAGCTGAATATTCATGTCTTGCTCTTCCAGATTGACTCTTGAACATCCTACTACAGCTGGGCAAGGTACATCGAATAGTTGGTGGAAAATGAAAGGGGTCGTGCTTTTTCCGTGTCGCTGGCATCAATGTAGCCTTCAGTAGTATATGTCGATGATTGGGACTCACAGCTGAGTGCCACAGTGCCAGTGCCGTAAGGCTGCCAGTGAACCTGAGTGCCACTGCCACTGGCAGTGCGTGAGTCACACACTCAGGCTGGCAGTGGCAGCCTGGCCAGTGGCAGCCTGAGTGAGTGGGCGTAAATTTTCAACTTGTCTAAGATAGACGCCCTCGCCTCCCTGATCTTGAACTTGCACCTTCGATCCATCTTATTATCACCCAAATCTCAAAACACTGCACAAAATGTCAACTCGAAGACAGACCGAGGGCCAAGAACAGTAACCAGCACCCCGGAGCAGTAGTTGACCAACTCAGAACAAGACGAACAAAGGAGGAGATATTGCGGGAGAAGGAAGAAAAAGACAAAAGGAAAGTACAGCAGGCAGCGAGGCGGGATGAGGCATTGAAGGAGAAGGAGGAGAAGGAAAAACAGAAGGAAGAACGGGCAGCTTTCCGCAGAGCTGCGGCCCAGCAAGTCGCGGTCGCGAAAGAGAGGAAAAAACTCGCTGCGGAGCAGAAACGGGCAGCAAAAGAACAAGAGGCAGCTGACAAGGTACGCAAGAAGGTGACCGCAGCAGAAAACCAAGAAGCAGCGATGCTAGAGACCGTAGAGCTTTGAAAACAATTTGTCGAAGGCTCTTGAGACACGCACCCAGATGGGCTCAACAGTGCCTAAACTCGCTGGAAAACGTGGACGTAGGAAGCCAAAGGGCGAAGCTAGTAGTAAGTCTTCAACTTCAGATCAGTAATTACATAGCTTTGAACTGGCGTAAGCAGGCTCGAAGAACGGTGTTAAAGACGTGTCGGGTTGTGAAGTTGAATACGACGAAGACTTAGACATTGGTGAGTTATATTGCCTATACATTTTCAGATGTTTTCAAAGCTTGGAGGTTGACTACTTTGACTCACAATATGAAGCGGCAAGTACGGATGCGTCAAACAGAAAGCCTGCAAAAAAGGCTAGGAAAGAAGATCCCAAAGGTGAACTTCCATTTCGCACCCGTGTGCAGACCGCAAAGACGTCGAGATCTGCCGCCACTCCAAGCAACACTTTCTTTCACGCACCTGCCGGACAGAACGAGAGCCTTTCTGGTGAAGAAACGGATATAATAGACTCGCCCGCTACGTCAAAGCGGGACGACAAGACAAAGCAACTTGCCAGGGCGCTTCGCAACACAGATGAATCCACTTTCATTGGTGAAGAGGATGGAGGACTTGAGGTGGCAGGGATAGACTCGAGAGGGATCAATTTGTGAGTTTAAATCTGAAATCTTGCAATGCGTACGGGATCAATTTCTGGTATGCACGATGTAATGGTAAGTGTGAAGCTTGATTTAGACTCAGCTAAAGCTCATAGTATGATCCAACTAGATTACTAATGTTCATGCTGAGGAAGCGGATCATGGAGAACGGGATCAAATTTCCTTCTACGTACAACATTGACACTCTCGTCTTTGTTACCATATTATGAGCTTCGCTGACGCCAAGCTACACTAGACACAGCATCTCATTGCAAGACAATGAAAACTTAAGTCCTTGGGAGGATGAAGGGGAAACAATAACCCTCGCAAGCTATCATGGTGTAAAGAATAGCTCAATCAGCGTGCAACAGACAGCACATTTTGTCGATTCGGACACAAATATTGTGAGTTGACGGAACATTAGAATGGCAGATGCAGTCTGAATACCTTGCTTGTAGAGCGAAAGCGATCCGAGGAGGCTGACAAGGCCGGCTCAAGCTAGTGTGAGTGCGACTTATTACTGTTCGATTCACGTCAGTTACCCCATGACCGTTTGATCATATCCCTTCGTTATTATTTTTCTGCCAACTGTCGTGTAATGAACAGGATGGAGGTAGCAGCAACTTGAACTCAAAGAAAAGGAAGTTGCTGCGCGACACTCTCTCCGGGTCGCAGGTTTCAACGGTAAGCGACGTCATATCATTCCTACCTTTTCCAATCTACTAACCAATCCCTTTCCGTACTTGAGGATAAGAACAACGAAACAAAACCAGGTGGACAGGTGAGTGCCAGACAGTGAAGCACAGTGATCTTCATGCTACATCCTTCCTTCATTGTTTGCTGAATTGATCTTTGGACAGGGTGCAACCAAGAGAACTGCCAACTCGCAGCTCAGCGCACCGGTAAGTCCTATCTTACTCCAATTTCTCTCGTTTCCCCCTGATTTATGGTTGTAAGGTGCAATCACTAGCCTTGGAACCCCGTATACAGGTATGTGTGAGCGTCGATGCACCGTAGGCTCACCTCCGCTGTAGCAACTATTCGTTCCCTTCCTCACATCGGGTCGATCGCTAATTTGTGCCTATGAATAGGACATTATAGTCACAAAAAACAGAAAGAGAAAGTCGCCACCGGACACCGACTCCCAGGTTGATGTGGTAATTCTTCCACCTTCACGTGTTATGGATTCCTTCATGTTTATGTTTACTTTACACCATCTCAATAGGCTAGCAAGAGTGTCAAGGTCAAGAAGTCATTGTTCACTGGCATGGACACACAGGTCAGTGCCACAGTAAGTGCCAATTCTTTGGTAACCGGCATTTTAAGTTCGTTTCTGACCAGGCGGAAAGGACTTGAGTAAGAAGAGGAAACCCTCTGACATTCCTTATCGGCCTGAGGCCGACACGATGGTAATTGCTTCCTTTCGAGCTGCTCACTTGCCATGGATAACAGCTTTCTGACGTATTGCAGTCTGAGATTGGATCCGCTACCTCTCATCGCAAGAGGCAGTCGCTGGTGGCTGATAATGAAGCAAGTGTGGGTCGATTGATACACTCTAAATGTGAGCATTCACTCACTATTCTTATTAGACTGGTGGTCAAAAGATGCCGTTAGCACCTCTAACACAGTTGCTTGCAATGACGAGAGTATCCTGCACTCCCGGACCCGAAGTATTAGTGATTGGGGCTTATCCTGGTCATCGCAAAGTCTCTCGGACTACTAGCTCAGTGTGTCGAATCAAATTCATTACTATGACATATTTTTGCTGATTCACTTATATGCAGACATCAGTGGGGCTGGAGGACAAGGGTCGAAATGAAGGAAAGGAAGGATCTCGCGTGCCAGGCAGAAAAAGGGCGACGAACCAGTGTCTCCCTCCCGGTACTCAGGCCGGTTGGATTCATATTTTTTTACCTTCACTTTTCCGCGCAGTAGGAAAGTCCCTCACGCCATGGCAAAACCCGGACAATGAGCTCATCAGCACACTGTGGGGGAAAGTGTTTGATTCTGTGGAACTAAGTTACGAAACACAGTTCGCCGACATCTGTTCTCTAGTTGAGTCATTCTTAGTTATCTTCAAGTTACCTTTACCAGATTGAGATGCAATCCTTGTATTTCAGGCGGCCCAGAGATGCTCTGATAGCTGGCGCAAGAAACTGTTTGAGAAAGCTGAGCATTCAGTTGCGAGTTTTATCAGCGGCGAACAATCAAAGTCAATGCAAAACGAAGCAATTGTGAAGACGTTGCAGACGCTAGTTGATAAGAAGAAAGCCGAACCGTTTCTATGGGAAAGCTGGTATAGTATGGAAAGGGTAAGTAAAATAGTACTTGTGGCATTTTGTGTCCATGCATTGACCCTGAATGTACAGAAGCAAGGACTGTTCTGCTCTGACCTCGTGGTCTCAGTGTTGTCCGTACACATCGTCTTAGCCATGGGTCGGCATAAAGTACTGGACAAAAACTCCATAGGAAAGCCTATCGGTGCCCTCGCCCTTGCGGCAACAGCGGTATTTTTTTTCAGAACTTATAGTGGCTTTATTCGCTGATCTCCTCATGGATAGGTCAAGGTCGCCATTGATAAACAGGTGGCTCGGTTGCAAAATATCAAAAGAAGAGCTTGGCGGCGCTGAGTGGTATTTCACTAGCGCTCTGTGGCAGCCTCATACGGACGACTATGTTAAATTGCTGTCGAATCCCTCTTTCTTCACTGAATCAAACTGGGAAAAGGTTCGATCCCACCTCCTAGCTTACAATGCCAGTAACGATATCGATGCTGGAAAGAACACCGAACTTTTTGGATCGGGTATCACTGGCAGGGACTTTTCCTTATATTTTGATGTTGCAGGTCCGGGTTCGACCTGCGAGAAAGCGTATGACGAAGGCGCTGGTAATTGGGAAGACGGGAGCGATGATAAGGGCGACGAGCGTGAAGGAGCTGAGCATAGAAGCGATGTTGAAGGTGATGCAGAGGACGAGGATGCCGATGCTAAAGGAGATGACGACCTGAGTGAGAGCGGGTACGAGGGCGCTGACAAGATTGAGGGTGAGGGTGAGGACGAGGGCGCGGACGAGGACGAGGACAAGGGCTCGGACGAGGACGAGGACAAGGGGCGCGGACGAGGACGAGGACAAGGGCGCGGACGAGGACGAGGACAAGGGCTCGGACGAGGACGAGGACAAGGGCGCGGACGAGGGCGAGGGCGCGGACGAGGACGAGGACGAGGACGAGGGCGCGGACAAGGACGAGGGCGAGGAGAAGGATCCAGGCGGAGATGGCGATAATGAGGAGGACGACGCTTCAAAATGGGATTCGGCCACGGAATGCGTCGACTTCTAAGAGCAAATCGTTCACTGGTGAGCCTCTCGTTTCGTTTCTGTCCGTGCGCTCAATAACTTATTACCATCGACTCGCAGAGCAACCTTCGTTTCTACTGGCACGCTAAAGAACATGCAGAATTGAAGGCACGGTAGCGAAATGGGCCTGCCACTGCCCGTGGCAGTGGTTCAGAATCGTGTCGTGGCGGGTTCCACGATAGTGTCTGCTATGCTTAGTCTTGTGTAAATGACTGATGTACTTGAACACTGAGGCACTGATAGCTACTTACCGGTGTCTTATATTATTTCTGATGCAATGACATACTTGGATCATTCTTATTCAATTGAACTCTTGCGCGCTGCAATTTGTCTTGCAACACTTGTCTCCTGCTGTAATTAAAGGATGAAGCACTGAAGCACTGGAGCACTGGGGTGCAGATTGCCTGAAACACTTAGAGCACTGTTTCAGGCAACTCGTCCTTATTTCAGGCAACTCATCCTTATTTCAGGCAACTCGTCCTTATTTCAGGCAACTCGTCCTGAATAATGGGAGGACATGCATGAATAAGGCAAGCTTGCCTTATTCAGACTTCAAGTCACTCAGGACGTTTAAGTAACGCTTAAGTCACTTTCAGCAGAAAGTAGTTTCCCTGATGTACCAAACCACCGCCAAAAAAGGAAGGCACCACGTGACTGTATCACCACTTTTTACCCCCGCCTGTAGTACAACTACTACATGTCTCTAGCGACAATGATTTAGGAAGGCGTGTCCTTCGCCTCTACGTGCAAGACGTAAAGAAGGTGAGGGAAATTGGCACTATGAATGAGGAAGGTGAAAGCACACATGACTCGAGAGCGACGTTCTCTAGATACAGGCTTTAGTTCAAGGTGCACATATGCTTTGTCGATTCCTTGGGGGATTGAAGATGCAAAAGAAGCTATTTCGCTGGTTGACCTAGCACGGGAACGTGCGGTTCGTCTTTGTAACGAGGTGATCGCAAGCGTGGATCTTGCGGGCGGTATCTGCAAGTCGGTTCTTGCTGGCAGAGGTACGAACTCATATTCCCTTGAATTACACGCATTCTAAGACAGTATTAGACCAATGACCATTGACACGGACTTGTTCATGAGTTCAATCCAACGATACCCAACTCCCTCCGCGTATTTCCATGCTGCGCTAACACTCTCCATTCCTGATCAGAACCTCGAAAAGGCCATCGAATACTGTTGCAATGCTATTGAAGACGAGCACATGGACGTACGTCACTGGCATCTACTCGCATTGTTGGAAGCAAAACTAACCAATCATCGACTAACGTGAGAGACAGAGCACTACTTCACCTACGTCATTGCATATATTTTGTGCTCGGTCTCTCAACATTTTACACACCATACAATCTCGCCAACTAGCCACATTTTCACGACCAGTTTCGTATCAGGCTCTTGATGGCCGTATGGAAACTCGACACGACAGGACCGACCGCACGCAGTCTTTCATCTTTCCTCCCGACTCATCGCATTCGCGTCCGCACCTCCGCGACTTCCAACACATCTACCCTCGGATGGCTGTACCACAGTCACCCTCAATCCAGCTTGGGTCCTTAAACGTGTCTCAAGCTGACATTGGCAATGCAGCGATGAAAGTCGGCGGTGGTTTGCTGAGCGGAATGATGGCTCTTGGCGGTATGGCTGTGGCAGCCGCTTGCGGTGAGAGCATGAACACAACTTCTAGTGATGTGGGAGGTGAGTTCCGCCAGTTCTTTTCGCGTAGCGCCCCAGCAGCGACATCTTCTCCTCGTCATGAGCGCAGACCGTTGACGACGTCGGTTATCAATCAAAGTGAACCGCACGAAGGAGGTTTGTCCGGTAGATTCATCTCTGAGCCTAGCTCCCCGCCACCTTCGGATATCGCCCATGTCACTATTTTAAATCTTCAGCCATTATTGGACGACAGGGAAGTTGGCAGACCTGAGCGACTATCTAATTTCACACTACCTTTCGGTCAGGTTGTTGCCGGCTTGAAATTTTCTGAAGATAGTACTAGTGCTGCAGTCGTACCAAGCGACGGTGGTGTGGTTCGTTTGTATCAGATCAAACTTCAGGCTTGTGCTATGAGACGCAGTGCCGTTAACAACGTTAGTCACAGATCGCAAGATCGACAAAGCTCTGGTCCTATCCGACAAGGCTCTAGAAGTGCCGTTGATAGTATTTCTAGTCTTACGGCTGATGTGAATGAAGCTAACGTACCTTGGCATGTGTATGACCTGCGCCGTGGATGGACCAGTGGAGTTATCGAGGCTATCAATTATTCGGGGGATGGACGTTGGGCTGGCGTTTGCACTCGAAAGCGTACAGTGCACATATTCGCAACTAATCCTCACGGTGGAAAGTCAGATGAGGCTAGTCATGAACGTTAACGAATTAGTGAGTACATGCACCATCATCTCTTTTGGCATTGATGAATCAATGCCTCTAGCAGCAGCCTTTGTCGACTGAACTGAGGCCTATTTTCCGCTTACGCGCGAATCCGGTTACTGCAGAGCAAATTGATGTACCTCTGGCATTCTCTTTCATTCCGTCTTCTGCAATGTTACCTGTCAAATTTCTTCCCTCACATACCACATTATCGTCCCCTTCTGTACCGATATTCTCGTCATCACCACCCAAGCGCCGTCAGCAATCTGACTGCTCCAGGATTTTGAGTTGACAGTGGTAGTCGATGGCCTGGTAGCAATCTCTTGCTGCCTATCAGGTACGCTCTCATGCTTTCAGAATGTCCTCTCTCTAGTCTCCCCCCAACCCCCACCACACACACTTTCTGTGCTACCATTCTTATGCGTTTGGTGTGAGATATCTTCAGGCTCACTGCTCAAGCTTTATGTTATCGTGATGGTCATTAATTCATACACTATGCTCTATTGTTAAGTGGCCGTGCTTCAACTTGGCGAACAAGGCGTTATCTGACTGTATCCTGACTTCCGTTATTAGGCCGAGGGAGCAGTTGGCTTAGAGTATACGAGCACTTCATATTCAGTGGCTTCATACTCTGTGCCGTAGTACGCGAGTGTTGCTGATTGACATTGAACTCCATCAGTTCCGTTCTCCAAAGAGCACGACTGGTCATCAACTCACCACCACGACCTTTTGAGACCATACCCGGAGTAGTACCAACCACCTTCCCATCGTGCGTGACGGGTGCTCGTGCGATATAGAACGGGTTCAGGTTATATCCATCGTTGGTGACCTCGTAACCACCTCTATAATCATCAACTCTTCTTCAGCGCTTCATATGGAAGGTAAGTCTGAATACATACATGACCGGTACATCTCCACCGCTTATCAACTTGAACTTGTCGAAAGTACCAGATTGCTTGACCCACTTGAAATCATCCTCATTTCCAGTCGCTATTTGCCACTCGGAGAACTAGACAACGATGAGCTATACGTTCCGGACGATGAAAGACTTTTGATAAGAAGACTAACTCCAATCTCAGAACCGCCACAGTCAACATAACTGAAATCGATTTGTTTGCCACCGATGGTGTCCACGTATTTTCCAGGATCTAAGGAAATGAGTAAGTACGCAGGCTTTGTATTACTAAAATGAGGGTACATACAGACATTGCCATTATACTTCCCACGGCAGATGTAGATGGGGCTACCAAGCTCGTCCCCGCCTATAATCTTGCCTTCAAGGCGATCACCCTTCTTCGAAGTGACCTGAGGATGCATCGAGATGTCAGCCTGACACTCTGAGACGGTAAGTCAACAGTGAAAACGCACCCATTTGATTTGACACATGCTGACGCTGTGTTAGTGTGACCAAAATTACAGTCTTGCTGGAGGGAGGGACGAGAACCAACTTGAGACCTTATGTATGTATGTATGTATGTATACTCGATTGATTAAGCTATCCGACGGTCTGCCATCACCCATTAACAGGAGGGCAATGTCAAGATATCAGGTCTTACCTGGTATCTTAAGTGAGCTGTGACCGCGACATTTAGCATTTTGTCCCATGTTGTAACGATAAATAACTTAAGATAACTGTCTCCCTCATGGCATAGTAGAGAAGAGTATAAATAGGTCATTATTTTACCAACAATACATCCGATAGTTTCTACTTGTGATTAAGCTATAACATGCTACAGGCAACGCCAGAAGTTTTGCTTAGAGGTTTAGAGACTTCACCTCAGTCGCCCAACCACCTGTCGGAGGCTTTGACCAGCGGATGTAACATTCGGAAATGACTTAGCTGCTGTTTGCATACTAGTATATGCGGAATCGCAATTTTTTGTGGAGGCCGTTGTAAATCTAATTGTGACGACGCTAGACTCCAGAACGTCGGGGAGATCCAAGAACAAGCACCCGTCATCTTGAAATTGGGAAGATTACTACATACTAGTAACCTCAATCACTGAAGAAAATTCAACAGAAGCTTAGACTCCACGAAATTGAGGATAGAACGTACATAGGAGAGCTCAAAGCAGCTCATACGGTAGAATTACAATTTGTTTCCGCAATAAGTGATGAGCCATCACGCCGTCTACTGGTAAACACGAATTCATCGTAGCACGAAATGATGAAATGTAGCGTTTTGGAAGTCACGTAGAGTGTACCAATCAGCCAGACCGGAGCTTGAGCATTTCGGAACCATAGTCCGCGACTGCAATGGTACCCGCCTGGATACCTCGGTACTCCCTCATGTCTCGGATTTTCCACGCTGGTCAGTGGCTGAGTTCACCCTAGTAGCAAAGAATCATATAGAGGGGCTATAGTAGCGACTGCATTCCGATGATCTAACAGGGAGAGAAGAAGCGCCGGAAGTGATCAGTGAAGTTCCGCTCTGTACCAGGTACTTGTAAACCACGAGTTTCGAGTCCCAGAGCGACACAAATTATTCCGTCAATGATCTGTCACATGAAGTGGAATCCGAAAAGAATTGGGGGTCAACGAAGTATTTGTCAGTACCACCATCGGGGCCATTATTCGAGCCAACGGCGACAAAGAACTAAACCCATGCGACGAGACCAGTGGGCGTAGACCAATATCAGGCGGTGATCAATCGCGAGTGAGGCACACAGGTTAGCTGTAGTAGAAGTCACCACTTACAAGACTCACATCCTTTCAGACCTCCATTCCAAACGCACGACCCGCTCGTGTCACGGTAAGGCGTCTCAGGCTGCCTTCGTCACGATCTGCCATGTCCCAGGGTATCGGGAACCGAAGCAAGAGGATTTGTAGTTGGATCCGATCGGGTGTTGATACCTTCTGATACATGTATTGTGTACTCTTCACACAAGGCAATCTGTTTGTAGGTCAAGGATGGTTTTGAAAGCTGAAAACGGTGGTGAGAAGTTGACAATACTTCAAGTTATGTTCTTGATGCCTCAGGCTAACGGGAACTTCCGAGTCAAACTTTTGCCGCGGCCGCGATGTAATTTCATTTAAGTTCAAGGTTTCCTCTCCTTCCGAGTCCACCACCATTTCCTCACTGCTCGTTCCACTCACCCGCAAAGAACAACGAAGTCTTATACTACCCATAATCCCGGAAAGGACTCATTTAGTCCATCGGCAACTTAAGCTCCCCATATCAGGAACATCTAGTAGCGTGCGCGGGAGCATTCATTGCTGTCAACAGTCAACTCGGAGATTGTTATTTCCGAGACAAGTTACTCATGACAAGTCACGACGACGTACTCCCTCACTTCCATTGTCGATATCGTTCATTGGGAAAGATGGTCCCGATATCAGCGGCTGTAATATCTACTCCTGGCTGTACTGGGATGGGTACGTATTACACGAGCGTTAGAACTCTGCACATCAGATACTATTTTTTCCTGTAGAATTTTGGGTCATTTATTATCACGCCAATTTTACTTCTGCGACGAAAGCTGGCCATGGAAACTCCAGGTGTTATCGTTGGTAGCGAATGATGCGATAGGAATCTTTCGATGTCCAACAGGTCCGTTACTCATTTCTTATGTCCGTGCATCGCTGAGGAAATGTTGTGAATTCACCGATACTATCACTAGAGTTCCAATTGTTCTCGTCCAGGGCGCGTTTGGGAGTGGCATATGACCCAACGATACTTTTAACGTTAGTTGACATCTTGATTGGAAGAGTGCCGGCGGTTGCCATCAATATAAATACGGCTCTCAGGCGTGCCGCATCGCTTGCTTTGCTTTCAGTTTCTCCCTCGAAATTTCTACGTATATCGAAGGATGCGCAGCCAAACCTTTACTCCGTCGTCTTTATTGGACAGCGACTCCGTAACACTGCTTGATATCTGGGAGCATCATGAAAAGCATTCGTCAGACCATCCACTTTTTCAATTCAATTCTGGAGAGGCCAATGACACGGGCAGCGTCATTACGTGGGGTGAAGCGATCCGTGCTATGCAAGCTGCTGGGAGGATCGTACTTGATGCGCTAGTTAAAGATGGTGTCTTTGATCCTAGTGAAGGAAATGGAGTGCGCCCTGTCATTGGCATCCTTGCTGTAACTGGTTAGCAATTTGGAGTGTATAAATGTTACCATTGGATCTGACCTTCGTGGAACCATAGATATGATCACTGCTTGGGCAACCGTTGCGGGAATTATCTGGTCCGGATTCACAGTTCTCCTCCTGTCTCCTCGTAACTCCACTCCTGCTTTAGCACACCTCTTGAAATCCACCAGATGTCGAATGCTCATCCACAGCACCGATAAGTTTGTAGAGACCGTTTTAGCGGATACCTTGGCGTTGCTTCGGGAATCAGGAGAGGAGCCCATGTCCCTTTGCCATCTCCCCGAATACTCTAAAACCTACGGACGACAAGAAGATGTACAACCGCTCCCTCGCCATTCGAATGTCCATCCGGGCGACACAGCGCTAATATCACATACTTCAGGTTTGGAAGCAGTGCATCAGGCAACGCGAACTAACCTTCTGAATCTGCTCTCCAGGAACGACATCGTTCCCCAAACCTCGAATGATATCACATAAAACAATTTTGCAAGCCGGGAAATGTTTATGTACGTTTTTATAAACTTGAGAAGAAATGTGAATCTCACATTCCACTTAGACATGCAAAACTTAGACATGTCAGACAAAGTCCTGTCCGTGCATAGCCTGCCTCATTTTCGTGAGTTCAGTCATAATCGGTTTTGCCGCAAGCTATTGAATTCGAGATCCAGATATGATGGGTACCGTTACAACACTGGGATGGGCGGTTCGCATAATCTTATTCCCTAAACTTCATCTCTATGTAGCTTACTTGCTCTTATTGTCTACGCGCAGACTGTGAGCGGGATGACTATGGGAGTCTTCCCTCCGATCGTGCCACCGACAGTGCCAACACCCCAACGTGTCCTCGATGCAGCTTTCGCGTCGCGAGCTGAAGCGGTGTTTGGAGTTCCGTCCTTTTGTGAGGTAAGGGAAGTTCGATTTGAAAAAAGCAACAGTGCAAAACTTACTTATATCCGTAGAGCTGGGCAGCAGACGAGGAGGCTGTTAAAAAGCTTGCTAGCATAAATCATGTTGTACGTGACCCGGATAATTTCGGGTGTGCTTCCGCAGCTCATATCTGGACAGATATATTCTGGAGGACCTCTGAATAGAAGAGTGGGAGATTTTCTAGTTGGCGAAGGTGTCAAGGTCCACCCACTGTATGGCTTGTTAGTAAAGCTTCTAAAGACTCATCCGTTCTATAGCAGAGCTGACATCTCGGATAGAACTGAAACTGGAGGAATTACAGCGTACCCTTTAGGTATTTAGCACCTTCGTTGCCTTGCTTTACTGTACTCAAAGAACAATGGTCAACTAGACATCCCCTCGAAAGACTGGGAATACTTCAAGGTGATTTCCGGCAACAATTATCTGCGTTTGAGTTTACAGGAAATTCAATAAGTTCGCAGATAAATAAGTATGTTAACGCTCATTATGTGCGTGAAGAGGGCACCAGTGATGTCTACGAGCTCATATTGACTGTGCGTAGCTGAAATTGCCATTTGCTGGTCATGACAACATTAACAACGAGTTGTCCAGGAATCGCCTGGTCTCCGTCCCTGTATCTTTAATACGACGTTCGGTGGCAGACCGGCCCTCGCCACTGGAGACTTGCTTGCCCGTCACCCCACCAATTCCGACCTGTGGCGTGTCGCTGGGAGGAAGGATGATCAGATTATGCACACGAACGGCGAGAAGACTAATCCAGGTCCTATAGGTAAGGGGTACTCGAGTATACTACACTCCTGTGTGACATTGATTATTGTCTCCATCACAGAGTCTATCATAGTCAAGCATCCAGCTGTTGGAAGAGTGTTGATGTTTGGAAAGGATCAATTCCATCCTGGACTCCTTATTGAACCGTCTAAGGCCCTCAAAGACGAGGAAGCACGCAACGCCTTTATTGATGAAATATGGTGCGTAGACTCGTCTTAGCATGTCGATGAAGACACTAAGAGACCTTAGGCCGAATGTGGAAGAGGCCAACGCGCACGCCCCGACACATTCCCGTATCTTCAGAGAGGTATGACCTCCGCATGTGCTTGCGAAAATGCAGTTCATTTATTTCCATGATAGATGATCGTACTTGCGAGCCCGGAAAAACCACTTAAGGTCACGCCCAAGCAAACTTTAAGGCGGTCGGAGATCCTTGCGGACTACGCCGACGAGATTGCAGAAGCCTATCTCAATTTTCAGCAGTCTACCCCCTCTTCCACGGATACCACGTGTACACCTATTTCATGGAAGGAAACAGACTGCGCTAGTTTCATCCAAACAGCGGTAACCAGCATACTCGGGCGCAGTTTGGAGAAAGATGATGACTTCTTTCAGAATGGCTTCAATAGGTATGTTCGCCTTACTCTTCAATATGCTTTAGTGCGACGATAACACGACCTACCAGTTTAGAAGCCTTGTACCTTCGAAGTACAATTTCTCGTGCTATCCATCAAGCTGATGCCAATATTTCATTCGAGACAAGCTCTATCTACGATTTCCCCACAGCCGCTTCTCTTGGAAAATTCATATCCGACTTAGTCTCCGGAAACGTTGCCGCGCCCGAGACTATTGATCATCGAGCAAGACAGTTATCAGCACTCGTTGATCGCTTTACAGCACAATTTCCCAACCACGTTGGGACATCGCCTCTTTCAGGCGAAGAGGTCATCCTGGTCACTGGCACTACCGGCAGCCTCGGAATAAACGTTCTCAAGAATTTGGTTTCGCTTGAAGCTGTTCAAAAGATCTATGCCTTCAATCGAAAGAGCCCACCGGGAGGGAATTCTCGAGACAGGCACCTTCAAGCCACGCAACTTCAGGGCCTTGACGAATCTTGGCTGGACTCTCCCAAAATCATCTATCTTGAGGGAGACATCACTCTCGCCGCCATGGGGCTGCCTGAAGACACTGTACGGGAGATGAGAAGCACTTTGACTGGCATCATTCACCTTGGTGAGCACAACACTGATCATTGTTTCGTCGTCTAATCTCCTCCGCAGCGTGGAAGGTGGACTTCAATATGTCATTGAATTCATTCATTCCTCAGTTGCAGGGCGTGCGCCATCTCATCGATCTCGCACTCTCATCTGATCTAGAGAAAGTCCCGTCTCTGGTTTTTGCAAGCTCTATTTCTGATTTACAGAGTACGTCACCTAAGTTTCCGAGAATCTTCAAGAACTGACCCCCTAGCAGACCTCTCCGAAGGAGGGCTCATTCCGGCGACCGTAAACCCGGATCCGAGAACTGCGATCGGTATGGGCTACGGGGAATCAAAATGGGTTGCATCCCGTATTTTGGAAACCGCACGCGGACGAACGCCCTTGCGGCCTGTCATTGTTCGTATAGGGCAGCTATGCGGGAATAATGAGACTGGAAGATGGAACCCTTGGGAATGGTTCCCGACTATCGTACGGTCTGCAAAGGCGACCGGTTGCATTCCGGAACTGGAGGCAGTAAGCATCAGTGTTGTATCAACCCTACATTTTAATAATGAAAGACTTCTAGGAATTGTCCTGGATCCCAGTTGACATAGCTGCTTCTACGATTGTTGACGTACGACAAGTCGGTGATAGTGCATCGGTCGTCAACCTCGTGCACCCGCACCCCGTCGATTCGAAGACTGTAGTCAATCCAATCGCGCGGTCTCTTAATCTCCCGGTTGAATCGTACACGAAATGGCTCGAAAGATTGAAGGGCATCAAGGACACAACGGTCGCCGATGGAGAGAAAGTTTTGGAGGAAGTACCAGCTTTGAGGTTATTTGACTTCTACCAGTCGCTTGCTTCGGATGAACCTGCTGGAAGGAAGAAAGCTGGTGATTCTATGCAGCTAAGGCTAGCCATCGATCAGACTGTCAAGTTATCAAAGACATTGTCCAGCGATGACCTACGTCCGCTGGGAGAAAGCGATGTTATTAGATGGTTAAAGTACTGGTCCGTGAGCGCCTAACTATTAGTGGATGGTAGATTAGAGATAGTATGTATAGAGCCTGTATACACGAGTTTGGCAAATCCAGATATATTATACTGTATGACAAGATATTCCTACAAGACATTCAACGTACAAGGACAGAACAGAGATATATTACAAAAGTTAAAGCGGACTGTAGAGGAATTGTATACTATGTCACGGTTTTTGGAAATAGTCTGAGAAGAAAAGGAGAATAACAATGATGTTCTACATATGAACAAATGTGAAGGAAGAAGTAATCAGGGAGTAGCGAGCAATACAATGGTAGACAGAAAAGGGAGAGTGGAGGAACTCAACATTTTCTACTCCTGCCCGTCACCACTATGATCTTGTCTATGGCACATCACACAGATTACGAACTTCCCTAACAACGTTGCCCCCTCACACAACTCGCTTCCCGATACGACTCCTCGAGCGATCCCGAATATTGCCCGCCCCTCCGCGTCCCGAACTCACAAACTCACCCGAATGCACCTCATGTGTCGGTACACCCTCTGGTGGGAGCACACGGCTACTCGTAACGTTCGCCAGGCCGCCTCGTCCCGTCGAGTGATACGGCGGCGGCGCAGGAGACCCGTTAGGCAGCGTTCTGAGAGGCGCATTGGCAGACGAGAGCTCAAATCGCTCCAAATCCTCCTTGCTGAAGTCCGCTCCGACACCTATGATGTTTCCTGCACCGCCTCGCCCCGTGGAGTGCAGCCCGCGTCCAAGCGGCTGTGAACTCTCGACGAGGTTGAGCTCGCGGGACCGCGAGTTGTCTGGTGAACGGCGAATGTTTCCTGCGCCGCCGCGACCAGTGGACTACAGGTGGTGTCAAAATTTTAATTTAGTTTGTTTCGTAATTTGAGCGTGGACGGAACGCACCACTGTATGCACATTCTCGTCGTGGTTCTCGATTAGCTGCTGCTCATACAGATGTGCTGCGACTTCAGCAGCTAGAAAGGGGCAACAAATAATATGTCAGTCTTAGTACGGGAATAAGTGATGAGAAAGGGGGCTAATCATCGGGCATCCAAGCTTTATGGCGACAAATTCCAGAAGCCGATGCCAGTTGACGCTAAGCGTATTCATATCTAGCTTCCACAACAGATCGCTACCTCCTGCCTAGCATTTCAGCAGACTATGAGGGTTGGCGTGTGCTATCGACTATTTGCCGTACAGCACAGATACCAAGGTAGGGTAGAAAAGAGCGTAGGGATGAAAGTTGAATATTGAGAAGTGCAAAGGAACTCACAAGGATCATGCGGCTCCTTCGACGGGCTGCGAATGTTGCCTGCGCCACCCCGACCAACATGTGTGACGCGGTCTGCCTGCGAGAGCGGCTCGCGTCCGCGCGCGGGAGATCCGACGCTCTCCTCAGCGGGAGGCACACCGGTGGACGATGGCGAGCGGATGTTTCCTGCACCACCACGACCGGTCGAGAACTACCACAATTGTCAGCGCGACCTGAGATAGAAAGTGTAGCAAGACACGGAATCTTATACGCACAACTTCACGGCCTCGAGGGCGCGGGTGCGATGCAGTGTCGGACGTGAGAGTCGCTGAGGTTCCGATTATTAGAGATTAACATCGGTGTGCAAATAGCTCGAAGAATAGCAGAGATGAAATAGGAGGGCAAATAAGTCTGAGGAAGGACAGGGACGGGTCCTTATCACCAAGGACGCCCTTTATAGACTCCTTATCTCCAGCGCCTTTTCAAAGAGATAAAGCCGCAACGATGTCCTCCTTCCCTCTGTTCTCTCCTCTGTCTCCATGACTAGCTTCATCTGAGATCTGTCCTGCGACGCTGATCGTCCTGACGTGTCTATCTGTGGTCGTCGATCGTCCGGTGCATGCAGATGCTGTGCACTTTATACTATTAAGCTTTGAATAAGTGATGGGAGGTGGTGGTTGCGTGTCTACAAGCCATGTACATTTCGTTGACGATAGCGTTGTTGACGTCGTGGATGAGGTCGAAAGCGTTCATTTGGCAGCCGCGACTTGAAACTGCAGAGCCAAGGGCGCTGGGCGGCGCACTAGAACTTCCCGTACCGTAACCAGTGGCATATGCAAGACGGACTTGAGAATAAACAGAACACTGAAGCTCTAGGCCACAATTTCTAGACGCCCACCGCCAGACATAAAGGAAGAACGGAAGAACGGAAGACTCTATAGAAAGGGCAGAGAAAGTGATAGCTCACCAGTACTGGCGTCGGGAGGAAGGCCCAGAAAGCTCAGACTCCTCAACTTTCCCAACCCGAATCCAAGGCCATCTGCTGTATTAGCAGAAACGGCGCCGCCGACGTACGTGCTCGCGCTAGTCTCCGTACTAGGTCTGCTGCTGTCTGCGACTTGGGATCCGTCCCGGGAGATGGCCCGGCTGATGCGTGCGCCGAGCGCTGAGATCTGCTCCGAGAACGAGGACCGACCGCTGTTAGCACTGGTGCTAACGTTGGTATTGACGCTGACGGTGCTGTGGTTGTCGACGGTGTTACGAGAGGGGATGACGGACGCCATAACTGACTCGGGGACTTGCTTTGCGTTGCGGCACTGTGACTACGGCTCGAGTGGGCTGGAGAGAAACCTGGTGGGTGCGTGGTATGCGACTTGGAGAGCTATGAATACTGAGCGGAAACTGAAGGAAAAGGTTCAAATATATATACTCACCTTGGTCCTGCCTGAGCCATCTCTGGGCATGGTCCTCCCGCCTCAGTTTAGCTTCTCATTGCACCATCCGTCTCATCATACACGAATTCGAATCCATTTCTATTCCTTCGCCCCTTCCGTTCTAATCCTATCCCTGTTCCCTTATTCTACTTTTATTTCAGGGTCAAATCATATTGATCGAGACACAGACGCTGCAGGTCATTGGCAGAGATGCCCATATTGGTCGTGGACCAGACAAAGATGGACAGACTCAGGCTTGGGCAGGTTGATTCGGAGATGTAACTTACAGTGCAATCAAACACCATGCTAATTCGACAAGAGCCTCAGTTCCATCAGTTACCACTGGCCAACCATATACAACCCCAGCTTTGATGGACACTCGGCTGTTGAGCTATGTACCCACCGCCGTCAATTTGGCGTCTGTTGGATTTCGCCATCTGTCGTCTGAATGCCGTTTTCCGATTAACACTAACCGTTGTTTTGCTGCTCCAGAACTCAGACCTGACCTCAGTTGACGACCTGTATCTCAGCAGCCGGTCGCCACTAGTGAGTGGTCCGTTGGTTTACTGAATACGTACCCCGTAACGCAGCTGACCGTCCATGCTCATCGTCCCAGAATTTGTACGTCAAATCTTCAACCGACGCACATTAAGGCACCCCTCTCGCACGTCCATTAGAAGGGTTTATCAAGAGATCCGTTCCATACTTCACTGCCATGTTGATCAGAGTCATCAGACTGAAGGCGTCTCTGACAATGAATATGGTGAAAACTGCAAATTCATGCGATACGGCCGACCACTTGTTTCTGGCTTCTCAGTTGCGTAGAAGCTAGGCATAGCCTATGTACGTAGAATTGTGAGTCATCGCATCGCATGTGCGCTCCACAGCCACGGGCCAGCCAACTTGCTTCCGTTTCAGATATAAGTACATGATCCGACAATTGCGCCATACTCGCACACTCAGAGTCAAGGTCAGATGAGAAAAGAATCAATACAAGGTACGAACAATTGCATTTACTGGTACATCTGTCTTCCACACAGCAAAGATTCTTGATCTTTGGTCTGCGTTTTGGACGAAGATGTCCAATATTGGGATAAACAAGGAGCGAGGGTGACTCTGTTCATCGTGTATCATGTAGCCCAGCTGCTGAACGTTCGTCAGCGAAATCGAATACGACTGAACCTGTATTCAGGCCAAGAGAAAGCGAAGATACACGTGCGTATTAAACTTTGAGTCTGGTGGGTTCCCGGAGGGCGTTCAGCAACGTGTTCGTTATTTTACCATGAAGCACCAACTGTGGAACGAAATCAAACTATCCGTAGAATCAGAAGCTTCCAACAAAATATTAGAGTCGGACTTGGATTGGCGTCAGTTGGACATGGAACTAGCCTTTGTATTTCAAGTTTGAATTTACTGTAAGTCCCCTGACAGCGAAGACCTAGAAGGAAGCTCCTTATGACATGAAACCAAGGAACGGCCAAGCCTAGTAAATTGCATCTTTGCGTCATCTAGCACGCATACTGGCTCATTCGCGCGAGCAGCTGATCTGAGGCTGAATACGAGGTGTCATTCAAGTCGAGAGTCAAACTGGCGCATCAGCGGAAACCGACAAGGCTCAAGATGAGCTCTTCTCGACGCAATTTGGAATGTTCCCATTAGTGCGTGAAGAGATTAATTGCTCGTGTTCCCTTTTGCTCGACAATCTCAAGTTGCTTCCGTTGATCGCAATCCATCATTGGTCCGTGTAGTCCTGCAAGTGGCTGCACCAAGGAGATGAAGATGCAAATATCCTCGCCGCTCTGTATTTTCTCGCCAGAGCTACCTCGTTTTGAGAAATACAGTCCGACGCGTTTCTGTATTGAAGTTGAGCAAAATGGTTGTGCAGAAGTGTACAACGGAAGCCTGGGTTTGTGATACAGTATCAAAAGGAGACACAACGACGTGGGTATAGGATAGGACCACACCGTACCATCTCTCGAATTCACGACTCGTCTGTCGACGACCTACATGGAATATACGTTCAAATATTTGATTCGTGAATCCCATTTCCGAACGCAGATCAATTTCTCCCCGTCCGTGACCACCTCTTGATATCTGTCGTCTTCGAGCTCCGTTATTGTCTCGACGTAAGGAAGCTCCCCGTGATCTTCTGTCTTCCCTGAAGGCGAAGCCCAGCTCTCGATCACACGCATATATGTGCAGTCATTCAGCCACAGCACATCTTCCTGTTGTGAAGTGCAGTGAGAGGTTGACACAATACGGCTTTCCCCCTCCATGCGTAACTTGGCATCGATACTGAATTCAGGCGCTGGTATATTGTCGGCCATTACAAGGGATGCACGCGCACGCTTGACGGCGTAGGGGTTGAAGTCCTTTATGCTAAGGAACTGTCTTGCCTGTATGCCGACGAGTCTTTGGCCAAAGCTCGTTGAATTGAAGCCCCATTCGCCGCGTATCCATCTTACAATCCCACCGTCAGGACCAACTGTCCAGTCCGCCCACGGCAAGTGTACCGCCTCCTCAAAGAGGACTGGGTATCTGGTGACATGCGCGTTTAGGGCCGCGATCAAGGCATTGCGGTGCACGATTAGCATCACATTATTTCCGGGATGCACGACAATTATGGCAAGTTCAGAATCTGCAGAAAAAGGGGGATATGATGGAGAAGCTAGCTTAGTTGGATGTTGTGCTCCGAAAGGATTTGGTGCTGAGCGGCAGCTGACTCTTTCGTTGAAGTCGTCTATCATCTGCTCTGGCAAATGCAGGTATGCGATGCGTCTGAACGTTCTCTCCTCGATTCTGCTCTGCTCGGTGTGGTCCGGAAGTTTAATAATCTCGAATAGTTTTGTGCACCCGTTTGACAGGAATAGCATA
Source organism: Trichaptum abietinum (assembly GCA_910574555.1). Classification (NCBI taxonomy): domain Eukaryota; kingdom Fungi; phylum Basidiomycota; class Agaricomycetes; order Hymenochaetales; family Trichaptaceae; genus Trichaptum; species Trichaptum abietinum. The sequence continues at coordinate 5,624,170 of CAJTBE010000005.1, read as the reverse complement.
TCATACGAAAGAAAAGCAAGAGCACCGATCGTCTTGATCGGAAACTCTTCTCTCTATCATAAGTGATTTAGTAGAAGAACGGTTTGAGAGACAAGATAGTAAGACTTACTTTGATGATTTCCCCCTTCCACCAATCTATGAGCAAGATAACATCTTTGCGACTCACTGACAGTACTATGACCATGTACAACCCAACAACCTCTATACTAACAAAGATACTGTCCCAAAGTTCATTCGTTAGGAAAACCTCAGTATGAATTTCTGGATTGACCGCAAGTGGGTGAGACAAGCCAGTTGATTGTTGCTTTAGATGGATGATGATGTCGCCTATCCATTTGTCTTCACTGCAAAGTAGCTAGTAACGAACGATGTGTATAGGGAAGGGACTCACATCGCCTGACTTGTGATGACACTCATTAAATCATGCTCATTTACTGAAAGACATACGTCTATGATCTGGCCAGCACCCGGGATAGATATGTCGCGGCTGAAGTCCTCGCTGCTGGGAGAGCCTGCTTGGATACTGGCCGAGAGATTCAATAACTTCAGAGCCTCAGAACCACGATCGCGGTCCTCCGAAACGCTCTCACAAACATCTCCAAAGACAATACCATTAGATACCCCATATATCCGTGATAAATTTTGATAGCCAGGCAAGGAGACCCGCCTCGATGTATGGACTGTTCGCCAACCCTCTTCCCTCTTCCGTAGCTCTGCCAGCTTGTCATTCATAGAACGTGCTTTGTCGCGATCCACCAAGCCAAATGTCTGCAATGCGAAAGAGTACTGCACCATCTTGGAGTTCCTTGTGATAAAATGGAAGCGAGTGTTGAGACACAGGGAAGAAACGAGATCTTTTGGTAGCAGATAAACGAGGACTTTTTCTATGATTTCGTCAGGGATTGAGTCAAAGTAGCCGGAAGGAGCGAGGCCTCCTGGTGATTCAAACTGTCGAGGGCCACGGAGGGAAATCAAGAGCGTCCGATGCATCAGTTTTCAGTAGAAGCTGAAGACTATAGGAGATGAGGTGAATAATGAGCGATGCTCGATAGCCTGAGAGTACTAGTAGGAAATAGTGTTCAGCGGAGAGTCACTGCCGTACACTGCCACTGCCACACCGCATTCGTAACTTGAACGCCTTCGGCACCGCACAGCGCCCTCGGTTCGACCACGACGATGGCAACACTTGGCAACGCCGTTTTCGACGACTCTGACTCGGAAAATGACCCAGATTTTGTCCCAGACGAGCATCCAGGTATGATTAACTAACCTGATTGAGGGACCAGGTAACGATTGCTGATTTGTTGTCATGCTTAAGATTCGGATGAGGAGGCGGTAAGGGATAAAGACAAGGATAGTGTTGCACATGAAGAAGGAAAAGACAAGGAGACCAGAACCAAAGAAAAGGGGTGAGTAGCTCCCTATACTGATCTGTCGGGTGTTTCTGACGATAATGAGTAAAGAGCGCGCGCAGCTCTGTGGGCCAGCTTCCAATCTTCTGTCCAAGACCCGACAGGCACAGAGATTTCGCCGTCAACACCAGCTCCTCCAAAGCTCATTAAAGTTGTTAAACGCTATAAGTTTGCAGGAGATGAGTTAACGTAAGTTTCTTCAATACTGAAGTCATGGTGTACGTGTTCTAGAGCGAACTGATGAACAGTCAAGTTGTAGAAGTCTCAGAGGATTCAGAGGACGCTAAGAGATGGCCCGTATGGAAACCCTCAGAAGACTTCGGACATGGACATGATACGAGCGATATCTCCTCCAATAAAGATGTCCAAACCCATGCCGCAGAGCCGACGTTGGATGTGTCTTTAACCCCACCGTTCGCACAACCAGCGTCGACTGCAGCTTGCCCGTCGTCTTCCACATCAGAATCGTCCACTCCGATCCCACCGGTAGGGAAGCGCCCAGGGCCTCGTAAACCCAAGACTCTGCTCACCGCACCTATGGGAAAACCCAAGAAAATCACAACTCTCGAGAAATCTACAATGGACTGGAAGGCTCATGTGCAGTCAGAAACTGTTGCCGGTGTACGTTTAGAAGACGAGCTAGAAGTCAACCGGAGAGCGGGTGGATACTTGGACCGTGTTGACTTCTTGGAGAGAGTAGGAGCGCGAAAAGAAGAGATATTCGATAAAGAGAGGTCTGCGAAGCGGCGGAAAGGCTAGGATTGTTCTCAATTTCATGCCTGTTCCTTTTCTCTCATATCCTTGGTACGTCCTATCATTCCAAGCTCTAATCTCTGACTCATTCTTGCACAGGCATTTGTACTTTTTATATGTATCTTTCCTAGATTCGCGCTGTCTTTCAATTCGACGTACGGTCAAAACATCTCGAATCGAACAACGTGAGAACAGCTTGTTTGGGTCTGTAAAATTGTCTTCTCAGAAGTAGACATAATGCAAGTCGAACGTTTCTTACTCGAATGTCCTCATGCACTACCGACCTGACCAATGTCGCCACCGGAGGAGCTACTCCAAACCGAACCACCTAAGAGATTGCTCAGCTCAAAGCCACATTATATAGAACGAATATGACAAACCGGGTGCGACATAGCTGCTCGCACTTTGAGTATACTGTTTCGAGGATAACAAGCCATCTTATCAGCCCTGCGTTATCTCGTCACAGAAGAAAGTCGCTTTACCAGATTGAAAACGACGCCGGGATCAGAGTACTGGTACGTGCTACAGTGGACCTCAGCGACTTGTGACTCAAATCTCGAACCAAGATATCAGCTTACCCAGGGAAAGAGAGTCCTCCAGGGAGGCTTGAAGTGCCACTGGAGGTAACGTGAATCTGTGCACAGCTACGGAGAAGGAAAGCAAGTTATTGAAAGCGGCTTGCCGCTATCCCGAGAACAATGTGTACGCACGAAATATAAAATTGGGCGCCGCGAGCAGAGTTTACGTTGTACGCTGTATCAGCCTCATGTAGCGCTGCAAATATCAAGTAAGTTCCATGCTATCTTTCAAGAACGCTATAAATTGATAGATACCAATAATTTCAGCGCGGAGGAGATAATCGCCGGCTTCATAGCATATCGCAGATCAGTGTATGTAATGAATTGGTTGGACAAACTTGAAAGCGCACAGGGTATGTTGGGTATGACGACAGAGTGTTGTCCGTGAGCCGAAATCAGCTTCGTAACCGCCCATTGGCTTCCATCATATGAGGTAGAGAAGAGCTTTGTCCAGACCGCTCCTTCACTTCAAGTTGAATTATTGGTTCCACGTAAGTAATGGCAAGCTCGGTTATCGATCATTGCTTACCCATTGGAACTTGTAGGCGCAATATAGACCTGGACTAAAGTTTTTATATTCATCAGAAACTATCTTCGATAAACTTAAGGGAGTCGACTTACTGGGACCTTTATGGGATGATGCGATGATATCGTCATTCCGGCTGAAGCATTGATGAAATTCCGAGCAGAAGTCACCCCGCGGTCTTGCCTACCTGTCATGGTACCACTCGAACGTAACCTTGTCTCCCGTCTTCACACTTAATGTCGTCCCCACCGCTAAGACACCCCTATTGTGAGCCCCACGACAATCTGGCATACAATAAAAGACTCCTTACGATTGTTATTGACGTTGCACGCCAGTGCACTCGAGGTTATGTCCTTCACAGGCTGCAGATACAAATCATTACCCAGCTCTCCCCATTTCGAGCTCGGGCCTCAGAAACGTACGTTATTGTTGGGTGGAGATCGGATGTAGTTGTTGCGGCCATCGCCTCTGTATGCAAATTGTCAGAGGGGAGCCTAGATACACTGCGTTGGTGAATGACATACTGGAACACGCCATTGATCCAGAGACCATAGACAGTAGTATGCGCATATGCAGCAACAGCGAAGGAAGCAGCAACAGAGAGGGAAGCGAGTTTCATTTTGTTGTGACGAGCTTTGCAGCCTTCCTTGAAGGTCTGATAGGGACAGCCTTTTATAGTTGGAGTCGAAATGCAATCAAAATGCAGGGGAACGGTGAGCTGTTCTCTTTCTTGCCTCGGCGTTCGATCACGCTGCGATCAGAATTGTGTATGGGAGGGATCTTCAGCCGACGGTTTCCCGACTCTGGCAGGTCGATTTCGATTACACTGAAGCTGAGGAGAAGCATTACCCCGCAAAATCATGCCGGTCGCTGCCAAGAGACCGAAGTAATCTGAGGACTGTATGCCCCGCGAAAATGCCGCAGTAAATCCAGTTTTCAAGGAGTTATTCACATTCAAATTGTATATGCATTGCATCATCCGAAGGCGATTCTAAGCGATACGGTACACAGTTTGCGACATTGAATGAAGTCTATATGCACAATATTCAATAATATGCTCGAAACATCTAACGGCAGTGCTCATGCTTTCTCCATAACTCCGGGACTCGCGGTTTTCAAGGAGTACGAATTCAATTTGTGCTTCATCATAACAAGCTTATAGTCAGAGGCAAGTTAGAGGCATTCCATGCTGGCTTCATTCTGTTTGCTTAGTACTTATAAGAGGGGGGGGGGGGGGGGAAAGAAAGACAGACAGAATAGTTACAGTTTCATTCAGCTACCGTCTTCTCGTAACGTACAGAGGCCTTTGAATAATACAGCTGCTCTACAACGGCATTTCGTACTATGACTTTCAACTCATCCGTTGCCCACCAACACACAGAGACTAAATCAGTTGTCATCTATTTGTGAAACAAAAAAAACAGAAGCGTTTTGGGATTCTCGGGAGACCAATACTTCGACCTTGTCTGATCAGAATGCAGTTCGCCCTGTCTTCACAGTTTTCACAATGCCATTATCCGCGAGAGCGCTCACTAGGTCCATGAGCATGAAATCGCAGCCACGGCGCGCAACCAATGAGACGGAAACAGGCAGCATCTCTTGCATACCGGTGATTGTTGAATTAAACGGAATTTGACCAACTAAGAAAATGGAAGTTAGAAAGCGCGAGAATTAACTTGAATGAACGGGACGGACTAGGGACTACCATGTCCGGTGCGCGTGCGTATACTGCAATGCGGCTGTCAGAGAACCCAAATGGAGGAGAGGAGGGCCCCAAGAAGTACAGCTCGCGAGAGTCATAGGTACCAGCGTTTTGTCTAAGAACAACTGTAACTTAAGATATCAGGTGCGCCATCCGACGAAGAGGCTCACGGGTAAAGGTAGATGCTCTGTGAGCAACTTTCGGTGTCCTCAAGTAGGAAGTTGTTTGCCGTCCAATTCTCAAAGGTTTGCTGGCGGTTGACCTCATCGATGTAGTTCGCCTCGCCACGCATGATACCATATTTCCAACGCGCCAGAACTGCAGGATTGATATGCGGATTGCGGCCACCGTTGGCTGCAGCGAAGTCTGTGAAGAGCTTGCTGCCGACTTGAGTCCACTGATTGAAAGTAATAAGGGTTGAATAGGTCTGACGTCATATGTAAATATCAGAAGAAGAGTATGCAAAGAAAACATTTCGATTCACCTCATTCATAAAAACGTTGACTGAACTAGGAACTCCACTAGTAGCGTTCCATTGTGTTGTGACGCTAAAGTTGCCCACTGAGGAACCCAGGAAATCCTGCAGTTTCGCAAAGAAAGTATTGTAAAGTTCCAGGGCTGGAGCCGACACGGACCCGAAGCTCGGGGAGAGAAGCAGTGACTTCGGGAAGGAAGGATACGACTTGAACATGGCGTTCTCTCCATACCAAGATTTCCCGAATGTCTGGAAGAGCTTCGGGTCACGAGTCATCTAAAGCGATTTGAAGTCAATGCTCAATCTTCACCATGAATTTATAGCTAGGATTCGGTACATACGTATCCTGGAGTGTCTAACACACTGCTGAGTGGCATAACGTGGTCGAGGCTTATGGCGCCTACGGACGGGCGGATACCGAAAAGTCCGTTCACCCCAGCCGGAAGACGAATAGATCCACCCGTGTCAGAGCCTATTCCGACATCAAGCCAGTCGTGTGCGCTTGTGCTCGATCCGGCACCCGTTGATGAGCCGGAGGGCTCGTGGTAACCGTCCCCGCGAAGACTAAATGGTGCATGGTAGTCAACCCAGTCGGCTGTTGCTCGGTCGCCATTCGCAAATTGAACAGTTTTGGTTATACCTACGATGTTAGCGCCAAGGTCGACGAGCCTTTGTACGGCAGGTCCTGTTGTGTTTTGGACACCGTAGGTCTGGTAGAAAGCCCGATTTCCGCATGAGGCGGAGATCCCTTGGACTGAAAGTAGGTTTATCTCTCAGATCCTAAGATAGATAAGAAGAAGACGTACGAAAGTAGATATCCTTAACAGTCACTCGTACACCGGCCAGTGGAAACGTGGAACTATCTTTGGAAGCGGCATATATCCTAGAGGGAACTCCAATGTACGGAGAGGAGTCCGTATCAAGGGAAGCCGAAACGACAGAGAAAGAGCCATTCTTCAGGGCGTGGATGGATTTGAAGAACGACTTTGACAGAGATTATGACCGATTCGGTGTTGAGAGAATTTAAAGCTTACTTGAGTCTCATCGAAGAATAGCTTATACGGCTCAAATACACTTAAAGCGCCGGATGCATCGTTCGCGAGAACATAAGGCCCAGCCGGAAGCTAGAAAGACTATGGGATCAGCTTTTACAGAAGTTAGTCTCCAGGTGGGCGGAACATTACGCTGATGTTTGACACCTTAGTCGTAGGAACGTGTCCCAAAGAAGAGACACTACTGACTCCGGACACGAAGAGCTTTAGAACGCCAAGCTCAGCTAGATAGGTTGTTGCGGATGAAGACAGAGTCGTCGAGCCTTTACCGATGATCAAAACGCCTAATAAAGATGAATCGTAGTTTAACCACTGAAGAGGAGTTTAACAAATGAAAGATCTGACTTACCTCGTAAGAAGGAGTCAGAAAAGACGTCATCTGAGAATTTGAAACTTGTAATAGCGCTTTTAATGGTGTCGCCTGTGACCTGGCTAGAGTTCGTGACAATTGCGGTGAAAGGAAACACATCGTCGGAGACTGAGAGACCCGGGAGCGTGGTGATTGGCTCTATTGGCAGGTAGTATGGCCGGCCATCAATGTGCAGAGTACGAGAGACACTGATAGGATTCCAAGCGAAGACCGATAATGGAGTAGCAAATATACTGGCAGCGAACAGAGCGGGCAACAAGCGAAAAACGACCATACTGGAGAACTCGCACAAAGAACAACTTGTCAATCCTCGAAGATCTTGGGACGTCGAACATCCATCTTCTTTCAGGCAGACTTATTATACAGCTCATGAAGTTGGATATCTGAATGAGGTTGAAGCAGATATGGGTGCGATTGTGGCCGCGGCGAGGTATGAAAAGATAAGCTCGGCACGCACATCAGGGAAACTACTTTCTGCTGAAAGTGACTTAAGCGTTACTTAAACGTCCTGAGTGACTTGAAGTCTGAATAAGGCAAGCTTGCCTTATTCATGCATGTCCTCCCATTATTCAGGACGAGTTGCCTGAAATAAGGACGAGTTGCCTGAAATAAGGACGAGTTGCCTGAAATAAGGACGAGTTGCCTGAAACAGTGCTCTAAGTGTTTCAGGCAATCTGCACCCCAGTGCTCCAGTGCTTCAGTGCTTCATCCTTTAATTACAGCAGGAGACAAGTGTTGTAAGACAAATTGCAGCGCTCAAGAGTTCAAGTGCATAAGAATGATCCAAGTATTTCATTGCATCAGAAATAATATAAGACAACGGTAAGTAGCTATCAGTGCCTCAGTGTTCAAGTACATCAGTCATTTACACAAGACTAAGCATAGCAGTCCCTATCGTGGAACCCGCCACGACACGATTCTGAACCACTGCCACGGGCAGTGGCAGGCCCATTTCGCTACCGTGCCTTCAATTCTGCATGTTCTTTAGCGTGCCAGTAGAAACGAAGGTTGCTCTGCGAGTCGATGGTAATAAGTTATTGAGCGCACGGACAGAAACGAAACGAGAGGCTCACCAGTGAACGATTTGCTCTTAGAAGTCGACGCATTCCGTGGCCGAATCCCATTTTGAAGCGTCGTCCTCCTCATTATCGCCATCTCCGCCTGGATCCTTCTCCTCGCCCTCGTCCTTGTCCGCGCCCTCGTCCTCGTCCTCGTCCTCGTCCGCGCCCTCGCCCTCGTCCGCGCCCTTGTCCTCGTCCTCGTCCGCGCCCTTGTCCTCGTCCTCGTCCGCGCCCTTGTCCTCGTCCTCGTCCGAGCCCTTGTCCTCGTCCTTGTCCGCGCCCTCGTCCTCGTCCTCGTCCTCGTCCGCGCCCTCGCCCTCGTCCGCGCCCTTGTCCTCGTCCTCGTCCGCGCCCTTGTCCTCGTCCTCGTCCGCGCCCTTGTCCTCGTCCTCGTCCGCGCCCTTGTCCTCGTCCTCGTCCGAGCCCTTGTCCTCGTCCTCGTCCGCGCCCTCGTCCTCACCCTCACCCTCAATCTTGTCAGCGCCCTCGTACCCGCTCTCACTCAGGTCGTCATCTCCTTTAGCATCGGCATCCTCGTCCTCTGCATCACCTTCAACATCGCTTCTATGCTCAGCTCCTTCACGCTCGTCGCCCTTATCATCGCTCCCGTCTTCCCAATTACCAGCGCCTTCGTCATACGCTTTCTCGCAGGTCGAACCCGGACCTGCAACATCAAAATATAAGGAAAAGTCCCTGCCAGTGATACCCGATCCAAAAAGTTCGGTGTTCTTTCCAGCATCGATATCGTTACTGGCATCGTAAGCTAGGAGGTGGGATCGAACCTTTTCCCAGTTTGATTCAGTGAAGAAAGAGGGATTCGACAGCAATTTAACATAGTCGTCCGTATGAGGCTGCCACAGAGCGCTAGTGAAATACCACTCAGCGCCGCCAAGCTCTTCTTTGATATTTTGCAACCGAGCCACCTGTTTATCAATGGCGACCTTGACCTATCCATGAGGAGATCAGCGAATAAAGCCACTATAAGTTCTGAAAAAAAATACCGCTGTTGCCGCAAGGGCGAGGGCACCGATAGGCTTTCCTATGGAGTTTTTGTCCAGTACTTTATGCCGACCCATGGCTAAGACGATGTGTACGGACAACACTGAGACCACGAGGTCAGAGCAGAACAGTCCTTGCTTCTGTACATTCAGGGTCAATGCATGGACACAAAATGCCACAAGTACTATTTTACTTACCCTTTCCATACTATACCAGCTTTCCCATAGAAACGGTTCGGCTTTCTTCTTATCAACTAGCGTCTGCAACGTCTTCACAATTGCTTCGTTTTGCATTGACTTTGATTGTTCGCCGCTGATAAAACTCGCAACTGAATGCTCAGCTTTCTCAAACAGTTTCTTGCGCCAGCTATCAGAGCATCTCTGGGCCGCCTGAAATACAAGGATTGCATCTCAATCTGGTAAAGGTAACTTGAAGATAACTAAGAATGACTCAACTAGAGAACAGATGTCGGCGAACTGTGTTTCGTAACTTAGTTCCACAGAATCAAACACTTTCCCCCACAGTGTGCTGATGAGCTCATTGTCCGGGTTTTGCCATGGCGTGAGGGACTTTCCTACTGCGCGGAAAAGTGAAGGTAAAAAAATATGAATCCAACCGGCCTGAGTACCGGGAGGGAGACACTGGTTCGTCGCCCTTTTTCTGCCTGGCACGCGAGATCCTTCCTTTCCTTCATTTCGACCCTTGTCCTCCAGCCCCACTGATGTCTGCATATAAGTGAATCAGCAAAAATATGTCATAGTAATGAATTTGATTCGACACACTGAGCTAGTAGTCCGAGAGACTTTGCGATGACCAGGATAAGCCCCAATCACTAATACTTCGGGTCCGGGAGTGCAGGATACTCTCGTCATTGCAAGCGACTGTGTTAGAGGTGCTAACAGCATCTTTCGACCACCAGTCTAATAAGAATAGTGAGTGAATGCTCACATTTAGAGTGTATCAATCGACCCACACTTGCTTCATTATCAGCCACCAGCGACTGCCTCTTGCGATGAGAGGTAGCGGATCCAATCTCAGACTGCAATACGTCAGAAAGCTGTTATCCATGGCAAGTAGAGCAGCTCGAAAGGAAGCAATTACCATCGTGTCGGCCTCAGGCCGATAAGGAATGTCAGAGGGTTTCCTCTTCTTACTCAAGTCCTTTCCGCCTGGTCAGAAACGAACTTAAAATGCCGGTTACCAAAGAATTGGCACTTACTGTGGCACTGACCTGTGTGTCCATGCCAGTGAACAATGACTTCTTGACCTTGACACTCTTGCTAGCCTATTGAGATGGTGTAAAGTAAACATAAACATGAAGGAATCCATAACACGTGAAGGTGGAAGAATTACCACATCAACCTGGGAGTCGGTGTCCGGTGGCGACTTTCTCTTTCTGTTTTTTGTGACTATGATGTCCTATTCATAGGCACAAATTAGCGATCGACCCGATGTGAGGAAGGGAACGAATAGTTGCTACAGCGGAGGTGAGCCTACGGTGCATCGACGCTCACACATACCTGTATACGGGGTTCCAAGGCTAGTGATTGCACCTTACAACCATAAATCAGGGGGAAACGAGAGAAATTGGAGTAAGATAGGACTTACCGGTGCGCTGAGCTGCGAGTTGGCAGTTCTCTTGGTTGCACCCTGTCCAAAGATCAATTCAGCAAACAATGAAGGAAGGATGTAGCATGAAGATCACTGTGCTTCACTGTCTGGCACTCACCTGTCCACCTGGTTTTGTTTCGTTGTTCTTATCCTCAAGTACGGAAAGGGATTGGTTAGTAGATTGGAAAAGGTAGGAATGATATGACGTCGCTTACCGTTGAAACCTGCGACCCGGAGAGAGTGTCGCGCAGCAACTTCCTTTTCTTTGAGTTCAAGTTGCTGCTACCTCCATCCTGTTCATTGCACGACAGTTGGCAGAAAAATAATAACGAAGGGATATGATCAAACGGTCATGGGGTAACTGACGTGAATCGAACAGTAATAAGTCGCACTCACACTAGCTTGAGCCGGCCTTGTCAGCCTCCTCGGATCGCTTTCGCCCTACAAGCAAGGTATTCAGACTGCATCTGCCATTCTAATGTTCCGTCAACTCACAATATTTGTGTCCGAATCGACAAAATGTGCTGTCTGTTGCACGCTGATTGAGCTATTCTTTACACCATGATAGCTTGCGAGGGTTATTGTTTCCCCTTCATCCTCCCAAGGACTTAAGTTTTCATTGTCTTGCAATGAGATGCTGTGTCTAGTGTAGCTTGGCGTCAGCGAAGCTCATAATATGGTAACAAAGACGAGAGTGTCAATGTTGTAGGTAGAAGGAAATTTGATCCCGTTCTCCATGATCCGCTTCCTCAGCATGAACATTAGTAATCTAGTTGGATCATACTATGAGCTTTAGCTGAGTCTAAATCAAGCTTCACACTTACCATTACATCGTGCATACCAGAAATTGATCCCGTACGCATTGCAAGATTTCAGATTTAAACTCACAAATTGATCCCTCTCGAGTCTATCCCTGCCACCTCAAGTCCTCCATCCTCTTCACCAATGAAAGTGGATTCATCTGTGTTGCGAAGCGCCCTGGCAAGTTGCTTTGTCTTGTCGTCCCGCTTTGACGTAGCGGGCGAGTCTATTATATCCGTTTCTTCACCAGAAAGGCTCTCGTTCTGTCCGGCAGGTGCGTGAAAGAAAGTGTTGCTTGGAGTGGCGGCAGATCTCGACGTCTTTGCGGTCTGCACACGGGTGCGAAATGGAAGTTCACCTTTGGGATCTTCTTTCCTAGCCTTTTTTGCAGGCTTTCTGTTTGACGCATCCGTACTTGCCGCTTCATATTGTGAGTCAAAGTAGTCAACCTCCAAGCTTTGAAAACATCTGAAAATGTATAGGCAATATAACTCACCAATGTCTAAGTCTTCGTCGTATTCAACTTCACAACCCGACACGTCTTTAACACCGTTCTTCGAGCCTGCTTACGCCAGTTCAAAGCTATGTAATTACTGATCTGAAGTTGAAGACTTACTACTAGCTTCGCCCTTTGGCTTCCTACGTCCACGTTTTCCAGCGAGTTTAGGCACTGTTGAGCCCATCTGGGTGCGTGTCTCAAGAGCCTTCGACAAATTGTTTTCAAGCTCTACGGTCTCTAGCATCGCTGCTTCTTGGTTTTCTGCTGCGGTCACCTTCTTGCGTACCTTGTCAGCTGCCTCTTGTTCTTTTGCTGCCCGTTTCTGCTCCGCAGCGAGTTTTTTCCTCTCTTTCGCGACCGCGACTTGCTGGGCCGCAGCTCTGCGGAAAGCTGCCCGTTCTTCCTTCTGTTTTTCCTTCTCCTCCTTCTCCTTCAATGCCTCATCCCGCCTCGCTGCCTGCTGTACTTTCCTTTTGTCTTTTTCTTCCTTCTCCCGCAATATCTCCTCCTTTGTTCGTCTTGTTCTGAGTTGGTCAACTACTGCTCCGGGGTGCTGGTTACTGTTCTTGGCCCTCGTCTGTCTTCGAGTTGACATTTTGTGCAGTGTTTTGAGACTTGGGTGATAATAAGATGGATCGAAGGTGCAAGTTCAAGATCAGGGAGGCGAGGGGCGTCTATCTTAGACAAGTTGAAAATTTACGCCCACTCACTCAGGCTGCCACTGGCCAGGCTGCCACTGCCAGCCTGAGTGTGTGACTCACGCACTGCCAGTGGCAGTGGCACTCAGGTTCACTGGCAGCCTTACGGCACTGGCACTGTGGCACTCAGCTGTGAGTCCCAATCATCGACATATACTACTGAAGGCTACATTGATGCCAGCGACACGGAAAAAGCACGACCCCTTTCATTTTCCACCAACTATTCGATGTACCTTGCCCAGCTGTAGTAGGACGTTCAAGAGTCAATCTGGAAGAGCAAGACATGAATATTCAGCTCATCCGATGTCATCCGTGGCAAGATCTACTGCCTGTGGTCACGACTATGATTCTTCACCTATTCGACCCACACGAGCTCCAACTCCTCAACCTCTACCGAGGTCGTCCGAACTTCCAACAGAGGGTCATTTTGAGAGCGGCTCTGACTCCTACGATTACGATATTTCCATGCTTACACAGGATATCTCGATGCTCAGTATAGGCCGAGACGAGTTGCTTCAAGACCTAGACAGACCTGATTCTCTGTCCCATTCTGGCACCGGAAGTGACAGTGGCCGTAGTGCATCCTCTGAAGACTTGGACTTCGACTTGGAGATCATGAGGAGAGTGATGGTAACCTAAAGGTGTATCACAGATATATGAATGGTGCGCACCAAGTATATTGTCCTCGGTTTGATAGCACTCTGATGAAAAACATCGAGCAGCCACCCCGTGTGATGCGGAAGGAAACAACTTAAAAAACGAAGAACCACCTGTTCCGCGAAATGAACCTGCACCAAATGACTGGTCTCCCTATTCGTGCCGAGCAGATTTTGAGCTAGCAGACTTTCTTTATCGCGATGAGCAAATGTCTGCTGGTAATATAACAAAGCTTCTCGGAATCATGAAGGCTTACCAGCGAATTCAGTCTGTGAAGAACGCAAAATCTGGCGGATATTCTGAGTTGGACGTAACTGAACCCGACGATGACTCAGATCTGGATCCTACTAGTACGCTACTCGATGGAGACGCACAAAAGTTGTACAATGTCATTGACGCTACGAGAGTTGGTGACGTGCCTTGGAAATCCTTTAGTAACTTCTACACGGACGACAATGGCCAAAAAGCGACAGACGAGAACACCGAGTCATGGAAGAGGAAAGAATATGATGTATGGTTTCGGGATCCCTTGGAAGTGATCCGAAATTTGGTGGATAATACGGCTTTAGAAGGCGAATTTGACTATGTCCCATTTCGTGAATATCAGCCAAAGGAGGAATCTGATGACATCAATGACAAAGAACGAGTGTTCAGAAATTACATGTCCGGAAATTTCGCTTGGGAACAGGCTGTAAGTCATGAATAATGCAGCATTCAAAGTTGGAGGAAGCGTACTGATTATCCTTGACTTAGAACAAAATCTCAGCCGAAGATGAAGCAGTCCATGGGTCCATGTTCGTTCCGGTGATCTTGGGGAGCGACAAGACAACAGTTTCCGTTGGAACTGGCAACAACGAATATTATCCGTTATATCTCTCAATAGGAAATGTATCAAACAAGGCCCGGCGGTCCCAAAAGTTGAATACAGTCCAGCTCGTAGCATTTTTAGCAATACCAAAGAGTGTGTGTCAAAAACGGAGCTATTCGATTGTGTCTAACGCTTTTTTTGCAGCTGAGCGGCAGTACGAAAAGTCAGATGACTTCCGTCGCTTTAGACATCAAATTTTTCATTCATCTATATCGAGAATCTTGAGTTCACTGAAGACCGCCATGTCCATAAACAATGAACAGACCATTCTCCGGTGCCCTGATGGTCACTTGCGTAGGTCGGTTCTCGGACTCGGCTCGTATATAGCCGATTATCCGGAACAGGTGAGTCTATGCGCAATATGCACTGGATGGTGCTGCAAGTAAGTACTGTCCTCAGGCAACGCATACAAGCCCGTGAAAATGGCTTACTGTGGCTATATGATATAGATGTACAGCACCTCACAAGAACCTGGATAATCCGGAATTTGTTATAAATCCTCGAACAAAAGAGCTGCACGAACGATTGATAGAACAGGTGGATGACAACGTCATAAGTAGAGCAACAATTCGAAAAGAGTATGGATTCCATCAGGAAATCGTGGTATGTGCTTCAAAGTCTCCCCTGGATGCATATTTTACAATCAGGTTGTCCCGTAGCCTTTCACCAATGACTTTCCGCGAGCGGATATATGCGATCTCATATCTCCGGACCTACTACACCAAATCATCAAAGGCGTGTTCAAGGATCATCTTGTCGAGTGGATTTGCCAGACCTTGACCACGACAGAGCTGGATATTGTGGATAAAAGGTGCTATTCTCTCACAAGTCGTATAATGTAAATACCATTGCTAACCCTCTACAGGATTAGAGTCGCTGCTCCTTTTCCTGGACTTCGCAGATTCCCCGAAGGCCGAGGCTTCAAGCAATGGACAGGCAATGATTCTAAGGCACTGATGAAAGTATGTGGCCTTTCTACCTAATTCGAGGCGGTGGATTGCTGATATTTGATGCAAACCGCTTAGGTGTATCTTCCGGCTATTGTGGGCATTGTGCACGATGATATAATCACCACAATGAGTGCATTTCTGGACTTTTGTTACCTTGTACGTCGGTACACGATTACAGCCTCAACTCTTGATCAGATCAAAGCCTCTCTGGACCACTTTCATCAATTTCGGCAAATATTCATAGCCAAGGGCATCCGGGATAACTTCTCACTGCCACGACAGCATGCCATGGTCCACTATCCTACAATGATCCCTCTCTTCGCCGCACCGAGCGGGCTGTGTTCATCGATCACAGAGAATAAACACATTTACGCGGTCAAGGAAACATGGCGACGCTCAAACAGAAATGATCCTTTGGGTCAAATGATCACAGCAAACCAACGACTAAGTAAACTTATTGCATCGAGGGCAGACTTTGAAAGGCGTGGAATGCTGGACGATTCGTTGGCGGAGGCTTCGTGGAGAGCTTTGCGTGATGTTCTGCGCAAGAATATCTCAGAGTCGGACACGGATGACGCTGAGAAGATTTCTACTAGTACTCGGGGAGAGCATAGGCACCTCCGTGGCGTACCATTGACAGGCGCAGCTGATGATACAGAGGACTTCTTCGATGACATTGTGGGCAATCATGAACTCAATGAAATTGCAGACCTGGACAATTCCGAAAGCTTAGTGGATGGGCCGCAGTGTGGTGCGGTTCATGGCATACGACATGCTGAACGCCAGATCCGCGTGGGCGGCAGAAATGACCCTTTGAGCTTGATATTAATGGCTTCGAAGCAACGTGAGTATTACTTATTACTAGTAGTAACCCGTGCTTTTGGTGCTGCTCAACTGACTTCTTTGATGTTATCCTTGCAGAGTCCAGTAAGGTGTACCCTAAACAGCTCAACGCTCTTGCAGCGATGAAAGGCTATCCTGAGTTCCGACAGCTCCGACAGCTCATCAAAGTATACTTACTTAACAAGTACGAAAAGCACACCTACAACTCAAGGGCTTATTCTGGCAGAACTGAACCAGGACATGCGCAGTTTGAATTAGACATGAGCAATGACTTTTCAATTTTCCATTCAGCCACCGCTTTCTTTGCCTACCGTGGTGAATCGATCCCTATAGAACAAGCAATGAGGGAGGTGATCAGGTCCAATCCGTCTTGGCGCGGAAAACCTCGACGAGATGCAGTACTTGTCCGAGTTAGTTCACGCAAACAGGGGTTCGCAGGAATGAGAGTTGCTAGGGTTATACTTCTTTTCTCCTTCACAGCCAAAGCGGAACGTCAGGAATGCGCTCTCATACAGTGTTTCAAACGTGTTGGCGACTCGCCTGACCCGAAAACAAGTATGTGGATTGTTGAGCCGGATTATGAGTCAGAGACTTCTAGTACCACCTGGCAGCGTGTCGAATGTTGTCCTGGAGTGAATGCCAGTGGCAGACGTCACTATGACCGTGACTGCAAGGCTCCGAAGTTATCTGTGATAGATATAGGGGACATCTTCCGTTTAGCTCACCTCCTTGGGGTTCAGAAGGGTGATGAATGTCCTCCGAAGTCATTGACACCTGAGGAATCCCTGGACTTTTATGATAGATTTTATGTTAACCGATTTGCTGACATGCACATGCACGAAACATTGTATGAAAGAAGACACTGTCAATGATAAAGATAAACTCTTCATTTAGCACATACTACAATGTAGATTGAAACCTACGAAGTGAGGATCCTGCAACTTCAAGTTCTTGAAGTTGAAAGTCCGACGACTCCGACTCCGGCGACTCGGAGCCTGAGTCGGACTCGGAGTGGAACTTCAAGTTCAAGTGATAACTCACGCCACCTCAGGCTGCCACGTAGCCTGAGTACGGTAGTACTACTGCCAGTGACTCCGACTCGGAGGACTCGGACTTGGAGCCGACATCATGATGATGATCCGAGTTTCAAATTGAACTTGAATGCCACTGGCATGTCAGTGATGTTTGGCGACTACTACCTACTATTAGTACTCACTGGCAGGGTACCGTACTACTACTAGCCACTGGCAGCTGAATTATCCAGTCTCAAGCCTCCAATTCTGTCCACTCAGACTGGCAAGTTGTCACAATCTCAACTTTGAGTTCAAACGGTTGTTGTTCGCTTCTTCTAATACTACTACTCAGGGCAACTACTACTATCGTGATTACTACTACTAGTAGTACTCGCTTCACGTTCAGCAGTCTACTAAATCTGCAACTCTGTTGCCTGGAATGTCTGGAACTCGGAGTCCCACTGGCTGCCAATGTTCGAGTTGTGGACACAGCCTGAGTCACGGTAGTACTACTACCAGTACTGGCACTCAGGCTGTTGGCACCCGCCGGCGCCGTGTCAAACCTGAGTCGGCTGCCGACTTAGGCATTAACGCTCACTGGCACTGGCAGGCCGGCGCTCACCGTGTTGACTCCCCAGCCAGCTCTCAAGTAGACGGGTACCATCGCTTGCCAGTGCCAGTGGAAGACTGGCATGATTTGGATTCAGAACTTGAAGAAAAAAACCCAGACCACCCAAGTCGCTCATACCACACACAGGACACTACACACTTCCGTGGTAGATCCACTCGGGCCGACTCGGAAAGCACTCGCAGTCTGAGACGCAGGTCGCGCGAGGTTTCAATCGACAACTTGAACATGGAATGCCAGAGTCGTCACTATACTACTACTAGTGTACTACGTGATAGTAGTCTTGGGCTTGGCCAAACTGTTCGCAACACTGGCAGTGGTAGCCAAGGTTCAGTCAACAAGCGCTCAAGCTTCCTCCCCAACTTGAAGTCGTTGGATCAGCGTGACAATCGTCATCTGCACCCACTATCGCACGAGGAAATGCCACGAACTTTCTCAAGTTACAAGGGCTTGTCGTCATCCCACTCAGCTCCTTCAAGTCAGCGATCCGACAACGTCGCGAGAGTGCGAGATCAGTCAACGAGTTCCTTGAACAGCCCGAGGGGTAAGGTGTCAGGAGCGCGGAACTTGTCGCGCGACCCAGTGGAATTCAATCTAAATAATGCGGAGGGCCCAAGGAAGGAACCTATCTGGGAGGTTAAAGCTGAGATCAACGAGACAAATTCGAGTCCTTCAGGTGTGCATTATTTTCAATTGATAAGTAGAAATGATTATCGATTAACGCAAACGATAAGCCTTTATCGCCAGGGAAACTCTGACGAAAAACATATGTCGGCAAAAGGAAACACTCAGGTCTTTATCTTCTGAAACAAATGACCACGTCGAGGCAATACAGAATAACCACTATGAAAGCGTATCGGATCGTGCTAGGACGGAAGAGCAAGTCGAGCAAGAGGAGGGGCAGGATGCATCAATTGTGCAGTCGGAAGACGTCGATCTTCGTGCAGCGGTGGCAGCTCTGAAAAGCGAGATGATGGAAATGAAGAAGGCGTACCTTGCGAAGTTTGAAGAAATTACGAGCCTTAAACAGTCTTTCAATAAACGGGAAGAGCTCGTCGAAGAACTCTTCGAAACAGTCGATCTATTATGTGAAAGTGTCGTTGGGGTTCGTAACAGTCATACTCATCAACATTGATGTTCTACATCTGACTGCCTTTCTTTAGAATCAAGCGGCGAAGGATGCGGTGACTTTACGGTCTTTCCTGGAGGACCTTCAACGCTACGTAGTTCACGGCTCATTTTTCCTTCTCCGTTTCTCGAAGACTGAGAGGGAAAAATGCCATCAATTTCGAGGCCAGCGGAAGCTAGAATGGTCAAGTTTCAATAAAGAAATGAAGGAGATCTTCCTGAAGTATCATGGTACACCTCGAGGTATAGAAGGATACTCCCAACTGTATCAAAAGAGGTCTCCGTTGGGAGAAGCTTTATACCCAGGGGACGGAAAGACGCCTAGTCGAAAAGCATCACCTCTGCCAAGGCAACAGGTGCAGACGCATCTGTATTATACTGGAGACAGACTCGAGTTCGACGTTTACAAGCTTGGGATATTCTATTTCTTCATTCCCTTGTTCCTAGCCCACTATGTTGCCTATAGGAACCATATCGAACTTCTGGAGGAGATGATTCACGCGTTTCGCGACAAACTGCCCGATGCCGTCGAGAAGGAACGAAGGGGATTGGGAGGATCACACAATTATCAGACAGCTGCGCAACAAGCACGCATTGATCTTACCAGCAATGTGGATATCTACCCAGATGGGTATACTCGGTGGCCCTCTGTAGGGGCAATTGGCTTGGACAGTTTACTGAAATTGGTGAAAGACGACGTAACGACACGGCGGGAGAACAGCAAGACTGTTGATGATGAACTTCAAAACGCAATTGCTATTTTCGAAGGCAGCGGTCTGCTTACGTCCAGCGACCT
The DNA here is from genome assembly GCA_910574555.1 of Trichaptum abietinum. Lineage (NCBI taxonomy): Eukaryota > Fungi > Basidiomycota > Agaricomycetes > Hymenochaetales > Trichaptaceae > Trichaptum > Trichaptum abietinum. Next base: position 5,604,750 of record CAJTBE010000005.1, on the reverse strand, counting down.
GGCGAACGATTTGGAACCCACTGTATTATCCTTCCGACATAGACGTATGGTTGCATATGAAAGGCACCGTACACGATTGAATCAAAGTATTGCTTCGGCAAACCCACGAAATGTGGAACAAGGACCTGATACCCATTCCTCTAGCCACGCGGGTGAACGTCGCAAGCTTGACTCTTTGGATTCCCCGAACGATGAGGATGAGCCTCAAAAGAAACGTACCCGCAACTCCGACAATCAAGTGATCCCCACCGAACCGCAAACGACGAAATTTTTTTCTCGGGCTCTAGAGAAGGCGGAAAAAAACGCAGAGTGTTCTAATTCACGGATATACGACAGTGAAAAGATGGCTCGCGGTAGTCACCAACGATGAAATATTTAAGCACGTCGTAACCGGGAAATCTGTCATGGGTGAAGCACTGAATGCAATCGCGCATGAGAGAGAGAGGAGTGTCGAGAAGATTTACGAATCCGCTACAAGGCTGTCAAGTCTGTTCGCTTCGGACGCCGAAGGTTCCAATGGGAGACCCCTTTCAGAAACCGAGAAAGCAAAGTATACGGACGCGTTTCAGGAAGTGGTCGCGAGTGTTTACGAGGTCAGCGGTGATTTGTTGGGACCAGATTTACCTCTTCCGTCAAATAATGGGCGGTTGAAAGTTGCGGAGTTTATCTCACGCGCGAGGGCTCGGACAGGGGAAGAGCAGTTGAAATCGATTTTTGGATGCGCTGAATTTGCCCATCTGGACTTAGCATAGCAGGGAAACGTAGGGATATCGGGCCTTGAGCCAGACTGTACTAACAGATGTGCGTATTCAAGTAGTACTAGTACATCTACCTCTTCCTATGAGTTTCATATGTACTAAATCTTGCTTTTACTTCGTTCTAGTAGGTTGGTATATTATAACCACCCCAATATCAGTGTTGAAACTACAGAACTTCGTTGGACTTCGAGAGAGTCTGGCCCCGGCGAGCTTAAGTTTAGATTATTGGCAGGCAAATGCTGAGTTAAGGTTCATCATCATTTCGGAGTACTACTAGTGCCAGCCTACTAGTACTACTACTATAAGTGACCATGATGCATCGGGGCGGCGGCTCTCCAACCTCAGCCTGCCAGTGAGCCTCAGGCTGAGTCTGACTCGGAGCTGAAACAGATTTGAAGTTATACATAGGTATAGTACTATCGTCGGAACATCTATCAGCCGGCTGTGCTCCGACTCCGATTCGGAGTCACTCCCACTCAGGCTGCGCCGTTCAAGTTGGCAGTGCCAACCTGAGACTCCGAGTGCCAGGTCTCTGGCTCACTGGCGGTGGCGTGTGACTGGAAACTAGAGTTGAAGGTATAAGAGATAGAAATGCCCCCTCAGGCCACCCTCTCAGAACCCTCTTGGCGTATTTCGTCTTGACTACTGCCTAAATCATCTTGACCGCAACTTCCTGTACTACTACTACATGGCAGTTACTGAGAGGAGTCCTCCAATTGCCAGAAATCTGTCAGGCACTGGCATAGGCGCAAATAGTTTTTATAGTAACTCACACTCTGCGAGCCGTATCAGTGAGTCCTGTGTTCTCCTTCACTGATACTGCCAGTGGCAATACTGATTGTTGCTCACCACTATACTGGTAGGTAGTACCCAATCGCTATCGGACAGCGCGAGTCCAGGTTCAGATTTGGACCCATCCTCGCAAAACATGGAGCCTGCTATCAGCCGGAATCCTCGACAACAGCTTCTCAGTGTTGATACTAAACATAGGAAAGGACGCGGGATCGACTCCACTGGCACCATTGTCCCCCCTCAGGCTGGCACTGGCACTGGCACCGACGTCCTCGGTCGTGACAATCTAGGTCGGCACATCGTTCACGAACGACGGGTTACTGTCTCGCCAGAAGAACAACGGGACTACTACCTTGGCCTCCAGGCACCTCAGTTCATACGGTCCGCCGTATCCTGTCAGGACAGCGGATCCGATTTTATTCCATATTTGGAAGGTTGTTCTCAGGCTCAATTGTAGCACACAGATACGAGTAGAGGGTCAGATTTATATTATTATTGGATTTATATACAGTACAATAGTATCAGATTTATATACAATGCAATACAAGTATGTACAAAGAGACAGAGGGGAAAGCAAAGGCGGAAATTAAATCAGCAAGTTGATTCGGACTTAAATAATATAAAGCAAAACTTACCATTATCCGATACAATTATATACATATATCCAATGTAATTGTCTCCGATAGATCTTTTTATCTGATATATATCCGATGCCGTATGTAAGTAATTTGAACACATAACCCAATGGTAAGATGGCTTACTGATTGCTCACAGTTCCGATATTGCAAGAGCGTATGGTCAAATGCCTTAGAGAATGGATCAGAATGGTCCGGGTCAAATTAACGTAATAATGGACACGTACAAGAGAGTGACAAGATCAGTACAGCCGATATGGATTTCAGCGACATGCAAAAGGGTAACAATGTTAGCGCAAGGAGAATCAGCGACAATGACAAGATAAGCGCACCAAACAGCCAAGATTGGCGAGACCACAGACCGTGCGTGACTCAAGCGATATACGTGGTGAACAGACTTGGCTGAGCTGGTTCGGAAAGGATGACAGGCCACGGATAACGAAGGAGATGCGAAAGGAGGTGTTCAAGAAAGGTACGGAAGACCTTTTGCGATGGAGGGCACAATTGGCGCCGACGACGACATGCTGACCCGGTCAAAATACATTGAATTAAACTTATTGTTAGATACAACATAGTTCAGCACAATAGTGAAAACGTACATTTAATGAAGCACTGGATGCTTGGCTACGAAGGCTTGGTGGAGACCACGCAAACTTAAACGCACGAACAGCGGGCTCGCGAGGAAATGCTGGCGGATTTGAATGTTATTGCTGATCGACACTGTGAATATATTTGCATCCGCGTCAATACAAATAACGAGAAATACAACGTGTATTAGCACCTCGCAGTCCAATGCACATTCGCGCAGTGTCCGGAGAGGTGAAGAAGGAAAAGGGAAAAAAGCTCAGCGGCCCAGGTGCTGTCCTTAGCTGCACCCTGGCTTCACAGCAATGGTCTTGCCTTAGCAAACCATCCGCCGCATGAGCGAAGGGAAAGGGGAGAGAAGAAGAAGAAGAAGAAGAAGAAAAAAAAAGTATGGAAAAACATACCATGTTTTTCCATGGCCCCCGAGTGTTGGCGAAGGCGCGGGTGTTGATGGAGTCCGAGTGCAGGTGCACAAGTCGAAGTCGAGGAAGGCAGAGGTAGACGGCTCTGGCAGTGACGATGAGACCGAGCATGAGACCTTTAGCGCTGTCTTTGCGTAGACCGGTCAGACGAGGACAACTCGCGAAGAATAATCCTGCCGAGCCATTTGCGTGCACGGAGCCCGAAGGCTGCTGCATCCAATGTGATGGGGAGCGAGAGGGAAGAAAGGGTGACAAAACACCTACACGAAGGCTTAAGTGTTAATTAGATGCCATATTTCGGGCAGGCCTCGGCTGTCTTCGGCATACCAAATATAGAAGACTGCAAGCCTGCCCTACTATAGGCACATGACTGACGCGTCTTTGTTTTGCCAGTCACGACACCGTGTAATCTCACGGTACGTGACTAGCGCAGCCTCCAAGTCAGGCCGCTTGCTCCCTCTGCCGCTGTCTCAAACCCTCGCAATCTCGGTTTCCACTCGTAGTGATGGAAAGGAAATCGGTAAGTGCGTACTCTCATCATTCTAATAAATGCTAACGCCTTCTGATTTCTGAGATTTTCAAGAGTCTGACAATGGCCGTTCTCGCTCGCCTTCTGTCTCTGCTCAGGCGATTTTGACTCCCGCGAGCTCGTTTCTGGTCCCGTACGACGAACTGGAAGGCTTCGGAATGAGCACAGGTGTGTATGATATCTAAGTAACTTCTACCATGGCTATTAATTTTGTGATGTAGTCGCGGGTCATAAGAGTCAGCTCGCATTCGACTTGATGGGTGATGCCCGAGTACCTCGCATGAGACGGCAAGCCTCCTCAACGTCCTTCAGTTTGACGAAGCCAGAGAAATGCATACGCGCGTGGGCCTCCGAGAGACGAATCATACTCTCGAGTTGGCGGGTCGTTGCGGTGATGCGCCGTTCACTTGCTCGTGGCTCATGTCCCATGTTTCAGAGCTCAACGTATGCCTTGACAGCTCTTTGGCTGCAATGCTGGGACGGGTATGTAACAAAAGCTTTATTTCATCCGTATGAAGGCTACCCGCTATCGACCGCCACGTATCCCTTGCGCGTGATGAAGAGGCTCGGAATTAAGTATGTTATCAGTGAGTAGTTCGCTATATACCAAGCTCTCCGACCTCTGACTTCTGCCTGGCAGTCACGAACGCGGCGAGCGCACTGAATCCCAACATCCCCGTTGGTACCAGTGAGTAGTATCGTTTCATACATCTATCTGGTACTCATAATACCAGTCGTTGTCATCCGGGACCACTTCGCGATCCCTAATCTCGCGGGCGCGCTGCACTCGTTAACCGGACCTGTTACTTTTCCCTCGCATCTCCGATCCCTTCCCCTCTCGGACGCCTACTCTGTCGTGCTCCAGCGCCTGGTGTTCATGGCGTCGCACAAGCTTCGGCTGGTGCACGGACGCGCTCGCGTATAGGTGAGTGGACCGACGTACGAGTCGCCTGCAGAAGGCCGGTTTCTGTGCTTGGCAGGCGCGGATGTCGTTGGTATGAGCAAGATTCCGGAGGTCGTCGTGGCGAGAGAGGAGGGAATGCAGGTCATGGTACTTAGCCTCATTACAAACAAGGTCGTCATCCCTGATGAATACCGGAGCATCAAGGCAGAAATAGAGGCTGAGGTCAGTCATCGCATTGGTATATTGGTAGACTATGTTTGCTAAATCCTGGTTGATTCACAGCTTGCGGGACAAAGCATTCAACGAGCGCCAACGTCGACCGTACTCATCGTGCGTTCGCTCCACTTCATCAACTTGTGTGTTGCTGCTGCTGCTGATGTCTGTTGTTCTCTTCTCTGCTGCGACACAGGCGGAATGGTCACCATGTTCACCATAATCGGCATCTACTATCCCAGAAAGCCCTGCTGGCTGCCGAACTGCTGCCAGCAGTTGACTGCAGCAGACTGGTGGGCCGCGGGGAGCGAGTAGCTCTTGACAAGCTGGCCTGCGGAGTTCATCATGACTGGCGGCAACTAGAAAATGGTGCTCTCTGTCGAGCTCGGGCTGGGGCTCGCTTCCTTGTCAGGACATTGAGATCCGATACAAATGTGATTGGATGTTATTTTTTTTTAGTTAGTGTGTTACTTAAAAGCAATATATATAACGTTATTTAAGATACTAGATAATGGTCAGATGGCTGAGTTGTTCTGCCCCTGTTTCCAAGACTGGGTACTTGTCTGGTAAGGTTGAGAGTTCGATTCGGACCTGAGAATTTTTCTTTATTATTTTTTTGGCGGGTCGGGTTGGCCGGCTGACGATTTATATCCGATACAATATTTGTATCCGATCACCTTCCAAATTGGGAATTTAATCGGATCTGCTGTCCTGACAGGATACGGCGGACCGTATGACCTGTGGTGATCGTGGCCTCCCTTGCAAGCCTCGCCTGGTCGGGCGCACCGGTCCCGATTGGAAACCGCAATACAAGCGGAAATTCGTAGACGTAGTTGGATCTCATCCCATCGCCCCTCTCTGGCAGAACATCTTGGGCCCGAAGATTCTTGACCTACTTGACAAGGAGAATGTGCGTTGGAACAGTCTGGAAGCCAATCGCATTGGCTATGAATTCGATGACAAACAGCCTTCCGTTGTCGTTCTTGTCGGAATCGCTGAAGGTTCGCTTAAACCTGGCGAGGCGTGCCGCATCTCGGCAAAGGCTAAGAATATTTTGCGGCAATTTGCCATTGAAGACGTTGAGGTTGAAATGAGGGAGCGCAAGGTCTTGCCCGCCATCTTCTCGTCGAACGACAGCAACAACGTCACTACTCCTGATACCCCCACCGACAACGTCACTACTCCTGATACCCCCACCGACAACGTCACTACTCCTGATACTGGTGGTGATGTCCCCGCCGATGCGGAAAATGTATTCTCCATCGAAGTCGGTCCAGCAGTCCACAAGGACGCCTCCAAGCCGAAGCCTGCCAGTGTGCCCGCCACTGCCAGTGGCAGCCTTGAGGGTGACGTCCCCATGGAAATTGACTCTCTGACTCGTCATTTCCAGTTTTGGAATCAGGCGTGCCCAGCGTTTGTAGGCTCGGTGACGAATCAAATCTATGGTCCTTTCTCCTTTGTTTCGGGATGCTGTGTTGGCTCCAAGGACAGCGACAACAATGACCAATGGTCAACAGGGACACTCTATACGGTCGCAAAGGTTAATGGCGTGCACAAGGTGTTCCTCCTCTGTTCTCGCCATGGCCATGTTTATCCTTCTCCACCAGACGTGCTGGACGCCACTGACTATAGGAGGTGGTCTGGCGTTACCGACGTCGAATATCCTATCAACCTCTTCACTGAGGATACCCTGAAGTCATACTTAGGAGTGATGGAAAGTTGCTTAAAGAAGACTGCAAGCGACGACAGTAGCTTGTATACCCTGCCCGTCTATGCAAAGGATAAAGCGGTGGCTCAGCGGATGATTGACGTGGTTAATCAATCTTACCTTGGTGAAGATGGACGCCAGTGGATCGATAATCGTATCGGGATTGTTAATACCTCTCCGGCATTGAGAACGGGTAGCGTGCTTCTCGGCACAGATCCCTACGCTAAGGATTGGTGCATGGTCGAATTGGACGAGGATTCATATCCGCGCCGGGTTTTTCCAGATTCTTACTGGGAGAAATTTCCACTTGCCGTGGACCTCACAAGGGCAAGCCCGAACTACCTGAGAAGAGGCCGTTCGGAAGACGAAGTTCTAGGCCATATGAACTGGAGTCACACAAACGGACCCATGTACATTGGACACTTTGCACCGAAAGAAGACATCTTCTACCCTACGTTCCCGCCAGGAGTTAAGTTTGACGATCTTGATCGGGACGGTGACGGATTTTGGGTCATGAACGAAACGATTGCTGAACGCACCTACAAGGTGTACAAGTTTGGCTGGGCGACTGGCCATACGTTAGGTACAGCCAACAACGTCCCTGCCTTTACTCGTGGTCCGGACAGCAAGGATAGAATGCTTGCAGTGCAAATCCCATATGGGCTGGGTGGGCTAAAGGAGCTAAAGCCAATGCAACGAGCGTCGGATGGCGAAATATTTGCAATGTGTGGGGATTCAGGCAGCTTAATTATCGACGAGCACAAACGAGCATTCGGTGTCATTACACACGTTGGAATCCGTGTAGTGGATGGGCAAAACGAATGCGATGGTTTTGCTTATGCGGTAGCCTTCTGGCAGATTCTCGATGATATTAGACGCTGGTTTCCTGGTTACAATTTCAACATTATCAATTTGAAGAAGAAATTTGCTCAATCTGTCGCCACTGGAAGTCAGGTGTAGGAGAGCAATGGTATGAGTTTCGTTGCTCTTATACAATATCTCATACATGTGTCTTAGTATGTTGTCTTCTGCTCTGTCTTTGGTGGTGTTTTGCGTGCGCTTTGTGTACTTGTATAGCCAGTGTTGATGTATGACTTGATGAAACAGAAATGGTATTGAACGTTTGCCCATATTACTACTACAAGTTGCATAGTATATCTCCCTCAGGCTCGGGCTGTAGAATGAGTGTGTGCGTCATCAACTTGAAAATAACTTTTTAAAGAAATTCAGGTCGAGAACCCACATCAGGCATCAACTTGAAGTTACTACAGCACCATCATCACCATCATGATGCCAATGTCGAGACTTTGAGACTTCGCCAGCACTGCATGACATTGATGTACGAACCGCCGCAGTCACTAGCACTGGCATGATCCAAGTTCGAGTCAATGTCAGTGCTACTACTAGGTACTGGGAGTGCACACTACTACTAGCACCAACTTGAAGGCTTTGCGCACTCAGGCTCAGGCTCAGGCTGGCATTCAAGATGCCCTCGGCCTAGTAATACTATAGTAGTAGTAAGGCTCTGTGCCATGCCACAGTCGGAATCCAGCATACTAGTAGTACTGACTCGGAACTTGAATCATCTGAGGCTGTACCTGTTGTTGTATGCGTACTAGTAATACATACTTCAACTTGAAGTTACTAGTACTAGTACTATAGTATGCCAGTGCGCAGTAGCACTGCACTTGTATTACTAGTAGTACTAGTAGTACTAGTATTACTTCAAGTTGTATTAGTAGTACTGCGCATTCAAGTTCGAGTCCCTTCATTTGCCACTGGCACTGGTGAGTGCGAGTCACTGCCACCACTGCCAGTGGCAGCCTGAGCCTGCCAGTGAGGAGCACTGCCAGTGCGCAGCTATTAGTACTGCGCATTCCAGAGACAACTTGAACTTGAACTTGAGAAGCTTCCCTCCGGCTTCCGCACTACTACCAATGGAGGAGGTAAAAGCATATGAGCGGATCCTTTGATGGACATTCATGATAAGACCTTCAAGTTCTCACTCAGGCTGCCACTACTACTACTAGTACTAGTAGTAGTAGTAGTAGTAGTAGTAGCCTGAGTGGCAGGCCGACTCGGATAATTTTGTGAATTCAAGTTCAAGTTCAAGTTCTACCTTTCCGGCTTCTTCGGAAACCCAACACTAGTAGTATCACAGACTTCAAGTCATCACAATCATCATTGGTGTGGTTCCTTGGAAAATGAAATCAAGAAGTCAACTTCAAGATCAACTTCAAGTTGAATGTGACACTGCTGCCAGCTAGCTGATTGAATGAGATACAGCGTTGCTGTATATAACCCTTTGCATTCTGTCCAGCAAATGCTGGCTGATATGGTATAGGGTGTACCAGCATTGCTGGCCAGTGATTAAGGGCATAGGACCTATGGTTTACAGGACTATATACAGGGTATACTGATTATAACAGTCTACCGGCACAAAGGGAACCTAATAGATTGAATGCATCCCTGTTTAAGCACTTGTAAATTATTATATACTACTTTCGAACGTAATACCAAATATGGTTGGCACATTACAGCTACCATGATGCGTATTTGTTCAGTTGCCTCATAGGACACGTTTCTCACATTCTGATGCGCTTGCGCTCAGTAAGCGCTCAATTAGCGAAACGCAAGCACGTATTATATTAAAGCGGGGAAATTTGTACATTACGACAAAATGAGAACAAAACGAAGCTATATTAACATTAACACAGGGGAGGGGGCGTTTTTTTTGTCATGCATCACGGAATTGAAAGGACATGCGCTGCAATTCGCAGTCATGGCTCGACAAGAGAACAAGAAAACAAGAAAGTACTCGTACCGCTGAGTCGCGCAAGAAATGGATATTAGAATTAATGCTGCGCATGAAAGCGAGCCGTCGGTCACTGACATCTAGACACGGGAGCGTCGAGCTCGCGAAGGCTTCTTGTTCTCCTTCTCGCCGGAGGAGCGCGTCGTTCTGGGCTTTGTAATCGATCCCTCCGGGACTTCTAGTGTCGCCTTTCGCTTGACGCTGGACCGCGCATTTGCACGCGCCGAGCCTGATAGAGGAAACTGAACTATCTGAGATAGTCCAGTCTGAAGGATAGCATCGAGTACAAAAATCACGTCCTCCGCGACGGACTGATACTCGGCGAGAGCGATGCTATCCGATGCGTCCTCCGCAGAGCGGCGCCACCAATATAAGCACAATAAAATAAGGAATAGCCCATTACTACCGCCAAGGCTAGCTTCCGCCCAACGTTCGCCACGCGGAATCTCTTGAGGAAGGGGCCAGTCTTCAATAATTGGAGTGCGCCATTGGGGTTGGATTGTCGACCACCATGCCCGAACTTCACTAGGAAAAGATGCGAGGTCGACGGATGGTGGGACCCTATTGATAGGGCGCGCGTTTTTAATCCACCACGCAACTGCTTTAGGACGACTGACTGTGCCTATACGTTTATCGATCTTAAAAGTAAAGTTAGATTATGGGATGGAACTAAAACTTCGGCGTACTCACCGGCTGCCAAGCCATTTCCAATGCGACAAAAGCACCCAAGATCTTATCCTCCAGCTCTCCACGAAAGTCGGTCTGCAAGTGCCTCAAAGGACCACAAAGCCATGCTGGAACCTTGGAGAAATCCACGGAGTTGATGTCTACAGATTGGATGGATGTCGCCTGCGATACGTTCGGCCCAGGTGCACATTCTATCGGCAAGGAGGTAAGACCAAGGCTGGCGTGGTTGTCAACTTCCATGTGCGATGGAAGGCTGGCATGGTCGTTAACTTGTACAAGATCTCCATCGTTGAGAGGCGAAAACGAAGTGGATGAAGCTGGGGAAGGGACGTCGACCGTGGATGCTAGGACGTTGACGGGCACAGCGATCACCGTCTCGAGCACGTTGCCGGATACCGGTTGAACAAGTTTACCGGATCCGGGATCACAGTCACCAATGGTTACGGTGGCGGTAGTAACGGTGGCGCCGGTAATCGCTTCACCGACAGGTGCCGGCGCGGAGACGGAAATAGAGCTCGTGTCAAGCTCATTCTCGATGTCGTCGACTCTCTTCTCGACACTGTGCGTCGAACTACGTTAACCTTTGATTTTTGATTTCAAAACAAACACTTACTATGAAATGTCTTGTTTCGACAATCTGGGGTGACGCTCACGAGGAGACAAGGCCGTTCGAGCACGAGCAACAGAGAACTCGCGGTCGTCTTCTCTCTCTGGCTCCTTATCTTCACCTTGAGGCTTCGTAGCCAAGCTCCGCCTCACATCGTCGAGGCCAAGCTCCGTCAACAAACGTGAGTTTCTTGCCATATTAGCTAGTCGCTGTAGCTCGATCTCTGACAACCAATCTCCCTCCGCAGTCTTGTACAACTTCAAACCTCCAACAACCTCTTTCGAGTCGACAATCAGTCGGTTAGGAGGTAATGTCGGTGAGAAAATGTCCATATCATCCCCCTCTTCGTTATCACTAACAGTGTATATAGCTGCGTCTAACACTGTCTCTTCCGGCTTTTCGCTGTTGGAAGCCGAGCTGAGCGACGCTTGAGAGTCGGTGCCATCATCATTAGGGGTGCGTTTGTGTACGGTCGTCTTTCGAGCAGTGTTGGGGATGGAAGGTGGTGGTGGAGGTGGATTTTTTGATGATAGTTTCCTGCCCGCAGACACGTCGCTTCCGGGGAATACGTTGGCAAGCTTATCGCGATCTTCTTGAGCTGTTGATTTGTGAGTTAGTTTCTGGTTGCGCATTCAGGTGAAATACTCACTAAAGCACCCTTTAGCAAACGCCATGAATTTGTCATGGACGTCGCTCTTGTAGGTTGGATGATGAGTTTTAAAAGCTTGTTTACCCACTATTGTTTTTCCGGCGGCGATGCTGGTAAGTATACATTTTAGCTGAATGTCATCGACGAGCAAGAACAGAATGACTAACGTGATCATCACCATCTTCCCCTGTCTCTTAGGCTCGGGCCCGGCAAGCAAGAAATGAGCTTTAAGCCCAGTGACATCTTCGATGTCTTTCGCTATTTCGGTCATAACGGCTTCGACGTTGTCGATCGCTCTACAAATTTCGGGTGAGTTTTAATCGTATGAATACTTCAATCATTACTCACAACTGTTTCTCTCGGGCAGCAATGCGACGCGACTGTTCGCTTTCATCAAGCTCATCTTCATCCGGCAGGAGCGTTGAGGGCCTATCAGAATCTTCCTTGGGCAGCGCATTGCGATAATGCTCGACTTCGGCCTTAATATCATCGGATTCGGCTTGAAGGAGTTGTGACAATCGCTTATTCCTGAAGGCGAGCTTGTGCTTGCTCCGCAATTCAGGTTCGTCCTCGCACTTTACGTCCCATTCCGCGTTTATGGTTTCCTTCCATTTGCTTGCGTAGTAGAGCTCAGAGTACGCCTGCACAGGTTGAAGCTTCTGACGCCTTTTCTGTTCCAGCTTACCGCGGAGGAGACCGCGGAAGGTAACTCGAGAGGCCCTCCTCAATCCGCCGGTTTTCTTGGCACGATCTCCGCTATTGTTGTTAAACCATGCGCTGACTTGCTATTCTCAAGGTAAGTAAAGAATAAATCCAAGCATAACAAGGCTAACGTACTTTCCTTTCAGCGGCCAGCAATTTCTGGTCCGGCTGAGGGAATTTCCGAAAGTACCTCTCGTGCAGGTCCGCAAGATACTTTCGAGTGTTGTTCTGTTCCTGTGCAGCCTCGTAAGCGGGAATGTTTTCAGTGAGAAAGTCATAACGATCAGAATCGGTCCAACGTGGTTTAGGCATAGTTGCAATACGAGAAATTTGTGAATTTGGGAAGGTTCAACGTTGATCAGCGAAAAAAAGAGGGGGGGGGGGTAAATTGTCCCAGTGAGTCCTATCGACATATATCTTCCTGAACTCTCACTGACATTTTGGTAATGCTGCACTTCATGAATTCATCAGATGTCCCCGAATAACTATTCGTTACCATGCCTGAAGTTGCCGATTGTCGCGGATTTTCATTGCTTGTGACCTCAATTTTGCCTCCGCCGCCGCCGCCTCCGCCTCTACTCTATTCTAAAGTATTCTTTGGAATCCGTATCATATGGTACCTCCTCGGTTGGACGGAGTTCGGTTCTTTCTATTAAATAGTTCAGTAAGTCCATATGGCTGTAGAATTTATACGGAGTTAGTAATTGAAAAGCTTTTGTTTAATTTGCGTGCGATACTAGTGAGACACTTAAGTCCAGCTCGTTGGAAATGCAGGAATCCAGTAAAGAATGCCATTGTTATTTTTGCACTATAAGCTTCGAATTAATGAGCCGCTCACAGACTCAAAGTAGTGGACCCGAAGAGACACTCACCCAGATTACATTAGGGAAGACTCTAACTTTGATTTCTAGCTATGGCTCAAGGTCTCCCAGATATGTACTAACGTAGGTACATCCATCGTCGGTTCTACATGTGGCTGATTCCTTTATTCTTAAAGAATAACCGCTGCCCCCGCACCAATGAGGATTTAGCTTCCAATCAATTCCGCGGAGATGAATGTTCGTATTCTATCCTGGGTCGGTATGGCTTACCCAGTACAGTCGTGGCAAGGTGTGTTAAATCCCCACATTCTTTCTTTCCCTTATTCATTCTTTCCATCGTACTCTCAGCAGCCATGAAATCCCCTCCGCGTAATATGAAGGAAGACAGCCCTCGAGTTCATGAGGATCGTTCCACCCAGACAATCGCGGAGGACGACAGTTGGCTTGTTCGGTTTTTGGTCTTCAGCCTGCGTGCCTTTTTTGTTCTCTTTGTTGCATTCGCTCGAGCTGTGGTCATTGTCGCTGGCGATACCATTCCGGAAACACTTTTCGAACAAGTCATCCCTGCCGCCGTCTCTCCTTCTTCCCCGCAAGTCGATAGTAATTTGGGTTCATTGGAAGCTACTCAACCTACGGCAACATCTGCTCCTCCGCAGAGCTATTATGTCGTTTTCATTGGACGTGAAGTTGGATATACGACTAGCGGGTGAGCTTGTGTTTCCAAATCAATCACTCCCTCCTCACCCACCCTTTCATTTTTAGTACGCTCATGACAAGTCTCGTAAATGGTGTTCCAAACAACTTCTCGCAAAAGTTCAACACCTTTAACGAGGCCATTCACGCTTACATGGAAGCGGTTCAACTTGGCAACGTCCGCCGAGTTCGGACTGTCATCCAACCATCAGGACACTTGTAAGTCGGCTCAGAAATAATTGTAATTTATTTATTGATCTCTTCACCTTACCAGAGAATTCATGTACGAGTACATGAGTATTTCCGCGGGCATACGCAATCTCGATATGCCCCACATGACTCCCCAACCCCTGATACCCGCCTCATTTCCTTCCGACCAACCGCCACCTACCCCTTGCAACTCTGAGACATGCGTCGATCAGCGCAACAGATCGACTGGCGTCGGTGTGTCTGTCTCACATGTCAACGAGCCAAATGTTGTCGTCCTGCCTCCTGACCACTGGTCTATGATCGACGCTCGTGAGGCCAGTGCTGATACTGTCATCATCTCTGCCGCTTCACTCTCGACACCCGCCAACGAGACGTCTCATGCTCCAGGTTCGCTGACTGTCATAGTATTGGACAGCGATGACGATTCGACGAACTCATCGATACTCGCGAACAATTCGGTCACCTCCACGCACAGCGCACACTCGTCGGATGTCTACTATACTGATAAACGGTATGACATCGCATTTGCAGCTTACATTGAGGAGGAGGATAGCAATGCAGTCGGTGTCGAGGCTAATTCAGCAGCTGGACCCGCTCAAACAGAGTAGTCTCTTTTATGTTTACGGTGTCGCTAAAGCTGCTGGGACAGTGAGCGTGACTACGTGTCATTCTCGTCTTTTTTCTTATTCCGATTTCTTGATATTTTGGCCTCCTATGTTCGATTTCTTGATGCTAGGGCTATTGAAGTAGAGAACAGATGTATTCCCCCTTTTCTGACTTCGTTCTCTTGCTGTTATGTTCTTATGTGTAGAAACCATTTCTTGAACTACATGTCGTAATTGTAGTTGAATGCTCCTTTCTTGACAAGCTTCGCCATTGCAGATGTAGTTCTGAAACATGTACGGTTCAGTAGACAGTCATTTTGAGCAATAGTAGGCTTCTGAATCCAGTACCTTGAGTGAGCGAAGAGATTTTTTTGATCTGACTCCTTCAGAAATCAATTTTTCTGTTAGACCAATGGCTTCGAGCATAGCATCTTCACAAAGATGGCAACAAATCAACTTGATACTTGATCGAAAAGCAAGGCCACATATTTTTGACCTGGGAATCATTGAATGGGATATATGTGCACACACATGATGGGCTCAATAGAGGTAATCTGTTAATTCACACTCAAATCAATATTCGTAAGCTAAAAGGACTAATATACACCGAAAACTTATGTATGCGTAAGCGGAGAGTAACTCCAATCAAATGTAATGAGATACTTGAATTATCAGTACATTGGAAAGTGTATCCAATCATCTGCGGTGTTAGTTTGATTGCTGTCATTGCGTCTGAACGAAGTAGAGCTGGTAGAGGTGAGGATGTGCTATTGGCTTGGGTGAAGGTGTTGGTCAACACCCAGAGCGTGAGATTCGCACTGTAGAGTGTACGAACGTTAATGCAACTAAACGGAATTGTATATTCAATTTACGACCTCATAAGTCTGTCTTGAACACACAAAAACTGAATCTGAACAGTTGGGGCTACGTATTTCTTGTTTGAAACCTACCTCTATAATATTCACGGACTCAACAGCGCACACAACTTCTCACCTTATAGGGTTCCAATACAACTTGCTCAGACCTGCTGTTTGGAAGGAAAGGGGCAGAACATCTAACGTTCTCCTGGTTCGTTCAGACAGAAGCCCTGATTACTACACCTGACTTGACAATGCAGTTCACACCTATGTAGAAGGTGCATGATCATTGACTTACAGTACGACGTAGCATGAGCAATAGTTTAGCTCACCAAATCAACGACACGACTAACCATGGCAAGGAGACGCACTACATGCTAAGGAACGAAGTTTGACTGGCATTATTTGAAGGCAGTACATATCGATCTGCAACACCGAAAGAAGCCCGCGCAAACTACTGGAGTGTGTTATACTTTGTTTTCAAGCCTTTAGATAGCACGGAGCAATACTTACCTACATAATGAACCTAACATACAACCAGCACATCGATTACATGATATACATAAAGTAGATCAGCGACTCTAGACAGCATTATGAAACACTTACGAACTCCTAGTGAAGTGACCACTTATGCAAGTCAAAGCATGAAAGTATCATACTGTGAGTTTGTGCAAAAACACTAGTATATGCTCAATTGCATGTCAATCCTCTATTCGATTAGCGCAAGAAGCATATAAGGCATTGGTACCGTACCTAATAGCTAGCATCTACACTTTCCGATAGCATACGGGTATTGACCTGATACCAATGTACCGATGGACTTTCTGCGATCGATAGAGCTGTGAGGAACATGTGTCTTTACAAAGCTTGTTCGCAGAACTTCGAGTGCACCATACACGCAAATCTAATGTTCTAGTAAAGTATTTCCACAGGGGATCACTTGTAATTATTGGAATACGAGAGAAACAACTTACAGGATCGGAGTGAGGGTGTTTCTCTGTGATAGGAATGTCAAAAAAACCAGCAGTGAGTGTCCTGATGGTTTTATAAGTTGAATGTTGCGTCTAAACAAACGAAGTGAGCTTGAAATGTTAGTTCTCGACAATCGTTGATATACGTAGCTCCGTAGTGCATTCAAATGTACTAGTAGGTTGTCGTCAAGAGAATCAGCCACCAGAAAGCTGCATACCTTGGCTACGTTGAACAGACTGTTATATGTTTGTTGAGTATTCCGATACCTGAAGAGTAGGTTGGAGGGTCGCCAGTCGGTCGCTCTTCAGCATTTGAAGTAAACGTGAGCTCTCTGTATATTCTTATTAATCAGCATTTTGTACTCTAAGATGCACTGAAAGTGTATGTACCGTCTTTCCGTAATTATCAAGGCCAAGGGAAGGATGTTGACGTTCTTGTGCAATAAGTCTTGAAAGGAGGTCATTCAGAACGCTAGAGTACGCACGGAGCATACCAAAAGGCGTGAGTAAGTCACAGATGTAACTAAGATGAGCACGTACTGCCGAGATAAATCAGATACAATGTCGAGGAGGAAGAGGAGGTTTTGTAGTTGTTCGAGTGTGTGGTTGAAGACATAGAAAGACCTCAACTTCAAATTCCAACGTATACGTCACTTCCAAATATGATCGGATCAGTGATCGGATAATGGTACTATAAGTAGAACAGCAAGCCTTAACAACCATAACTGGAAAGGTCTGGGTCATTTAGGACCCTGATAATAGGTAATAATAGACACGTCGCTCGGAAACGTCGCTCGATTTCAAGATAGGTATACCTATCCCTTCCCCGTCCACAGAAGACCGCCAGCATCTCCTCTGAAGCGAAACTCACTATGACAGTAGTACGTTAATCCATCGTCCGAATCGTGTCACATGTAACACTGACAATGCTTATTACTTAGCCGATGGGAAAGTCAAGCACAACAACCGCATTCGATGCCGCCCCGCAAAGCTGTAAAGCTTTCCAGTGTTACGACCTCTCGTGAAGCTTTCCCCGACTCAGACGATGAAGAACACAATCCACCTGCGACCGAATGGATCAAGCTCACCTCGCGTCTAGTTGACAGGGATGCTCGTGCTGCTTATCGCAGCGGAAAGAAGTCGCAATTCATTGAAGAGGACGAAGAAATCGAGGTCTTATCGAACCCCGTGGCTGGCTTTTCTATCAGCAGCGCGCAAAGTGGGAATTTTGCCGCTTGGCTTGGCTCTGCCAATGTCGTGCAGGATGATACCCCACCCGACGACGACGACGACTACAACGATGTAGTCTTACCTTCCGGAAGAGAAGACGATCCAACTGATGATGTCGGGAGTGATGGAGGTTCGCCCTATGATCAGGATGACGAGCCACCGCTGGTACATGATATAGCAGATTTTGAGGCTGAGAATCAATCACAGGTGCGCCGCAGTCCTGTGCAAATTCCTACTTGTGCTATTTACTAATAATTGCATTGATTAGACCAAAGCTCTCTTGGACTGGGTCCCTTTACGAGACACCCTCCTCGACGAACTGACTCGACTCGATGGTATCAAGTCTCAGAAGGACTGCGCGAGCTGCGGCGGAGAGTTCGGCGATGAATATCACCCTTTGCGGTGCAGCGATTGCCTGGATACGGCATATCTTTGTGAGCGTTGCGTTTGTACTGCTCATGCAGACAAACCCCTCCATCGTATCTATGTGAGTGAAGCTTTTTGATTGAGATATAATGTCTATGCTAAAACATGTTAATCAAAGATTTGGAAGGGCTTTTGGGACAAGACCGACTTACACAAGCTCGGTCTCACGTTCAGCATTGGTCACGGTGGTTTGGATTGCCCATCCACAGACAGCAATGCACCAGCGTATACCCTGGCTGTCATTGCAACGAATGGGTTGCACCGCGTTCATATTCGGTGGTGTACGTGCAGCCAGTCTCTAGGAAAGGCAGGCGAATACTGGATACAATTGCTACGAATGCGTTGGTTTCCAGCTTCGCACACCAGGCCGCGGACCGTTGTCACCTTCGACTGTTTGGACGCCTTTCACAAACTCACATTGCAGGGCAAGTTGACCGGATACGATTACTATCAAAGTCTTATCCATCTAACGGATAACACGGACTTGGACCCGCCTCGGGTGAGTTAATCTTTTAATATACTACGACCTGCTCTAATTTATATTATAGAAACGCTACGAAGAATTTATGAGGATATGTCGCCTTTGGCGACACCTCAAGCTTTTAAAGCGAGCGGGCATCGGCCTCCGAGTCGAAGGCGTCGCAAGTGCACAACCAGGATCATGTGCGATCGAGTGTCCTGCCTGTCCGAACCCCTTGGTTGCGCCGCGCTCGCCTGATTTGTTTGACCTCGGAATTGGCGAAGCTATGAAAGATAGATCGTATGTACTCTTGTGTGCTTTTTTGAATCGGTTCTTACTTTTTAATAGGTGGCTGGACACCCTAACGTTGATGTTAGATGCAAACTTCAGGCTGAAATCAAAGGAACGAGGCATCAAGTCTGATCCAGCCCTTGGGTCTGGTCTCGCGTACTACGTCGAGGAAGAAAAATATCAAGACTATCTGAAGACTTGCTCTGATCAGACTGAGGTAATTTATCTGACATTTTGCACATACACATAAACTCACCCTTACGTTTCAAGGTGAACTACTGTGATTCTGGCCTTCACGCTGTCGATCACGCGAACACACGGGGCGGAGATTTGTATAGTGCAAGCGGAGTCGGTGCGTGCCAATGTCGGCACATGATGATGCGCAAGCTCGGTGTTGGAGATTTGCAGAAAGGCGAAAGGTATGTCCAGTTTACCATATAGCGAGCATGCAAGATCTGACGGTATTTCTAGATACGCTAACATGGACTATATCTTCTGGTCAACATTGTATGGTTACGAAGGGCCTATAGTAACTGTCTCATATGACATTGTATGCCAATGGCATATCAATTTACTCAACCGATTCGTCGACTTACCTGCCGAGCTACAAGATGAAGTCGACAAATTCATCATTAATTTTGTTATTCCAAAATTCCATATTTCTGCACACGGAGACAAGTGTCAGTCGATCTTCTCTCTCAACCTTCGACGACATATGGCCCGAACAGATGGGGAAAATATCGAGCGCGGGTGGGCCCATATGAATCCGGCATCGTTGTCTACGCGAGAAATGGGGCCTGGAGCTCGTAGGGATACGCTCGACTGTCAGTGGTCGGGTTGGAATTGGCGATTGCTTGTGCGCTTAGGTATGTTTCTGTCTGTTTAATTACTTCATTCATGTTCTGATCTCTTTAAAAGGACCTAGCATTCTTCGTCGTCTCTATGAGTCGGTTTCAGAAGCACGAGTGCATCGAGCACATCATACAGAGTTTACGAAGACGTTTTCGAAGGAGAACATTGTGAAATGGACCGAGATGGTTCGCATTTGGAACGAGAATCCAAAAAAGGCTCCGAATCCTTACGACGAACCAGTTCTCGGTATGTTATCTTCTATATTCATCATAAACTTGACATAGTCTGACACTATTGCTTTTACAGGTACCTCTCTGGCTGACGTTAAGCGGGAACTTAATAAAGAAGAAGATGAGGAATTGAAAAATGGTGTTCTTCCTCTTCACCAAATGTCGGCTGCCCAGTTTCTGGCAACAGGGATGGAATTAGAGGAACAGCAGTACGTTGAATTTTATATCTGTTCTTCGCGCACACGACTGAATCTTAAGTTTCTCTGCAAACTTGTAGACGAGTGCTTGCAAATCGGTACAAGCACGCCTGCGCAAAGAAGAATAGCAGCCGCACCTTCGACATCGATAAAAAAGACAGGGAGGTGCGGAGGAAAATTTTGCTTTGGCGAACAGTACAGCAAATTTATATGCCATGTGCGGCAGCCGTTCGCGCAAGCAACACTGCTAAACGGGCTGAGAGACTTGCACGACAGTCGGCTGGTATTTCAGGTGCTACGACTTCCTTACCGGCTCCTGTGGCCCCGGACATCGCAGGCTTCAACTCTGGTGATACCGGCGAGCTTGCGACTGAGTTTGCTGTGGATATGGACCTGTGTTTGCCTTCTGCCTTGCCAGAAAACCTTCGGAATGACCCGGCGCTCGCTCATTTGCTCGAGAAGGAACGACGACTTCGCCTTCCTCAATGTCGCGAGGCTCTTACGTCTCTTCGCAAACGCTTGCGCATCTGTGCTCGTCTATTTGACAGCAAGAAAATTCACACCGCTGGCACTGGAACAAAGCCAAATACTCGCATGCAAGCTCTTCTGGACAAGCACGGGCTGTACAGAGAGCGTGACGTCGAGCGCTACAGAGCGGCAAGAAAGGCTCTCGTCGTACTTGATCCGAAAGGTTCTTGGCAGCAAAGTCTGAAGCCGCTCCTTCCCCAGGATATCCACCCGCCAATACGTGGACAAGAAGTAACGGCAAAGGGTAGAGCAAAGGGAAAACGGAGCAGGAAAGGCACTGTGCTGGAGTCTGAAGGAAGGAGAACATTGTCGTGGATTTGGAGGCTGATACCTCAAGCTGACGGCGCAGAAAATGATCTTGCGGCGGCACAGGAGCTGGAGGATGGTACGTCAGACTATTTATCTCACATTTTACATTTCTAATCATTATGAAGGCCTTCGCGTTGAATGGGCAAAATCTCTTGCACGCGCCGAACGTTGGGAAGAAGAGGTTGTACTTCTTCGGGAAGAAATGCGGCGCACCCTCGTGTTTCTTGACCATCAAGCTCATTGGTGGAGTAAGCAAGGGACCCTACGAACTGGGTGCGAAGAAGGTCTTTCATCAGGGCTACGAGGATACGCAGAGAAGCAAGCGACGATTCGCAGACGTCTTGCGAATGAATTTGCGTCAATATGGCTAGCAGGTATCAGTGATTCGAAGCTTACGCCTCCAGTTACTTGGCCAGCTCATTATGCCGCTGTTGTTCCGGTGTCGAAGAACGTGAAGTCTCGACCTGGACGCAACAAAATGCGAGCGCGAGTGGTAGATTTTGTTGAGGATTCAATGTAATAAGCCTTTACTACTGTTTCTTTTGCTTCAATTTTATTTATCATTCAATAAATACACATGTTCCTAACTATTTTATCTGCTATTAATGCAAGACATGAGTTGCGAGCCATAGTGCAATAGCGAGAAGACTTTACGATCTCCAACTACGCGTGGGAACACTGTCTTCGTGAACGTGAACGTGAAGTCTTGAGCTGACCGGGCTCGCTTGTACCCGAGTCCCGGAACATAAGTAATATGATTTGTAACCCTCGGATTGCATAGTCCCAGAGCTGTAAATATGAATATCCAGTTTTTCAATGGTATTAACCTAAATCTGCCTGCTTTAAGCCCTAAATATTAAATTTCGGCTGCCAATATATTCATATCATACCCTTGATCAACATACAGCATGGCTGGCTCGCCCTACCCTTGATCAGCCAGCATTTGCTGGACGAAATACAGTAGGTCTTCTGCAGCAAGGCTGTAGCTCATTCAATGGTCCCTCTATATAATACAGCGTTTGCTGCAATCTCATTCAATCAGCACCTCCAACCCATTCAGCAAACGCTGTATCTCATTCAATGAACTAGCTGGCAGGACTGAATGTGACTCGGGTTCAAGTTCCTATTGGTAGGATTACTGAAGAGGATATATTGTCCTTCATCTCGGAGTTCAAGTTAGGGCGCTCCGTAGTACTAGTAGTATTAGTGGTGAGTGATCTTTCGAACGATCCAGAATGAAGGGTTCAAAAAGCTACTACATATAAAATGAGGAAAGAATCATGATGTCGCTTCAACTTGAAGTTGCCGAAAATCTTCAGCCTACCATTACTACTAGTACTATCCACAACAGCTTTCACTACTATAATGATACACATCCAACTTCAAGTTGGAGTTGCAATGCTCTATATCGTGTGGTTCTTAACATTCATCGCATTTCGCCCAAACGGCGAGCTTGAGAGGCGTAGACTCCGACTCCGAGAGGACCATCATGACTCCGACGCGGATGATGAGCTTCTCGACAAAGGTGATTAGTAAAATCGACTTGAAGTTGAATTGTTACTAACCTTGGGTTGTTACTGCTATTCTGGTAGTGATCGATAAATCGTACCTAAGTTAGACTTCAACTTCAAGTTGAAGTTCAAGCCCCGAGTCATAAACATCAACAAGAGTATGTTTATCATAATCATGATCCGAGTCCCTAGCCTCAGGCTGCACTGATGCTAATTCTCTTTCAACATAGTACAATTCATTAAAAAACTGTAGTACTACTACTATCAGTAGTCGGAGTAGCACAGTAATTTCAAATAAGTTGTGTTCAGTGTACTATACTTCTAGTAGTCACGGTGCCAAGTCCGAGTCCGAGTCCGAGTCCGAGTCCGAGTCCGAGTCCGAGCCTGAGTTCAAGGCCGGACACCGGATCTGAGTGAGCTTGAAGGCTGGCCCAGCAGTGAGTGGTACTCAGGCTGTCCGGCCGGTGTGACGGCGGTACTTCAAGTTCAAATTCAAGTTCAAAGTTCAACTTGAAGTTCAAGTGAGGCTCAGCCTGAGGCTGAGTCGGAGTCGGAGTCGGAGTTGGACTCTCGGAGTCGAGTCGTCATCAATTCAAGAACTTCAAGTTGAAGCTGAGCCTCCGACTCGGACTCGGAGTCTCACAGGCTTCAAGTTACTACTGCTCTACGCCCCGACTCGTGAATGCCACCAACTAGAACTGAGGTTACTACTACAAGAGGTAGTAGGCCTTTCGTTTCACTGTTGAGTTTGCTGTGTATACTCTCCTTTTTCTTCCGCCACGCATCTGCCGACTCACTCGCTCTGCCTGTCTCGGCACGCTCAATTGTTCTATCGGTTTCAACGCCTTGCGCAGCTCACGCACGTCTGCACGATACTTTGTAAGCTCCCTGTGGGTCGACGTGTTTCGGCTCGTGCGGCACGCTCGGCTCGTATGGAAACCCAGGGGGTAGGAGTTCGACCGCTTTTGCAGAGGACACGAAACCACTACCGTCTACGCAATTTACTGCGCCCACAGCAGGTGGTTGCCCCAAGTCTTGACCCAGGTTGCTCTCGCAGATTTATCCCGACGCGTATCCCCTTACCGACTAAAGCAATGGCGAGCATACTGGAGCGCATGCGCACACGTCCACCTCCACAGTTGACAACACGAATTCCTTCAGCAATTGGTGATGGTAGAGTGATTACATCCGTCACCATATATCATGAGTGAACCTTCTCAAAGGGATAGGGCTACGCCAGAGAGCTCATCATCAGTGGTGGTTGATGACCAGCTCAGAGTGCAGGACGTTAAAACTGGTTGCTGCACTTGCATCCGAGGTCCGTTCCTCCCAGGTTTTGAATCGCGAGACGCATCACCGACGTTTGGAATGTGCAAAGAGGCAAGTTACTGTTTCGGCGCTCACAGGAGAGGATGTGCGTGCGGTAATCAGTGAGCGAAAGCCACAACTGTACTTCTCGAGTAAGTTGTTATTTTAGTTTTTGAATAATAATACTCACAGGCTTCTTCAGCTTTGGAGCATCGGCACAGGGAATGTCTATACGTTCTCCGAGAACATCTGCATAAGATTTACGCCGAAAATTATATTGTCTATTTTCTGGGGGGTGGGGGATTGGACACATCCGTTCGCGTATGGAATCTGCAAATGGGTATGATTTTCTTCACATTCATTCATCCCCGACTCGTCAGTGACAACTTTTCAGTACGACTCCGACTTTCTGGTCACCGGAAGGAACGATGGCCGCGTCAGCTTCTTCTCGTTTCATCGTTCCTCTTTTCCTCGACCATCTCAAGCTCAACAATAAGCGGCCACAGGACTCGCACTGAGCAGTCAGTCGGGACGAGTCTCTATCCCTACCGTCTACACTCACTTCAGGGATCCCTGCTCAATCGACATCTAAGCCTAAGTTCGCCTGGCCTGAGCGGCGTAAAGAGCCCAAAAACATCGGAAGGATGCTGGACAGCGACGCTCTCTCACCACCTACCACAGTGAGGAGAGAAAAGGTTGCGAAGTTGCGCGGTCGGATTCGTATATGCGGGGCTATGTATCACCGGGCAGTTTGATGCGTCCTAATATTCCGCTTGCATGCACAAAGTCCACCAGACGTCGACAAAGCGACACACAACTCAATTTGCAAATGCAGCGAAGGGAAAAATTATAACTGCATTTTCGACATCATCCAACGTGTCGTGTCCCCATTCCTTGCCAAACACCTCTGCCCCGCCATTATTGCCGCCTAAACGGAGAACGCTCGGTTTCAATGTGCAGTATGAGTTGATCGTGGGCCGACAGCGCGATTCCCTCAGCCCCGAGGACGAGAAACGCGCCTTCATGCAAATTACTCCTTCCGAAGCGGGTTGGGATGCATTCAAGTTGGCTCATTTCCCATTTTGGCACGGTTCTAGTTCAGGCTTCGGGTTGTGTACAGGGATGACTGGTTGTATGGTGAGTTACTCGTGGCTTTCTTCGAAATCCTTCTAGAGCTGATGGAGCAGCTTCTTGTGCAGTGGGTTGTATCCTCCCGACTTCTTCGGAGTTAACATGACTCATTTTCTTGTTCGTTTGTGCTTAAAATGAAAAGAAGCCTTAGTATAATCAAGTCATCCGGAAGAAATCATTTGTTATCTCCTATCAGTTCAACTTGCGGTTTATCCGAGTCATAGTACAAAGCACTAATAGCTCCCTCTCTCTTTCCAGAAGAATGGGAAATCAGAAAACTAACTTCAACTACTTTGTATAAGTGTGAAGTGGGAGTGGGTATCGTCCCCAAGATCATCATCAAGCCATTCCACCGTGAATCATGTTCTCAAATCTTCGTACTATCCTTCTCATCCTCCTCTCCCTTGATTACGCACGCCTGCACCTCCGCGCCGTCCTCCGCTACCAGCTCGTTCAACGGTGGACAGCAAGGGCTCAAACGAAGGTACTTGTTTCATTCATATCAAGATCTGAACACTGACTTGTTGCTAGATACACAAGAAACTGCAAACGTTTCTTGATTTTCTCAGGGTACCACCCACACCTCTCTCCAAATTAGATGAATATAGGCTCCATAAGATAGTTCCGATACAGTGTCGCACGGGCTTGGATGTGGACAATGCAATGACTGCAATATATGCATCTTTGCCACAGGTACCAGCTAGGAGATTTATCTCGATCGACATCGAGTGGGCAAGTGGCGGAAAAGGGTCCAATCATCGCGTAGACCTCATCCAACTCGCAGTTCAAAACCAGGTTTATCTGGTCAGGACGCATACTCTTACTGACCTTCCTCCTACGTTGGCGCAACTCCTTGGGGATGGTACAGTCATGAAAGTATCAGCTGGAATTAACGGTATGAATAACTCATCTTTTCTCCTGCGAGGTGGCCTAACAGAAGAAATGGCAGGTGACGCAGTGCGTATAAAGCGCAAGTTTCGCACCTCTGTGCGCTCCTGTGTCGATCTGACAGATTGGGCGCGCGTTGTCTACCCGGAAGTCTGGCCCAAAAAAACCGACCTGGTCCCAAGTGCTCTTAAACCCTCGTCTCTGGTTCCAGCATCCGACTCCGACTGTCAAGCTCGAAAAAATAGGGGGAGAGTATTGAGGCTGAACGTCAAGAAGAGTAGTGAGGTCACGATGAGTGACTGGGCAGCTAACGAGCTATCAGTGGCACAAATACAGTGTAAGTTATCATTTTGTCGCTCAAGATCAACCATCTTCAAGTTCTCACTTGCATGATCTGCTGTACTGGAATACTAGATGCTGCTATCGACGTTCACAGCACGTTTGCTGTAGCTTTGGCCCTGAGCCAAAGCCACTCACCCTTACCGGATGACATCAAGAACTTCGAGAACGACTCAAGGCTTGATCTAGTAGGCTGAGGCCCACCAGTAGCAGGTTTGACCAAATGTGCTTGAGTTATCGAGTAAATTGTTGTGCGCATGCTCTTGTCTTTCAAAGTTGCCAGGAGATTCATGATTTGAATTTATTATTGAATTGCTTCTCTTCGAATGATCACCATAGTCTGAGGTATCAAAGTGGTTTGGAAGATGTCGCCAATGGTGTCTGTCTGCTGTTCGGATTGCTTGCCATGATGATGCTTCCAGTGGTGAACAAGCTTTAAATCTAAAATTGGAACTTCAAGTTGAAGAGTTCAACCGTGACTCAGACTGCACTCAGGCTTGAACTTGAACTTTTTACCACCTCCTCAACAACACAGTGTACGTTCTCCAGTCTTGTTATGAGCACTTCTCCGCCATCCCCCACCCATTCCCTAAGACCACTTATTGGCCTGAACAAGTTATGTTTTATCCTACCCTCAAGCTTGTATTGAATTTGCCTAGACTTCAACATTTCCGAATGAACCAAAAAACAATAGTGTATGTCTGAGAACGTGCTTCTTGTTTCATCTTATCACTCACATTTGTCTTCAGTACCTGGAGAGGAGAAGGCGGGCGGCCATGTTATAGTGAAAGGAGCTCTGACGTGCACGCTGAAGCGAGCAACTTCTACCTTTCGAACGACACCCGCTGAGGATAGGCCGATACATGTTGCATCACCAACTGTTGTAATCTTCATCAAGAATTAGTAACAATCCTTCGTCTTCAACTAGAGTCGACACCGCTTTATAGGAAAGGAAGGGCAAGGGCCGTCCGCTGACGATGGAAGAGGTGGCAGAGGACGCTATTGATGAGGGAGTGCGGCAGATGAACTCGGAGGTGGATGAACTACGCGACCGATCCCGCGCCAGCCTTGCGCATGTGTCCTTGGATGCCCCTCGCTTCACATACCAGTTTCCTGCGCCGAAACCGCCATTGCAACGTAGTAAATCTCGCGTCCGTCAATTGCAGGCTGACGGCCCCGGCCCCGACCTCGGCCTCGGAACACCACCTCATACCGTCTCGCGAGACACCTTCATACCTCTAGTTGAATGTGATACACCTCCGATAGAGAAAAACGCGATGAAGCGAGGCGAACATCCTTCCATGAAACAGCTGCCAGCATCTCCCGGCCAATCTCTAGCAAGTCGCCGGAAGGTAGCGTGAACCTAGGCGCTACATCTAGTTCACAAGCATCGGACTACGGTGGCGAACATCTATGAGGGCATGCGAGGGAAGAGAATAAGCGCAACCTTTGAAGCCTCTGGAACTATAAGTACGGACTTCTCTTCTTGCTATTATATTACTAGGCTTATACTGGTTTATTCATCAGCGAAACCACATGCGTCTATTCGGATACTTTGCTCTTCAAACATATCATATCAACACAGATCTAACCGAAGCTAAATGTGTTAGACAATTATTGATCTGGACAACTTCGCGGGGCGATGGAGCTCGAGACTGCGACTACTAGTACAGCAAATGGGCGGTCAACCTATGCTGCGCTTTTGTCTTGGAGAGAATTGTCTCACTTTTTCTTGACGCAGTTGAACTTTCAAGTGCGTACCATTGTTGTCGCGACTACGACCGTCGCTCGTGGCGACTTGACGCAGAAGATCGTGGGCGTGTCCGTTCAGGGCAATATTCTGGACTTGGCCATCAACGTCATGGTTGACCAGCTGGCTCTCTTCACTGCGGGGGTGACCAAAGTCGCGCGGGAAGTCAGAACGGAAAAACTCGGTGTTCAAGCTGAAATCGAGAATGTTCATGTCACAGCAAAAAAACACGTATGTTTATTTCACTAGCATTCCGCTGAATTGTGTAGTGTGGTTTTTACTGAACGCACTCCTAATAGAATGGCTGTTAACACCATGGCCGGAAACTTGACGACCGAAATGCGTGGTTTCGCGCAGATCAGTACTGCAGCCTTGAACGGCGACTTCACGTGTTTTCATCACCGTCGAAGGCTCAGGCGAGATGGAATCCTTTGAGACTCATCAAATCAATTAAATTCTGCACTACTTGCGCGAGTCGATTTAGAAGAACACCGCCGCTCGTGAAGCTGCCGAACTTGCCAATCGCTCCAAGTTGGAGTTCTTGGTGAACACGTCTCATGAGATTCGACCCCTATGAACGGTATCATTGGTATGAATGAGTTTACGCTGGATAGCGATTTGAATAAGAGTCAGCGCGAGAGTCTTCTGCTGGTGCATAGTTTGGCTCGGAGTCTGCTATTGATTAATGACGATATTTTGGATATCTCGAAGAGTAAGCAAATCCGCCGCCGATGCTTCCAAATTCAGTTGCTAATATTTCGATTAATTACTACATTCGAAGCAGGCAGGATGACGAGAGCAAGTTTGGTATTTCACTGAGACACACGGTTTTCGGTAACCTCAAGACTCTCGTTGTACGACCATCGCAAAACAACCTTGACCTCACATATGACGTTTACCCAGACATTCCTGATCAGCTCATCGGTGACTCGCTGCGTCTGCGCCAGGTTATTACGAACTTTGTCGGCAACGCTATCAAGTTCACCTCGAGCAAGGTCGTGCGGAAGGGACACGTTGCGCTGTCGTGCCGTCTGGTTGGCATCAAGGACTCGATGGTGAAGTTAGAGTTCTGTCTCACGGATACGGTATCGGTATTACAAAGGTACAGTAAACTTGATCTGTGGTACGTTCGTGCGAGGGGATGGATCAACCACTCGAGTGAGCTCTTTTCGAATAGTCATTTGTTCCGGCCTGTAGTGGTCTTACTGACCTAAATCTAGGACTACGGTGGTACTGTCCTTGATCAATCAGTATCGAAGTGTCTTGTGTCGCTGATGAATAACACGATGTGAGTTGAGAGCGAGCTGGGGCAAGGGAAGTTCACGACCACCTCCTAAATCAGCCAGTCGTCCACCGAGAACGTACTTTCGATGATGCAGTCATTCGCGAAGCAGAAAATCCGGCTTGCCAATACGCTGGACGACCGAACAGGTGTAGTGATGCGTATCACAGAGCTTATTCTGAAGCCTTACGACGTGAGCGACGTGAGCGAAGTTGCAGATAAGGAGTGTTGCCCACATATCGGCGCGATACTTGTTGATTCGCTGATGGCCGTAAGTCATCCTGTTAAAGTACATTTGAGCTACAGTATAAAGCCTTACTCAAACACGTTTCGGATGGTCCAGAAGGAACAAACCAGGAGTATGAACACTTGCGATATATACCGATCGTTCTGCACGCGTCAGACCAGAATTCCCTATCGAACAAACGACTGCCAGACCGAGATCTACCCCCACTTCCCACCGGAGGCAATCTGCTTCTCAAGGATGTAGAAGCAGAGCTAGATCGACAGGTTGCGGTGACGAGAATTGACACGAGCGGCTACGGCGGACCATTCAAGGTGGAGGGTAATTCAAGTACATGGACCTTGAGGGAAAATGAGCAGAGCGCGCGCAATCGGGCAAGAGAGAAATTGCTTTCGGAACAGATTGAAATAGTATGTCCGAGTCCTCCGAAAACCCGTAGTAAGAACTCTGGAATTTATGTTTGACAATTGTTTCAGGCGCCAGGAAGAAGATGCCACTTGGGCGGAAGTCGGACAATTCTCGAAGCGCACAAGGCGAATGTGCTTGAGTCGCTCAGCCAACAACGAAAAGCATGAACATCCTTATCAGCGATGGCGAGAGGAAAGCAGCGCACGACCTACAATACTGGCGTACTGAATTACTGGTGTGTACTGATTTGTACTTACTATGACATTTGAATTGTACATGCTTGTACTTAGTCTTTACTTATGCTTGACTGACCTCCTGATGTACTGACGTACTGAGTGTGTCCTGAAAATCTGCTTATTTCAGTGTGTTCAGGCCATCAGTTGATTTCAGACAGGCATAGCAACACATCAGCAGATTTCAGACAGGCATGGCAACGCTTCAGTCCATTTAAGGCAGCGTCAGGACGCGTCAGTCGCCGTAAGCAAAAAGTAGTTTCCCTGATGCACGGCCCGGGTGCCGATTCTCAGTCAAGTCTTGTTTGTATGAGTATGGCACCCTCCTTCCCAGGGGCTCCCTACGGTCGCCCGATTCGTAGCTTAAGTAATAATTACCTTAAATATATTTTGAACAAACAATGAAACTTTGGAACAAACAATCGGGCGACCGTTAGGGAGCCCCTGGCAGAATAGTCCAAATCGGGACGGGCGACTGTCGTGAACCAAATATAAAAAAACACCCCGCTCATCGATCGGACTTCTCCGAGAGTCGGGATTCGTGGGTATTGCCTATTTAAAGCAGATAGATAAATAATGTCATATATACACTATATGCACTTTCAATTTGCTATATTGCTTCTCCAATGCACGGACACGTACTCAATGATATCTTGCAACTATTTAAGACTCAAGGGCTTTCACTCTCCGACTTTATTTTGACAATTCTATCAAAAGAAAGGGAGCAAAACCTTGAACCGGCCTTCGAAGATCTGATTACAGACTTGTTATCCAATGTTGGCCGGATCCTTGATGCTTTTGCGTCACATCCACGGGTTCAAAAAAATATAGCACAATGGATTCACGAGAAGGCAAAGGGTCTATATGCAGAAGAATGTCACCGAATGACAAGGACAGATGTTGGCTTTCATTTTAATGCAGCTAAAGCCCGGGCACACCGGATACTTGGATTTAATGCCAGTTCACTCGTATTAAAGGTTGCAAATGATATGCCCTATCTATGGGACCTCTTACGGAGCCTATCACGTCAAGACGAGCCTACATTTATATTATCGGACACTGATGATTCCATCCGAGCTTGTGATGTTGTAAGTTTTCCAATGTTACGTGTTAAATGATTAATACTGATATATTATACAGAAGGCACTCATGCGCGTTGGAAGCATTCTCTATGGACTCAATAGGACATGTAACCTATTCTCTTCAGTAATGGGGGTCTTTTTACATACTTGCAATACGCCAACAAGAGTTATCAACGCTCTCTGGCGCCTGGATATATGCATTTCATCATCCTCCATCAATAATGCAATCGACTCCCTATCCCTCGAAGCAGAACGCAATATATTGCAAGCAGGAAGAACACTGTGCTATAGTTATGTGCTGGACAACTTCGACATACAAAAAAAGCACTCACAGCCAGTTGTTGATCAGTCGGATCAAACAATGTTCCATCTCACGGCCGGTACACTTATTCGACTTGTGCATTGTTCGTTATCAGATCTCGCCGTTTCCTCCCAGCTTTGGGAGCGATCTCGCTATAATGATCTCCGGACCATTTCAGTACCGCGCGTTTCAATATTCAATCTTATGATGCTTCACCCGGAAAAGGCAGTTTCGACTGGTTTGACTCGCAAAGAACGGTTCATGGCTTGGATGTTTGTGTGTGCTCTTTGTGCACATGGGCCTCAATATTTCCGGCAGTTTCTCCCTCGCATTAAGGAGCCCGATGGGATAGAGAAGATTCCACCAATTAAAACAGAGCAGATTCCGCTCAAGTCAATGCAATATCAGAACTCGACTGTTGAAGGGAACATCAAAGCTATCGAAGCTGTTTTACTGCAGTGCGGGATCAGGGATTTCACTGCCTTATCTGTCCCGGGTGTAGAAAATGCAGAGGAAATTGTTATTTTGGTGCACGGAGACCTAGGCACCGGAGAGCGCATACAAAGTGCGCGGATCCGTCGATCAATCGAGCGATCGGCGCAGCAAAGGCTACAGTTTATTATTTTTATCCCGGGACTCTTCCACATCAAAATGGCTTGTGTGGATGCATTATGCCGTATATTCTTGGAGCCAATGGCTAGCCGGAAGGACGATAGCTCTTTTTTTGCATTTATTGACAGAATGCATCCGAATGATTCAAACCGGATTGCAAGCAACAAAGCCGGGTTTCAAACATTCAATGACTGCGTAACACGAGTGGGAATAGCCGATAGGCTAGAATGCTGGCGGTCGCATGTCGAAACTCACTATCCAGGCTGTATCTCGTTGGAGGACTTTGCTACCAGAGAACCAACTTTAAATCAGATTCTTCAACTATCGGGAGACCTGGCCAAAAAATACTCATCAGCATCTAGCCAAGTCGAACGCTTTCGGGTCACTGACACACCTGATAGCAATAGGGACAAGCAGTATGAAAATACGCTGCTTCGGATTGACTACTTCATGTTATATGAAGAACTAACCTTCGCAATCCGAAGAGGAGACGTCGGCCGCATTGAAACGTGTCTTCGTAGATGGATCCCTATATTCAGAGGTGTTGGGAAGCATAAGTATGCTTCAATGCTTCTCGAATTCATGCTTGACTTACATCATGTGTACCCGGAGAATTTAAGACGGGCGGTTCGTTACAACTGGGTATGCAACCCACGAGGTACAGCAACCGGGTTTCGCGGTGTCGATTGGTTATTGGAAGTCAATAACTTATATACAAAAGTGATCTATGGTGGATCGGGGTCGAATAACACTATAGACCGCATACTCAAGGAATCAGTATTAATCAGTCTATTCCGAGACTGTATGGATATTGTTGAAGAACAGTTTGTTCTTACACCAAGCACCACACGACACGGAGCCCCGGACATGACTGCAACTTACGCTGAGTTGTCTAAGCATGCACAGGAGTGCGAACTCCTCAGTTTCAAGTCCGGACGAAATTCAGAATATATTATTCGCGATGCTTTTAACTATGGTATGTCCAAGTTAAACGAAGCCGCTCCCGACGAAGATACAGGCGAGGCATTAGAAGAAGCACCCGTGACACTGGATGATCTATCAAGGGGTTGAAAGGATGCATTTGTACCTATTAACAGCGGCGATAGTGAAACGCGAATTCACTGCCTTTTGTCTCTTATCGCAAACTGTACACAGTTGATACCGCACAAGAATAAACTTGAATTAAGAAAGGAATTCCAATTACAATGAAATAACTATAAACTAATAGTTTGGATCTCCATCCCAGTTTCCCCCACATTTCTGTGGTCGAAGAACAGTCAAAAAAACAGCCAGACAGGTTGAGATGAGTCCGGATGATTGAACTTTCGCTCAGTCATCCAAAACTTATCCCTGCCTATATGGCGTCTTCGTATTTATGGCGCCGTGCTTAAAAAGAGAATGTTAGCTATTTGATTGTAGAGATAAAATCAAGATATCAGACTTACAGTTGTGTCCATACTGCTTACACTTGCCGCACTGGACCGTCCGCTTGGCTGGTCCGTCTTTCGCCGAGTCGGCCTGGGGGGGGACTCGCTGGTTGGAAGCGTTTGAGCTCGATGCTGTTGATAATACTGAGCGTAGGCTGTCGGATGTTGAAGGGAGTTGAAGGGGGTTCATATAGAAACTTTGAGGTGGTATCGTGCCCTATATAATTCTCAGGAAATTGGACGCAGAGATGGGAAGGAAAAACTTACGAATGTTGAGGGGGCACCATTTGATGGTGCGTTAAGGATTCGAGGATTCGAGCCAAGGGGCCGATGCTCGAGAGATTGACGAGCATCGACCGGAGTGGGAGGGAGGGGAAGGGAAGGGGACGAGGAAGGACTATTTTTTTTAACAATATCAAGTATATCAATGCCCAACTCATCTGTGAAATACCAGTCGACCTCCCTACGGAGGTCCTCCAGTGTCCTTATTGCCCCTCCATGGGCACAATCCACTATCCTGTCCAGCTGGACGTCGGGGAGAACCAAGCTCGACCCGACTTCCTTCATCAGCGCCTCGCCAAAATTTGCGACCATTGTCGCCTGTCGCCAGGCGTTCAAGGCCGCCCGCAATCGCTTGTCTGCTTCCTCGCGCGCATACGCGCGGATCTTCGTTTTCGTCGTCCTCGGATTCGATGGAAGGGTGACCTCGAGCATATGGAAAAGATTTTTAAAATCAGAGGGAGAGCAGCAGTCGCAGCAGGGATTTGGGGGTGTGGGGGAACAGTGGGAACAGCCGCCAGGCTTGCACCTCTGATAGTCGGTCGCTGTGTGACGTGATTAGTATGTGACATTAGATAACAGTGAGAAGGCAGACCAAACTGATATACAAACATACATGTTACTTTATCATTCTCAAAGAACACCTTCATCGGTCGCCGACGACAGTTAATTCCATTATGTGCTGCATTAATCACATCGCGAACGACGAGGTCTGGCCCGGTACTACGAGGTTTAGAGACTCCCCGAGTCGACGCGTTCAGTTCCCGGTAATATGCTGTATAGGCTATCGCTCGCTCGCGCATCAAAGTGTCTACGTCTTTCTGAGGGGTTGAAGCGATGCTGGTCTCTGAAGGCTGTTCTACACTCTGTGATGTGCTCTCTGGCCTGTTTTCCTTTCCTGCATCAATACGGCGCTCGAGTTCTGCTCTGCGAGCTTTCCTAGGAGGCTGGCCTGGTACGACTGTGTCGTCTGAAGCCCTTTTTTTTTGACCTTCGGATTCCTTATCGTCAAGGTATTTACCTTCAGTAAATAAAATGAAGATAGCATTCAATGACGCATCGCGAGCAGCGCGACCAAGTCGCTGTGCCAACGATACAGCATTGAGGAGATGAACTCTCCATTGCATTACAATCAAAAAATTTCGTATGTCCATTCCCTAGTGAAAATATTAACATATACTAATCAATAACTTTTATTTAAATCAAACTATAGAACACATACCATTCCCAAGGTATCCGTGGCACAGATACCTATGGTTTCTCCCCGGAGTAGTTCTTCGAGTTCCTCAGCTCGGAACTCTGCACTCATGTCGGAATGGTGCCATTTTATTTTGTTGCGGTCCTTCAGAGGGAGTCGTCCTCGAAGTACAAGCGCCGCTTTCGTGCATTCAAGAATGCTGTCAAACATAATCAAGAATTTCGGGGGAGGTGTCCCTTCTGCAGCCCACTTATCAACCAAAAAAAAGAGGTCCGCAAACGAAGATAAAGAGTACTTAATTTTGCGGACCACAAGTGCAACATTCGACCGGTCGTTGCTTCGTTGAATAGTATGAACTTGTTCGGGGGAGATATTTAAGATTCGTAACACATCTGCAAGTACGGGTTTCGGGAGAGTTGCAGATGTGATATGAAACTTAATCCCCCGTACAAAATACTTCAACCGGCGGAGTTCCTTGTACTCCGGTCGAAAAAAACCCCACTGACTAACACAATGCGCCTCATCAATCACGATGTCAAGCAACCTTGCTGTGAATTCCGGGTTCTTGAAAAGGGCTATAAAGCCTGTCTTCCCGGGCCTCAATAGCATTTCTGGGTTTGTTATAATAACCCGATACATTCCAGCCTCGATTTCCTGTAATTATCATTAGCAATCTATCTATTTAAATTATATATGAAACACATTACCTTAAAAATCTGCTGAGATGCAGTCTCTGCAGTCACGACAACTGAAGGGATGCCTGCCCGTGTGAGTTGATCTGTATTTTGCTTTCCCAGCACATTCAACGGTACGACGACAATCAAAAGGCCGTCCGTTTTGAGAACAATAGGTATCCAGAATGTCATCGTCTTCCCAGACCCTGTCCTCGAGATTGAAACAACATTTTTGTCACCCTTGAGTGTCGCAAGGGCCACTTGAATTTGCCAGAGACACGGTTCAATGCCAAAGGCGGCCTTCACCTTTTCTCTGGTATATTTAACTGCCCCAGAGTCAAATCCGAGTCCACTGATGTCAACGGATCGTAGATCCCGCAGTGTAACGGCATGATTGACGCTCATGCAGCCTGATAGACGGGAGAAGCACAGTTAGACGCGTGAGTGACGCGTATGACGCGTCTATTTTGATCTTTACGACACGGCTTACAGCATTTCAGTACCCACGAATCCCGACTCTCGGAGAAGTCCGATCGATGAGCGGGGTGTTTTTTTATATTTGGTTCACGACAGTCGCTCGTCCCGATTTGGACTATTCTGCCAGGGGCTCCCTAACGGTCGCCCGATTGTTTGTTCCAAAGTTTCATTGTTTGTTCAAAATATATTTAAGGTAATTATTACTTAAGCTACGAATCGGGCGACCGTAGGGAGCCCCTGGGAAGGAGGGTGGAGTATGGGGCCTATGGGCTGTCTTCAAGTTCAGCTGAGAGTCTCTTCGACGGTGTTTCAGTCAAACTTACCAGACATTGCGCCCATGTGCGAACCATCGCACTACGGATTTCTTCAACTCTGTGACAAGTCCCAAGCATCAACACCCTGGCAATGTGAAGATTATGCCTTATCGCTGCACGACATCAGGACATTGGGAAAAGTACGGGCAGAGTCTGTTCATATGACTTCTTCACCCTGCTTCGAACGCCGAGTACTAAGTACGGCACTCACCGTATATCGGTCAAAGAAAAGACGTATCGCGTGGACATTGAAGGCATCCACGCTTTACAGAAGTCTCACAGATAAATTTGGCCACGATTCTAACCTGCTGATGCAGAGAACATTTGAGGATAGCATAGTATCTAACAATAGCTCAGTCAACTCTGATCCATTGAATTATCTTGAGAAGACTCGGCCTTGGACTTACAACGCAACTACTTATGTTCTACGCTTCGCTTAGTATATCGCACACAAGCTTGTCATCCTCTTAAACCCGTTATGAGCGTAGTAAATTCACTCCACTCCTCCGCCAATAATAGAACTTGCAAGATGCTTAGGCATAGCGCTCGAGCGTGACTTCCACCCAAAATCTAAATTGATGAAGTCAGTAAATAATTATGTGTATATCTGGAAGCTGTCTAGCATTCGCTTATCATGATAGAACAGTTCATTCTTCAGACGCGACTTGAAGATCAACATACAACACTCCCATCACGTAGATACCTGCCATGTCCGACGACTGCGATTCATCACCCTCCCTGTATACTCCAGCAGAACTGCACCATCGTACGTATTTTAAAAATGGGCCATTTCCTGTCATCGCGTATGAGAGCGACGAAGATGTTTTTAAATCACCTTTCTATCCGATAGTAACGTGCCGTCCGAGGTGCACAGAAAACCGCACCCGCTTCCCATCTATTATTTCACAAAAAGTAAGAACCACTTGTCGGTCTGAGCGAAGACCGACCAGCACGCACTTATGTGGAGGTATAGGAAGCGGGGTATGATGGGAATGGTCTTGTTGTCTTGCATCGAAAAATATTCATCAGCTGAGATACTCGACATATAATCCCAGTATATGAATACTGACAGGTCCAAGGCATCTGCTGGTTCCGCGCGCCCCAAGTGGTGTTGTGGTTGTTATCAAAGGATGGATGAATCGAACTTCAAGGCGGCCGCCAAGACCAATAACGTTTCGGAGGCGAACTGACATCATCTACCGCCGTTCCCGGCAAGCCTTCCGAATAAAGGCTTCCGGCAAGAGGGGTCTTATTCGGACAATTTGGCGCAAATCCATAACTTTTCTTATCCGGATCAAGACAACCCTAAGACTTTTTAGACGTCCTTATCCGGAGATCGTGACCAGATGTATAATCGGATTCGGCCCTGCATTTGGCCCGTTGCCGGTTTAAAAACATCTCGGGCTTCAGTGTTGACTTTCCGCCACCGGGACCCTGAGCCAAAAAAGGAAAAACGGAGAAATCCGAAACCAGCACAACGGAATTGAAGTTGCCGTCGCGGCATGCCAGTGTAACCACTTCCTGTTGACTGTACGCAGCAGCTTCCTCCATTCACCACCATCCTTTCCTCCTTGTTACACTCATCTAAATAGCATTACGGACTCATCTCAGCCTTCTTCACCTATCAATGACTACGAAGACTACGTAAATGCAACTTGCAGCTTAGCTTGGTAGGCGAGTCGACGCTTGGAGACTCCAAACATACGGGTGGACGCCGCCGCTGTTGTCAGCGGAATTCAAGAGGAAGAAACGTGATTGCTTTGTCGATTGTGAGCTTCCTAACGTATCAGCTCTATACTTTGTATTCCTGAGTGTGCATCAGTCACCAGTTGCTCCCGTTTCTCTTTCGCGGACATCTTTGGTCTTCTTTTGGGTGTCTGAGTTGTCGCACCCTTGACTTCAGAATCCCTCCGGCAATTTCTTCGGCAATCTTAGTGTTCTAGCCCCTCTCGTCGCGCTCGACACATCGTCGACGGTCGTATCATTGATTCCTAGTTTGATGGTGTGGTTGTTCTCCGAGCTGCTGTGGCTGCTGAACTACAGTATGTACTTTGCCTGTGTTAGAAAAAGTGTACAGTAGCAAGTATTTGTTGTTCAAATAATCATAATATTGCACTCCATTGAAGATAGACTACTATCATTAAAGCTGCACTTGATATACAAACAACTGACTTAAAGAACTTCACCACTCGTAGATTTTCAAGTTGTGGTTTTTGAACCATCGGCATGAGTATGCCGAAGGTACGAGCCGTTGTTTTGGGCCTCTTTCCTTTTTTGGCTCAGGGTCCCGGTGGCGGAAAGTCAGTAACTCTCGGGCTTCGTCCTATAAGAAAGATTCCTTCCTAAACCGGGCACTGGCAATCCTGGCCGGTCTTAACCGGAAAGCCCGTAGGTACTAGGCGTGATTTTCCAAACTCTATCTCCGATCACGTCGAACTCTTGCAGTAGTACATGTTTTCTCTCCTTCCCTGGCCCCATATCATCGCATCGTCATTTACGATAATATACACTACTCGATGCAGCGTCAGAAGGCTGCATGAAGGCAACTCGGAAACGTTGAGTTGGAATAGGAAGGGCGGCTGAGCATGCTGAGCCTTGAGGTACATATCATATCCTTAAAGGTCCTACATTATAGTCTTTACAATATAACAACTTGAACTCTGTCAAAGAGAAGTATGGCAAATTCTGGACCCGGTACCAGAGCCTCCACCCCTCAGAAAGCAAAACATAACCCAAAACTTCCGAGAAGAAAAGCGACAACAGTGGTCAACGGTCCCGTACTGGATGTTCACTGTGAATGCACGACTCAATGTGATAGCCAATACAAGCATACACATGGTAGACTGATAATCTGGTTATCATTGGTTTACCTCTGACCTTGCAACAGGCTCGTCTTGTTCGACTTTCGGGGATTCCTAAGACATAAGGAGGCAAGATAGGTCTTTCGCGTCCGAGTCTTTGGTGCAGTCACTGCACATTTAACAGATCTCCACATATCGCGGACGTGGATACAGCTACTCTCATTCGATACTGCGAGCCAAGTCGGTTCATGTCTCATCGACCAACACAGCAAAATCGGCGTGCCCGGGGTTTATAACTTGTCACAATGCCGACTTACCCGTACATCTTCTCTTTTTTGCCGAACCAGAAACGTTCAAGTTCACACAAAAGCAACATTGACAAAAAAATATGTCGCGTTTATAGTGCACAATCTAATACTCCTCTGGATAAGTAATAAATGGGTGAGTCGGCCAAAGCGTTCACCGAATGAGATACGAAACAATCCAACCCATTATCAACTATTAAAATGAGAAGAAATTTTCAGGCAATCACGATATCCTTAACCTAAGAGGGACAGTCGGCAATGTTGAGGCTGCCGTCTGGGCAAGCGGGGATCTGTGTTGATTGGCCAGCTAAAAGGTTGCCTTAGTACGACCACAGGCAGTATAGATGAGGTATGACTTACGATCAACGCGAAGGACCGGGAAGGGACTATGGCAAGCTTGCTCAACGTCCTTAGGGCCTGTTCCCGCCGGGAATCTTTCAGATAAAATGAGGTCACAATGGCGACTATGATATTTGTTTAAACTTGACTTACGTTGCCTTCTTGGATATCGTGGGCTTAGCTGCGGGAATCAGATCCGAGCAGTCGACAAGCTTTCCCTTCTGACCAGTGATTGCGAGCTTTTCCATCGCGCTCTTGAAGTTAGACACCATCAGACTTTGGTCGGCGACCATGCTCTGCCACTCGCAAGCCGTGCGCGGGTCGCGGGCGAGCGCGAAATCGGACTGGAGGCGCATTTCGCCTGCTGCAGGCAAGGGGGAATTTACTTCCGCGCCCGCGGTGTTGTTGACACCAAAGGGAACACCGACACCCTTGAGAAGGACCTCAAGGAAGACCTGTGTATCGAATGTGAACGGCGTAGTGTCGAATGGTACTGCTGTGTGTCCCGGAACGAGTGTGTCTGAGCGAGCGACAGTGTGGGATGCGAGTAGGTGGATCAGCTCAGCGGGTGTGAACCCTCCATCAGACATGCGTGCGAGGATCTTGTCGACACTGTCCTGCGGTTCGGGGACTGTCCCATCGCTGGCGGGGAACGTTGCGTTCGGGCGGCCAGCAAGGAATTGAATGCGCGGTGCTCCAGGGCAGTTCGTGAGTCCGACAGCATTAGCGAATTGGATGAGGTCGCCTGCCGAAACCTTGTGCTTCTGCAGTAACGGTGCAAGCAGGTCGACTGAGTCGTCGATACCGTTATTTGCTGCGAAGTTGGTCTCAATCTCAGAGAAGAGGATCATCGAACCGTCCGCGCCGTGGCCTTGGAGAGTACCGCTCTTCGAGAAGCCGATAGCGTCGTGGAAGGAAAGGCGCAAGACTTCATGCACATCTTCGCCACATTCACCTTCGAAGATGTCATCCAGATCAGACTTAAGCGAGACGAATGGGCAACACTGTAGGATGGAATAAGTACTCTGAAATACTAGAGATTAAAAAGATAACTGACAGCCTCGTCACTGGCGAAGTTTCCACCGCCGCAGTCCACACGCTTGGTCCTCTCGGCTGTGGCGAAAGATGCAAAAGCGACGGCAGCCGCGACGAGAGTTAGCTTGAGCAACATGTTGCAAGATGCTTTCTTCTTCCAGACGTGTTTAAGAGATGAGACTTGAAGAGTGAAGATCACAGAGCTTCAGTCGATGTCCTTTATAGTCCTCGAGGACTAGCTGCAAAGATGGAGTTGCCATAGAGCATGTGAATCAATGCGCAAGAACTTGGGACAAAGCTTCATTGTCAAAAAAGTGCTTGAGGTGGGAGAGCCACTCAGAGTCAGCCTGGTGTGTAATGGTGAGTTTATTTCTCAGTTGCATGCGAATTACGACTCACAAGAAACTTGGGGCGCGGCGAGAAATGGTGCAGCACAGGCACCATCAACATTCAATAGACAAGCTCCATATCCTAGTGCGAAATATGCGAGTTTGTACCCGTAAAGAGCTACAATCGGTAGCAAGGTTATTGGAAGACGGTTCCGAACATAATGCGGGTCCGGATCAGACTTAGAATATGTGCTGATCCATAGGAGTCCGTGAAAATGGTATTGACAGTTTGCATTCTCAGCGCCGATCTAATTGCTTGGCGTATCAGTCAAAGCGTCTTATGTTCCACAAATAAACCCAAGTATGGCTGCAGTGATGACCTATGATACAGGTCCAATTAGAAAGAGATTCATATAACACATAACACTCTGAGAAATGAAACTTACCATCAGTGATGTGTGTACGGGGTTGCCCCGTTCGCAGGTCCATATCAGAACCAAGAGCTTCCACTGAGGGGGTCCATACGTCCTTCGATTTCTCCCATACTTCCTGTCCTACCATTGATAAATCAGTTGAACATTGCTTCTGGATTTAGTCATGGCGTTCCTTTGCTTTGCAGGCGATGAAGCACCTCGCGTCATTATCGACAACGTCAATGAGAGATGGTGTCCCACATTTTCGTGTACTCCAACCGTAGGAACGAATTACTGATAATCCTGACGCGGGAGGAACGAATAGAACCATGGTCATTTGGGTCGCAACTTGCAAGCAGGGGCAAATCAAGTCTTCCACAAGGACTTTTCGTGTACTTCAAATGTAATGGATCGGCCGCCGCGCGAGTAGTATCGATGGAGTTTGTAATTACTAGAAGGCACATAATTCGCTCGAAAGAACGTCAAGCTTTTCGCGAATGAAAGGTGTATATCAGGGAGCGTCTACGTTTACAATAGATGCGAGAAGATGAAGGTGTGTAGCAGAGTGCCCGGGTGGGGAGTCGGCCCTGGTCGGCTTCAAGTTCAAGTTCTGCATTTGGCTGCTAAGCGGCACCGATCGGCTCCGAGTCTCAGAACGGGCGGCGGCCACGACGTCGATAAACTTTCAACTTGAACACTGACCGCCATGTTCGATTCTAACTTCAACCTCTTGATAACATACTTGGGTCAAATAATGTCCTCACGCTCTGAGAAAAAGTTACACCTCAATCTCTTAGTCTTCATGAGTCTTCATACTATTCTATTATTAATTATGACAGAACTAACGATTGTCATCCCCAACTTTTCAAAAGACTCGACAGCTGGCGTCGGGACATGTACATCTGTTTAGAGCTCGGCGGCTTTGCTAGTTACCCTCGAGATTGCGATACCAATCTTCTCATTTTCTAATATCTATTTAATTTTCAGGCAATACTATTCACTTCAAAATTGTGATACATAGGTGTTGTCGGGTATCTAAGGGTGGGAGTACAAGATCTTTGTGCTGGAATCTTACTAATGTCTACCATACAGTACAAGGAAACAAAAATACAACATTACATGGCTCGCCGGGAGCTAATCTCACGTGAAGTGAAACCCGCCAGTTAAACCACTCATGAGCCCTGTCGGGTCATACCTCTCGGCGAGTGCGCGTAATCTCTGGACGTTCGACCCATAAAGCAGCTCGAGAGGTGTATCGATAAGAGCATAGTTTGGATAAAGGACGTCGTCCCACCGGCTCTCGCCTTCTGTAACTGCCCGCGCCTGGATACTATTCGTGAGCTGCTTGAGCTCCTTCACGTACGCTCTATGGCGCGTC
The DNA here is from genome assembly GCA_910574555.1 of Trichaptum abietinum. Lineage (NCBI taxonomy): Eukaryota > Fungi > Basidiomycota > Agaricomycetes > Hymenochaetales > Trichaptaceae > Trichaptum > Trichaptum abietinum. The sequence continues at coordinate 5,562,006 of CAJTBE010000005.1, read as the reverse complement.
CTCTGAACGGCTTTTTCAAATGATCAGTCCGAGATTCGTTTGCTGATGCAATGTTAGATAGCTTACACAACGGGAGACTGCTATTTTCCTGGTACGCAATGAAGGGAGACGCCTGCGTGAGCTGTCGACTCGGCGAGTGCGGGAACGCCCCGCCCTTCGAGTGGCTGTTTGGCTGGAAGAGTGGCTCTGGCGCAACGCTCACAATGATGAGCGAGCCATTGCTTTGTAAGGTGAGCTTTTCACCAAGCGACATGATTTGGTTGACTATCTCGTCGAGAATAGGTAGCGTGTATCGCACGATGGGTATACTGTGCTGTGCAATTCTGTGGAGATTGGAAGTTCAGCCGCAGTCTTTGGGCAGATCGACAATAATGCTAAATTTTTACCCAAAGGATCCGATTCCTAAATCGCCTCCATTAAATACTGATAAGAAATCAACGAATGTCCGTGTCCTGACATCTTCGAATAACGACGGGATCGCAAGGAAGTCCGCGAACATCCCTGATGGTAAAGTAGGTTCATCATAGAATAAGAATATATTGGCCATAAACTGATTGGATTCAGTCAGTGAAAACTTCTATGCAGTCTCGTGGAATGTAGCTTTACCTGGTTTGCTATCGAAGCGTAGGATACAAGAATCTGGGATTTCGGATCTGCATTCGTGAGTGAATATTTCGCGACTGCTTTGTTTACAGCGTCAATGTGGTCTAAGCTATAGCTCAGAATTCCTCCCTGGATAAATAAGTATGTCCGTCAGCCCGTCAAACCATTAGGTTTGGACAGCGACATACATATACTTGTGGTTGGAAATGTGCTTCAAGGATGATTGAGGTAACTATTCCAAAGTTATTCAATCCACCCTGCAGAACAAATGAGATGAGATATTGAATGCTGGCAATGTCTGGTTTCTAACCTTCAAACCGTAAAATAGATCAGGATATGATGTGTTCGAAACACGTATCTGTTGCCCCGATGGCAACACAAGATTATGCGCGACAATAGTATCGATTGTAAGTCCATATTGATTTGTTTTCCATGAATAACCTCCTCCAAGGCTCAGCCCCCCGACGCCTTCCAAGACTTTTGTGTCAACATAGATGCGCGTTAGGCGAACGGGACAGACTCACCAATTCCAGGTGTTCGACCACCAGCAATCATCACACCCATTGGTTCTAACTTCTCGTACACCTTATCCCAGGTTAATCCGACGCCGATCTCTACCGTTCCTCTCTCTGCGTCATATGATATTTCCGCGAATCTGGACATCGATATTTGCACTCCTGGTGTCGAGCTCTGTCCCAGGTTATAGCCATGTCCTCCCGACTTAACCTAGTATTGTGTCGTAAACGCATCCCGACCTCAGTCACACGCGAGCTCTTACCGCAAACGGTGCCCGTACATCTTGCTCGCCTAGGAGCCTCAACTATCAACAACCTGTTAGACTGTTGGTGCAGGTTCAGAGTTACGTTGACTCACTATTCTGCTCACATCCGATGGACTGCGAGGCTCTACGGAGCACGTTGCGGTTTGTTCGCTCGATACCGTCCAGTGCTCGACGTCCTCAGTGAATTGATGTGAACCTATGTTCTTGGAGTTAATCGAGTGTCCTACTGTCCACTATCTCGGGAGGTATCTTCTGACCTGGGAAGGCAACGATTCTGGGCAAAGTTTCGTTCAAGAGCTTGCATGCGCGCTGGGCAGCATGGGCTGGAGAGGGATCTCTTGGCAAAAGTAAAAGTCCCACAGTGTCCCCTATCACCGTGTCCGTAAACGCAAAGTACCGAAGACCAGCAGCGAGCAGGAAGGAAAGGACGCCCATGAAGGGCAGGATCAGAGGACTGGATGGTGGTGACATTGCTTTGGATCTGGTACTTGTTAAGAGAGAGATGTCGATATCGGCCTAGACGATATCATCCGAGATGGCCTAGGACAACCTGCACAAACGGACACAGCCCCGCCTTGAGAGGGTGGTGAAAGCCGTACGAATCCGTGTAAGTCAATTACAGCACAGCGCACACGAGCCCGACCTGGGGCGTGTAAGTATCAGTGATATCTGGCGTACCGGAAGCTCCGGTGCCAGAGTCCCTTGAATTTCGCTGGCTAGAATAGTATAGCTCGCGCCTGCCGATGTACGCTTGTTTTAGGGCGTGTCGTTCTACTAGTAGTCGTCCAGCGGGAACACGCTCCCTACCAATCGAGTTACATATTGTCCGCGTTGCATGAGAATGCAACGCATTACAACCCCTATCATTTCCACGACCACTATGAATAGCCAACTCTCTGACAATGGAAAACGCGCGCCCATCTACTGTTCATCGCTTAAGACACGCGCCACCTGTTGAAGCTTAATTTGTATACAGCCTGAGAGCTTCAGCGTCGGTAAGGAGATCTTCCTCCTGATTTCCGACTATTCCCCTAAAATCGATGTGAATAGAATGCAGACTTAAGGATAATGTCCAATAAATGTCATTTGCTTTCGCAGAAATTGTGCCTCAAATACATGTAGACTAAAGCATGACTGGAAAGTACGTGTCACATCCCCAGGAAGCTGTTGACTACTTGTAGTACAACACAGTCTTATCCATTTGCAGCTTCAAGTTTTGCAGCGTAATCAAAGTTTAGTGGTAGATTACTTGACGACAAACATGCCACTCACCACCCTGCACGGAAGACAAAATGGACAGGAAAGGATGCCCATTGACACGGCGATCAAGGAGTTCCAATGATCTCCTAGCATGGTCGGTTAGAAAGCAACGGTCGCTTGATACTGAAGGAAGAAAACAGAACAGAGCACCCATTCCATATGAAAAAAAAATCGAGGGACAATGAGCGTAGTCATCAACGGATTTCAAGGAGTTCATCCTGATCAGAAATACACACAAGAGGCTACTATTGATACAAACGCACTGTTCCATATACAGAAAAGTCATCATCGCACTTCTTCTACCGGCTGCTGCGCCGCTTGTTCAGCGTCTGCAACATAGCAGCTCAACCGCTCATTCCAGACGTAGTCATGCGACAGAACGTGGGTGATCGTCTTGAATGCGCCAACGTTTGCAAACGGAACCCCGCTTCGAGGGTCGCGGTAGATAGCTCGTCGCCCAGTGATCGGGCAGAACGTAACGGGTCGCGCTAGGAATGGTTCGCGTCAAAAATGAAGTGGAGGTGCTATTAGTGTGTGCTACTCACCAAAGGGTCTGTGTCTGGAGGAGTACACTTTGATTTCCTCCCATTTGACGTGATCGCCAAAAACAGCGCTCATCGTCTCCTCCCAACGAGGCTTGGGTATGTCCTCTCGCTGGTCGAGCTCGTGCACCAGGTAGCTTTTTGTTACTTTCACCGTCGTCGTCGTCTCAGCCGGAGACTGCGAATGAACGGGACCTGATATATCCTCAGCTAGTACATTCTGGAATACGCCGGCTCTACGTGTTGGTGCAAGGGTGGGCCTTTCTATCGGTATCTGATCCTCGCCTATCCTGCTGATATACCGAAGCACAGGACCAGAGACAACCTTCCGAACAACTTTCGCCCGTTTACGTTTCTCTTCCTCTTCAGTAAGGTAATTTCGGTGTTCAAGAATGTTCCCTTCCTCGGTATCAAGAGCTCGAGAAATTAGCTCCGCCTGGGTGTAACTGTGTACCACTTCCTTCGCCTTCTTCGGCATCGATGCCTACACGAATATTAATAAGTTTGAGAAAACCATAGTCGCTAAAAGATAATAACCTTCCTCTCTTCTGCATCGCGCATACGAGTATGTGTAATCTGGGAGCTTAGCATCGTGCTTTGCCGCCTGCTTTTTCGCTTCAATCCTGGTGCAAAGGCTTCTCCAGTTTCCACGTCAACTGCAGCCCCCAGTGAGACCCGTCTTCGGCCTTTTTGGACGCGAGGTCGATGTGGGTCTTTAGATCCTGCTTGACGTTGTCGACCTTCAAAACGGGCCACACGTTGGCGTAACACCTTGAAGTAGTAAGTAAATTAAACAGAAATTGGAGTATTTATTAACACACTCGTTTTGTCTGCTTTTCCTCCTCGACAATCTGCTTCTCCCCCGCAGCTTCGTCCTCTTGGGCAGCCTCTTCATCCGTACTTTCAAAGTCAGAATCAAATACTTCTGCTTCATCTATGAGCAGCAAGATGAATGAGCTAAGTCCTAACAGACAGGGACAAGATTCGTAGTCACCGTCTGGCCCGGCAAAATCAGCATCATCTTCTGGTTCTGGTTCTAAGTTTTGCAAAGCTAACTCCGCTAAGGCTGCCTCCATCCTGCGCTTCGGAGATGAAATCAGTCTTAAGGAATACCAAGGAAAAGCTGAAGGTACACACCTATTCCCAGCAGTGCTACGCCTTGGCCTGCGCCTGACAAGAGTGTCTTCATCATCTTCCATGATTGTAGTCAGAAAAGTGTAAGTATCTGGTGATCGGTATAGTGCCAATGTACAATGCGACGTTTTAGTATCATCTCGTAGATTGGGGTAGGTTGAATCTGAACCTGCCCTAAATATTATTAACATTACTAGTATCGACTTCGTTCACTGTCTATAGAACAATATCCGCAGCTAACATGGTACTCGTACTTGTTATTGGTGATCTACATATCCCTCACAGGATACATGACCTACCAGCAAAGTTTAAAAAGCTTCTTGTTCCTGGAAAGATTCAGCAGATTATCTGCACCGGAAACGTATGCGACAAGGAGACGTTAGAATACCTGCGGACGGTCGCACCAGATGTGAACGTCGTAAGAGGTGATTACGATGAGGTGTGCTATTCGAATACGACTTAACAGATACGTTGTAGCTGACGCAATGTTGAGAATGCCTAGAACCCCTTGTTTCCGTTATCAATAACATTGACGCATTCGCCAATAAAGATCGGCGTCATTCACGGACAGCAATGCATTCCGTCCGGCGACCTGGATTCCTTGAGCGCAATAGCACGACAGATGGATGTTGACGTATTGGTATCTGGACATACGCATGTGTGAGTAATGGCCGTGATTAAGATTGTCGTGTGTATAGCTCATTTCTCTGGCGGACTCAAGGTTCCAGGCAACGGAATATGATGGTCGGTTCTTCTTGAACCCAGGGACAGCAACTGGTGCTTGGACAGGCGCCTTCACAGAGTACGCTTCTTCATATTCCTGTTCGCATTCTAGCCGTCAGTAATGACGTGAAAAATCACTGTAGGGACCCACCACCCTCATTCGCGCTCATGGACGTTCAAGGTCCCGTCGTCGTAACCTACCTTTACCAGCTGCATGAAGGGGAAGTACGGGTAGAAAAGATTGAGTGGAGGCGAGAGCTCGTGGATCCGGTTGCTGTAAACGCGCCAAAATCTAGTGTACTTCCACAACCTATCCCGAGCGGTTCGATGAGCCCTGGACCTACGGCGCAGAACGTATGGTAATTTGGGTGAGTTCATACGTCAAGATTCATCACTTGGATGCATCGCCCCTAATATGCGTTTCTTCCTAGATCTGATCTGTATTGCTTTTTTACTTCTTTATCATATCCTATTTGAACATGTGAAGCGGATTATACGTCAGTGGGTGACCAGAAGTAAGACAGAGGTATTGATGTCGGTCATAACTATCCAGTTATAAGGTTCATACATGTGAAAAAGAAATTGAAGCTGAAACCCCCTTGCGTCAAACTAGTAACAACATTATATGAGCTAGGGATCCACGTGCGTAAGCCCAGCTGTCGCAGATATGGAAGAGATAATCGATCTTAAGACTTACTACTTATCATGCGCAAGACCTACCCTGCTGCACGTTTTTGTATTTAAGGATGTCGGCATTGATTGTGACTTCCCCCCTTGACGATTATCTACGAAGCACCGGTACTATCTTTGTACTTCTTCGGTCATCGGAGGTAATCTGCTAAAAAAATGCTTGAACCTTCCATTCTCGAGGTCTTGTTAGAAAGGCAAGGATTGTCCGATGATGAGTTATGGGCCATGGATGGGTGCGTCTTCCAATATTTTCCAATATGTATCATTCTTCTGATTGGATCTACGGAAGGCCTGTAGTGTCTCTTCTACCGAGTTGTCCAAAACCTAACAATGCAACATCTATCCGGCGTGGCCTTCGCAATCTTCAAGAAATACGATCAACTTTACTTCGCGTCGCAGATATGATCGACGGTGGGATTAACAACATCCAAAATCAATGCAGGGGGACATTGATGCGAAGTGGTATATGTGGTCTACCTGAGGACGTTTTGCTGAAGATCTTCGAGACATCCAAGTTGGACATCCCCACGGAACGCCACAAAATGCCGATCGAGGTTACGCTATCTCAAATTTGCCACCAGTTCAGAGCCACGATACACACAGTACCAACGCTCTGGAGTGATTTACACTCTTGGTTCTCCGCTGGCATGTTATACGATTATCTCAGGTATCGATCAGGAAGAGTCACACTCGCTATTCACTTATGTCTTTCCGACTTCTACTCTGACTCTTCCTCGTTCTTCTGGGAAACAAGAAACGACGTATATCGGTGGAGGGAACTACACTTGAGCTCGTATGGAGATTATTGGGACAAGGATCAAGCAGAACGTCTAGAATATCTCACCAAGTGGCTTTCCGAACGAAACATGAGATCTCTCGACCTTCTACGGGTAGACTTCGCATCTGGCTACGATGAATGGCCAAAAGATATCGACCATCGCAAGGAGCGCTTCTACGAACAGTGGAAGATGCCAGCGTTACGCCGGCTCGAGTTGGTTTCCGTTCTCCCGGGTCTGAGGCCTCTCCCCTCTCTTGTCTCTTTCCGCTTTGCTGTGACCGATTATGCCGCAATTCTGCACTTGAATATGGATGATGTATATTTCCTCTGGAAATTCCTTCAGACGTGCAGCTCACTCGAAGATCTTAATCTGACATTGCCTCCCGACCTGCCAATGCATCGCCTGCAGCTTGGGCCCGTTGAACTTCCGAATCTGAAGTCACTTGTTTTGTCCCTCAGGTTCTGCAGCGCTTCGACTACAGAACCATTCAAGTACGCCCTTTCGCACATACACGCCCCGAACGTGACGAAGCTCCATGTCTACACGGAATTCTCGTTCCTCCACTACCCTTACGAGTACAATAAATGGATGGAAGACGTTTTCCATTTGTTCGGAAACTTTCCCGCAGTAACAGACTTCTCCCTAATCCTCATTCCAAAGTCTTCGAGCAAGGAATCCATATTTCCTATTGAAGGGTTGGCGAAACTGTTCCAAGCATTTCCTGCGCTTCGGAGATTTCAGTTCGGCGCTGAAGCGAATGCCGATTTAAACGATGCGTCAGCGAAGATCATGGAGGTCGTTGGTGAAATATGCTATAACTGTTGTTCAACGATCATTACTGCACCGCTAGCTCACATCTCCTTGCACAATTGCACGATCAGCGACGAATATCTTTCCAATCTCCTCGAAGATCTCCGCGATCGTCCGACTTGGTCTGAATTCGGGGTTTTAGAGGTGGTAAAGGGTGGACGTCGATCGTGTTTACGAAGGCCAGAAATTGAAAAGTTATTGTTACTCGAAACAGACGACGAGGGCATGGCGTGGATGGAAATACTACGGACGCAGTGAGTAGAAGGTACTGTCTTGATCTTAGATAGCGTGAAGCAGGTAGTGATATTGAGACAAACTAACGAGGCAATTGCTCTCGATTTGATTACAATAGTCATAATACAGAAATTGATAAATTCTACAAGCATCGAAAGTAGCAAATGGCTCAGGCACCCAAAAGGTAATTGAAGATAAATTAGATATATTGAAGTTCATGTCCGTATCTGTTGTACCATTCCTAATGACTGTCATCGCTCCCATATTCCGCCTGGTCACTCGCAAACGTCTCTTTCCTCGCTGGCGAGTCAAGCCGCGACTGCGCAACATGTTGAATCGGAGGGGCCGAAGGCAATTGTGGAAAGCCAACGCTAACAGGATGAACAACCGGGTAAGAAGCCATGGATCTCGGACCGATATAGATGGGAGTGGACGATTGTACCATCGGGCCCGGATCTTCGTCATAGGATTCAGACTGGTGCAAACCAACGGGGTTTTTCTCCTCCTCACTTGGGATGGTATTCTCGCCAGAGGCCCTAGGTAAGATACTCTCTGTACTTGAAGTGCTCGAGAAGGTGAACGGAGTGACACCGGAATCGGCATCTGATGCGCCCATTTGCTTGCGTGGGGTTGTGAATTGAGGGAGGGAAGCCGTATCAGGGAGGACATTCCGTGTAGTGACGAGTAGGATAGAGTTGACCAGTCCTGTAGAGTGAATGTAAAGGTAGCAACACAGCCGACAGATGAAAGGTGTTCATGATGCAACCGTCATCATAAGAATCATAAGAATCACAGAGTCAGCGGGTACAAATTTAGTCAGTGAGAGAACAACACAGATGCATTAAATCAAGATACGGACCTGTGAGATTGAATATCACATCCGTTGTGATCGTCGCCCAAAACGGGACATGGTGTCCAGTGAAAGAGCTTAGGCGGGCGAGCGCAACGGGTATGATGACCAGACTGTAAGCAACCTATCATGATTTAATATCAGTCAAAGTTGGGATCATTCGAACATTACTCACTGGATACCTGTAGACCGAGAGATCCCATAATTATGATTCTTCGTTAGACATGCTGAGAGGAGCTAGGTACAATTAAAAAAGATCTCACCAGACCATGTTCGCTGCCACTCGAAGCATCGCTGAATCAAGCATGTCACGTCCGATAGATAGTTGCCATGCCTGACTCCGCGGGATCCAGCGCATCCGCCATCGCCCGCCAATGGTTGTGAGGTTTCCTCGTACACGGAGGAGGACGAGCGCGTAGAGAACAAATCCAACTCCGGCTGAGAGGAATTCCTGCAGAAATATTCCATGAGATGAGGATGCTTGCTGATTAGTTCGGAGGATATATACTGACGAAGAAATATTCCATGAACGTCTGCTCCTCCGGATAATTCGACGTAATCCAACACCAATATCCCGAAACGCCGAAGTATGGTCCTTTCTCTGGCGTCGCAATGATTGTAGGTCCTGTAACCACGACCAAGCCGACCGCACACCAGCCTCCCACCAGCGTTGCGTACATACTGATGCGCGTCGTGCGCCAGCGGAGGAACAGCAGGTTGAAAACATGTGCCGCAATGACGAACGACCAAAGCGCGATGCCAACGTTCGCGGCATTCTTCAGACCGCCTTGGAATGCACAGAATGCACCGTCGAAGACGAAGCCGAAGCTCACCCAGCGCGCATTGAGAATCGTCGCGATGGCTTGCAGGACGTTTGCGACGAGGAGAGAGCCGAGATATGGCGCGATGTTCGTTTTGTGGAATGTTTTTGTACGCTTTGTAAATGCGAAATAGTACACCGTGGCGCACACAACCGCCAAAATGGATATCACGCCAGCTATGACCAGGAGCTTGGGAATAAGTCAACAAATGTTCAAATACCATAGACTGCCTGTGTACTCACCATAACACCTCCTGACTGCCCTTGCGTATATACTGTGAGGGGTTCTATATCCCGCGCGAAGTTGTCCAAAAGAGCCGAAGACATATTTGCAGTTGAAAGGAGCGTGAAATAAAGACCGGGTGAGGAACGAACAGTCCCAGAGAAACGAATGGACGATGCTCGACCAGCAAGACGATAAAGACTACCAGAGTATTCTGAGCCCCGCTCAGCAATATAAGCGAAATGAGTGAAGGAGACTGTCAGAAAGGATGGCGGGTGCCGATCAAGAGATGGGTAGACAGACGCCAACTTTCAAGTTAAGAACTTCCCTCGACCCCACGCCGCCCATAGTTCATCAACCAGAAATACGAGAATGCGAATAGCTATATTAGATACGCAGCTTGTTCAGTCGTTCGCCTAGGCAATAGTCAAGCCGGTGAAGGCCTTCTTCGCAATCTGACGGCTACCATGGTACAGATATGGATTTTCAATGTTGTCCTCGACCTGAATGCATGGCCTTATCAGCGAAAATGAATGAATCTCCTGTGAGTGGGCGCTGAGGATGATCGCCATTTGGCCGTCCAATGAATGACGAATGACGGAACAGAACAAGGTCGCTGATTGTATCTCCGTGCTTGCCGACCTGTTCCTGGTGGTTGATGGTCGGTAGGATGATTCGAAGCGATAGCAGACGAAATTTGCTACTAGAGCATATTTACTCAACTATACATTCGTTGTAATAGCCTGAGTTCGTCCGCCTACTAAATGCTCCACGAGCAGGTCTATGTATTGTAGTCAGATTTTCTTCTGTCGATACATCTGAAAATTTGATAATGATGGTTTTGGAGTTCAACTGTATTTCAAGTTGCAACCGTTCCCGCCGCACTCGAAGGACCCTGGGAGTCTTCAGGTAACTTGATTTATTATGTATTAAATTCTGGCCACAACCATGGTGATAAAGTGTCCTCTTCTTTCTCTCCAATCCGCGTTCGTACAAACCGTCCAGCCCTTCGAAGTGATGGGATATTCAAGATATGGCTCGATTAGAAGAAGCGGATATCGGGACAGAAGCATCATTAAATCCCCTTTAAAATTATTATTATATAAGTTCCTATCTGGTTCCAAAAGGGACTTACAATATGAGACCAGATCACAAATACCTCGTAATTCATTTGAAAAGGAATTTGACTGATTTTGGAATGCTCCAATTTGCTATGGAAAGTGTAACCGATTGTAATAATTATAAGGATTACAGTTGGTTTATGAGACTACCGGTTCGGTCCCATGCAGAGAAACCGATACCGGACTTTCCCCTTGTCCCAATTTAGAGAATAGTCACATGACCAACAGTTGAGAGACAACACGACAAAAATTTCTCCAAGTCCCTACCCATCTCTTTGCTCTGCCCCTTGCGGGGCTCCCAGTCACCCGTCGCAATCAACCTCAACAGGCCAGCTAATCTACGAGCGCCCCCGCCTCACCTCTTTCTCACACCACAACCTAGCACACCAACTGCAAGAACAACGACATCAAACAGCGACGACACTTTTACACGCGGCAACAGCGTCGACGAAGCACTCAGTGTCGTGAAACGGCGTGTTCCTTTGTCTTCCTGCCTAGAACTAGTCTCTGCCGCATCTGCTAGCTTGGATAAACTCTTCAGTCTGGTGAATGACTGAGAATGCCTGCCTATTGCTGCTGTTCTTAGCTTTGGTGACTGAGCTTTGGTGACTGGACACAAACGGGAAACTCTTCACCACTGCAGACCAACCCTCCTTCCGTCGTTGCGCGGACTTCTTGGGCTTTCTCTTCCACTGCATCCTTGCCACTGTCTGTTTCTGTACTGGCTTTCTGATGCTGGCAACACTCTCTTGGTCTAACAGTTCTGTCTCTTTGTGCACTTCTTGGCTTTGGTCTACTACGCTTCTGAAACATGAGTAAAATTAGTAATAGCATAGACATGTAACTACCAATTGAAGTAATAACATATGTTTATTATTAAGCTATCTGGAGACCCCGAGAAGTGAAATGTGTGACAATGCTTAACAGTGTTACCGTATTTGACAATAGGTGACTCCCTAAACGGGCAAATTGTAGTCATATTACGGGTAGCTTATGAACTTTCATAGCAACTACGAACAAACTATGAGCAATTATCTATTTACCGCAAACCCAACCGTCACCCTTCAATCTTGGAAAAATGTGAGTGAATATATTATGATACATTTTTGATGATCACAAGGAATTTCGGACAACTACTGGCAGTTACTGACTATTAAAATCAAGGGTAATATATTCATAATTTTAAAGGGGATTCTGTGATGAGATATCATGGTTAACGAACGTTTCTGGATTCCGGGAGCATATATCACCGAGTCTCCTCAGGCTACTCTAAGTCAGAATATACACCCGTATAAATCTACTTTATTAAAAGCATAGTATAATATGTAGTACATATGTGAGTACGATTAATCGGAATAGAACTCTTCGGCAAAAGCTTCTAAAGACCGGGGTTTAAGATCGGAATATAACTCCCTCGCATCGAGGGCGCCCCCATACTCCTCTTTCTTTGCGTTCTCAATGGTATTATCACCTCGTACGAACAAGCTGTTGAAGAGCTGCAAGTATATTCGCTCCATGGATCCCGGAGCACAGTTGTCGATGGCTGACAAAACAGTCTCCACAGACATCTCTTTAGTGGGAATAGGACTCCCAACAATGCGCTCCGCGAGCGCAATGATCTCTTTCTGCGTATACTGCTCCGCCCAACAGAATACGTACTTATTCAGTGTGCGGTCATCGGAAATGATGCGTGCGACAAATTTTCCGATGTCCCTAAGGTCGGTGAGCGCAGTCTTGACGTCCCCTGTCCCGAAAATGGTCTTGCTCAACTCGATAGTACCGGGGTACAACTCTTTCGCTGGGTTGATGATGGGTAGAATGCTTTGGTACCTACGGTACACGATATACATGAATTATTGACAATGGTGGTAAATGGGAGAAATTAACATACCATCCACCAACGTCAATGAAAGTATATGCGAGCCCGAGCTCCTTGATCTGCTCGTGATACGCGGCTTTCTATGGTCGTAGGTAGTCAATACAATTGCATATCTACAGCGACAAACTACTCACAGCGTCAAAATTGTCTCTAACCCCCGGAACACACGCAGTAGCCCAGTCGCAAGGTATGAAGCGCTTGACGCCAGCTTCCTTAGAGGCCTTGATCAGGGGATTCTGCGAAGTATACCCTCCATCTACTGCCGAAATTACAGTATCGATGCCCTTAAGATGCCCTGCAAGTAGTTCGACTGACGCAGATTCGAGGTCAACAATGCATATCTCGACTCCGCGGGCCTTCAGGGCATTGACTCCGGGATTTGATGCGGAGGTAGGCCGAATGGCGACAACAATATGCTATACCCAAGAACATAGGAGTATATGTTTAGTAAAGGGGAGTGATAGAGTAGAAGACTTCGACACACGAATCTCTGATCTTCAAGCAGACCGTCAACAATGCTCGAGCCAGTTTTTCCGGTAGCACCGACGATGAAGACAGTTTGAAGTTTGCTCATTGCCAATTGTGAGGGAATGAGATGATACCACAGCAGAGGAGCAAGAGAGCATATTTATACCACGCAGGACTTTGAATAATAGACCGCGACTAAACATAGAGGTTGCTGAACAAGAAGTAGTTTCACCTCCAAGAGCTTCAAGTTGTTCCGTCCGAGTCATTGAATTTCAGTCTCCGAAGCATAAGTAACGTCGATCCGGGCACAACGGAGTTTCAGGGTCAAACCCGTCTACTAGTATGCCCGAACCCGCTGCTCAGTCAGCCGCCTCTTCAACTTGAAGTAAACAAAACCAAAACCATTGTAAATAAGCTACACTATATTACAACATTCAAAACTTTAATTACGAGTTGTGCGTATAGAAGGTCCCGGTCCTGGTCACAGTTGAACCTCAGCGGTTCACTGTGAACCATCAGGCTGAATTAGTTTGGCATTCGTGCCAAACGTACGTCGACCAGCAAGTGCGAACTGCGGTTCTTTTTCCTCAAGAAGAAACGTCTGCCCGTCAATCACAACCTTCGAGGCGTCCCTCTGGCTCATACCCCACATGCGCGAATCAAACCGCTGGAGAATAACGACCAGCAAGACGAAGATTGGGAGTTGCTCCAGGATGTTGAAAGGCTCGGTCGTGACATCGCCCTGAGCGTCGTACCAGCGCATCGTAAGCAAGGCATCTGTGTATGTCGATAAATTATCTCATCAGTATGCACCGCATCCATTAGATGCCGATTGAATGACAAACGCCTACCTTCGATTAAAACTGTAGTGCAGTGATCCATGTACCAGACTGCTGAAAGACGTTCAGCTGCATAAAAGTTACTTTCAAGCTCAAGCGCCATGGCCAATGTTTTCTCCTCTTCCTCTTTTGCCTTCGCTTCTGAGACTTGTGAAGAAGAATCGGCGCTGGTACTGGCAGTGCTGATGCTAGTTGGACGAGGTGCCGGACGATCAAGCCTGCTTGCAAAACGGCCGCGGCCACGACGGCTATTCTGCTTTCGATTGGACCTCTTTCGCTTATAGGAGTCTGCCTGTTGCTGCTGCTTCGTCGATCCGCCACTGACTTCCACATCATAAGCTGTCCACACTTTCTCAATGAAAAACAGCTTTGCTTCTCCGTCGGATCTGAGTTTCCAAGGTTGATGAATGTCAAGCCACTTGGCTTTGTGCAGAGACTCCATTTCATCTTCATCCTCTTCGTTTTCGTCTTCCATTTCCACGTCCTGCGCACGTCTCTGCTCTTCCTCCTCTTCTTCGTTCTCCTCTTCTTCGTGCTCGTCACCATGTCTCTTCTTTTCGGCATCCTTCACCTCTGCCTCCCTGAAACTCCCATCAGCAATAGCAGCTGCCATCTTCTCAAAGCCGTAATTCCGAAATTGCGCATGTCTCTCGCCAACGAACGCCAGGAATACCGCGACAACATCTGGTTTCAGCAACAAATGTTCCGGTGCATGTTCGGATTTAATCACAGTCGGGGAGTTGGGCATGAAGATCACCTCTTCCTTGTCCCAGCGTCCTGTGTTCACGGGGAGGTCTTTGTATTTTTTGCTTCTGAATTCCTTCAGGATTGCATTTAGTGCGTTCGCGAGCGGAAGCTGTCGCTTGTTTGCATCGGTCACTGCACAACTAAAAGGAGGGTATGGCATGTATGATCAGCATATAAGTGAAAATTAAAACTAAAAGATTAAAAGACGAACTATGCATCAAGGCACGCCTTCAACTCTTTCCTCCTCTCGTTCTTCCGATCATTGCAAAACTTGACAGCGTCGTCAAGCATGGCGAAAAAGATGAGCTCACTGTCCCTCATGAGCATCGGATTTTCCACAGAGGTGCTTCGGATTAAGGCTAGCCCAGTCCCGACGAGACCTCGAAGGAAGGGTATGATCTCGCAGCGTAGGTGATCCATAGGGTCTTCTTCTTCTTTCTTCTCTCCTCCTTCCGCTTTGTTGTCGTTGTTAGTGCCATTCGGGGTAGGAGGTTTGTTGGGACGCCGCGTCATTCGTTCTTCCTTTCTTTCCCTGAGACGAGGGTAGCTAATGCTAGTGTAGATGGACTCTACTTTTCATCATTCCGTAGATTTTAAACACTACTGTGTGGCCATTGTGGCCATTGTGGTCAAAGGCTTTCAAAGGTATTGACATGACGGGTGCTTGGCCAAGTTGGACAGTGGCACTGTGGTACAGACCAGGGACGAGGTGCCGCACTGTGGTCATGCAAGGAGATGTGAGCTTCATGGTTGAAAGAGAGAAAGAGAGGTTAAACATGAAGTTGAAAATCGGATGAGGGGTGACGTCATAGTAGTACGATGTTTTAAACTTCCAAGAATATTGGGTTGGGCAGAGTAGCAATAGCAATACCAGAGAAAAAAGGTAGAGCAAGTGTCATTGAGCACTAACATTATTTAAAACTATTGAGTAGCGCACTAATTTCTAGTCCATATGCCGAATGGTGCTAGTTACAACTCATTGTTATATTTTCATTATATATGCACAAGAGTATTCGATGCTTTCGCCCATGAAATTAGTGCGATTTCACTCGCAAGCAATCTTTCAACGTCCGCCTTCGGCAGACTAAGCCTTCTTCCCTCCTCCACAAACTGTAGTGCATCGAACGCAGACCAGGAGGGACGCACCACAAGATTTCTGAGGAGCGCTGTCAGATAAAGATCGCTAACGGTGCAGTTGTGCCAACACATGCGAGTGAGAGGCAGGTAATTGGTACCTGCACAATCACTTACGGTGGACCTGAAGCTTCCACCAAGTACCTCTGGGTCGAGCACCTGCATCTTGTGCGGGGAATGACACCCGAAGTGCATTCTCCTTAGGCGCGGCAGGGCATGGAAGATATACGAGAGCCCTTCCGCGGGGAACGCATTTTCCTTCCTCGCATGCGAGGATTTAAAGAGCAGTGTCAAATCGGATACGCTAGCAAAGTTGCCAAGCAGTGGAAAGATGTGCGTCACCCAATTCACGTAGTCGTTCGGCGGGTGGAGGAACGAAAACTCTGTTTCCAGATGAAGGCAATCAAGTACCGGCGCGCAGAGGAAGGTGAGTGCGTTCTTAAACGCCTCGACGGACATTCCCTGTTTGTTCACCAACTGGAGTGTGCGGAGATGTGGGAGGACGACCGGTCCGAGCGAAAGAGAGCTGGAGTTGGGAAAATTGGAAAGGATGGAAAGCGTGAGGTGGGTGAGTGAAGGCGAACTTTGGAGGAAGGACCAGATATTGCGTTTGTTGTGCTGGTTGAGCAGCATGCTACTGTCGATAGTCAACCGGAAGGACGTCAGCATACCATCATATGCATTCTTCGTCCCAGGGAGTATGTTGCTTAACTCCAGCCTGCGTAAGACGGGCATGCGCCATTGCTCGTAACACTCTATCCGTCGGTCGTGATTTCCAACTGTGTAAGCATCGTAAGATGACTGTGGACAGCTGATAGACAAGACTTGAAGCTGCGAAAGTGCGTGCGTCGAGAGCCACGCGGCGAGCTTCTGCAACACTCCGCTTTCCTTGTCCAGCCAGACTTCGGCGTCGGAGCTTATGTAGAGCTCTCGCCAACGCTTGACATGACTATCGGACATCCCAAAGAACCATGAGTACGGGTAATCGAGGTCAGAAAGACTCAGCCGCACAGTGATCCTGGCATCCTTCGAGCGCGTATAGTACGTGCTCAGCATGCTCCGGGGATACCACGAATAAATGTTACTCCAAAGCGTTGGCGACGAGAGGATCTTGGACCGAAATTGGCGGCATACGTGGGACAGTGTGATTTCGACCGGCAGGGTGTGCTCCTTGTGATTGTGAGCATCTTGTTTCAAGCGAGTGTAGTCGAAAAGGAGGTATAGGATGTCGTCAGGCAGCCCACAGATACCTGTGGACATAAGTGTAGCCTGGCTTTCAGTTTGAACGTGCGCCATCCCATCATCAATGGCAGTTATGAGAAGGCGTAGGCTATCCTGAAGACCGTCAAGCGTACGCAGAGCTTTCCGTATGGAAGGTCCATCTTTGGATTGAGCGCGACTTAGGAGGGTAGACATCACACATCTGAAAACAAAGTTGATTCGATCAGACAACACCATTTTTCCAGTCATCAAACCAACACATACCCGTCCAGTGCCCACAAAGCATCCACTGATCCCCCTTGGTTCGATAACAGAGCTTCTAACAGAGTTAACTCCAGCATTACGCTTCAGTGCGTGTTGCAGAGTGATAGATATGCGAGCCGAACCAGAGATGCTTCATTCTTATGAAGTGACGGTGCAACAAGCGCAGAACGAAAGACATGGGGAGCTATGGGTAAGTTCCGCATCTGCGTGACTGCCAAGGCATGCAAGCCGAGCCCCTTATTTTCCTCGCTTGACGGATCATTTTGTGGTGATTCGCTGTACGTTTCCCGAGGACCAGGTGATACAAAACTGAAGGTATAAGTTGCATAATTGGGATAACAAGATGCTGACATGACACACCTCTTTTACCGGGTGCCGTCAATCCTTCGCTAAAAGACCGCAAGTTGATCTTCGTACTATTCAAATATATGAGAGCTGTAACGCAACTTTTGCGCTTTATGACGAGATGCTGCAATAAGATGATTGAAGTACAGTAGTTTCAGTCTTCAGGAACGAGAGTGGCATTCGGTTCAAAGCGTGCACAGCACTGGTAGATAGTACAGTATGATGATAGTCGTTTCTCACGCTTATTGTGCAGTTGCCTGAAATGAGACCGGGGAACGTCCGAGTCCATCTTGACCACTTTCTATTCCTTTCATTCTGTATGCTGGCGGAATTGCTTTCTAGAGCCTCATCCATCTGGAAAACACGGACCTGCGTAAAGGAAACGCATTCTACCTCCATCATCGACGGTTTCGCATCAACGAATAATTGCAGTCATCTGCATTGCACTCGAAATGATTCAATCATAGCTTGTAACTGACTAAGGGTAAGTAGCAACAAACTTTCATTTGCAGATGTGTGAAAGGTCCTTCTCATTATCTGTTTCCTTCTCTCAGTACTGTGACGGGGCTTGGGCGAATTTCTGCATCGGAGCGAAACAGCAGCTAGTTCAAACGGGAACGAGTCTTGGATCGGGAATCTGGATCTTTGTTCAAATCTCGGATCTCCTACTACGCGCAATGAATGGCCGGTGTAGAGCAGTTCGAACTCAGGTTTAGAAGTAAACCCCACGCCAAAGTCTTTGGAGGGATTTCACTTCGACCTTCGGCTTCAACCGGCTTCCACTCCTCCAGGCCCTTCCGCAATACCCAGCGCTCCAAAAGACACCATCGGGAACGGGGCCCGCTACATGACTATCTCAATATATATATTTACGACCGCAGCCATTTTGCATCTGCAACACCTCTCAGAAGTCACGGCCTACAATGTAGAAGACGAGCTAGGCTTGGTGCTATAACACGACGACACAGTGCGCTGAAGTACGATGCTGCAACAGTTATTGCTGATATTCCTTGCGTATGAGGCGAGTTGAGTTGATGCATTTTATAGAGCTAAGGTATTTCCCCTATGTGTTCCGCAGTGAGTCAGTATTCAAGGTTTTGCCACAATTCGACTTCTGCATTGCGGGGCCAGTCACGGCATCGCGACCTAGACCAGTGCAAGCTAATTCGGTCCTGTCCATTAGTAGAAGAAAAGGCTCAATGCGTCGATCATCTGTTAACCTGTTAACCTGGGTTATCGCGGATGTTGGGGCGACTCAATGCAGCCTAGGAATTGGACATTGATGACTCACCACATGCGCTTGCTCCTCGAGAAGAAAATATACTGCTCACCGCTCTTTCTTGTACCCCCCGGGTTTACTTTGCCCCTTCGACGATCAAGGTTCCTGATTGTCTTGATCGCTTGCATACTTAAGGCCTTTAAACATCACAGTGAAGCAAGAGAGACGGAAACATTGGACGACTCGGTGGTAGCTGGGCACGACATCCCGTCTAAGTTTGTGGAGTCAGGGCGCGTATTGGGCAGTAACTGTGTGGCATCGGCCAGAGCGGGTAAAAATGCTATAAGGTAGGCTTGATTCATCACTTCTTCCCATATTGCCCTCCGTACGAATCTTCTCCTGCCATTGCCCTCAAGTAAGTGCCTTCAATCCCCACTCTACCTCCCGAGGCAACGACTCAAACTTCACAGCACGCAGTTTGACCCAGCAGTAGCACGTTCCCTCCACATATATACTGTCGCTTCGCCTCTTCGGACGTCCATCGATAATCCTCAACCATGAGTCTATGGGAGATGGCAGCTAGATGGGAAGACACGGTTACAAATGACCAGTATCAACTGACGGTGATGGACGAAGGCCGTCCGATATCACGGGAGTCTAGCAGTTTCTCGTGCTTTCCGAGTACGATGGATGGTGCACATCCGTCAGGTGCCAGTACTGTTCCAACACCACCAGTATGTGCAATTCTATCCAGCTGTTCTTCATTTCTCTTCCTTCACCCTATTTTTCCCTGATCGCTTCGACGAAGGGTCACGTCAATCTTCGATGTTGTTCATTTGGTATCTTCCCCTCTTTCCAGCTGTTTCGTATATCTTACATACGTATTCTGACAAATTCTTGATAGGACTCTGACCTCGGTTCACCTGCAGACGAGCGCTCAGATTCTTCCACGCTCGTTTCCGTCTCTACTACCTTCAATCTCGATACTATCACCGATGACCGTCGATCCGACCTCATCATCATCTCTTCCGACTCTGTCTTATTCTACGTCCATTCTACCCGTCTCCTTGAGGCATCAGGAAACGGTTTCAATGGCAACCTTCCTCTCACACCAACACAAAATGTTATGGGCAACAGGGTCATCGCACTCCCAGAGCGTGCTTCCGTTATCAACCTCCTTCTCAGTGCGGTATATTTTATGCCATGCACTCACCACTCCCCTTCATTCGAAGATCTATCCGAAGCCTTGGCTGTACTCGGAATATATGGCCTACCGATTCAAACCTATCTTACTCCAGATTCACCCTTGTTTGATGCTTTCCTCATTCATGCCCCAACCCGACCCCTCGACCTATACGCTTTCGCAGCTACTAATAGACTTCACGACCTGGCCGTGGTTACCTCACCGCACCTGCTGTCGCTTAATTTATCATCACTGACGGACGAGATGTCTGTAAAGATAGGACCAATCTACCTCAAAAAGTTGTTTTTCCTACACCTCGGGCGTACGGATGCGCTCAAACAACTGCTTCAATCACCACCTCGTCCCCATGCGCCGACACCATCATGTGGTTTTGAGGAACAGAGGGAGCTTACCCGCGCTTGGGCACTCGCAAGTGCGTATCTGACGTGGAACGCGCGGCCGCACACGGGCCCGAGCACCATAGAATCGGCACTGCGTAATCTCGCGAACCATTTGACTTGTGAAATATGCAAGCTGTCAGTTCGAGATCGAGTTCACGACCTTGTTGTGCAGTGGTCCACAGTTAAAGTGAGTTAACAACCTAGTTCATTATCATACCGAATATCATGTACTAATCTACTTTGCACAGCGCACCATAATATGATGAATTATATTCAGCCAAATGGGCTATCACCCGAAAAAATTCGGTCTCACTCCGGTTCATCCCTTCCTTACATTTTACGTTCTCAGTCACTTTTACTACCCGAACCCAAACACGCCATGCAATCTTAATCTACTTTCAGAGCTATGAAATGTCCATTATTATCAGTTCTCGTCTGTGACCATTACCATTGTAGTTTTATTATGGCGCATCATTATATTCATGACATATTTCCGATTGTACTCACTACAAAATGTTCTGCAAAATATATGTATTCATTGGCAGGTGTACAAGGGAGAGAGGAGTTTCACTACAAAAGCATTAGGATTTACTGGCCGTCATTCATCGGCGCTGCAGTATACTTACCGACGCCTCAGGGCCGCAAACGTGGAGAACCCGAACCCGTAGATAAATACCAGATCCCGGGCCGAGCTCTTGTGTTGCCGGCAAGTCCGATTCTCCGAACTGTTATGACCCGGGTAAATCCTAAAATAGGGAAAGAGGGGTCAGTATCCGGGTTGGGCTTAAAGAAATCTTCGCGTTTGATATCAAGTTATCGGCTTAACCTGCCAAATATAGATATTTGTATGAAAGGAAATTACCCAATTTAAAACGATAAATTTTATGACAGCTGTCAAAGACTCAGCGCTGGCGGTGGGGCTTTTCGATAGCCGGATTTTACCAGGTCTAGCTGAAGCCGGCCTGCTCGTATCCGGTCATTGAACTAGGCCTCAACCCAGTCTTCGGCCTCTAATATCCGGTCTACGAGGCCTCGCGGCCAAAATCCGGCTTTGAGTAGTTTCCGGAATGTGACCAGGCCTTTATCGGGAAAGTTGCCCGGGGTCACCATACTACACGGCTGCGGCGAAAAATAGCCTTTCTCACACAATTCCTGAGTTTACCATCGTCCTCTCATCATGATGCGAACACATACTTACCACGGAAGGCTAAAGTCCACGCTCTTATGCGTGGCCTTTAACCACGCCATCAAATCTATTTCATGCTACTATCAAATTACTAGAATATGCGGATATTCTACACCTCAAATGGCTACATTGAGGGATACGTTGCCTACGTAGGAGGGATAAGAAAATATCCCTCGTTGTCCTTCTAACAACTCTCTTCATCCTGTGTTGGCGTATCCTCAGGCACACAAAGCATATTGTATCGAAATCGTCGAGTTTGTCTGCAGATGAACTAGCTGTAGCCTCCCATAGATATATACTAATAACCCAGATGGAAGCAAGGCCCTACTTGAGCCATTCCGCGGAACCTTGGACATCCTTATCGTTAGCTCAATTTTCACTCGAACCACTATGCAATCTTATCTTTCTGTTTACAGTTATGAGGTGGTTGAGAAGGAGATCCGCGCTGACGCGGGGGAGTTGGGGAGGGTCATGACTCACGATAGGTTCTTCTGCAACGCTGGGTATGGTGGCGGAAGGGGCTGAGACGGCTGAAGGCGAAGGTCATGGGGCATTCGGAGCGGTAAGGCCCCGCCTATCCTCCTAGCCGGAACCCTCAATCATGACTGTTAGCACATTCGACGGTGGCGATTTCTTATATTATCCGTCCTTACACCTATAATTCCTATCAGCCGTCAGCCGTCAGCCTGCATCACAGAAGACGAATGAACTAACATTGTCCCTAATAGAGCGCGACAATGCGGGGTAGGGGCAGCGACGGCCGATGACACAGATCGGATGAGCTGATGCATCTTCGAATCTCTCGCCCTTAATAGGAGTCCCGCACGGAGTTTTTAACTTTTAGAAAGCTCCATCCTTCAAAGTTTTGATTGCTGCCCCGGGGCTAGGCATGCTGCGCTTCGTGTGTGCGTCCATATCGACCATGATCTGGATATAGTGTCAGCTAACATTGTTAGTAGGAAAATGACTCAATGTGTCGATCATGTTCTATATTGAGAACGTGGGGCCACTCGATATAGCTCAGGCTTTGGTCATCGATGACCACTTGCGTTCGCTCCTTCAGGGGTATGGATTCTTGCTCTTCACCCATTATTCTATTATTCTGATTCCCGGGTTCACTTTACCCCTTCGACGATCCAGGTACTTGATTGTCGTGATCACTCTGATACTTCTACATTCAAAAATATAGGTAAGAAAGAGATTAGCGTATTTTTAATGTCTTTAAGGTACAATAACTTTGTCAAAGTGTTGTGGAGCCAGTATATATGCTGATGCTGAGCAGTAACTCTACGGCACCGGTCAAATGCTATAAGGGCGACCATTTCCATGGCCTTTCCTCATATCGCCCACTGTTCTTGCCTGTCTCTTCCTTCCTTTGATCCTAAGCGATTGCATTTCAATCCGACACTCTACTTCCCGGGGCATCAACTCGGGTCTTCTCTTACACAGGTCAGCAAAGCAATCTCACGTTTCCCGCCAGTTAACTTTCACACCGTTTCTGTAAACGTTCTCCGTCTATTCTTTTTCATGAGCTTATGGAATGTGCCAGCTGGATGGGATTATACAGCCACAAGTGATCAGTCTCGGCCTTTGACGACGAACGAAGATCACCCAAGTTCACAAGGGTCTGACAGGGTCTCGATATTTCCTAGCACGACAGACAATGCTTTTTCGTCAATTGCTAGTTCAACGCCACCGGTATGTACTAAAAATGTTCTTAAACTTGGATGTTTCCGTCACTTATCCAAGAGATCAAATCGACGTTTGAAGTTGTTCGTTTCGTCCTTCCCTCTTATCCTATTTCATACTGACAAATTTACAACAGAATTCTCAATTGAATACTCCTGTAGATGGAAGTTCGGAGAGCAACGCTTTCATTTCCGTTTCTACAGCTTTCAATTCCACTGTTAGCTCCGACGAACGCCAATCTGACCTCATTATCGTCTCTTCCGACTCTGTTTTATTCTACGTTCATTCTGGCCAACTCCTTGCAGCATCCTCAAATGGATTTAACGGTCACTTCCCTCTTACACCAAGAGCGAATACGTCGGACAATGACTTGATCATCGCTCTCCCAGAGCGCTCGACCGTTATTAACCTCCTCCTCCATGCAGTCTATCGTATGCCATGCATTCAATACATGCCTTCATTCGAAGATCTATCCGAAACAGTGGGTGCACTCAATACGTACGGCTTACAGATAGAGTCCTATCTATCTCCAAGTTCACCCTTGTTTGACGCTCTCCTTACACATGCTCCCACACGACCTCTCGACCTCTACGCTTTCGCAGCTTCTCGCGGTCTTCACGAATTAGCTGTGAATACCTCACCTCACCTACTATCGTTTACCTTATCCTCCCTAACGGATGAGATGGCTACGAAAATTGGGCCAGTCTACCTCAAAAAGTTGTTCTTCCTACACCGCGGGCGTACGGATGTGCTCAAACAACTACTTCAATCGCCACCCCGTCCCCATGCGCCGACGCCATCATGTGGTTTCGAAGAACAAAAGGAGCTGACGCGTGCTTGGGCACTCGCAAGCGCGTATTTAACGTGGAACGCGCGGCCGGACATAGGGGCAAGCACCATTGATGCGGAACTGCGTAATCTTGCGGACAACTTGTCTTGTGAAGTATGCAAGCTGTCACTCCGAGATAGAGTTCACGACCTTGTCGTGCAGTGGTCCACGGTCGGAGTAAGTCAACGTTTCAGTCAATTATCATACCGAATATCATATATTAACCTACTTTGCACAGCGCACCATAATATGAGGACTACATCTCGAAACCAAATAGACTATCTTACCTGAAAAACTCCGTGGCTCGCACCGGTTCATCCACCCTTCCTCACTGGTACCTATTACGTCCGTCACCCTTACGACTCGAACCGAAACGCACCATGTAATTTTTAATATTTTGTTTGGGTTATGAGTTGTCTACTACTATCAGTTTTCATCTGTGGACAATGCTCTGTAGCTTAACTGTGGCACGTCGTCATAATTCTGATATATTTCCGAATGTATTCACTACAAAGAGTTCTGCATTATAGATGTGTTCAATGGGTGTCCATGGGAGAAAGAATTTTCACTACAATAATATTAGGAGTCATTTCCCGCAGAATTTATCTGACGCCGATATTCTAGTACTCATCGACGCCTGTACTTGGCCCCTCAGGTAGACGTGATCGGAATTCAAATTTGTAGATGGATACGTATTTACCATCGTCCTCTCGTACAAATAAATGCCAGACTCGGAGGAAAATCACATGCCAGCGCCAGTGCTGTCTAACATTCGAAGGTTGAAGTCCACGCTCTTGAACGTGTACTCTAACCACCGACAGACATCAAATCTTCATGCTACTATTAAATTACTAGGGCGGATATTCCACATCTGCAATGGCTAATTTGAAAGATACGTTGAGGGATAAGAAAATATCCCTCGTTGTTCTTCTGACGGCTCTCCTCCTCCTACGACGGCGTATCCTCAGGCGCACAAAGCATCTCGTATCTAAGTCGTCGAGTTTGTCTGCGGAGGAACTAGCTATAGCCTCTCAGCAGGTATATACTAATAATCCAGATGGAAGCAAGACGTTACTTGTGCCATTCCGCGGGAGGATCTCCAAGGTATTTATTCACTTCGACAGTGAGGTCTGCTATTGACAAGGACTGACAGGTCGAGATAAGACCAACATCCCCCGAATCCCTCAAAGTGGACGCCAAAACCTTCCCTCTTGTACCACCTTTGCATAAACCCAATGTCGACCGTGTCTTTCTTCGCCAGCTCATGGCCATCCTCCGCATCGCATTCCCATCGTTAACATCCAGAGAATCCATGCTCGTGCTCCTGCACACATTCTTCCTCGTCTTACGGACAATTCTCAGTGTTGGTGTCGCTAAACTCGATGGGCGGATTGTGCGAGACCTGGTCAGTGGAAATGGACCGGGCTTCTTGAGAGGTTTGGGCTGGTGGTTTGCGTTCGCTCTGCCAAGTACCTATACAAATTCGATGGTATGTGGATTTTGTTCACTTGTACAATGTGTCTGACTTAGTTCTGTATATAGCTTCGGTACTTACAATCTAAACTATCGTTACGATTAAGAACGCGCCTCACAAGATACACTCACGATCTATATCTCTCATCTGCACCGTCATTGCGGTACTACCGAATCTCACAACCAGGAGGCTTAGAGGGAGTTGACCAGTGAGTGACTCTCGAGCGTATCTCAAGCTCTCACTTCTCACTTCGCATTCGCAGATACGTGACCTCCGACATCGCAGCCTTCTGCGAGTCGCTCTCGGCCCTTTAGTACGTCGTTTCTTCACGTTTTATACACCTTCACTCATACTCCCGTAGCGGAAACGTCATGAAGCCTACGCTCGACATGTTCATCTTCACCGCACAGCTATCACGCTCGCTCGGATTCCGCGGGACCGCCCTCCTCTTCCTCAACTACTACGCGACGGTGAAGATCTTACGTGCGGTAACGCCAGCCTTCGGGCGCCTCGCCGCTGTCGAGGCGATGCTCGAGGGTGAGTACCGCACCGGCATGAATCGCGTCGGTCGTGAGAGCGAGGAGATTGCGTTCTATGCTGGTGGCGCAAGAGAGAGGAGCATATTGCGGTCTGCATATTTGCGCTTGATCAAGCATATAAACTCGATTTATAAGGCAAGTGCAATACATCGGTTTTTTCTTCCCTTTTGGCACGCTGGGTCTAATAATCCGCGATGACTAGCTTCGAATTGCTTACGAATGGACGGAGGACTTCGTTATCAAGTACCTCTGGTCCGCCGCTGGGTACTGCCTTATCTCCATCCCCGTGCTCTTTACGCGGACCCGGAGCGTTGGTGTCCAAGCAACGCTTCCCACTACCCTTTCAATCGACGATGCAGTGGCAGATCGCACCGAGAGTGAGATTCCCTATTATATATAGAGTCAGAGTAATTCTAACTTTTGGTTCTGATTAAAGACTACATTTCCTCCCGCCGTTTGCTGCTGTCCCTCGCTGATGCTGGTGGCAGACTAATGTACGCGTACAAAGATGTGCTTGAGCTCGCAGGTTATACCACGCGCCTCTACACGCTCCTCTCCACCCTACATTCCCTCCCGACTACGATCCCCTATACACCAAACCCGGATACACTGGAGATGAAGAATGTTGATGTCGTCCTCCCCATCTCCGCCTCTGACTCTTCCACTTCTCACTTGACGACTTCTCGCTCTTCATCACTGTCGTCCTCGCCTATGACTGAGGTATACGACGACGATGCCGAATTCGAAAGGGCCTCCGACATCGCCTCTGACTCCGGTTCAGACTCAGACGAAAGGAAAGACAGAGTAATTCTAGTCCGAGGGCTTAATGTCGAGCTGCGTGCGGGCGCCGGAGAGCACCTGATGATTACGGGTACGAATGGCGTAGGCAAGACGGCTGTTGCGCGCGTCGCTGCGGGGCTTTGGGCTGCATCCTCTGGGGAGCTGATTCGCCCTGCGTTGGGCGTGTCAGAGGTGTTCGTCGTGCCCCAAAGGGCATATATGGTTGCGGGAACGCTTTTAGATCAGTTGAGTTCGAGCTTTTTCCTGTGTTATGTCTCAGAAAGTATCTTCTGTTCATTCCATTTTACTTGATATTCCGTCGATGTGAGAGAGCATGCGCTGACATCGACGACTCTACTACCCCTCATTGCAGAGTGATTTACCCGCATTCCTATGCCCAATACCGCGCCTCTGGGCGCACCGAAGCTGAACTTCTGGAGATCTTGAAGGCAGCGCACCTGGCTTATCTACCCGACCGTGAGGGTGGGTGGGCCGCGCGCAAGGAGTGGCGGGATGTGTTGAGTGGGGGTGAGAAGCAGAGGGTGAGTTGAAGTAGTGTATCTCCGTTCATGTTCTAACATTTGGATTGTTGCGCAGATGGGGTTGGCAAGAGTGTTTTATCATCGACCTAAGTTCGCGCTGCTGGATGGTAAGTGATTTTCAAATATATGTGCAGGATAAGTAGATGCTAAATCATGTCTATATTTGTAGAATGTACGAGTGCGGTGTCGACCGATGTTGAAGGCTCGATGTACCAGCATGCTAAGAGCCTCGGGATCACCCTTATTACTATTTCTCTCCGGTACGTACGCCCTCATTGGCATCTTTCCTCTGCAATGAGACTATGAATCCTCACAATTTCCTCACCCAAAATTGTGCATTTGCGTAACAATTTAACCACTAGACCATCGCTTGCTAAGTACCACACGCACCTCCTCACACTGCAGGGACCCGGCGCGGAAGGACGGGGCCGCTGGACGCTTGCGCGTCATGGAAGCGCGGAAGTGCGTATGGAGCGGGACCGTGAGATCGTGATGCTAGAGGAACGCTTGAATGAAGTAGAGAATTGGGAAAAGCGAGTGAAAGAATTGGATGTGCTGTTGCATACAACGGCGACGCAGGAAGTGCAGGTGCAGGCGTGAAGCTGCTTTTAGCATTTTACTTCTTTTGGTTGTATGTTAATGTATAGACCTTGAAGCTTGATGACATTAGTTAAGTGATGTTGCAACACAAGCCTCAAAGGCATCCATAATCGACCGTGTTCATGCATACTATATACCATAGCATAGCTAATGAGAAAGGTATCTACGTTGCCCATCAGCTTTCCGTTCTTCGGGCTCCATCCTAACGGTTCCTTAGCCCATGGGTCAGGCCCTAGGGGAAGAGTACCAAGGAAAGATGGAGACCCGGTGCTTCAGCAAGAACGAGACAGGCCCGTCCTCTCAGCAGGGTGGAAGTTGTCATCACATGGGCTTTGATGCAGGTAATTCTACAGGGCGTTATTTGTTCTCCTACATGTCTCCCATCAATCCCTGCCAACCTTCCGCGCGACCTTATGTGCGCAGTGTTTTGCGGGTACGAACGACCTTTTGAAATGGGGATAGTAATCTGGGACAGCTGCTGTGGTTTTCTTTTGGTCCATATTTATCTTCCGATAATGATTCCTTAAGCTAACAACAAAGGTATTAAGTATCCTAACGAGATGATTTGTCTAGAATTATGGCTCACATATATGAGTGGGGGTTGTACAAATCCATCTTGCTAAGTGCAAAGTCGGGTCACGAAGACACAAAATCCGAGGGTGGAGGTTTATCCAATGGGTTTTCTTTCGTGGCTTCGGCAAGCATCTCGTCGAGGCCTTTGTCCTTCACTGCTTTCTATGAGCACCCATCCACGCAATGTTAACATTCTTGTTCTTTATCTGAGTAAGGACTTGAGCCTGTGAGCGAACGTACCTGGACACACGCCTTATAACTCTCCCAGAGCTTGCCACACTTCAGCTCGTATTCCTCTGCTTTCGACTTGCGATACTGCTCCCGCTCGGCAGGGTTAGCGGATGCGGACACGGCGGGCTGGAGGTATCCTTCAAACCATGCGTTGAAGCAAGAGTCGTATGAAAGCTTGAGGGGAGTACATTCTTCGGCGAGACTTTGTGCCATGGAAAAAGGTTACAAGTTCAGAGGAAAGAAATCTAAAAGAAGAACAACTTCAATGTTTTGAACCATCCCAGAGGCAACTTGAAATTGAACAGCCGGCCCTGAACCGGTGAAGATCCCGAGCAAGGACATTTAGCGTTGCTTTGCTCACGGCAAAGTTATGGAAGCAGAGAATGCGAACGAAACAGTGTTTCTTGACATAAATTGAAGACCTAGCGGTAAGGAATGAAAGTCTGTCAAGTATCCTAAGCAAACCCACTCGGTTTGTACGAAGTGCACTACTGCCTACAAAACCATGATTTGAAGTACTGCATCCTCATCTCAAACTGGATGAGGATACGTTTTCTGACGGGTGTCCTCAGAACTCCACACCTTTCGAGCACATTCATGGGAGATAACAACTTATTTTAGTACAACCTATTGAGCACTAATGTGTAGAATTATTCTGACTTGTATGAATAGCGCCATATTGCGCATGTCATAGTACGTCTTTCGAATTATTGATTTGAACTCGGGAAGTCTTGCCTTTCTTGAATGATGGGACAATACAGTTGAACATTTTAATGTCGTCTTTCTTTCTCATACTGTAGAAGTGCTAGGCCTGGTTGCCATTGCTCAAAATAGAAACCGTTAATGTCACGCACGAAGAAATCTAGGCGATAGCCACGGCCTGAGACGGTGAGCCACATTGCACAGCTCCTCTACGTGGTCACAGTGTGCATGAAAGGGTAGAGAGGGGAACACTATTGCAAGTGACGCAAAGCTATTAACTCGGGAGGAGGTTCATGTGAAGTTACAAAGAGAGTCCAGAGCCGGAGCACTTGCATTATTTGCGGTACCGAACGGAGGAAGAAGCCCGACAGCAACGTCAGAGTCAGGCTTGAAGGAGCAGGACAGTATGGACTGGGAAAACCATTTATATCCAGAGTCAGCTGGGTGACTGCGCAGGCGAGGAGTTGTACTAACGAGGGCATGAGTACGACGCTAGAGGGTAGATGCCTGATTGGATGCTGGGCCTTCGATTTGTCCGCAAGTCCACCAGAAGATGTAGATATCGCGTCGAGGGCCGTGATGAGACCGATACCCGTGAATTCGACGGAGTACAATAACAGTTGATGCATGAAGATTGCAAGCCTAGAGTTTTTTTTAATCGCACAAGTTGATCCAGAGTGGTACCGAAAGAAGCAGGGTAGTCCAAGCGCAATTCACATTACTGTGGATTTATCGCAATGAAACACCGCAGAACAACATGTATGTTGTCAGGAATTCATGCGATCGTAAACGCCATCTCTTCCGAAGCACTACAGCCCTGTATCTTTTTGTAAGACAGTCTATGTGGTGATAATAAGGAAATTATTGCGAAGCCTTCAACTGCCATTGGCTACAAGCCTCTCGTTTTCTGAGTCCGCTTGATTCGAGAACGAGACACTCATAGCACGCCAACTCCCGCTGCTCGCTCTCCTCAGCCCCACTCCAATTCGTGCTGCTAGCCTCCGTGCACGTACGGCACGCATGCGCTCCGACCGTATGAGAACGCCTGTCAGCGCGAGTGCGGCAAAGATGACGTTGGTAAGCACAAACTCGAAGAAATCGGCGCGTTCCTTTTCGACGATCCGTCCGCACGACTCATATGCCGGAAGCGACGTTTGAGGAGGTTTGGAGCCTGGATTGTAGTGAGGACTATCGCCACCTTCATCTTCTTGTCGGGGTCTATCATACGGTGGCTTTCCACCGTCCTCATCCTCGTCGTCTGGTACATCTACCAACGGAGGCGGTCGGGCGTCATGTTGTGGTTCGTCCGGGTTAGACGGCGGTGGATGTCGCTGGAAGCAGTGTACAAGTCGTCTGTTCCCAAAAGGTTGACAGTATGGTTCATCAAGCTAGCAATATTTGTCAATGCTAATCATAAGAGCTCAAGATTAGTGGCTTTCTCACTTCGTCTCTTGGACATGGTTCACACCGTCCAGCAGGGTGACACACAACGTCCTCCGTTTCGTTCGAGCTGTCAGCTCTTAAGTTGACTTTTGTGTTGTCCCCAATTCGACCTGGGCCCGTATGAGAATCGTGGTAAAGTGACGGTGCATGTGTATGTGCTCTCTTCGTTACTGAATATATTTCAGTTTTGGTCTGCTGGCCGTCGAACGCGTCAACGCGCGCTTCCAAGCTGGACAAAATCAGAAGTATCCTGGAAATTGACATCAGCAACGGAGTGCTGTGAGAAGGCCGATATTCAGAACATACAGATGTACAGGTAGACTTGCGGATAGACGCATTTTCTCCGTTACGGTCGTGGTTGCCAGTGAAGCAACTTGCGTTGAAGCTGCACAACAGTTGAAACAACAGTGAACCGTGCGAAACTTGAGCATCAACGAATGCATTACAGCGATTCCAATTCACCCTCACGATGGCTTGCTTCTCTCTCAACAACAAGCTATTCTAACCAAAGCATTCTCACTGACTGTATCGCTAGGCTTCTATTTGGAATCTGCTACAATGTCTCGTCGTGTGCAACCGATAGTCGAGGAATTCGACGACGATACGGACTTACCTCTCCCAAGCCGTCCACTTCCAAACACTGGGGCGAAAGGCGCACTCTTGCAATCTGTCGACTCAGAATCGGAGGACGATGATGATGATCCCAATGTGTATGGGATGCCGTCCAATCCATTCAACCCGGGTCTCGCAAGTCCTTCTCAACTGGGTCAATTCAATATTCCTCCACAGCTGCGAGGGGAGGAAGGCCATGGCCGAGTATCGGACTTAACGCCTTACAAGAAGTACGTCAATCATTGAATTCTCTGGTGAATTAAACTCAACGCAGAGCCTTCATTAAGGTGGACGTGTATATATCCTATATACATAGATGCCAAACGACCATTTGGACCGGGTTGCAGACGCATTGCACGAGCTAAGGCAGTCTGGTGGCCCTTAAGCAAGGATATAGCAGATGCTGCGACTCGTCTAGGACTTGGAACACTGCATGAGGTACAGAAATGTCACCCGCGGGACTGGGAGAACCCGGGTCGTGTGCGTGTGCAGTGGAAGAGGGACGGCAAAGTGGTCAACGAGCGAATTAAGTCAAGTGCGTACACATTCCTCTTTTTTATATCATATTAACTGTGCGCGACACGTTTTCCGTTTTCTCTTTGGACTGTTAAACAGAGAAACAGCTCCTGGAAGCTATTTCATTCTACATACAAACTGTCAAACCAGAGCTTATTCCCAAACCCCCCTTCTCGAATACGTCAAATATTACCCCGACTCCCTCTGAAAACCCATCAGCAGCAACAACAGCATCTAAAGCTCCTGCAGGTGCTTCAAAGGCAAAACCGCAGCCAGCGAAGTCGAAGGGAAAGACGAAAGCAGAAAAGTCGACCAAGCAGGAACTGGTACACAAGCCTCGCTTGCCACAACCTCCAGAGCCGTTACCACCGCTCGCGAACAGACTGTCATCGTACTCTCCTGCGCTACCATCAGGCGTGCTGGTTGATACGATAAAGGCGGGTATGAGTGCTGCATCTGGTGATAATGCTATTGGAGGTCCTGCGGGAGGCGGAAAGGGAAAGAGGAAGGTTGTGAGAGTTAGAGGATAAATACTGGATTATATACAGGCATCTTAGCTTTGAATTGTATTCTGTGAGTAAATGAAGTTCATAGTTTGTTTCACTGTTTCGTTATTATGTGTGTTCTAAGTAGTAAGCATTGGAAGTATGTTAGTTATCTGATTACACTGTACCTCATACGGAAAGTCTGAATATGTGAAGTGAGTAAGGATAGTTCAAGTCCTCTCGTATAACCACTTTCGCATCTATATTCCACTACGAGAACTGGAGCCATCTTCGCATCGGAAAATAGCTGAAGGCAGAACAAGCAACCTCTGCGAAATTACTTGGCCGAGACTTCGGCTGCTCCATTATGAGCCTCGTGTTCAAAGCCTGGCACTCGCTCAAGTTAACTAGCTGCGCCGGTGAAGACCACCCACCTCCCCTGACTTCATTTCTGCTCCCTCTTGACTCTGGCCTCAAGTACAAATTGAGCCTCGCGCCCACCTTTACGACGGCAGTTTCTTAACATTCGAACAATGTATGGGTTGTCCATGGGTAGGCAGAGGGCCGGTGGTGCAACATTGATTCGAGCCTACATCGGGCTTCTGCAGCTTTTTCTAGCCTGTTACATCCTTACCTTGGCATCTTTGGAAGCCTTTGCGCTTAATTCGAAAGCAAAGTGTTCGCTCAAGAAGAGGAATTCACAGTCTACACTGGGCACCAGTTCCGGCTCCGGAGGCTCGGGGCCTGGCTCAGGTGGTACGGGACAGTGTCTAACGACGGCTTCGGGCAAGATCGCAACGACATGGTACGCGGGATGGCATGGAACAGTCTACCCACCAAGCCAAGTCAGTTGGTCGAAGTATTCGCAGGTTATCTATGCTTTTGCGTGAGTCGTGCTTTAAACACATAATCTTCATTGCTTAGCTCTAATTCACCGGTACCACTGTCGTGCAATTCAGAACCACGACACCGGATGTAAACACCGTATCACTTGCAGACTCCGATGAACAACTCCTTCCATCCTTTGTGGCGTCGGCGAACCAAAATGTTCGAGTTTCCTCATTTAAGCCGCGTAATTACTTGCTAATGCACATTGCAATCTATAGGGCGTCAAAGCCAGCCTTTCTATCGGTGGTTGGACTGGTTCCCAGTACTTCTCAACTGCAGTAGCCGACGAGACCAACAGAACTGCATTTGTGCAAACGGTTCTCGGATTAGTGACGAAATATGACCTGGATGGTATCGACTTTGAGTACGCTTCTATGTTATTATACTGAGTACGATACATGTATGACCAACCCTGCTTGTAGCTGGGAGTATCCGGATCGTCAAGGCATTGGCTGCAATACGATCAACTCGCAAGACTCGAGTAATTTCCTTGCGTTTTTGCAGGCACTTCGCGCAGAACCGATTGGCGAGCATATTGTCCTCTCCGCAGCTGTCGGCCTTCAGCCGTTCATGGGCCCGGATGAAACACCGCTTGACGATGTCTCACAGTTCGCTAAAGTGCTGGATTTCGTTAGTAAGTAAATGTGGTTTTACTCCTACACTTACATCTCCCGGTGCTTACGCAGCGATTTGAAGCTATCATGGACTACGACGTCTGGGGTACCTGGACACCTTCGGGCGTGGGTCCGAACGCACCATTGAACGATACCTGTGCACCAAGCTCCCAACAAGAAGGTTCCGCAGTGCGAGCCGTCGAGGCTTGGACGACCGCCGGGTTCCCCGCCTCGCAGCTTGTGCTAGGTGTTGCATCCTACGGACACTCCTTCTCCGTCGCTTCCTCCGCAGCACTCGATTCCGCCACGGGCGAGATGGAGCCGTACCCACCATTCGACGCCTCAAACCAACCTCACGGGGACTCTTGGGACGGTGACGCCGGCGTGGACCAGTGCGGCAACCCCACCCCCGTTGGTGGCATATTTGACTTCTGGGGACTGATCGAAGGAGGATTTTTGAAAAGCGACGGAACACCAGCAGATGGCATTTCGTATCGGTATGACAATTGCAGTCAGACGGTAAGTGGGTCCTTCTTCATGAGGCTGCTGCGGGCATCGGCCTATCCCATCGTTGCCCATCGTACATGTGAACGACTGAGATGATATGAAGTCCGAGAAACCCTGTCACTTTATGAAATTGTCATGTCCGTTGTGGCAACTTCATCTTGGTCGCTATTAAAAAACGCCTGGTGGACTATATACTGACTAACTGCACCGATTTCCCCGCAGCCTTATGTGTACAACCCCAACACTCAAGTCATGGTCTCGTTTGATGATTCT
The DNA here is from genome assembly GCA_910574555.1 of Trichaptum abietinum. Taxonomy (NCBI): domain Eukaryota; kingdom Fungi; phylum Basidiomycota; class Agaricomycetes; order Hymenochaetales; family Trichaptaceae; genus Trichaptum; species Trichaptum abietinum. Next base: position 5,527,253 of record CAJTBE010000005.1, on the reverse strand, counting down.
ACGTCATTTGGTACGTCTTGTCAAATGTCATCTCGAGTTTGACATCTCTTACTTACATCGACTCATCTTCGCAAATTTCCCAGCTGCGAAAGGCGGGTATATTCAGAATGCAGGCTTAGGGGGCTTCGCTATGTGGCAGGCAGGAGGGGACTCGAACGATATCCTTCTAGATGCCATTCGGGAGGCAATAGGCAACAGCAGCTCTGGCTCATCGACCGGCTGCTGATTCATAAATGGCACGACTTCTTTCGAAATTGCATTGATTCAACGGTAGCGGTGAGTCTGAATTGCATCTTTCATTATCTTTCTAGTTGCTTATTTCCGTCTGAAGGAAGGTCACGAAATAGGCATTTGGTGTCCTACAGTATACGTACAAAACCTGTGCGCGCTTCGAATTATTCCACATGGATGATACAATTCCCGATCATGATCGAAGGTAATGGCATCATTGGGACATGGAGATTGATTCCATCAACGTACATGTACAACTCTTCGCTTCCTACCAGCGCATCTTGATCGCACATTGATCAGGCGGCATAGTCATGTTGGGATAAAAGTCAACTATCAATTATACTCCTTAGTGCCCGATCGTGATCGTGTAGAATAGAAGACTGAAAGCGGCGAATGAAGGACATCTAAGGCTACTTTGTACTTATTGTAAAGTGTTCATTACAGTCTTTCGTACCTGCGTAGTAATGTATGGATCGCATCACTAACAGCTTCCATTGTAAAATGCATATGTTTGTATCAAGAGTGGGGAGACGTTATACTTTGACAGCGCTCGCTGTACTAGCATCAAGAAGACTGTTTAGTCCGGCTGAGTTGATGATCCCCGGGGCCACCGGATACGTAGACAGGAGCTCCGTAAAGATGGCAAGAAGGTACCAACACTGCCACGGACGTGATAGCATCCGAGCTGAACAGAAATCGCTCTCAGGGCATTGTTTTGTTCTCTTGTAATCGAGGCTCGCCTTTGCTTTTCTCCCGTGAGTACACAACGGAGTCAGACTCTCGGAGACACCAGCGAAGCGGAAAACACGTCACTACGCTTGTTTAAGTTGTAGGTCCCAATGAGCTAAATTTGGATAAATTGCCTTTTTTGTACACATGTGGATTGAGGCTTGAGTCCAGGCGATGCGGTGCTACCATGCCGTGCAATGAAAGTGAATGGCCTAATGAGAGTGCTGACAGCGCATTGGTCAATGCTGAGGTTGGAGTGACAATGCATGACTAGCAAGGCTGCGCACCGCGTCAAAGGCATACAAACAGAGCGTACTGTGTTTTTTGCTGCGGGGTGGAAAGGCTATCCAAGTTCAAGCGAATATAGCACAGACAACCGATGTTCAACGGTAGCTCTCTTTCCGGCAAGGACGGCTCGTGGCACGGTTTTACTCGGAAAGGGCCCTTTGTCGCACATACAGATCTGCGCCGCTAATCGACTTTGAGGATGAGTGGCGGTTCCTGGCCTTTGAAGCGCCAGTGAAGCGGAGGTGCTGCAGAGTTCCATCTGACCTCACACCGGCGCTCCGAGCGGATCTCGGGAGTCGCGGGACACAGGATGGATCCTAGTGGCCTGGAGAACTCTGTTTGAGAAATGAAGATTGTCAGGACACCATGGGTAAAATACATAGGTGGTACCTCGTTAGTCATCGGACTGCGTTCGCGACAGTTTTCACCGACGGCCACAGGGCGAAGTCACGCTAGGGAGATTCCTTCAGTGATGAGATGTGTGCGGCTGAAATGCGATGGGTGTCGATGCCCGGTTGCAAAATTGCATCAAGTGTACCTAGCGAGCTTGAAGCTCGGACTTTCGAAGAGTGCACTGTACTTTGCAGTCCGAACAGGCCGAATTATGAAGCAACGATGTCTCGTGACTCTGAGTCCGAGGATAGTCCACGGTGGATACGCCGAGATGCTTGCACTAGGACGCCCAGAGAATGAAGGATGCAATCACCCCCCAGTCATGAATGCAAGATTCTACATCCCGGCCTGGGCCTTCAAGAAGTGTTTCATGCCCGATTCCTGACTCAAGGACTCTCGCATAAGTAAAGGATGAATGGGGAAATGAGAGCGATACGTGTAGGAAAGGTAGGAAACAAAACACATACCATTCTACCCTTCGGCGGGGTGAAGGGAGCTGGGAGACTTATGAGGCAGAGCCTCCTTGGCGGCTGACGATACGACTCGGGAGAGAAAATGAACAAGCTACCCGCAGCATAACGCAGCATGCAGTCCGCCTTCTTCCGAGTCTTCATTGGCTCGAGGCTCGAGAGTTACACTGGGCAGACCAGCCATCCTGAAGGGGCAAAAAACATTGCTATGCACGAGAACGAGGTGTGTGATTTAATAAACCCACCATATTCGGCCTGTAATATCCGTTAGCCACACTCAGTTGTCATATGTGGCATCATGCTTAGTACTAGCAGCGTTGAAGGCAAATAACGCCACAGTACGAAAAGTGTCCAGGTCCATCACATCATGCAGAAGCCGAGAAGCAGACCAAGTAGCTGTGACCTCTCTCCTGCGCTTTGTAGTACGTTTTCTATAATTTGAAACAGAAAGCGGAAGGCTGGCCGAGAACTTGCGCGTCCGCCATGCTTCTGGCTCTTGAGCTGGCAGACAGCAGGGGTTCATTCCTGTATAGACACAACGCCGCAACAGCAAAGTATAGTGTTGAGTATTCTTCTTCGTATGCGAATGCGGAACGAAGAGATGCTGTTGTATTTGTTTCGCCCATATACAACTCGGCGAACCGTGCATGTGTTTTTCGGAGCGCCGACTCTGTGAGGCAACCGCTTTTAGCTTCTCATACCTTGAACTCTGAGAAGCTGTGCAGGGTGCCATGCATCAGACAATGTATATTGAGCATACGCATTTGCTTCTTGGAACTTGTTTTTGTCCTTCTGTTAGCATATTTCTAGATACCTATACATTCAGTAGGGACCAGATAGTTGCAATGTAGGAGATACTCATGCTGTACCTGCAAAATTGAGACGTGATTTGGGACAAAGGGATGATGACTCGAAGAGAGTATTATTGTGGCGTTCGGGAGGCAAGGCAGGGTGCACTGAGCTTAAGATCTTTAGATTACTGTCAATCGAGTGATTGAAACGTCGAGTATACCAGTTATGCGATGAACCCTAGATGCTGTACGAGTCCCGGATCGCAGCCACAGCGACTGACGCACTGACTTGCTGCGCGGCTAGCGAACGGACCAGCAAGCGTTCGGGGATGCCAAGCGTTTGGTCCATCGTAATGCGCTTTGAACCATTGTGTTTTCCAGAGAATGCGGAGAGCTTTGTAGCGATCCCTTAGTTCACAGTCACCGGGGCGCCCGAGTGTGTCCCAGGCCTGTGGCAGTGGGCGGCACCAAACGGGGCGCGTCCGGCTGGGTACACGCAACGCCCGCCGTCGTCTTGATCGTATATGTGTTAAGCCGCGTGCTTGTCGCGGACGACTAGGTAAGGAGCTGCGAGATATGCGAAACGCAATGCGGGTGGTCATTGGACATTTGTAGTGCAGTCGAGCAGTTGAGATTGTCATGGGAGGTGAAAATTGCTGGAGCGAACGTCATCCCGAAACCAAACCATGCCCAGTAATTAAAACTTTACATCCCTGGAATTGAATGAGAGTGATGAAGATCTTTACGTCGTTTTTGGGGAGAGATGGAGGTCGGAGAACATACTGTACTACTGACGTTGCTCATGAAAGAAGGTCGTTCTCACGATAGTGCCGAAAAAGGAAGTGTGGCAGTCACACAACTTGAACGGAGTCAAACATGATATTCTTCTCAACGCCCTCGACGACACTCCTGAGCTCGCTTGAAGACATCTGCTCCGACGAAGCAGGACCAAAAGAGTTGGTTGTCGACAATCACTGCCGGCGTTGCTAGCTGTCTGTTGTTGGAGTACGTCCGCATCAAACGCCCGCGTTAGCCCATCAAATAGTATATTAATAAATGCTTGAAGCTGTGCAGATTTCGGTTTGTCCCCTCTGGAGTTTATTGATGTCCGACGACTAAGGACGTTGTTCATAAGTGGCCGATGCGAGTGGGGGCTTATTTCTTCAGCCTGCAAGTTCGGACCTATCCATCGACACAGACTCCTCAGCGGCTCTGTCACGTCTCAGCTATCGTATTTAACAACTCGAGTCCTGCTCAGCCCTTCGTCAACATATCCGTATGATTAGCACTTCTGCCTCAAACTACTCGACGTGAACACTCGAACGACGCCGCAAAATCACCTGGAACGATGGCAGCTACCAGCGCTCAGACTTTCGCATGGCACGGACTTCCGGGGGAGATGAAGCTTGCCATCTTGGAGAAGCTCGCTCTACACGATGTATTCGCGTGTGGAAAGGCCGATAAGATGTCATACTCTGCATGCATTCCAATTCTATTCAAAGTGAGCAGCCTTCTGTTCTTTATTTCCGATCGACCGGGACTTGTTGACTAAATGTTGAATTTCGTTTATAATGTAGACAGTCAAGCTACCTTCGTACGAGTTGCTACAGAAGTTCTTGAACACCGTACCCTCTGAATATCATGCGTTCATCCACGACCTCGACGTCTGCACTAAGTCAGCTGCCGATGACAGCCTTCAACATGACACTTTCACGCCATATGACCCGCCCCATGTCACTCAATCCCTCGCTACTCTACTGTCCCACTGCGTGTCCTTGGAATCCCTGTCTCTCTCAGTAGGAGGTTCGCTTGTTCCAGACGTCATACTTCGTGCATTCAAGGCTACAGAAAGGGTGAAAAAGTTGAGATTGGATAATTGGGGACAGGAGGAGATGCGACCCTTGTGAGTTTCTCGTCGATTCTTTCCAAATCCATCCAACTCCAATTTATTTCACGTTCATCATTTCTACCTTGATCGCCTTCTATCTCATCGTTAGATGTTCCTTCTTTATCGGCGACTGTTTCCTTGATCCGTTTCCACCCACATCTATCAGAAGTGTTCTAACATTCGCCTCCTTGCATAGCTCTGAGCGCCTCGCCGTATCTCTGGCCTTTTCTCTTCCCCGTCTAGAGGACCTCACTCTCGTTCGCATTACTCGCTCTGCGCTGCATGCTCAAGAGCTTGCCTTTTCCTCTGTTCCCGTGGTCACCGGCGACGACGACGACGCATTGATCCCGCCACACCCGCTGCTCGGACGCGATCTGCGCCTCCCTCAACTTCTCCGGCTTCCTTACCTTCGCCGACTCAAGATCAGTGACACTCATCTCGGCGACCCTCTTTGGGGTGCACTCGGTACACCTGAATGCCCGCTTGAGGTTCTCAAGCTCGGCTCGTGTGCGTATGTCTCGCCGGAGAAGAACGAGGAGCACACCGCTCGCATACTTGCGAGTGTCCCTACAAGCATCGAGGATTTCTCACTCAGCTCAGCTCTCAATGTGAAGCCTACTCCTTCTATCGGTGGGAAGGGTGATGGCAGTGCAACCCCCGAACTACCGCCTGCCCTCCCTCACCTTCGTACCCTACACCTCACGCCTCTGGTTCCCACATCGTCGCTCACCAGCACACTCGCACAACCGACTTTGGCTGGTTCGCCCGTCCACACCCTCTCATGCTCCTTTGCGCCCGACGACGCTGCTGAGGGCTGCGCTGCCCTCGAAGCTTTCCTAAAGGAGCGTAGCGAGCGCGACCGTGGCCGGCTTCCACACAAAGGGCGCAAGCGCTCCGGTTCTAAGCTTGCCATCTGCGAGACCTTCACAGAAGAGCCCGAGGTCTCTCCCTCTCTCAGCTCCGCCTCTGCCCCGTCGGAAAAAGACGGCGACAACGTCACGAAGAGCGATTTGCTCGATCAGGAAACGCCCTCCCGAGCGAACAGCGCCGCATCATCGCAGATGATGTCGCCTCTCTATCCGGCCCTGCGCACTCTGTCCATCGACATTCCCAATTCGACGGATGCATCCCAGTCTTCGGCGACTGGTAAGCTCTCTCCTCGCCGCCTCGCCGCCGCCAGGCGCCGTGCAGAAGAGCGCCGCAACGCGGCCCGCCGACTCAAGGCCCTCGCTACACAGCTTGGCCTAGACTTCGTCGTGAACGGCATCGACGGCTTGGCCTCCGAGTCATCCGACATGCTCTCGGACCTGCCGGGCGTACCCAGCGTTAAGCCAACCGTGAGGGGCAGGGCCAACTCTACACTATGAAAACAAAAGACAGTTGGGATACCGGTTCACTTTCTACATCAAGCTTCACATGTTTTTTATTTTTTAATATTGGGCATTTTATCTCTGTTTTTCATTCTACATATGTATACCCTGTCAATGTGACTTATGGAGAGACTTCCTGGTTTGGATTGTACGTCATGAAACAACTCCAGATGCAAACTCATAATTATCAATACCATAATTAATACAGAGATGAACACATTCAAGTTGTGTATCTTGCTTGATCAGGCGCACTTACATGTAGTAATCTCTAACATACAATACGAGTTGTCCGTAATTACCATGCAGTTACAGAAATAATAATGGACGACAAGCAACGACTGTCAATAACTCCTAAATATATCTACAAGGTAAAAATGATGAAGCATTCATACTGCGAGCAACAAAGACTGTTCCATAGCCCGCGAATTTGAGCGTTGTAATCCTGCTACAAATTCCATAGGTCTGCTTGGGATACTCGATAAACTCCCGTTCCTCACCGCAAGGTCGAGCTTGATGTCCCGAAACACTTTGCAACCCATCGCATTCTCTAGAACGACGAGTGGAATGAGCAGCGAAACGCTGAGTGTTGCAGACATTCCCGGTATATGCATTACCGCGGTCCCGAGGAACTTTGTTGATACTGCGAGCCTGTGTACTCCAAACGGTAAAAGGGAAGATAAATGGTAAGCGCATCATAAATAAGCACCCTTTCGTGAAAATGAATCACGAAAGGGGTTTAAGCGATAGCTGACGTACAGAAAATATTGCTGTCCGGTGCGCAGAAGGATTTGCGAGATCATTGGCAAACCATCCCTTCCGCAAAAATACGCGAAGCATAACTTGTCTCCCTCTTCGGAAGCGAAGAAGGTGACAATCTTCCAGGAAATTAAGGCGAACACAATAGCGTCGTATATTGCCGCAGCAATAAAGCAAACAATGCAGGTGATTCCCATCTTGTCGATTTTGCAGACTTCACCTGGAAGAGAGTTGGTGGCTGTTATTGAAATTGTCTGTGCTGAACAACTGCCCACAACGATCATCCATAGAACAAGGAAAGATACTGTGGCCCTGCGGCTTCCGAGAAAAACAGCCCGAGCGCGGAAAAGGAATAACAGCGATGTGGAACACATGCTAATAGTTAATAGGGAAATCTCCGCAGTAAGAGCAGATTGGCATGCTGGGGGGGTTGAAACTACTAGAAGTAAAGAGAGATTAGATGAAGAGGAAGGAAAGGAGAGGAAGAGAAAGAAGTATTGGAGGCTTACAGGAGAATACAACAGAAGCGACAGCTTGCCCGACTGTTGATACTCTGGAATGTTGGAAGTAATATATATCAACGAATTCTCTGCAAACATAGTTCACAATAAACCGACCTAGAGAGCAGAAACACGCTGCTTGCCAGAGATAGCTTGGATCCTAACAGGTGTTCAGAGTCTTCTGATATATGGATGACGATGTCCCACAAAATGGCCTAATCAACGATACATTAGATGTCTTCATATAGTATGGGTGATGGAACTCACGCAGAGTGACGCTATATGGATGTACTGGCCACTTGGAATGATGGACTCGACGAGCATTTCTCCCATTGATGAGTTTCTTCACGAGAGAGTGTATCGCCGTACCTTGAGCTGTATGCCCTAAGAATACTTATGCAACGCAAAGTTTGCGGTCTTATAAATGGGCCTTTAGCGTGCTAGTGGAGCTAGCGGATGAAATGTAAAGATAGCATATTTACCAACATCGCCGATCAGCTCGTCGCGGAGCGTCGGCCGCCTCAGGAAACCTTTACCAGATCCCCGCGAATCGTGGCAAGAGGAATCATGCTGTTTAAATCCAACGTATCACGAACAAAGTATCTAAGAACGATCACCTTGAGTGAATTAATACATCACACCTACTCCACGCATCACGCCTACTCCAAGTCCACTGAGCGCGACTCTAGGTGGGTTGCGTTACCACTTCAAGGAAATAAAGACCAGAGGAAGGGAAAATATAGAGCCCAGGAGTAAAGAAGAGCGCCTACTACCCAGCATTCTGCCGGACGCAGCTCGCTAGTTGGAATGAATTGATATCAATTAAATGTGAAGCATCAGGGATCGGATACTAGTACTTCAAGTTAAGACGAAGCCCTCGTGAATACTCGCAGTTGCCCAAGCGTGTATTACAGCCGATACTTGATGTATTGCTGGATGGACCAAGATTACGAGCAGCATCGTAAATCGAGCAAAACCTTAAACTGTACTATGCAGTTAGGTCATACAAATGAGAACAAGCAAGAGGGTTGCAATTTAGAGCACCTTGAGTCATTATTCACTCGGTTACGTGGATAACATGCGAGGTTCATGAATGGAGTTGGCCCGGGAGTTCAGCCGAAGGTCAACCGTCCACATACCACACTGGGTGGATCTATCGATGATTAGAAGGTCAGATTGACGAGACTATACAAGCCAAGGAAGTGCGGAGACGGTTGGATGACAAGATTGAACAACATGTAGGATGAGGGAGATCCTCGGGTTCATCAGCTTTCGAGTGCAGTGAAGTGCGAATGATGCCGATGAGTAACCACGTGCCCTCGAATTGAGAGCCAGAGAGCAGAGAAGGACGAAGTCAGGTGCTTCATGCGTACGTACACGGCCCAGATTGCCCAGATTGAGGGGGCTGCACAACAACTGGTAGTGGATTTTCGAAGCTGAAACGCGCGGGTGACACAACTTTGCACTGAATATGTACTTTAAAATTCCCCTAAATGATGTAAATGGAACAGTGGCATCGTTAGAAAAAGAGTTCATATCGTTTGTAATAATGATTCACCCGACGTCCATGTAATCGAAAGTTGTTTTCCTTCAGCGAATCGGATAGGATTACTAGGGATAACAGACCAGTTCCTGTCTCTTGCCGCGAGGTCCGATTTGATGTCGCGGAACACTTTGCAGCCCATCGCATTCTCCATAACCAAGAGTGGCACGAGTAAGGAAGTTCTGAACGTGCGGGGCAAACATGAAGCATGCATCAATGCAGTACTCAATATTTTGACCGTTATTGTGAGCCTGCCCGACGCAAAGAGAGAAAAGTTGTTGAGCTCTTGCGTACATAACGGTAACTAGACCAACGACTCACAGAAAATATTGCTGCCCAGTACGGAGTAGTATATTTGGGATCAGAGGAAGATGGTCCCGTCCCCAAAAGTACGCGAAACAGGACTTGTATCCCTCTCCCGCCGAGAAGAAGGACAGAATCTTCCACGATATTAGGACGAAGACGGTAATGTCGTTTATCGCAGCGGCAACGAAGCAGCTGACGCAATAGGTTTTCATCGTTCCAATTGTGCATCCTTCGCCTGGGCCTCTGACAGATGTAAAGGAGAACGGCATTGTGAAGCAGTTGCACACAACGAGCATCCAGCAAAGGAAGAAGAAGACTGTGGCCCTGCGGCCTCCGAAAAAAACAGCTCGAGCGCGGAATACGAATAGCAGAGACGTCGAACAGATGCTGACAATATACAAGGAGGTCTCTATTGGATTAAATCGACACGCTGGAACGATGCCGACTGCGGGATTGTTTAGTCATTTTCAAGAATATGAAGATTAGTAGACTCACAGGTGAACATAACAGAAGCGGTCGCCTGTATGACCGTTGATAATCTATACACGGACATTGCGAAGTTAGTTTGTCTATGCTCATAATAGCTCGCGTAGTATATCAACCTAGAAAGTAGGAAGGTGATGCTCGCTAGAGATAACTTAGAACCCATGAATAGTTCGATGTCTTGTGATATATGGATGATGATGTCCCACACAATAGCCTGTTAAACAATGCATTAAACATCGCCCGCTATATAACCCAGAGGTGAAAAGACTGACGCAGAGAGCAGCTACGTGAATGTATCGGTTGCTTGAACTAAGGGATTCTTCATGCATTGTTGAGAGAGAATCACCGTGCTTGGGATAGTTGAGATGCTTCGTACCGATGGGAAGCAGACAGGCTTATATGGTGATCGCTGTTCCGGATTTAAGGTGAACACGCGCGCAATTAAAGGGAGCACTGAGTTGGTCGCATCACCCATCCGTCGCTTGCGCATTCTCAAGGAAAAACTTTGTAGTACACGAGGCATGTTAACTCAGCATCACTGGCAGTGTGTCACTATCAATTGATCTCGGGGCTTGTTCTTACACCTGGTACGGAGTTTAGTACGATCGTCTTCCGAAAGGTAGTTGAGAAGGGGTCATCAAAGAACGAACGAAGGAAAGAAACAAGGCGCTTAGTTGAACTATATAAAGTCAACACAACGTGTTGTTCGGAAAGCACTGAAATCAAGTCCGGAAACGTCGCGCACCACATGTGAGACGGCTCCCTCGACTAGAACCACACCTCGAGGGCGATCTATTCCCTCGATAAATGATCGGGTTTAAGCCATATCCCCTTGGATGCTCTTCGGGGTAGCGTAAATATCTAAAATAAATCCGGACCTACAGTCATCAAAAGGACGATGGGTACATAAAATCCAACAAGGTATGGCTTACTACGAATTGTAAGATTTAGGCTCATCGGCAGAGTTTGGGTTCGCTGCAAACCGGAGATCTGCCGACCACCTACTGCACCGTGTGGGTACGTCGCCCACTAGAAGGCCCAGTTTGACGTCTCGGTACACCTTGCATGCCATTGAATTTCGGACGACGACGAATGGCATCAAGAACGAATAATTCGTTGGATTCGTGGAGGTCCTCGAGTGCATCAATATCATCATTATGATATTTGCGGCAATCGTGAAGCTTTAAGTTCACCAAGGTAAGTGGATGGTACACTGTAAAAATCATTGGCTAGAGACGAGGACGCACAAATAATATTGTTGGCCGCTCTGTAACAGAGTACCGGAGATTTTTGGTAATGCTTCTCGTCGGAGAAAAAAGTTCATCCGCGACCTTGTATCCAGGCCTTCTCCAATGAACGACAGTAAACGCCAGGAAATCGCGAGGAACACGACCGTGTCCTTTACCGTAGACGTAACTACGCAAGCTACACAATAAGGAGTTGTCTCGCTGATGGCACATGCTCCGTCGAATTGCCCGATGTCTTTCGAACGGAAAGCGAAAGGTGTGTATACACACGAAATGAGTACTAAGAGCCAGAGCACCAGGAAGCACAGGACCGGGAGTTTTGAGCCCATGTACACGGCCCGGGCACGGAACAAGAAGAGTGAGGAAGTCGAACAAGAGCTGGCAGCAAACAACCAGAGTTGGAACTCAAGGGTAGTTTGACACGGCTTTGCACTGAATACTAATGAAGAATGTTATTAGATTGATTAGATAGAGTAACACTGGCATACCTTGCAAAACAATCAGAGCTAATGCTTGGCCAAATGCCGATGACCTGTGGAATACGCCGAGTGAATGAGAGCGGTCAAGGTCTATTTTAAAGGACCAACCTCGATATAAAATAGAGTACAGATGATAACGATGGCTTATGCTTAAGGATGAGCTCAAGATCTTGGTCGGCATGAATGATTAGATCCCAAGAGATAGCCTATTTTAAAAAGAGGGAAATAATTATAATGGTGCCGAGGGAATGCTCGTTTGGATAACTTACAGAAAAAGAGGCAACGAGGAGATAACGACTCGACTGTAGTTGTTCTGCAGCTTGATTGATATCTAAATCCATTTGACACCAGAATCCAGAAGCAAATAAAGCGCAAGTATGTGACTTGACTACAAGCTTCGAGCGTTAAGAGCTACGTGCAGTTGTCAGTTTTCGAGACAAAGGCTTAAGAATCGCTGCACATCCTGCACTTACCGAAGCATTGGGCCTCATTCATCCGATTGCTTCGTATATTAATGCTTCACTGTCATTCATAACTTCAACCCCAGATTAGATTACGTCGAACTTGACTGCAGCATGGACTTCCAATTGCCACATCTATAGTATTCGCATGCATTGCCCGTAGCCTGAAACACCCGATAGACAATGCCTGTTGATGGAATATTCAGCTCTTTCCTATTGCCGTTAATGAAAACCTACGAATAGTGATTGACTCCTTATCTTGAATGCCTCGAGCAGTAAAGTTCCTAAAGGCCGACCCATGATGGTGTTACCATGTTGGTACATATTGCTTGACTCGTAGTGATAAGAAACTTTTGGAAGAGCTGTGAAAACAGTTCTGTTGAGAAGACCGGTGAACGACCCGTGCTCGTCGTGGTCAACTTCAAGTTGAGTGGCATCATGATTATTGATTGGTAAGCGAGAAATCGTTCGTTTCGGACGCCAGTCGGCAGCGCTGAGGGACGACAAAATATCGTCTTTTCTTTATTTCCCTTGCTCATATCTTTATATTTCGAAATGCGCGTATGAAGTTGGATCTTTAGTGGAAGGTCTTTCCAGGCGTTGCATTTATCAGTTAATGAAGAATACTCACGAGTTTTTATATTTTAGCCAAGAATAACCACTTTCACGTACTTCCAGCTTGAACCCGGGCGAACGGAACGTCCTCAGACTCGGGAGGGTTGGGCACATGATGCGAAGGGGAGAATCGTGTCTGTCGGCTTTGCTGCTTCGGACTGCCATGTCGCTCTCAGGCTTTGGGTTTACTGCGCAACCTATCATCGAGCAGAACTCGGAGGATCACGCACGAATTGTATCATACTCGTACACACCACACTCCAGCCAACTGTTTGGTAGGAAGGTAGTATGGATGCTGCTAGACGGATGCTGCACGCGATACCTACCTCGACCTCTTGTCATACCTAGTGGTATTCTCCCAGGAGATGGTGTCATTCAGCGGTCACCTGGCGCAAGTTCACGTATTTCCTCAACATAACGCCGATTCTCAGAGCGTTTATAATAAATGACACGAAGTTGGAGAACTTCAAGCCCTCCTGGATTTCGTGTTAACTTTCAGACCATCGACCATGGCACCTGTAGCGACCGATCCCGACCGCAGCAACACCACAAGTACCGGCACGACCATCCAAGCGTTGAAGTCCAAACTCGTCAAGTCCGAGGACGATACGGCCTTCAATCCGTTCTATTCGCCCCCGGATGCCGACGATGGGAACGACGATTATGAATATGCTCAGTACAAGGTGCGTGTCTTGTAGTAATAAGCCGAGTACATCGTAATTAACGATTGCCTTTTGTTTCATCAGCCGTCCTTCCCAAAAGTAGACTGGGCACCGCTTGAGTATTTTGATGTCGTGGACCGTGCAAGCTTCGCAGATCCGGAGAAACATGCTCTTCTCTCAGCAGCAACCAAGGTTACCCAGCTTACCCCGGCCATCGGTACGGAAATCGAGGGGATCGACCTTCGCCAGCTTTCAGACCAGCAGAAGGACGAGCTGTGAGCTTATCAATGACCTATCAGTTTATGCGTGACTGAACTCGAACAATCTTATAAGCTCGTTACTCATTGCTGAAAGAGGCGTTGTCTGTGAGTAGAATCTACCGTCTGCCTTTGGAAGAGGGTATCTAACTATCGCATAGTCTTTCGGAATCAGCCTATCAACGTTCATGAACAGCTTGAACTTGGTCGTCACTGGGGAAAGTTGCACAAACACGCGACTACTCCAGTCCCTCGGGAGCCCGGCCTCGAAGAAGTTCATCGTAAGGCTTTCAACAACATTACTAAGGATGATCAATAATGACGAGTCATTGTTTAGTTGTTTATAATGATGCTTCAAGGCGACCGGACCCGACTGCTTTCTCCAAATTAGAGCTCTGGCACACAGATGTTTCATACGAACTTCAACCCCCCAGTACGACATCGCTGAAGGGCATCACAATCCCTCCTTATGGCGGTGATACACTCTGGAGCTCCGGGTTCGTATACCGTCGTGGGTCCTATTTTCTCAGAGTTCGCTGATACTTGGAATACAGCTATGCACTCTACTCGTCGCTGAGTCCGGGCTTGCAAGCGTATCTAGAGGGTCTGACTGCCGTACACAGCGCTGTGGCGCAAGCGCAAGGCTCGCGTGCCGCTGGGACTCATGTGCGTCGGCAAGAAATTGAGACCATTCATCCCATTGTTCGGGTTCATCCTGTGACAGGATGGAAGAGTATATATGTCAATCCTGGTGCGGTCTTCCTTCGATGTCATTACTCGACCCTCGTCTGACTCCGTTATTCAACGTGTCTTTCATAATAACAGGATTTACTCGTCGTATCGTTGGTGTCCCTAAGGCGGAGTCGGACGCAATCCTCCAATTCCTCTTCCATCAAATCTCGGACAACCCGGATTTCCAAGTACGCTTCCGGTGGGAAAGGGACTCTATCGCCTTCTGGGACAATAGGGTGAGTATTCTTCTCTAAAACTTTCCTTCGGCAGTTCGCTCATGTAATTCGAACATACATAGGTGGTAACGCACTCCGCTACTTTCGACTTCTGGCCGCATCGCCGACACGCTCTGCGCGTCACGCCGCACGGAGAGAAACCCTTGAGCGTTGCAGACTACGAGAGCAAGACCGGGAAGCAAGCGAAAGACCGCCAGAAGGAGATTTGGAAACAGCTAGGCGTAGACGACCCTCTGGAGAAGTACAGGAAATCCAACGCTGACGTTAACCGACCGAAGGGTTACAACGACTGAGATAACTCGTAGTATCAAATATAATTAAATGTATACGTTGCCGTTTGACACAGAACCTTTTACCATATCTCAGCGAGCTGTGAAAAGCAGGAAAAAAGGGGGAGAGTCCAATTTGTTTGTTTTCTGATTCAAGTTCGTTTAACGCGAAGTAGTTCCCTTACTCCCATCGGGAGAATAGGGCACTGTATCCCCTAAATTGCCGTGGGACGTTCTGCCACCTTTCGCCGAGGTTGCTCCGTTTACCTTTGCTTACGTCAATATTTCCGAATGTAGGAATAGTAAGGCTTTGCAGGCGAATATTCTCTGTTTACCTTTTCCATAGTCACCATCGTTCAGTTCTCTTCTTATGCCGTTCAAGGCGTCGAGGTTAATATACATCTGCCCAAACGGAAGACACATCCAAGTGACAGTAGCTTGAAGACAGAATCCCTGGAATGACGTGCAGAAAATATAAGGTGTATTCGTGCTTCCTATTAAGCACCACCCTTTCGTTCTGGAGTAGATTGATCTTGAATGCAGCTCTCTCGATCAAAGGGGACGCGTGAAATAGACTCAAGTTCAGCGCGAGTGAATATGTACTACACGTAGGGTGCGTTTAGAACTGCATTATTCACACGTATGTTACTCAGCCTTTCTTAGAATCTCTTAGGGGCACGCAAATGAGGTTGCGGGTGTGGGTGATGATCGTTACTCCCGCAAAAAAAAAAAAAAAAAAAAAAAACATTTCTCGCCCACTTAAGGGAGGATGGGGATAAAAAATGCGCCAGCCTTGGGGGGATAACCAGCACCCAAGTTTAGACCCGTTTGGATCTTGCTGCTCGCAAAAAAACTCCCGGTAGCGAGGATTTGACTCGCTCCACCACCATCCAGAATCCTAATTCTAACTCAACTCTACGCATGTTTCCCCGCCGCACAGGCCGGCTGCCCGTTGAAGGTACAGCCAGTCAGCGCATTACCGCAGAACCGGGCATGCAAACGCGGCCTGGGCATACGAGGTGGCCGCTGAACTCGTCGTCCCAGCGGCCGTCCGAAGACCTAATTCTACACGCATGTTTCCCCGCCACAGAGACCGCCTCCCCCAGGAGGTTCGGCACTCTGCACTTCCACGAAAACCGGGCATGCAGACGCGGCTTGGGAGTACGGGGTGGCCGCCGGTCGCGGGTGTGTGTTGCCCCGCATGGTGACCGACGGCCGTCTTCCATCACGCTTTCCGCGGTGCAGAGGGTAGCATTGCTACGACCATGACGGCGTACAGGCATGACGTGCACGGTGGCTGAAGTACACAGGATATACTGTGGGCAGGCTAGCAAGGAAAGTACGAGCACACCGATGTCGAGCGTGGTGGTATGACTCGGTGACTCGACTACCTGTTGGCAGGGCTTTTGGTGGAAGGACGCTGAAGGACGAGTACCGACATGCTGGATGCTGGAGTCGGTGGCTGGAAGTCGACGATGGGGGGAAGCCAAGAAGTGGCATTGCTGCGACCATGACGGTGTACAGGCATGACGTGCACGATGGCTGAAGTACCCAGGAGGTGTTATGGACAGGCCCCGGGGAGAGTACGAACACACCGATGTCGAGAGTGGTGGTGAGACTCTGTGGAACGACTACCCGTCGAAGGCATGCTGGCGGAAGAAGTTGACGGTGGTAGAGGTAGGAGGCCAAGAGGAGGTGGTGCTTCGACACCCAGCCATCGACTCCTTTATACCATCTGAATTTGTGGCGAACAAACAGACGCTTTGGGCTTGTTATTTTGTTCTGGACGGGTGTGGTGCAGTGCATATAAAGGTCGGAGGAGAACGGATAATCGCCGGTGCTTGCCACCTATGTGTCTGTCCAGCCTCAAATCCAATTCGAGAGGGAGGTCCGACTCACCAGAAGCTGGCAGTGACACCAAAGACAGAAGTGTGTAACACAGTTCGATTTTAACCAGGCAAACATTATGTTCCGTCAACTCTTGATCAGGTTGCGATGTACTACATTGTCTTCTATTTACTTCCGTTAGTCCAATTCGTACAGTGCCTACAAATTCTCCGTCTATTCGTAAACGATGCTCACCGTGACAATGCCGCTGTGTGATACATCTACAGGGTATCATAATCAGAACAGTTATTATGAAGGGAGAGCCATCACTGTCCACACCCGATCACTCACTTTGAGCAAACCAGATGTTCACAAGAAGAAAAAACTGGCCGTCACTTCCCAACTCCTGATTGATAGGAAGCACTACTTCAATAGACTGGGCTTTCTCGAGAGGAGGCTCAGGATGGCGCATATCAATCATGTGGGTGTGGTAATAGAGCAAAATACAGGGTGTTGTCGCAAGTTGGGTTTGCGCAAGTAACCACTGGCAGTAAGTGAATCAGCATTGCCCCCGCGGTGCACCGGAAAGCATTTGCAGTCAGCCTCCACGCAAGAGAGACTGAGTTCCACAGACATTGACCCGAGCGGAACGCACCGCAGTCAAAAGCCTGCGAAACTATGTCAACACTCCGAAAGCACTGGCATCAAATTTTGAAACACTCATTAACACCGAAGCTTGCTAACGAGTCCGAGTTGTTGAATATCTTTACTACACTTCCCACCCTCAGCTTAAGTGCAGTCGTCGACCAGTGTTATAGCAACGAGCACCATGTCTGTCATCTTTAAACTGATTTGAGTATCCAAATAAACGGAAGAAAGTATTGAACAAGAGCGAAGCTGCCGCTAAAACAAATCAAGGCTTTCAGTTTCACCTTCATGTACGAACTTCGCAAAGCCTTATTCGCAACATGAAATAGAGTTGCCGCAGCAATATTTACTAGGAGGATATACCCGAAGGCTCAGGGTGATTATCTCTCTCTGTAGATTGAATGATTAAAACAAGAGATAAGGAAGCCTTGGGCTTCCCATGAGTCTGGATTCGAGAGTAAAGAGTTAAGGGCATGAGTCACTGGCAAGTGTTCTTCATCACGATACTTTCACTTTCTCATCGAATGGGGAGTAAGGGATCTGCCGGCGAAGCTCGGCCCGTTCTCTAGTAGTACGTAATTCAAATAACTCAGTGGCAGCTTTGACCGCGACCGTCCGACAGTGGCATTGGACATACGTTGTGCTGGGCTCACAAAGACTATTTTGTCCTCCAAAGTCTTCTTTCCGACAGACAGGCTCCTTCACCCTTCAAATCAGAATATCAATCAGAAGTAATCTAGAACTATCAGAGCGTCATCGTAGTACGTAGTACGGTATGTCAAACATCACATCTATGTAGCCCGGTTTTTGAATTTAACCTCTACAGAAGTCTAGGCAGCAACTGATGGTGTCATATAGAGGGCATCTTACGCGAGTGTAGTGTACACATCGAATGGCAAATTCAGAGATAAATGGCATAACGAAGGTAAATCGATTTCACTACCTCATACCTCTGGCTGTTCGGAACTCATGCGTATGAAGTTGCTCTATAAAGTTCAAACCCCAAAGTCTCATTTGTTGAATGACTCTCATAGCACCTCGGACTCTCGCTCTCGATCGCGACCGTAATGTCTCAATGACACAGGAGACGCCCCCGATCACAAAGTCTGAGAGCAGAAAGGTTATGGAGGGGCCCGAGAACGATGACTATGAATATTCGCAATACAAGGTATGCCCTTCTTACTATCAGCCAAGCATCTTGTCTGACATCTTCAACACAACTTCATGATCAGCCTTCCTTCCCGAACGTAGATTGGACACCACTTGAATACTTTGATGTCGTGGACCGCGGACACTTCGCAGACCCAGAGAAACGCGCACTGCTTACAGCAGCGACAAAAGTTGCTCACCTTACCCCGGCAATTGGGACGGAAATTGAAGGCATCGATCTTCGGCAGCTCTCGGACCAACAGAAGGATGAACTGTGAGCAGAACAACAGCCTAAAGATCTAAATTGAACGAACCCCGGTTATTCCTTGAAGGGCCTTGCTCGTCGCTGAAAGAGGTGTCGTCTGTGAGTAGAACTCGTTGACTATTACCGTTAGAAAGCATGGGATTAACAAGCGTGAAGTCTTTCGGAGACAGCCTATTAGCATTTATGAGCAACTTGAACTTGGCCGCCACTGGGGGCATCTGCACAAACATGCGACTGGTCCCGTTCCCCAGAAACTCGGTCTTGAAGAAGTCCATCGTAAGTCGCTCGGTCCTCTGATGGAAGGAAAATTCATTGATGGGTGGACTACCAGTTCTCTACCATGATGCGTCGCATCGACCAAACCCTGCCACTTCCTCGCATCTAGCCCAACAATGGCATTCGGATGTCACGTACGAGCTGCAGCCTCCGAGCATAACGTCGCTCAAGGGTATCACGATTCCCCCATACGGGGGCGATACACTCTGGAGTTCTGGGTACTTATACTCGCCAATTTTTCTTACTAGAAGGAATGGGCAACTAAAAATCGGAAACCACAAGATATGCACTCTACTCTTCGTTGAGTCCCGGATTGCAGGCTTATCTGGAAGGTCTAAATGTCGTCCATAGCGGCGCAGCACAAACTCAAATTTCGCGTGCCGCTGGGACACATATCCGTCGGCCGGAAATCGAGACAATTCATCCTATTGTTCGCGTTCATCCTGTTACAGGATGGAAGAGCATATATGTCGATCCCGGTGCGTCATCACCCCAACGCTGTGCACTGAAGTCGGCTGAACTGTCTTCATATTTTACATCAGGTTTCTCTCGCCGCATCGTCGGAGTTCCCAAGGCAGAGTCTGATGCAATTCTGCACTTCCTCTTTCGCCAAATCTCGGATAACCCGGATTTCCAAGTGCGCTTTCGGTGGGAAACGGACTCTGTCGCAATTTATGATAATAGAGTGAGTCCTCGGCCTCCGGTCGACACACGACGCATATTTACTAAGAGCCGTAATGTTTCGCGAATGCAGGTTGTATCTCACACCACGGCCTTCGACTTTTGGCCATATCGCCGGCACGCTCTGCGTGTCACACCGCACGGCGAGAAGCCTCTGAGCGTAGCGGAATACGAGCGCTCTACCGGGAAACAGGCGAAAGACCGCCAGAAGGCTACTCGCTTTAGGTGACCCCTTGCAAAAGCACAGAAAGGTCAATGCGGACAGTAAACGACCGATGGGCTAAAACGACTAAGTATGTTTACTGAGGCGGCATAGATAGACTATACAAATTCATTTATCTTTCATTTGGTTCTGTGCGTACGTACTAGTACGTGATGGATAGACTACTACAAGTAAATACAACAACATTTTGGACGCTTCTCACCGTCAAGAGTGCGCATAATTAAAGATATATCTATGAACTACAATTACGATGTTATGAAATGTGACCGAACTGAGACCGAGATGAATGTGAAGTACCATAATTAGAGTCAGAATAGATTCGTGATCGTTTTTCCCTAAGCCGAATGCCACAAAATAAAACAAGGAGTAAAGCGAGAGAAAGCGAGCAGATCGTACAGAATTTTTTGAGGGCAGTTAGAAATGCAAAGTCAAGACAGTATGAGAAGGAGGCTCGCAATGAAATCCATAGTAATGGAGCCAAGCAAATCAGCAAATTTTGACGAATAAGAACTTCCACTGCGCGCAATTTGGAATAGACGATTTACATAGGCGGGCCGTTGCCCAGCTCATTCCCGATTTTCTGAGCAGTAGCCAGCCCAAGAGGCGCCAAGGCCTCGCGCCAGGCGTGCACTCTCCTACGGCCAGCGAAGATCTTTGCGCTCCGAGCGCCCGTCTCACCCTCGGGGCCAAACACATACACCTTGTCCGACTCCGAAATCGAGATCGGCGGGGGCTGCTGTGGCCCGTACAGTCCTGCCCCCGGATGAAGATGATGTTGGTGGTGCTGATGGTGCGCATGTTGTTGTTGTTGCTGTTGCAGGTGGTGTTGTGGGTGGTGTTGGTGGTGATGCGAGCGGAAGAATGGATTTGCGTTGAGCTCTCCGAACAGAGAACCTGTGTGAGAGAATGAGCTTGAGCGTGAAGATGCGGGGGATACAGCCGGTGGGAGGCCTGGAGGCGGGAGATCGCCAGCAGTCGGTGCGTGTCCGTGGTAGTGACTCGCCAGACTTGAGACCGGAGAGAGCATCGGAGTCGCGAAGATACCCTTGTCGGTCATGTTTGCAACAGCAGCAGGGGGCTGGGGGGTCAGCGGGTCCCATGGATCTTCTCCATACGCAAAAGTTAGCCAGCGTTCCTGCATCACTTGTCGTACCTTCACGCGATCCCAGTTAACTTCGTCGTTCATTTCCTGCGAGAACTCTGGGTCGACTGGGAAAGGGATGTTCCCGAAGAGGTAAAGTAAGTCCACCCCGTGGTGCGGTGTACCTGTGTACGGTGATGCTTGGTCGAAGACATAACGATACACGTATGGAGCGTGCAATAAGCGCTTACGCCCACGACCGTCGACGAGTGTCGTCTCTGAGTCGGACGATTCCGAAGTCAAAGCAGAGCTGTCAGATTCGGAGTCAGATTCGGAGACAACTGCCAGATGACCATTGGCTGTGTGCAGTTTATGTTCTTCGAAAACGAATGCAGAGTCGGCAGCGCAGCGTGCGGCGACATCTACAGGCCACGCGAAAGCAACGTCGTTCATCAGTTCCATGACACGTTCAGCAAGTTCTGACTCGCTGTCGTCGCTGCCGCTGCTGTCCGACTCCTCGTCGTCATCATCAGCGATTGCGGAGGTCGAACGACGCGAAGAGTCACGATCTCGTGTCGGGGAATTCGTACCGGTACCCTTCTCAGCGTCGACAATTTCGTAGGCGCGCATGAGCGCATCTGCCCGTCGCACAGATTGAACAATAGCCCGAGCTCGGCGAGAAACGGCGTCGGCACCCCACATTCGAGCTGGAGTCGCCCAGAGAACGCTCTCACACGCGACGTCACCAATGACCACATCCTGTCGCCGCCTCACTTTTTCATCAGATCCTTGATAGACCGGTAGTGTGAGAGTCCTCCAGTCTTTCCGGAGAAACACGCCGTCGTCCACGGGCCGAACACGTTCACCCGTCAGCTCGACAATTTTCTGCGCTGGCACCGCGCGCAGTTCTTCAATGGTTTTCGCACCAATAGTAGACATGATACGATGGAGAAGTTGACCAGAAGTTCCGATGTCTTGCACGACACTCGATGACGGGACCAACGCTCCGGACTGTAGAATCGCACGGTGAAAAAGCGGTCCGGAATACGGTTCTCTGTTCCCTTCCTCAGAGTCTGAATCGCTTTCAGAGTTTGAAGGAGCGGTGACGTCGATATAGTTAGCTGTCGACAAGAGATGGGAGTGGATATCCGCAGCACCCCATGACGAACCAAATAATGTCACATTCAGAGGGTCGCCTCCAAAGCCCCCAATGTATTTTCGAATCCAATGCAGAGCAGTGCGCTGGTCGTGGAGGCCTACAAGAATTTCGGAAGTTAGAACCAATTTGGGAGATGATTTTAATTTGTGAACTAAAGCCTGATAAAACTTGTCCAAACGCTAAGAAGAAAGGAAGCGGAAGATCGAAGAAGAGCTACGAAAAACCCAGAAAATAGAAGTGGCCCCACATACCATAGTTGCCGACGCCCTCTTCTCCAGCTGCGTTGTTGTCCTCACGCAAGAGGTCACTGGCGCCAAAGCCGAAGAGGCCCAGACGGAAACTAAGATAGGTTCGGAGTCAGTCACGGCATTAACGAGTTTGCAAATCAACCGCATCAAAATCGGGGAAACAGAGGGATCGACCATAGTACAAGCACAAATATACGCACTTGAGAGCAACAGCGACAATAGGCTTCCCAATCTCGATACTCTTTTTCACCAATGCACCCATATCCCAAACCCATTCGTTACCTGAGCCAGTGACGTTGCCACCCCCATGGATCCAGACCATGACTGGCATGGGTTCGTCAGAAAGCAGCGAAGAAGGCGCAGGAACTGTGATGGTAAGGTTGCAGCATTCGAACTCGTCTGCTGGTGGCGTATAGGGCTGGACCGGGACAAGCTCAGACGGAAGGCCATAAAGGCGCGTCGCCATCCAGCGATTCTTGATTTGAGGACAAATAGGTCTGCATACAGTCGCGGTTATGACGTGACAAAAGTTTGGACAGCACTTGTGACGTACCCAAATTTTGTTGCGTCTGTTGTCGCCGCATATTTGTCGAACAGAACGGAGCGGCGAAAGCGGAAAGGAACATTTGCATATTTTATTCCGCGAAACTGGTGGACTTCTGCGGTCGGGGCCGAGACATAGTGTTGAACACCAACGAATGATGTATGCAAGGTCGGATGCAATAGCTCAACAGGCGGGCCATCGACGAGAACGGAACGCTCCGTCGGCGACGTTTCTGATGGCGTGCTGGAGTCGAACGCGTCGTCAAAAGCGTCGGTGAACGCGATGTCGTCCGAGGCGGAATCGTCAGGTACAGCGACCATAGTGTTTCGAGTGCGGGGGCGGGGCACGGACGTGTGTATGCTACTTCGTCGAGCTGAGGAGTCGACGGCTATAGAACTGAGTGGAAGGGGTGAAAGTCGTCACCAGCATGGTGGCAGTCCATAAGTACTTTCTCCAACCGTCACCGACCTCCAACAAACTCGCTGCCATCGCCCAAACAGGCAACTCTGTATTCCGGGAGAAGCTCGCGCACGTGCAAAGCGGCGATACCCGCTTAGTCGGTGCCCTACACTACGTTTGAGTTGTTCCGTCGACGTAATGCAAGCCCCAGGGAAGTTAAGTCTGGTGAGGCCCTCGACGTAAACCCGTTAACATACTGGAGCTTTTGAAGAGCAGAAAGCAGGACAATGCGTTGGGTCGTCCGTCCGTACCGAATGCCGCCAGACGTGTGAGGCCAGAAGGAGCAGGCTCAGACCCAGAAGTCCAGAACGCAGAGGGTAGGGTAGCCAGATGATCAACATTTAGCCGAGGAAAAGCTTGGCTAATGAGCAGGGGGCAATTCAAAGTGACTTCAACAATTGGAGCGAATATTGCGAAGGCCCAGACGAGCAACAGTGATGTCACGCTCGTACTGGCAGCAAATAAATAGCTTCAGCGTCAGCGCTCAGCTTTGGTCCGTTGAATGATGTACCCATCCCCTTCAGAACGGTCTTTCGATTTGTGGTCTATCCAGAACCTAAGATATAACACTCGACTTCGGCCTATCAATATCCAGAGTCGTCAGATCGGTAGCTGTAAGAATTCGAAAGGCCACAATACAAGGCGAGTGTCCGGGGCTCCGTGTTCGCGGGTTTATGATGTACAGTGTTCAGCTTTGAAGACGTACAGGAGTACAGATGGTGTCCGAATGTAGACGGTCATATTGTGAAGGGAAGGAGGACGACGCGCGGGTCTTTGTATTCGCGTCGAGAGTTGCAACGGTTTATCTCACGACGCCATCGATTGTTCTCGTTTATCGATAACAACACATAAGGCTAGTTTGATCCTCGCCGTGTGAGTCAGGAAGGGAAGACGTTGCATAAAAGGGGTGATAGAGGGTGATAGACCTTTTGATCATGGATGACCATAGGCTATTTGCCCAAGCCAACTCTACGCCCAGAGTTAGCCAACCAGACAGCAGATTCTCTGTCGGCCAATGAAAGTTGGTTTGAGGTATGTTTGTCGGGAGGTTTCAATTTAAAAGCGTACATCATGCTGTGTGGCTCATTAGACTCGGCAGACCTTGAGAACTCCTTCATCCAGGGAGCAATTAACATCTGCATAAGTATGTGAATGAGCTTGAAGGGCGAGACATACCGGTCAATACACATTTCACGGTCCACGACTAAGCTTCATGTTATGCATGACATCCCCATCCCCACATCAATGTTACAACAAACCCAACGTCTCCCGGGCCATTAACATTGGCAACGTTTTGCCGCCTACCCTAGAAAGACCTTTAGCGATGCTAGATTCTAACAGCTTTCTAATTCTGTCTAATAGTATGACATACCATAAAGCTTTTTTATCACTACATGTATGTATGCAGTCAAATACCCAAGTGTAGCTTGAGCTCTGAGGAGGACGGTGTGAGACTAAGGGAGCAAAACACTGTTATGATTCATCGTGGTCAGGATGCATGCCAGTGTAAGAAGAGATACATAAACAGAAAAAATGCTCGCGACGCGTCACGTAAACATAAGTAAACATCACGTGCATGAAGGCCCCGGACCCGAACCCGGGAGCGGACTCGGAGACTCGGTGTCGGACGCCGGCACTGCCGGTGCCTCAAAGTTCAAACACTTAACTTATTACACTCGTTGACCATTCGTTATATATTGTATTCTAGATAGCTCTTTTATAAAGGCGACTGGGCCGACTCTATTCTCTCTACTAGCCAGCACGGCCTATACGAAGACAGTGGACGGGGAGGACCTTAACAACGAGCGGGACAATTGTACGACGTCGCGGCCGAGCTCCCTACTAAACACTGGCGGCACGGGAGGATTGAAGTTAAGGAGCTCTGGGGATTTAGCCAACTTTAGTATCCGGGGAGACTGTCAGTGGGTAAATAGTACGTAAACTTCTTTGTCGTCTTGCTCTAACTTCTACTTCAGCCCTTTGTACTTGACTTCAATAGTTACAACTCTTATGGCCGTTACTCCAATTGCTCAGAATCTCGTCGTAGAGCTTTTGTCGGCCATATTCTTGGGCTGTCTGCCAGAAGATGGTGTAACTCGAGTCCGACGAAAGGAGGTGCCGTTGAACGTCAGCCACGTTTGTCGACACTGGCGATACGTTTCGCTCTCCACACGTCGTCTGTGGACAAGCTTAAGCTTACTCTGCGCAACTAATAGTGAATTCGTATTCGAGCACGCACTTCCGACACTCCGGGCCTTTCTCCAGAGGAGTGGAAGTGCCGATTTTCACTTCAAGATCAATTGCGCAGAAAACGGTGTCCATTTCATGTATTTAGCCCCAAACACTTCCTTCGCCTGGCCCTCTACGGAAGTACTATTCCGAGAACTTGAACGCGAAAGCGAACGGATAAAAGGCCTCACTCTCACAGTACCACAGGCGCTCGATGCATTGGAGTTTTCGATCCACACGTTACCTGCACTGGATCATCTGTCCTTGCAATTATTCACCGACATGCCATTCCATCGTCCAATACTATATAAAGCGTTCTGGACGGTCGTGTCTCGTCTTAAATCTTTGGAATTCAATTGTGCGGTGTCCTTCGAGTATAACCCAGGCGATATCCAGATCTCAACACTAAAATACCTGGCTTTCCATTCTTGCAGTACTCGGACCCTACTTCAAATCCTTAGTTGCTGTCCCGCGCTTGAGTCGTTGTATTTCAACCCAGCTGGGTACTCGGACTTCATTTCAAGTGTTGCAGACATTGACGAAGAAAGGCGATTTCCGTCCATCAAATTTTTAGAAGTGGCGAATTACGATGGGACGAGTCCTCATCTACTTCGTCTGTTTCTTACACTTGCGCGACTTCCCAACCTCCGACGTCTCATTATGCGATCTTCTGACCGTCTCGAGCCGAATCTCGAACCGTTTATAGCTGCATCCCACCCTCCCCTCGAGGAACTGAGCTTGATCAACATCGAGCCTTTGTACGATGAAGGACCTCTCGTCCGTATCCTGAAACTGCTCCCGGATCTCAAAAAGCTGCGAATCAGACTCCATCAAGCAGTCGTGAGGGCGCTTGTCCTATTTGACGCAGGAGACAAAGGCATATGTCCTTTGTTGGAGGAAGTCACATTCGACATCAAGGACATGATATTCGAAGAATCTGTTCAAACGTGGACCGCTACGGAGGATATGATACGCTCCCGATGGGAGATGCCAAAGGACCGTCTCTCCATGGCTTCAAAATCTAGGACATCGATATCCACCCACAATGTCGTAGCTCTGGGCCACACAAGGAATTTACGGAGGATAAACTTGCCGGATATCAAGGAAGAGCATTGGAAAAGGCATCAGCTTTATAGATGCATCAAAGACTGCCAGCGTCAAGGTCTAGTTGTCAGTTTTCGGGACGATTGGCCATGATAATGGCGTTAAGTTAACGTGAGGTGCGGGTTCAGTAATTTACAATGAAATAGACATTCGAATATGTCGGTACTACACACATTTTCTTATCATCTGTGTCCTTATTATTTGACTTTCTCATCTAATGCCAACGTACTCGTACGTGGCCCAAATCTTAACCATTTTGGACCTACCAAACTTGAACTCTTTCTTGTCAGGACGAGATTCACTGAGAAACTCGGAGTCAAGGACATCGTAGCCCGGGTTCTGAAGTTGGGAGTGTCTAGTCGCAGCGAAAAGGCGACTGAATGCCAAACTCAGCGGGCTAAGAGTACACGAATTCTTTGTTCGACTTCAAGTGAAAGATGGGATATTAACAACTGGACTTTTGTCTTGGATTTTGTATCTCGCTCTCGCGAATGTCTGGGAGACCGTGGTTTTCTCTGGCCCGAGACTTCTTTCCCTCTGTCGAATGCCAGGTGTCTGTCTTATTATTCATTCCAGTTGATAATTTTCGGGTCTGTCTGATCTCCGTCTGTGGAGGGTCGAATGGAATAGTGAGAGCTAAAAATGTATTGTATGGGCCGATCGCGTGCCTGAGACTTCCTCGGAAGTCCCCATTGTCTCCGAATGTGCTCAACAACTCTCGAGATACTTACATCATACTAATTTACAACAGATCATTAAGGATAGATAACATATTACTAACGATAAATCGAAGGAGGATGGAAAAGGAGTACCTATCTACCCTCATCTCCTCGTACCCCAAGCCACTCTCGGCGACTTGTAACTCTCCCTTTGTAGTAGAGCTGGATTTGGCTCGACCACAAGAACACGCTCAATGCGAACGTGGACGTCGAGTGGGATAACTGTTGCAGTTTCACCTCCGGACATAGAAGAGGCTGTCGCGGTACCATCGTTACTGTTACACTGAAGATGCTGCCCTTCGATATCCCGAGAGTCGCATGTTCTGTAGCAGCCCCCTTCCGTATCGCCAACGCTAGTGATGTGAAGCACGGACGACTTAGAGGACCGTGATTTGTGCGTACGCGTCGTTTCAAACTGGGAACGCAAGGCATCATTGATCTCGCGAGATGTGTCTAGGGTCCGAGAGGTTATGTGTTGTGCGGTGTCGGTTATGTATGTCTGACTGTCTCGGCTATCGGCATAACCTAGAGAGAGATTTTTTCCATGCGAGGGGATTTGGAAATTTAAAATCGACATGCGTAAGAAAACAAATCAAGCACACCTCTTTGGAGAATGAGGATGCGCTGGCTCATTATAAAAATGATGACGTATCCTAACGAGGCCCTGGAGACACATGATGCATCAGAGGGAGAAACTGAGATCTAAATTTCAACGATGAACTGTACGTACGCAGAAGACTTCAGAGGCCAATGTACCCATACAGGATAAGTGTGCGTAAGGGTCGGTAGGATTTTTTATAAACTTACCTGGGCTGACGTGTTCGCGCTACGATATAGAACTAGATTATAGATGTTTGCAGCTACACAAGGATTAATTACGCTGAGGAAGACGGACAACCGGTGTCGCGATAAATTTACCTGTAAGAGCGGCAAAGTAGCCGAGACCCTCATAAATGAGCCTGTCAAATGCAAAAGAGTCAGGCCTTCTTCTCCCGCGGTACATTAAAGATAGATCGCGTACCGGTGGATGAAGTGTGGGATTCTTATTGCAGAGTTAGTGACTAGATGTACGAAAGCGAGAAGGAGATCAATACGTACCTCGAGCTATTCGCTCTGTAGGACCATAGGTAAACAGACGACACAATTATAGCAATGAGGTCGAAGATCATAGTGACAGCGTAGTTAATCCAGGCCACTCGGAAGCCCGGCGGATTGCCGGTCGTACAACTGTAAGGATAAGGAGGACGGCTTAGCTTGACAGTTAGGAGTATATCCACAAGTAGACTGACTTATGCTAGGAAACGTAGGTTCATCATTTAATTAATTTTGAAATTTTCATGTTTTAATGTTGCAGCGTACGGTTCTCGAGTCTTGCAATGCTGCAAAGAAAGTCCTTTCAGCAATGAATTATGGGAGTGAGATAGATAAGGCTGAAGCGCACGTATTCTGTGATTAATGTTCGCGAAGAACTCAAGCTAGTCTCCAGAGGATTTATCAGAAAACGCAACAGGGGGAAGCGAGTAATACATTTATCACTCACAGATACGGAAATTAATAGCATCGATATCATAAGATAAGCCACTTTGCGCGATCCACGAGATATGGCATATGTCCTACAAAAGAGTAAGTGGATGAGACAGCACATCTGATCTGACGCACCTCATTGCCAGAATAAGCTGCGACACAATCGTTTGAAGGACTATGGCGCACGGGTAGGCTAAGTGAGTCTGTTACTGGAAGACATCAAGAGTTACAACACCTTTAAATATGGGAGACACGAACATAAAGTGTCGGCAAGCTCTTGCTGTGAAGGTTCCAAAGAAGCCAATGTTGCTGATGATGATCACAATGATACTGAGATATCTATCAGAAAAGTGTGAGATGAATCAAACGACGTTGCCAATGTGATGTGTGCAAACCGTATTAATACGAAGAGCACAAATTTCTGGCTAGTGCAAATTCGTTAAAGAGTCGAGCTCGCTGTCGCGACGCAGTTCGAACCTAATTCCCTTCTTTTGTATCTGCGAACGAATAAACCGATATTCGTCCGGGACAGTAAGAAGATATCTATGAAGACTATCAGTTCTCATATCTCGAAGCAATATAAGATCAAACACTCGCTCGTACGCCCCAACGGCTATAGCTGCAACTCTGAGGAACCCGGCATCGAGATAGTCAAAAGGAACTGTAATCTGCCTGGAACTCATTCGAGAGCTTGTACTTGAAGAATCAGGAATGTTATGTCGCGTTGAAGGCCGCAAACAGCTACGGGGGGAAGGAGGAGGAGGAGGAGGTGATGAAGTTAAGAGGAGGAACAGCTCGCGAAGTTTAAGCGTATGTATATAGTAGCCTGATGAAACAACTGCCAGTGAAAGCAGGGTCAGTGGGGACAGCCTAAAATGAATGAATCTAACTCAGCATGTACTTAGGTGATTGGCATGGCCGATAATTTTAGGTAGGTACCAAAGAAGGATAGAATATATGTTGTAACCGTAGTCAGCTCATTTTCTGGCTTAGATACTGTACTATGTACAACGCATGAGCGTCGGGATCGGATCAGAACGACTTCAAGTTGCGCCTTTCTATATCCACCATTCTTGTGACTACAGTCGATGCTATTGAGGAGGAGCGAGCTTGGCGGCGCGTAGTGAGGCTCGCCCTTATGGTACGCAGTGGCATCTAGGAGAAAAAGAATGAATTACTATACCTAAATATGCTCACATCATGATGAAAGAAGCAGTAGGGTCGCGATTGACTGACAATCCGCAGAAACGCCGACTCGGAGTGGGAAGAATTATATCGGCTCGTTCCGTTTCAGGCCCATAGTATCCTAAAACTTGAATTTGTGCTTGTACTGTATCATTGTCATTAATATTACACAGTGGAAGGCTCACTAGCGCTCACTTGTCTACAACATTTCTTTGATGAAAGCAGCCTGATCGGAAATATATCAAGATTATTTTTAAATCCATTCTAGTTCATTAGAGTTCTATGCGCCACTTCGGCCGACTGCGCGAGCTTGAGGCCGTCCCGATAGACTAGGAAGTGCTTCGACAGGCGAGCTACTCGTTGGCGACGACAGGAATCCGGCCTGAACTAACCAGGACAGGTAGAGGCCCATGAGGTTCGTATCGACGGTCATACTCTCCGGTTGCTGCTGACTCGCAAGTAGGCCGCGGGTATTGTGGTCGTTCAGCTCTGGCGCCTTCGTACTCGTCGGTAGATCATCAAGAACGAAATGGAGGAGGGGGAATAGTGCATTATCCTGCGTTTTCATGACGTGTTGCTCAAGCCTGCGACGCCAAAGAACATATTCGCATTGTTCCGTTCCAAAGCCGTATTTACCTATACTTGTGAAAAGATCATTGTATGTAGGCGGTGGTTGAGCTGTGACATGTAGGACGGCCATCGGGTCCTGTATGATAGGGGCGACGGCAGACAAGGAAACAATACGAGCAACATGATCAACTGGCACCATGTTGACGGTGTTATTGATGTCAGGAACAAGGCCCAGTTGAATGCAACCTTTCACCAAACGCCAAATAAAGTCATCGGTGTTGGTTACTAGCAAAGGATTAACGAGTTAGCGATTATGTGGAATCTAGACTCAAGTGACATACCGGCAGATCGCGAATCCCCAACAACATAACCCGGGCGAACAATCCGACCCTTCAAGCCCCTCTTTCCAGCTTCCATGAGTAGCTTCTCAGACACCCACTTGGTCTGCCCATAACCGGTCTTCAAGGAAGTCCGTGCCCCTTCGAGATCATCATTCTCTGGAATACCACGAGCGTCGCTGCGCGCGAGACTGTCGGAAAGTTGTGCATAATGGCTACATTCTATAGTTGCCGTCGACGAAACAAAGGATATAGCCTTCTGTTTTCCGGTGGAGGCAAAGTCAATGACATCTAAAGTGGACAAGACGTTTGCGGCACGGAGTCTATCATACGGATACACCCAGTGGACCTAAAATAGTTTCAGTGGGAATGTGATCAGTTAGAGAAGGCAGGCTTACAAGAGCACCATTGTGAACGATAACGTCGCATTCAGACGCGAGTCTGTCCCATGTTTTTTCATCCAGGCCAAACTTCTCCTTCGTCAAATCACCTACGACGACTTCTAGCCGCGATGCAGAAAGCCAATTCTCATCCCAGACAGCACGATCTATAGCGCCGTCTTTCAGGCGCTCGAGCCCCTTTGTTTCGTCAGAAGCACGGACATGGCATATCACCTTCGCAACCCTTGATTGCCTTGACAACAGGTCGCGGAGTATGAATGCGCCCAAGAATCCAGTCGCGCCCGTAAGGAACACTGTTAGAGGCCGGGATGCGAAAGATGTAGGAAGATCATCATATTTAGACCGCAGGCGAGGCAACAAGTTCTCGAAGTCTTTGGCATATTCAACCGTTGAGGTCGTCTTCTTAGCAGATACAGAACTGTTGGGAACCGCCAAATGTCTCGAATCACTAGTGACGGTGCTCTTGGCCTCAGCAAGGCCGAGATCCGAGTTGCGCAGAGCGTCAATCTCTGCAGCTTGTTCCCGGATGGTTGGATGGTCAAAAACAAGACTGAGCGGCGCTTCCACCACAAATATCTTTCGGATCTCAAAAATAAGGCGTGTTGCGAGAATTGAGTGGCCTCCCAAGTCAAAGAAACTTTCATCTAATGATAGTGGGGACGGCGTGTTAGGAAGAATGGCGGCCCAAATTGCCTGAACGCTCTTTTCCGTTGCAGATACCGTCTCAGTGCCACCCGACCGCGAATCAGAACTAGCGGCCGCAGCAGTATCAGGGAATGGAAGAGCCGGCTTATCGATCTTTCCGTTAGGGTTCAGAGGCATTCGCTTCAGTGGGACGAATACTGTGAAACAATCAGACTAACAACCTGGCATTTGCAAGAAAGAGTCCATACCTGTCGGTACACTGTAGCTTGGTAGTTTCTTCTTCAAATGTTCTCTGATATCCTTGATAAGACGGCGGTAACGCTTAATACCCCTGACGAGCGTTTTGTCGTCCTCCGTTTCCGGAGCATCGCTAGCCAGGTCATCGAGGGCCGGGCCCTCCAAAGGTACAATATAGCTAACGAGTACCTTTTCCTCGTACTTGTCACGACGGACCAATGTGACGTTCTCGCGAACAAGCGGGTGCTGGCTAAGGTGCGTATCGATCTCGCCCAGCTCAATACGGAAGCCACGAATTTTGACCTGGTCATCTGCACGACCCGTACACTCGACAACGCCGTCGGGAAGGTAGCGGCCCAGATCTCCTGAACGATACATGCGATCGCGCACACCCTTCCAGTACCTCGCTTCCGAACCAGCGAGACCGTTCACGGGGTGTAAAATAGTATCCGGCCAAGTCATTTTATCTGCAGAGAACCAGTTCGTAACAAACTTTTGCGACGTTGCTTCTGCATCCGTGTAGCCTTCCGCAAGACCACCCGAGCGCACATAGATTTCGCCGACCTCCCCAATAGCACAGGGTACATTCTTATCATTACGGTTCACGACGAGGAGCTGCACGTCAACCATACCTTCTCCAGCGGGCATGATGTCCTTCTGCGTCGCAAGGAACGTCGGATCGTCCGTAACACTCGGGATCTCGAAATAGGACACCGCTCGCTGTGTCTCCGTGGTGCCGTACATATTGATGATGCGAACGTTCGCAGCCAGGCCCTGCAACCGATGGCAATCGCGCTTGGTCAGGACGTCCCCAACGAAGAATGCATTTCGCAACTTTGGGATCTGGCGAGTGGCCTGTGCAGAGAGCAATTGACCCATGGCAGGCGTAAGATGTGTCACCGTAACCTCGCTGTCGGCCATCCATTCAGCTAGTTGTCCTGGAGTTCCAATATCCTCGGCAGTGGGAACATGAAGTTCTGCACCGAAGAATAACGGCGTGAACACTGCATAATTGTAAGTCCGTTGTTCCTGGCACTAATGGGTAGGTAACATACTGTCGCGCTGAATGGGATCGTGAGCGATTCCGCTGAGCATCGTGAACTTCGAGTGCTCGCCGATTTCGAAGCGTTCGCCCATCCACGGGAAGAAGTGCGTAAGACTGTAATGTCTCCCCTTCACGCCCTTCGGGATACCAGTGCTTCCACTAGTGAATGATAAGGTGCCAACGCTATCAGGACCGATCGCGACATTCGGATCCGTGTCACCCAAGTGGTATTGTGGCCTGAGTATATCCTCAGGGGATCCAGCGATTGTGCCGCCAACAATCGTTCCGTCGGGAAGAAGTTCTAGGGCCGGAACCTCGACGCGTATCTTCACTTCATTCTTGATAAACTCCCTGACAGTAGGATTGATCACACCTGCGCCCTTGAGAATGACAAGCCCTCGCGGCTGAGCAACGGTAAGGTATACAGTTTGCCGAGAAGGCGGATATGCGGGATCTTTGTGTGCAAAATGGTCAGTAAAATAGTATGTTTAGAACTGGCAGACAAACCTATCACAGAGAAAGTCGCACCGACCTTCAAAACAGCCATAACGGCAACCACCAGGTCAACACTACGGTGTGCATAAACTGTGACAACTTCCTCCCTTTTTATTCCCCCTTGCAAGAGATGATGAGCAAGGATATTTGACGCCCTTCGGATAGTACCATATGTGTATATTGTCCGCGACCGAACTGATTCTATGGGTAGATATTGGATGACACAAGGTCTATCGGGCCACTTTTGCGCATTTCTTGAGAATACATCCGTGATAGCACCCTTGAAATCGCACCAATTCAAGTCCGCAGTAGGGCTGGGCAGACGCTCACGTTGTGAACGCGTTAATATGGGAATAGAGCCTACAGCAGCCAAAGGAGAGGCAGAAACCTTGCGTAGCAGTGCTGTGAGCTGCTCTACCATGAAGGTTATTCGAAGCTGCGTGAATAAAAGGGAATTGTATAGCATCCGGAGGGATATATGCGGTGTAAGAGAAGCATGAGATGATGCTGCTTCACTCGGGCGAAGGACGAAAACCGTCAGATCAGTGGTGAGGCTCGTTGATCTAATGAATTCCTCCTGAGGCGCGTCTGTCTCGTCGAAGAAGCGAACTCGGAATAATGGCCGAGAGTCATCGGTTTTAAGAGCTGCAGCAATGGACGAAAATGGTACGGCGTCTTCCTCTGCCTCCTTCTCAACATGCTGAACTTGTCGTACTATTGCCCAGAACGAGTCCATTGGATCGATAGATAGCCGAAGGAGTAAAGGGTCTTTGGCAGACGCAGAAGAAGACGCGATGACCATGTCATTGTCTCCAGTATAACGATGTAAAAGAACAGCGAACGCAGCAAGCAGTAAATGAAAGGCAGACGGACGCGTATTCGTGGACTCTCCAACCTCTTCGTCTTCTCCCTCGTCCTCATCGTAGAGCGCAATCTTCAGCAGGCTTACGATGGCCTGCTCGCTGAGCTCGACCGTCTGTACAGCCTCGACAACGTTGCTCGCGCCCGTCGGCATCGGATAGTCCGTTGGAAGAGCGATCGCCGGCAGATTTTGAAGGCGCGCGAGAACGCGCTGAAGCTTAGCGTCCGCCATTTCTTCGAAGCTCAAGGGCTTGACGGCGAGCAGCTGAATTTACGGAGCAGAGACGTCGACAAGCGATTGGCGAAAAGGTTGAGCTCGATGTCGGAAGTGTAACGGCCGATCTTTACTTGACTCATAAATTGCTTATGTCATCTAAGTTAGCACACTGGCAGTGACTGCAGTTCCCACGCGTCTTCAACGCTCGCTCTCAGCTAGCATGCCGTAGAGCTCAACTTGGCTCATCTTGCTAGCTGCCACAACGTTCACTATTGTACATTTATACTTCTGCTTGCGCTCTGACAGTAATGTTGGCGATATGCAGTTCAAGATGATCCTACTTCCATTATACATTGACTATGCGATAGAGATCCGAGTATGCACTCTCTCAAAAACGACCCCCCCCCTTAATCACAAAGTCATCCGAATACTAGTAACCGGAGCGCCCTGCTATCGTTCTCATGGATGCCCAGTCGTGACTTGTCAAGTGACTCAATTCGTACTTCCGAGTCGAGGGGCGCCCATTTCGGCGCTTTCAAACTCCCCTATTGACTCTCGTTGGGGTTGCTGAGGGAGAAAGAAGTATCTATCGTCAATATATTCAGTATCATTATGATGACTCTGACAGATCTCCCCTCGAAAAGCCTGTTTCACATTGATGCTTTGTATTCAATCACATTGACACTCAGTACTGCTCCCGGTGTCCTATATACCTGCCATTACTCGGGTACATACATAAGTAACCATTCTCTCGCATTCTCAGACTACTCAGGATACAAGACATGTCTTCAGGCAACATCGTCGAAGGAACGAAGTGCCCTGCTTTCCCTGAAGGCTGGCCGAAAGACGCTGACATCAGGAATTATACCGGTGGCTGTCACTGTGGCATGTTCCGCTACGAATTCAGCTTTCCGTCGCTTGAAACAACACATATCATCTCTTGCAACTGTTCATCGTGTTCTATCAAGGCAGCACTCATAGTGTACGTCGACTCCACCTTTTTTAGACGTCACAATTACTTACCCCGCCCTCCACAACATTATTCAACATAGACATGTTCCGAAACGCAAGTTCCAACTCACACAAGGCACCCTCAACGAGCTCTCCCAATACCAGTACAACAAGAAAGTCGTCACACACTATTTCTGCCCCTACTGCGGTAGCCAATTGGTCGTGATGGGTTCGGAGTTCGATTTTGTAGCCGTCAACATCAACACAACGAATGGCATAGACCCGAACAAGTTGAATATCGAGAAAGTTGACGGTAGGAGTCGATGACGATTGGATGTACGTGAATGCTCATGTCAGTTGTACCATGAAGTATAACTATTTGACTTCAAGGCGTATGCGACGCAGCATTTGGCGTGGACACAGAATCCATAGGCTCGATACCAAATGCATATTATGTTACAAAATCTGTACCATGGCGATAAAAACGCACAAGCATGTCAACATCATGCATGGCCTTTGCCCCTCCCCATTAGTTAAGCATCAGGCCATATAAACTATCCATCCGGCATCCACTTCGTCCAAACTTGGTTTCAAGCTTCATGAATTGTGATGGCTTCCGAAGACCTCACAATTTGCCGCAGAGTGGCTATAATACATGAATCAATCATTCGCAGCTAAAATCACCAGCAGACATGCGAGACGGCCTACGGGTCTAAAAATGTTGCAATCGTTCTTGGGCGCAATGGCAGGCTCTGATATTGGACTAGGCGCCGCAGTTGCAAGTGCCGCAATGCTTATTACAACGAGAGCGGTGAAGTACTTCATGATGTAGATTTGTTGGGAGTAGGCTGCTCGAGGTAAAGAAGGATGAGATGTTTGTCCTCGAAGACGACTTAACGCTGCCTTTATATTTTCTTGGGAGAGGCAATCGGGGTAACTGCCCACCTTATCCATAAGTCGGGAATCATTCTGCACAGAGCATACGTGCGACTCAAGCGGATACATAGTAAGAACGATTGAAGCAGCGACGCCGCCATTGATCGGATCTTGTCCGAGCTCACAGAAAAGAGGGGAGACCTCTCACTTGGCGTGTATGTTTCTCAAACATGCTGAAGTTGACCGAGGAGGTTCTACTTATGGTTATCATAAGTACAAGTGGTTGAGGCGCATTTACACGTTAAGGTATCTTGAGAATTGTACTTACCCTTGGCAGCGCACTGCGAGGTTCTCGGGGAGCCTCTTGAACCCGAGCCTGCGGGGATAAACACAGTCTCTGACCTTGGCCTCGGGAAATTGGAAAGTACAACGCGGACTTTGTTCAAACTTCGGATACGCAAGTGTACTAGTCGAACAGAGGGGTCGATATTCGGAAACCACTGCTCTTGATTATGATGTCGCCGTCGGCGAGTGAAACAACTATGTAGTCTCTGAGTATGTGGGAAGCGAGAAGTACTCCACATTGAAAGGCCCGATGGTGAAAGCGTGGATGCGACCTTGGGGACAGGTATTCAGACGAATCAATAGAAGGGAAGGAGGCGATACACACGTAAACTTTGTTATTTGACCGGGTAAGGTGAGGTGCGATGAGTGAAAGACGTTGCTTACTTGCAACTCTCTGCCGTAGTGCCCAGTCTTCGAGTATGTCCATGAGCAGAAAAGCAGGGACGCGCAGATAGAGAAGGTGGAAGGGGGGGACAGGGGCCGGGCGAGAAGACTGTCCGACGAAATGCGTCCAGAATCGAAGGAGTACAATCGCGAAAGACATCTAACCAGATTTTATACTAGGACGAGTTTTGGTATGAGAGCAGCGCCTTCGAATTCGTCAGATAAAGTTTATCGAGGAGATCATCCGTTACTGTATAATGAGAAGTTGTAAAGCACTCTTGATAGCCAGTACAGTATGGTTAGCCGTATGTGAGTGCGGCCGTCTGCTACAGCTTTGTACTCGTAGAATATCTCCAGAAGAATTCGCGTCGGGAAAGTGGAAGTCATGTTACGTTTAGATAAGCAGGTAGTAGGGGCGAAGGGGAGTTACTGCAGTCTGCAGCAGCTTTTTCATGGACTCGGAGTGGAACACGTACCTGTTCAATGACGACCTCTATCTTGCCTCCCTCGCAACACCTAAAGCCAGTTGAATCACTCGATCCTACTTCCCTTCCCTGATAATTCCCTTCCACCCTCACCCTCACCCTCTCAATCCTAGTCCACCTGTGTTTACAATCAATCTCCTCCAATCTCCTCCAATCAAGGACGTATTTCGTTGTCACAGCGTTGGTTTCGAGGTGTGTAGTGTCTGAAGTCGAAGAAGTTTTACTGAAACAGGCCTTCCAGAACGGCGACGACAGATCGTAGCGACTTTATGAAACTCCCTTCATACCAAATCACTACTGGGATAGTCTATACGTAGACTCTGAGTTCTGGCAGGACTGCCGAAATCGACAGAACCTAAGAATCCACGTAAATGTCTTCGTAAA
This sequence comes from Trichaptum abietinum, assembly GCA_910574555.1. Classification (NCBI taxonomy): domain Eukaryota; kingdom Fungi; phylum Basidiomycota; class Agaricomycetes; order Hymenochaetales; family Trichaptaceae; genus Trichaptum; species Trichaptum abietinum. The sequence goes on along the minus strand of CAJTBE010000005.1, from coordinate 5,488,989 downwards.
TGTCCTCTTGGACAAGCCTAGCAACACGTGGATGTAGAGCTCGAGTTAGAAGCCAGCGTCGCCGACGAAAGCGAGGAGTCTTGGTGCACATGGATGGTATAGACATGACCTGAGTGCACAGCACGAACCATGAACGATCAATCGCCAATATGATGAATCAGAACATTGAAACCACGTCATTGGGAGGAAGAGACCTCATCTCTGCGGCGCAGCCTACAGCCTGCAGGTCGAGTCACTTCGAGTTCGCCATACTTGAAGTCGAACGCGTACAATTGATGTCATCTTACGTTGAGTCATGTTGGAATCGGAATATCATCGGAATTCGAGTAACAGTGACTTAGTAAGCGAGTTTAACACTGATGGTATAAAGCACGCCCGAATTTCTGAACTTGACAGCAGATACAGAGACATGGTCGAACAAATCACTCTTTACACAAACGATGTGCGTCCGTCTCTTATTTTCTACAATTTGATCGATTGGAGCTGACCAAGTTGCTAGATAAGCCCGTTCGCTCAAAGAGTGGGCACTATACCTATGTTATGATCGACATATTCCCTAACTTCGAGTCATCGTTGGCTTCAGGTTGAGATAGCTTTGGAAGAAGCAGGTGTTGGAGACAAGGTCATCAGGTACAAAGTCCCCCTGAAAGCTACGGGGGATGACAAGCCCGCCTGGTTCTCCGAGAAAGTCAACCCTCTTGGAACCGTAAGTACACCAGAACGTTTTAAATATAGTTCAAATCTGATGACTACTTTCATGCATCATTTTAGATTCCAGCAATAGCGTATGGGTCCCAGCCAGCCCCGGATCAGCCTAGCAGTACATCTGTGAAGATATCCGAATCTCTAGTTATCGTCGAGTTTATCGCCGACTTGTATCCACATGCAAAGCTTGTTCCGAGTGACCCAGTCCAGCGCGCCAAGGCACGCACCTTCGCCGCCGCGAGCCATGCAACCTTGAGGTTATTCGACAACACCGATCTCGAATCTATTTTCACGGTTTTCGACCAATTGCAGGCGCTCCTCCAGGACGGCGCGGCATTCGCCATCGGGGACGAGTTCACGATCGCTGACATATCAATTGCACCTCATCTTGGGAGAGTAGAAACCTGGCTAGAGAATGAGTACTTCGGCAGGTATGACAAGAGTACGGTCGCAAAGGTCCAAGAGCTGTACAAAGGCCCAAAATACGACAAACTCAGAGAATACAGCCGGCGTCTTCGAGAAAGGCCAAGCGTTAAGAAGACATTCCTGAAAGTGAGCTATACTACTCCAAATAATGTCCGTGCTTCTCATATTTGTTTGCGTGAAGGACGTCGCTGTGGAATACTTCCGCAGAAGTATTTCTCCGAAAAAATAGAACGCTTCATAGAAATAAATGTTCATATATTAAGTGAAGAGAAAGATTGATGTCTCAGGAGAACCTGTGATTGTGTGAGGAGTGGAACAAGATTATCGTTAATTAGACAATATTTAATCTCTCAATATTCACTCATCTTAATGCCAGGCTCACTGGCAAGCGACTGACTGGAAGGATATCTTCCATATTTACACGCTCTTTTTGATATAAAGCATATGAGTAACAATAAGGTCGACATTCAAGTCAATTCAACTAGGTTCAAGAAGTTGGTAAACTCGTCTCGCGCATATAATGTATACATATATATGTTCCGGTAGTAAGTACTTAGCAGTAACTTGAGGAGAAACGGTTTCCGAATGCGGGTGTCATAAGCGTTCAGGTTCAAGTTGCATGTGCTGCAAGCTGCGGCGCGCAGGAACTACGCGTGTTCAACTTGATCCCCCCCACTTCACTCTTTCTCTGCTACCCTCTCGACGACCTCAACTGCCCATATCTCATGAGATTGTCATTCGCATTGGCAGCCGCGCTCGCGGCTGCGCCAGCTGCAGCTGGACCCGTGCGCGAGAGGAGTCTCCAGTCGATCCTCTCAGGCCTGTTGGGCCACCAAGAGTTTGTTGGAGGACTCTTCGGCGACGTGATGCAGGATGCTGTCGAACAGCTTGAGAACGCAAAGGAGAGGTCGCAGAAGGTGGTTGACGATGCAAGGCGTGTTATTGATGATGCTGGACGGACGGTTGAGCGTTGGGTCCAAGACGGTCGGGACTATATCAAGCAGAACGACTTGATCTGTGAGTCAAATAGGTTCCGGATCCTTCATTGATTTACGAATGAGTGAAATATTTCCGTTAGATGAGCTGCTGTCTCACCCGCTGTTCAGTGGCTACCAAATGCGTGTCACAGAACCAAAGCTCTGTGATCCGGGTGTTCAGCAGTATTCCGGATACCTCGACGTCACGGATGGAAAGCACCTTTTCTATTGGTAGGTTCACAGTTTTATATCTCATCAGCACACTTCATCTCTATCTCTAGGTTCTTTGAGTCGAGAAATGACCCTGAGAATGACCCTCTCATCCTTTGGTTGAGCGGTGGCCCAGGGTGCAGTTCCTCTGCCGGCCTTCTCTTTGAGCTGGGACCCTGCAGTATCGCGGACGACGGCAAGAACGTGACGTACAACCCCCATAGTTGGAACACGCGCGCAAACATCATCTTCCTCGACCAGCCAGTGAATGTCGGGTTCTCGTATTCCTCCGATGGGTCTAGCGTGAACACCAGCCCTGCCGCAGGCGTGGACGTCTACGCGTTCCTCGAGCTCTTCCTCATGCGGTATCCCAAGTACGCTAAAGCACCGTTTCACATCGCCGCGGAGAGCTACGGCGGGACCTACGCACCGAACTTCGCGTCTGTGATCTACAACAAGAACAAGGAACTCGAGCTTGCTCAGGATCAGGCCAAGGGCCTAGTAAAGATCAACTTGGCGTCTGTGATGATTGGCAACGGGATCACAAACCCATATATCCAGGATGCGACAATTCCCGAGTTTGCTTGTGACGGCCCGTACCCGATCTACTCTGACCCAGATGGCCAAGAGTGCCAGGCGCTTAGGGGCAAGGTTCCGACGTGCCAGCGCCTCATCCAGTCCTGCTACAAATACAACTCTCGTCTTGCGTGTGTCCCAGCTGCACTCTACTGTAATAGCCAGCTCTACGGGCCCATCCAACGTAAGTCTTATTGCTCTCATTTCTAGTCGCCATGATATATATATCTATAATATTATGTAGAGAGTGGTCTGAACCCATACGACGTGCGCAAGACATGCAACCCGGAGGAAGATACCTCGCTCTGCTACAAGCAAATGGGGTGGATTGAAACATGGATGAACAACCCGGCAGTCAAAGCCGCAGTCGGTGCGGACTCGTCGATCAAGTTCGTGTCTTGCAACCTCCAGGTCAATCAGGCCTTCCTGATGCAAGGCGACGGCATGCACAACTCCGCGCCGCTCCTCACAGAGCTCGTCAACGATGGCATCCGGCTCCTTATCTACGCCGGTAACGCGGACTACATGTGTAACTTCATCGTAAGTCAATGCGTCCATGAGTCCGCTTTCGTGTGTTGAGTCTCGTTTATCAGGGAAACGAAGCCTGGCTCCAGGAACTCGAGAGTAAGTTCCAAGACGAGTTCCTCTTCGCGGACTCTCTCCCCTGGACGACCCTAGAGGCCGACAAGCTCGTGGGCTCCGTCCGGACCGCCACCGGAGGCTCAAAGGCTTCCGCCGGAAACGTCACTTTCGTCACTGTCTTCGAGGCCGGGTGAGTACTGCTGCCCTGTCCATGATATGATGACCAGAAAATTGATATGTGTGCTCCCTCTTCAGACATATGGTTCCTTTCGACCAACCCGAGGCTGCCTTGGTAAGGAGTTTCCAACTGACCTCCATGCTCGAAAACATACTCATCTACTTATTCTTTATCAGGATCTCGTCCTCAGATGGTTAGACAACATCTCTCTGACGAACTCGACGAAGTCTTGAGTGGAGGGGCACTCCGACGACCTAGACCTAACATATTCAATCCTATACACGTTTAGCCTCTTTCTCGGAATTCCGTGCTCGCTACTTGTACACATTACCTGTCTTTTGCTTACCCGCAAACGAAAACAATAACCAATGACTCTAAAAGCCGCACAGGCTCCCCAACAGGTTCGTTATCAACAAAGCAAAAATATAATATAAGTCGGCCGTAAGCTTCGTATCGATACATGCAGAGTGTGGTACTAAGGGGATGAATGACTAGCATAACGTTAAGCGTGAAAGACGTAGCGTGAAAGCGTACTTCGTAATTCGTCAAGAAAGAATAGCATCAAAGCGTCGAAAGCGTAAATAAGGTAGTACGAGAAAGACATGAATAGCGTAAGAAAATAAAGAGCCCGGAAACAGACTGCTTCCCCGACATCCAACTCGGATGCAGTGTCGAAAACAGCTGTCTCACGAAATCATTGGGTCGTAAATTTGAATAAAAAGCGAATAATTATCTTGATCTTGAGATGGAAGGTTTGGGTGGCGGTGTTGGGCGAAGTGGGTCAGAGCGGAGAAATAGAGGCAGGAGATATGGGAGACTGGAAGGGCAGAAGGAGGGAAAGCAGGATGAAAATCGGACGGGAGGGACGGTGTTGAAATGTACCCCGACAATAGCGCATTCGTTCTACTTAACCCACTTTGGCGGCTTCTTGAACTGCAGGCGCGGCTTATAGCCCAATTTCTCCATGCGGTGCTTGACGCTGTAGTGCACGTTGAGTGGCTCGTCCTGCGGCACGTCCCGTGGACGACCGCGGTTTATACTGCATAGCACCGAAGAAGGGCGGTCGAGGTCAGCTCTCAGTTCGATATCAAACACCATACACTTGAAGATAACGAAGGGGAGAAGGGGAGAAGGGGAGAAGGGGGGGCAAAGATATACGTACCACCACTTCTTCTTCCACGTCCCATCCGGCCTTCGTACTCTCTCCCTCAACGGCATGAACTCGAGGATCCACCAGTACCATGCCGCCTGGAGCTGGTCGTACTCCGGTTCCAGACTGTCCCTAAGGTCTTCCTCATCCTCGACGGGGATCCTGTACACGTCTTCCTCCTCCTCCTCCCCCTCCGTCTCATCATCGACCTCGACCACACGCTCCGTGGACTCGAACTCGGACTCAACCACGGCGCGGATGTACGCCTTCTCGTCCTCCACCCCACCGGGGGAGTCCTCCTCCTCGATGTCGATCCTAGTCTTAGACCTGTGAACAGCATCGACGGACGTGATACCGGTCTCAGTCGCCATCTCCGTCATCGTCTTCGTCCTGCGCACCGTGTCGACATGCATCAAATGCGGCTGCGGCTGCGACTCGCCGCCATCGCCATCGCCAATGAGCGTCCCGTCCGCCGAGACGTTCGCTGCCCTCTTATCCTCCTCCACCAAACGCAAGACAGGCTTCGGGCTCGAAACCACCCGCTGCAGATCCTCCTTCCCTACACTGCTGACCTTCTCAATGCTTCCTCTTCCACTCTTCTCATCCGCATCCGTGAACTCCAGCGGGTCTTTCTCCATCGACCCCTTCCCCTTCTCATCGACCGCCGTCCCTTCTGACTGCGCGACCCCCACCACCGGACCCGGATTCGTCGGGACCTCGCCTTGCTCCGGAGGGACACTACGGCAGCGGTCCACGCAATGCGGGTACAGCGTCGACGGGTCCAATCCTAGATCAAGCAGGCGCTCCGCGTCGAATTGAATGCCCTAAGTAGGAGTATGCTTCAGAAACGGAGATAATACCGGACAAAGTAAAAAAGCCAAAGAAGAAGAGGAGAGACTCACCGTCCTCGCAAGGAAACACTCCCGGATCATCCACCTGAGGGGGATACGCGCCAGGCTGTGAGGTGTGTTATTGGGCACGGAGCCGCCACCGACGTCTACACATTAGGGGCAGATACCGGAAGCGTTAGCATCAACGTCAAGGTCAAATGGCAAATACAGTAGACGATGCATGCAATGTAGAGCACAGCAAAAAAATTGTAAGTTGATGGGGAATTGGCTCAATGGCTAAGGGCGCTCGAAGGGGATAAGAGCATATGGATAGGTAAAGTAGAGAAAGGTGGGGCATGGAAGGGTTTAACGCTTGATAGAACCGTAGATCGTGATCGGGAGGGGGTGCTACATTTAGGTTCCGAGATGAAATGAATTGGGCAAATACGAGGCGGGGTGGCGACAGTCATACGGGACGAAGGGCGGAAATGCGAGGCGAGAAAGCAAGGAACTTCCGTGAAAATCACGAAAAAAAAAAAAAAATAGATTAAGAACAAAGATCGGGGGTGAAAGCAAGCCAAGAAGCAGAAAGAAAAAAATGAACTGAAAGACAAGACTCACCACAATGCACACCCGCGAACCACACCTCCTTCACGTCCGTCTTGCGGCTCCGGTCCAGATACATCTGCTCGAGCTTGTCGCGCTCGCTGTCCGGGCTCAGCTGCTCCTCTTCGTGGTCGTGTTCGCCGTCTTTCTCCGGACTACGGCTCTTGGAGCGCGACTTGGTCCGCTCAGCCATGTCGCCGAGCTCCTTCAGCGCGGGCTCGACAAAGCCGTGCACGGTATCGTTGACCCCGCGCGCGGAGCGCCTGAGAGAGCCTAGGAGCCGGCGCGTGCGAGAACCGGATCCGGAGGGCCTGGGACTTGGGGATTCCGCGCGCGGCTTCAGCGTCGCGTCTGGTGTCGGGGGAGGATGAGGTAGAGCAGTGAAAGTGGAGGCCTTCGCGGGAGATGGAGTGGGCGGTGACGACGGCGATGGCCCGGGAGGGAGGGATGCCGACTTTGCGGACTTGGGGAGGGAGGACTGTGGGTGGACTTCTTCCGTCGTCGTGACCGTCGTCGTCGTCGTCGTCATCGTCTTGGTTAACGTCTTCTTGATTGTCTCCTCTCCGTCGACGTTGCGAGTGGATGTGTCGGTGTCGGAGCCGGAACCTTTCTTCTTCAGGGACCGCCCTCTCTCTTTCTCCTCTTTCTCCTTTGCGCTCTCTTTCTTCGCACTCGCAGTCTCCCTCTTTCCCTTCGCGCCCGCGAGCTTTCCCAGCCTCCTGACGGGGGCGCGCCAGTCGCCTCGCGCGGCCTCGCCCTGCGTGATGCGCTCATAGCAGCTCGGCTTGAACTTTGCGCGGTGTTCGTCGAGGCTGAGCGCGTGCCGGAACGTCTTGATCGCTGTGTTGCTCTTCGTGAACGGCAGGAAGGTCGGGAAGAGCCCGACAGAGGCGACGGTGTCCCACACGCCGACAAACGAGATGTCCACGTCAATCGAGAATGTCTTTTTCTGACACGAGAGCGTGCGTCAGACTGTCAAGCAATCTATGAAGAGGAGAGAGACCACTCACAAACAACACACTCTGCTTCCAGCCCAGCTCGTCGTCCTTCATGAACATCTTGTACGCAAAGGGCACCTGCTGGTCGTTCCCGGCGGGGAGGATGCCGACCTTGTGGACCATGCCGGCGAGGGCGCGGGCGGTGTACGCGCCGCGCGAGAAGCCGAAGATGCAGATGCGGTCGCCGAGCTTGTAGTTCTGCATGAGGAACTGGTAGCCGGACATGACGTGGTAGTTGAGGTTGTTCGCGAACATGAGGTCGATGAGTTTGTTCGTCTTCGAGTAGAGCGGTGTCGCGATCTGCGGGATGGTGTATGTGCCGATGCCAGACTGGTGTTGAAGATTAGCGTTCAGGTGATATATATGCTATGCTAGATATGAAGATGGTCACACCTGATAGTAGCAGAGCTGGCGCTTGCGGTCGCCTTTGGTGAGGACGCTGAAGAACTGGACGACGTTGGAGTTGTCGAGGTCGAACGCGTCGCCGGTGCCGTCGAAGCACAGGACGAGTGTGCGGCCTTTGAATGCTGGGTCGGACGCGCGCGGTATGACGGGGCCGTGGTACTCGGTCGACAGGGACGTGGAGGTGTCGACGCTGTGCATGGAGGAGGCAGACGAGATGCGCAGGCGGCGGGCGTGCAGCTTCGCGAGGCTCGCGGTGGGGAAGGACGGGGAGGGGTGTGCGGGGAACGGGTGCAGCAGGTGCTCGGCGGTGTCGCTGTCCTGCACGCCGGCGTCTGCGTCTGCGCTGGAGTGCGAGCGCGAGAGGCTGGAGGGGTGCTCGGGTGTATGCGGGTGGGCAAGATGCGGGAACTGGATGGTGTGGTGAGGAGGTGAAGGTGACTTTGGGTCAGAGAGGCGGATGTGGGCGGGGAGGCCGTCGAGGCTCTTCGGGCGTGGATGGGGTGTGAGGATGGAGGGCGCAGAGACGACATGCGCGATGGGGTTCGCACCTGCTGCAGTGCTCATCGCGTTGGTGCGACACCGCTAATGGTGGTAGTCAAAAGAAAGGCGATGTATCTCGAGAGTCAAGCAAAAGTAAAGGGGAAAGCATTAGAGGCGGCTGAGAATATATATATACAGACCGTTGATAGAAAACGGCTAGCTTCGGAGTCGAAATCAGGGTGCTGTCCAACGAAGCGATGAGGATCAAGATCTTAGCAAACGGCGCCCAGTAGTAGCACAGACGCAGAGAAATCACTGATGCAGTCACCACCATTACATTCCAAGCTCGCCGCCGCATCAGCTGTCTCACCGAGTTGCAGGAAAGAAAGAGACGCGGAGTAAACACGCGCTCGCCGTGGAGGTCGGCCATCAGAGTCATCACTGCCGCCGGCCGGTTATTCACAGCTGTTAGTGGGCGCCCACCGCCCACTCGCGATTTTGCCTCCGATACAATATGAAACACTTTACGCCCTCGGGTTTAGCGGCGGTGCTTAGCTTGAAAGTGCAGTTCACTGGAATGAATCGTTCTACTCCTCCATGATCTCCGTCTCAGACTCAGGCTCTTCATCGTCTTTCTCCCCCCGACTCAATTATCAGGTATCAAGCGTCAGATGTCGTTGATGATATACTGCAGTCCGAGATCAGGTAGTAACAAGCAATCAAGAACTGAGGATGCAATTATCGTTGGTTTAAATTTAGACGGGCGGTCCAAATATAAGTTACTTCATGATCGACCCTTTCTTTAACGAGCGGTCGATCATGAACGTGCGTGCGTACTCTCCACCCAGTCCGCATCCCGTACACTGCGCCGTTCACATGAGCAGCCTGCATCATATCGTCTTGGGACGAGGTACACCGATAGGATCATCATCAACTTTATGTACATCCGTAATAATTATGCTTCTGCTCAACGGAAATAAGGAATCATAAACGTTAACAGCATCAAAGGTCTACCGTCTAGGGCGGGTTGATGATTAAATGACGGTTCCTCGGACTGCACCAAACCTGGGTACAGTTGTCCAGGAGCTTGTGCATATGGAGATTGTTTTTAGAAATGCATCGGCCGTCCCAATGATTATCTCCGGAAATATGATCTTGGTAGAATGACGGTCTCTGATTTCGCATCTACACGCCTCCAGATTGTTTTCCCCGTCGACATTCCCCACGAAATTGGATGCCCCGAAGGAGCGCATACAGGCCCACCGCACAAACGAATGCCACCACCAACCCAAGATCGCCCGTCCCGCGGCGCGCGACGGGGCCGGTGTACCATACTTGCGCCATGAAGGGCACAACGAGGGCGCAGGACGCGAGGAAGGCCGCCAGTCCCGGTGCAGACGGCGGGAGCTGTCCTGGCCCGGGTGTGCGGCTGGCGTAGTGCGATGCGGGGTAGAGCGTGTCCCATATCTTCGTGGACCCCTGCGACGGCGGAGAGCCGGGAGGGCTGGATCGTTGCTGTGGATGATGCGTAGGAGAGGAGGAGGAAGGGTGGCTCAAGCCCTGGCGGTGCCGGAAGAGGACGTGCTCGGTGAGGACAATGCCTACGAAGGAGGCCGTCCAGTAGCCGATTATACCTATAAGTAATAGGCGTAAGTAAGATGATGAAAGAGAGACGATATAGAGCGTTCGGCATCTAAGAAGGGTGGACGTCGAGGACGGAGAGAAACGTGCAGTTTTGGGACAGAAAGAGAGAGATTCACTAAAGAGGTCGACAAACGTCGAATAGAAGTCCTTCGCGCCGAGAATCGCGAGGGGTATCAATCTACGTTAAGGTGCACAAATGTCAGTGATACATGAAAATACGAGTGATAGTCACACCTGAACCAGACATCAAAGAAACAGGCAATATAATCCGCAAAACACCATCTCAATATAGAATAAATGGAAGGAGAAGCCAAGAGAGTCCGCTATCTTCAAGTACCGTGATGGAAAGCACATAACTTGAAATGCCACTCACATCCCGAACGACACGACCGCATACGCATTCCGCGGGACGTGGCGCGCAAACCAAGGACCGCGCAGGACGTTCATCGCGCTCGTCCCGAAGGAGTACATCGTCGGCGCACACGCGCTCGGCACGCTCAGCGCCACGAGAACCGTGAGGAGGGACCCGAAGTTCTTGAGAGCTTTATAATATTCGCATTCAAGGAGGGGGGGGGGGGGGGGGGGAGGAGGTTAGATATGATGGGTCAGACGGGTCCAGATGACATATAGATGTACAGTAGAACGTACCTGGGTCCGAACCGGGCGAGCTCGGGGAGAGGACAGCGGCGATGAGCCCGCCCACGTTCGACCCGCCTGCGTACCCCACTTCCCAAGCGGGGACGAGGGGCGCGGCGCAAGCGAATGCAGCGCCAAGTAAGTGCGTTATAATCTGGAAATAGTGTCGTTACCACCAGAATTTCCATTGTAATTGGCATAATAGGGATTGGAAAAAAGCGAAGGGACACGGAGTCGGATTTATGCAGACTTACACTAGAGACGGCGAACCCGAGGTACGTGTAGATGAATATTCGCCAGCTACAGTCGTCGTACGGTAATTTTAAATAAATAAATAAAACATTATCAGCTCCTGTCTGGCACCGAACTTCGCTAAACGCATAGAGCTACGACAGATAGACGAACATACCTTGAAGCCTCCGCATCGTGATACACGCCATAATCCGCAACCATCGTGCACCAGCTCACGTCGGTCGAGGCGAGCGTGGTGGCGAAGGAGATGATGGAGGCCACGCTTGCGCTCGAGCCAGAAGCCGAAGAGGAGCCGGTGAGCGGGGCTAGGAAGAGGAGCTTCCCGCCTACGCCGAGCATGGTGATGAAGGCAATGACGTTGGGGATCCATGCGATGCTCTCGTACCTGTAGGAGGATAACCCAAGTCTTACTAATTTGCGGCGGAAGAATGCGAAAACGATACGCTGCACGAACCAATGCACGACGCGATATCCACAGAATGTCACCTATCTGTGCGTTAGTCACGCGCTCGGCTGATTATTCTGTTGGAGAGAAAACGGACGAATAACGAGATGACAGCGATGATCACGATGCCGACGTTCCACGACAAGGTATCGGAGACGGCTGCGAGAGTCTGTCCACCGATGATGCTGTTGAGGACGAGAAACCCTTGTAGCGTGAAGACGTTCAAAGCGCTGGGGAGGATGGAGCCGTAGTACCTATAGCCCATTCCAGGGGCGAGCAGGGGAGGATGGTTCATTGTTAAGAAGCTTGATTCGAGTAAGTTTAATATGACATACCCAAAGGAATAGCGAGCTTGGACCATAGTCCGCATTCCAGTCTTCGGGCCAAAGACGCCGCTGTAGTTTAACTCCATGAGAAGAGCGGTGGGGCAGAGCAAATGGATCAAGGATTTGCTCACAAGAATGCCGGGATCAGGAATGCGCTGCAGAGCAACAAATCGACACCCGTCACAAAGACTACTTTAGGTGCAAAAAGACATCAGATATCGAAGTAGACGTACATGAGATCGACGACGATGATCACCGTAAAGGACTCTTTGATCCCGAGTCCAAACACGGTGGGACCCACAGTACCCGTGCTGAATCTATCACACACAGTATTATCGCATTAGCCTTCTTCGCCGACACCGAGCTGTAGAGAAGGCGAGCGGGAAGAGACGTACGCCAACACATTCAGATTCGCAGAGAACCAGACGAAGAACATCTCGTACAGCCGAGTGTCTGTCCGCTTCTCCCGAGGAATGGGCTCTATCCTGCATATTGAATATTAAAATCCAAATCCGTCCAGAAGCAAAATCAATGTTTTTTTGGTACGTGCGTCGTGAATGTTAAAAGAGATAAAGGCGTACCCGTGCGTTTCGATTTGCAAAAGCGATAGGAAGACCCGGTACCATCGCCTCCGCGTCTGACTCTGATGCTGACTTTCAGTTTGAACGCCTTTCTCTGGGATCGACAGCGACTGTTCATGATCGACAACCAAAGCTGAATCGGATTTGACATCTGCTATCATATCATATGAATATAATTTGTTTTTGGATTAGAGATAAGATTTGAATACGCCTACCGGTACCGTGACCCTTCTCCGTATTCATATCCATTACACGGTCTCGGAATTATCGGACACAGCTCACTTCCAAGGTGCGTATATATGTATAATCGTCCTTTGAAAGAAGGGCAAAAAGGTGCGAGTTCGTTGTATGGGTATGGAAGAGAACTCCAAAGGCGCTGGTGTGCGTTTCACGAGGCCGAGTACCAATAGCGCCATGTGCACCATAGAAGTTGTTCGGTTTCTAATCAAAGTCAGAGAAGATGGAAGCACTGGCAAGCAAAGGTGCTATATTTGTGTGTATGTACACGCCGAAGAAGCGGGAAGACTACATAGTGTGGGGAAGCGGGAGCGTGCTTGATCTTCGGTTGACTAAGAGAAAGCTGCCAGCTCGGGTATGTTTGTAGCTTTCAAATTCTCTCTGAAAATTCTTGCTCTGTTCTCATTTGCGTTGATATGAGGGATCGTAAGCCTGAACGAGAGTCCTAGACGTCGAAAAGCTCATGCCCGGGCCAGTAGTTGGAAAAGAAAGTTTGTGTTCCGGCTGGATGAGCATTGCGCGGTCGGCGATCAAGATATCCTGTTTATGCAATAGAGATACGTTTCTGCGGCTTACGTTCAGGAAAGTTGTTTCAGCCGTAGTAAACAAGAATAGAAAAGCGTTGAGCCACTACGTATGTAACACGAAGAAAGACAAAAGAAAACTCGGATTTTTTCTTCTCATTTTTGTGCGATCGTGAGAATATCTCTCAAACGCTGTGTGCGATCAGTGGAGAGGGCGCATGGACACGGCACCGTCTCCTTGGACACCTTTTGCAAAATGCACCATGTCTAAACGTATGTTTCGACCGCTCTGACGCCTATACTCTACGTTTTGAAATGCAGATAGGCCTCGAATCTAATCATTTTACCTTCATTTAGCTCTTGTTAACGGCGATATGCATGATCTCATCTCGGCCTGTCGTGAGGTGCGTTTCTCTTGTTTCTTACGTGCCGAAAACTCAAAAGATCTTCTTGTTTGTCAGACTCATGCGCCTCAGTCGCGGTGAGATGGTGGTAGGCTATGGAGGGTTACGATGAGCCCATTGGTGAAGGTTTACTGCGCGGTGGTCTGTTGATGTAGTGGTTGTCGGGTGACTCACTTGATGACGTCGTATCTCAATATCTCGGAAAGGTACGATGCCCGTTCAACTATACTTTTTCCCTTCATTAATTTCAATCTCAATTGCAAAATGCCGACCTCATGTTCATGGATTCTCTGACCATGCCCATGAGCTGGTCTGGAATTTTCCTGTACAAAGCGTGTATGATATTGTATGCGAACAGCATTACAGAAACGAGTACTGCGATAGGGCAAAGGGTAATAATAAGTTAAGAAATGCAAGATTATAATCGGGAATGTCTGGTAGGGGGGGAATGCAGGTGCAGAGTGCGTCATAATCACAGTCGTCGTCGGATCATTAGACCAGCTAAGCTCATCTATCCACGTCATATCCTCATAATTTTGGCCGGCTCCCCAGCTATCAATAGCGTCGGCGCGCCGTATGTGGCGACGTTGTCCGCCGCGGTGCGGTCCATTGCAGCAGCTGGTTCGTCAAGGTCCGGTCGACAAACACGACGCCCGAGTCCTCGCAGAGCACCTGCTCCTTTGATATCGATGCGAGGATCCGGATGTCTGATGCGCGTACTGTCGTGCGGTGTGCATACCGGAACATCGTCCCGAATTCGTGGCGGAAGACCGCGACCTCGACTGGGGTCAGGAAAAGAGGTGTGGAGGGTTGGCTCGCGCCTTGGGATGTCGAAGAGAGAAGCTTGTCCGCTGGGGGGTCGACGAGATGAGTTACTTCCTTCTCGGAGTAGACGATCATGAGGATACGTACTTTGTACGAGACAGGCATTGTCGTAGACTTGGGCAAAGGCAAATGTTCCTTGCTCAGGGTCAAAAACTGCTGGGGCAGGTTGCAGCAAAAAGCCGGAAGATGATGAGGCTCGTGAGCTTGAGCTCATAGGATGCGAGACTGTCTGAGTGAGCATCGCCATTGAGGATAGCAGAGAGTAAGGTGAGCAGTGATGGTGCAGCTGCTGAGGGGGCTAAGTGTGGAAAAGAAAAGAAAGGCGCGTCACAGAGAGAGTTTTGTACTTTTACGGTGCGCGCAAGGAGCTGAAACACACAAAGGAGGTGCGAGAGACAATCTCCGCTAGCGCAGGGGCTGTCCCCTTATAACGCATATCGTGTGCGCCTTGGCCTGGGTTGCTTCGTGAAGCCACCGGCCACACGCCGCGCGATTTGTACAAGCTCAGTCTGCGATCCTTGACGCGAAAAGGGCCAATACACCAAGCACCGTGGACTTCGGCTCATCGGACTGCCCAGGGCTGCATTTCGCACCAAATGCTAATCCTGGCCCGCCGAGAGCGCTATAATTAGCTCCGTTCTCCCCGACTGGGTGTTATCTATATTCATTGCGCAGTCCGCGTTTCCACTCACATCTGTTCCAGTGCCGCACGTTTTCCGCCCACCTGCAGAAAAGCATCCGCATCTACGTCGCTGGGCTGTGTTATACGGTTTGCGTTGCCTCCTTCGCGCCTTTTCCTACATCTTTTGCTATCATATCGGTGGCCCTGGCAAGGCCGGAGCATGCAAGACACGACTTGCCGCGTGCCTTTCGTGCGCCATATACGCGAGCTCTGACTCGTCTCGCATTTCTAAGCAGACATAAATGCTATTCAGTTCCCGGTCGTGCAGGTCAAATTCCGGCCTTCGACTTCGAGCTTCTCGAGCTTCGAAAACATGGCCAGACCGTCTTGACCCGGAATTAGCTGGTCAATTTGGACGGCTCTGGTCGCGAGCGCGCTTCGATCGTATTCCGTTGAGACACGGACCGCATGACGCAAACTGGCCCTGTTCTTTCGTATGACCTGGTGAATGTCGAAAATAATGGAGAACATGGAGAACAAACGTACACCCTGCCAGCTCCGCAAAAGGAGGCCATACCTAACCACTCTACGACCGCTCTGGCAGCTTACTACTCCCGCTTATCGAATTGCGTTCACTTGACTCACATCAACTTCCAAAAACAAAATTCCGGAGAATGACCAAGGTCCAAGACCAGCCTAATAAAGTGGTGAAAACCTTCTTCACGGATCCGGACCTACAACAGAATGCCGCTGCTGCCGCTCTCATCGGGTACCCTGGAATGGATAAGATCTTCACGAGAAGCTTTATTTCGAGTCATACAGTATTCAGCGTTCTTCGTCGTCTTTGCTCTATACTTCAAGCCCCTCAAGTGTGCAAGATACTTCTTTTCCGTACGGAACGCCAGATGTGACTCGGCTGCTCAAATAATCTTCGTCATTCGGTTATTCCATCTTCTCTCTACCATGAGGCCGATATGTATTCCACGAAAAATGGAATCCTCGTCCTCATGTCATCCTCATCGCTCTTCGCATACGTAGTTATCGTCACCCAGCGCACTGGACCTCCCATCAAGATCATCCGGGAGATATACTGTACACTGAACGGGTTGTACCCACGATGATTGCGCGGAAGCACCCATTTATTCCACATAAATCGATATTGCGGCTTCTTGTCTGCATCTCCGGCGGTTGATGCCGCAGGCCATTTTTTCAATCAAAGCTTATTACGGGTCTCAAAGATGGATAGGACCGCGCTTCTCTGATCGTAAACGAAGTTGTGGGGAGGGCTGCTAGGCCTAGACGGTCTTCCATTGATGATCATGGTTCGTCTCGGGATACCACCCCACCCGTGGCCCTGCCTTACGATATTAATAGATCTCCTCGTGATAAACCGGACGGACGGACGACTGACATGTAACAATGGGAGTCGCAGATATCGACCAGCAGCCACTTTCCGTGAGCACGTTCCGCTCTTTCCGAAAGGCTGTCACGGTATTTCTGAGGTTCTATGGCTATCGAAACGCATGATATATTCGACGCATGACCGAGATGTATTTCCAGAGCTCACACTCGACGTCCAGGCCTTTGAAGCTTCAGTATACTGGATTCTTTGTACATATTTCGATGTGCTCAACAGCTCCGGCCCCCGAGTACCAAGTTGGGGCTGGTCGACGTCAGACATTAAAAACGAGGTGCCTAAAGCCGCTTGTCCTCAGAACCTTCATCAGCAGATTTATCCAGGAATGAACCCGCCTAGGAAGGGGGGATCCATACTGTACTCTGAGCTGCGGGGCCATTGCGATCTGCTTCAGAGTCTAGATTTTCATGATAGATTACTTCGAAGTTCGAACTCTGGCCTCACTCAATTTTAGGTATGGAGCTCAGACATTGAACGCCGCCGCTCCAAACCAGTCAACATGGTCATTCTCTTTCATTCATCCAGGACGCGCCGCAGATGCTTCTAAGAGATGGAGTGAGCTATTATACTCGTCATTGAATGAATTTCGTTGCTGCTAGCTATAGAACTTAAAGTTCTTGCATACAGAATGAGTCGTATTCTATTTCTGCTTGCCTAAGCGTCACTGAGAATACCTTCTAGATAGCGCCTGTAGACTGTTTCGCAGTTTCGGTCTTGATTCATACTACACATGCTATCATACTATCTGAGCCGGATGTGAATCACTCGCCTCAAACTCTATGTATCTACTTTTTTTTCAAGTGTAGGATCATGTTCGGGATTTGCCGCTAGCACGTTAGCCAATATCCTTGCATAAAATCCTATGACGAGTTTCACTTTGACGACGATAGAGGTGGTAGCCTACGGGCCCCACTTCTGCGTGTGCATTTTTGGTGTGGCCATACACACACATATATGTATAAGTACAGTATATATGTATATTCGAGACTAACTTGAAGGAGTCGAAGAAGAAAGAGTTTCCGTATTCGCAGGCCACGCATAAACACTGCTTCACACTGTGCGATTGCTATCACAATTCAAGAGCACAATAGCGGATATTTACCGTCACAATCGCAATATTCATACACAACTTTTCCTGGATATTATGGTGAGTCGAGAGACATCAAACCAACACACAAAGTGCGCAGTTATGCAGCGTTCTTCTGAGCCCTCAGTGCGGAAAACCTCTTGGTAAACGCAGCTGTGATAAATTCCTATGGAAGCATGTTCAGAATTGCTCATCTATCATACTGAAGAACGTAAAAACCAACCTCATCAAAAGTAGCCTTGAAGCTTGACCTCCCCTTGATAGTCTCGAAATATTTGCGGATCTTTGCAAACTTATCGCTTTGGTAGACTTCCCACGCCTTCTTCCCTTCGCCTTCCTTGTACGCACCCAAGTCGTTCTTCAGTGTAACTTCAAGACGGGCCAGGAACGGCGTGATAGCAATGTCTGCGACAGTGTAGTCATCCGATACAGCGTACGTCTTGTCTTCTGGAAGGAGGCTCTGGAGAGCTTCGAGCCCTTTGTACAGCGTCTCTACGTCTTCACCGCGGATGATGAAACCCGCCCAGCCGGGTGAGAACTTGGTGCTGACGGCGTCGACGAAGAAACGGGCCTTTGCGCGCAGGATGGGGTCCTTTGGTAGAAGAGAGGAGTTCGGGAAAAGGTCCGCGACGAGTTCGACAATGATGAGCGACTCGGCGATCTTGACGGAGTCGGGGCTTGGCTGGTCGGGTGGAACGTCTGGCCCTCCATAAGCTATTGCGGGCACCTGCAGTTATTCACTCCGTTTCAGTACTCCTGTACACATGAAATACGATAAATTACTTGATTTACCTTACTAGCTGGGTTGACCTTCGGCGCATACCACTCAGGCTTGTTTTGCAAGTCGATCTGGAACTTCGTGTATTTAGCGCCCGCCTCCTCGAGCGCTAATTCAGCCTAAAGCCTTCGGGTGAGTAAAGTTGCTGCTTCTCTTCGGATATCGACAATTACTGACCCTCTGTGCGTATGGGCAGATCTGGGCAGAAGTTAGAGATCAAGAGTCTAGCACGATGCACGTTGATTAATGAAGCTGACCTTGGCGGTGTAGAGGGTGATTTGCTCAACCATCGTTATATAGCTGTGTGTGGGGATTCGGGTGGGTGAGACCAAAGAATGTGTGTGAAGTGCGTAGAATGCATTCCATCTTTATAGCTTCAGCTGACGGTCAGTGGCAATTGATCGTAGGCTTATGGATGCGATTAGTGTGTGTAGTTGCGTGCTCACATTCGCATGATGAGATGAGTCGGAGATAGCACATGCTTGATAATAGCACTATGCTTATAAACCAGGAACCAATTGAATTCTGTTTCTACCTTTCCTCCTTCCTATGTCGCTCATTCTGTTGTTGAGAAGACAACAGCACAGGCCTTTCACCTTATTACTTCTCTGTCAGGGCGGCTGAATTTACTGGAACAATGAGATCACCGAAGGTGATGTGTAGGGTCATGGCGAAATGATGGAGTCTTGCGTTCAAGATCCACGCACTCATCTTCGCCTGCTGTGTCTTCGCTCATGTCTCTTATTACTTATATTACCAGGGAATTAGTACGGCTCCAACATTCGAAAGAGGACCGACGAAGAGTTTGCCATCTGACTTCATCTCAAACAACCCTCGGCATTCTTATCTAGCGGGTAAACTAGCTGTCAATTTCACGTTGATCATAGTATTATTTCGGTGTGTAATAATTGGATTATGAAGATTATGACTGACCACAACCTCTCAGCTCGAACATCTATGATACGTAACCGAATCCGTATAAGTTGTTACAGTGCATTAACCTGCGCCCGTGGGTGTATATTTTTGGCTTCGGTACGTGGTATGCGCTTGCTTGGTACGTCAATATCTTGCAGCGGTACTTAGAGGGCACGCCTCTTGTGGCATGTACACACTTTTGCCCTTGCCCTCATCCACGTCTCTCCAAGATCTCCAGTCTAGTATGTCAACCCAGGCCACATACCCTGTGGACGACGTTTCACTGCCGTCAGGCGGTGTGGTTCTTAGATCTTCGGATAAAATTGAATTCAAAGTTTACAAAAACATCTTGGCCTTGGCATCACCGTTCTTCAAAGTCATGTTCTCCTTGCCAGAGCAGTCCCCTACTGAGGCAGATACACTGCCAGCGTCTTCGGCCTTTTCTACGGCACCCTCGAGTGGTCAGGAAACCATAGATGGCTTACCTGTGGTCGACGTCCCAGAAACGAGCAAGACTCTAAACATACTGTTGCGTATGATTTATCCGACCTCGCCGCCCCAGTTCAAAGGAATTTCATCGAATGGGCACGTCACAGACGCATCGAAGCTCATCGAACACATCGAACCCGTAGTAGAGGCGGCACTGAAATACGACATGGCGGTCGTTGTCCAAGACGTCTGCACGAAGCTTCTCGATGCAGCTGATCACGTACGGACGGACGGGACTGTGGTCGATGGCACATTGGCCGTGCGAATGTACACACTTGCCTGTCGCTTTAGGCTCGAAGACGAAGCGCGTCTCGCCTCATTCGTTGCCCTCCGCGGGCGCGTTCGTGGTGTATTCTTCGACGGACTGCGTGAAATGACCGCCGCGCAGTATTTCCGGCTGCTTGAATATCATGAGAAGGCTGTAGATTCTGTTTTGCCATTATTACGGCTTTATGAACTACCGGCTCACTTCAAAAGCTTAGTCAAGTGTGAGAGATGTCGCGCTGGTCAATATCTGCCGATTGAGCGCGAGCCAGCAGCATGTTGGCTAGACTTCATGACGAGAGCTGAAGTCATCATACGCTTGTCTCCTAGGAGCTCTGAGATTTTCTCGAGCAAGTTCATGGAGGAAACGTTTACACTTGCGAACCAGTGCGCAAACAGTGGTCGCAGCTACGACAGTAACTGTGCACGCATAGCGGGAAACTGGCAGGCACTTTCGCAGCACCTACGAGAACAGTTCGAGGAGGCCATATCTAAGGTGTGATGTATTCTATCAATCTGACAACTCTACTATGCTCATGATGCTATGTTGGCGATAGATTGAAATCGATCTCAGCGAAATATAAAGCTTAGTACATCGGAATGTATTAGCAAGTACTACATGGTATCAATTTTCCGTATGCATTCAAATTCGACTTGTATACATATTTCAGTGTCCGTTATTGATTTGGAACAAGAGCTTCGCTTCATATACATACATTGGTCTATGAACGGGTGCCGTTGATAGCGTGGGCTTGAGGACATCATGAACGCGATGGTACATAATCAGTCAGTGTCCATGGCATTGAGAGATTGACTCCCTTCAACTACAACAACATTCTTCGCATTTTCAATGTCATAATCAGATATAATTCCATAGGCTAGATATGCCAACTTGGACTTAGCACCTCTTCTTAGCTTCATTGCAGTCGTCGGAGTATCTTGAATCGAAATGTCTATAAGCCTAGTAGACCTAAGCAATCCCCTTATCAGCAGCCTATTGGGCGAACGGATATTATCGTATACTTGACATACACATCAGACAGAGCAGGTTGAACGAGCATCAATTATTGAAGGTTAGTCGTCTATAGCCGCTCCTTTGAAGGAGATGTACGGTGTTGCACATGGCAAATGTGTAATTTGCAGAGCAGGAGGGCTGATCATCGGTAATCGGGGTATAATGGTTGATGTACGAAATATACATGAATGTGAATGGATGAGGACGGAGTATACAGATCGACACTTGCAGAGGCTTTGATGATACCTGATTAGTTTGAATGACGTCGCAACGCTAATCTTGTGCAGAGCTTGATCGTCGTCGCCTAGCTTTCTCTATATCTTCTGACGTTCTTTGAACCGGAAATCCCCAAGCATTCCGGACTGCATTCCCTGTTCGAGCAAGGTCACAACCAGCCTTTACCAATGCCGTTCCAAACGTGCTGTGCTCTGGGTTGTGGTGAACAGCGGTCGCCCCGTTCCAGATTCCCAAAAAGGGGAGGCTGAGGACAGCGAGTATGACAACACTCGTGCCGGCCCAGGCGACAGCCTTGTGCTGTTGCGACCAGACAAAAATCAATAGACCAATGACCTACACCGGAAAAGCAAGGTAAGAAGATGTTGATCAATACAGTTGACGTCCATACCATGCAAGCTATCCCCGGAATGAAGAACCACGCGAAGATGGATTGCAGAACGTAGCCTGCGCGCACGTTCACGAGAGCAGTGTAGGGCTGAAGTGGCTTCCCCCACTGTACGGCCCTCTTACTCTTATTCTGTGAATCTCCTTCATCGAATAGATTGGTGATGGGCGCAGCAACAGCATTGTTGTACATCAACGTCGACCAAATGCTGAATAAAGCAGCCAGGGTGTCTAACAGAACCGCAGCGTAAAACAGCGCCGTAACCCAGACAATTGCGGCGGTCTGGTCATCCGGGTCACCTGGAAGAATCGAGAGTAGCTGAGCTTGCAGACCGGCCATGAAGATCGCAGAAATGCCGAAGTTTGCATTTTGTTTCTGTATGAGGTCGACGTGTTGGCCGAATCGCTCTCCAGTCATCCCCCGCATAGGAAATAAGTAGCTTTCCCTTTGCTTTCTCCTCTCCTTCATTTCCTTCATAACAGCTTTTCTCCTTCTCATAACACGTTTCCAGTACGGACCTGAATCCAACAACTCCGTTTCCGATACGTTTGAATTCCGTGGGCTTAGTGGGCCCTTGGTGTTGCCTGTTTCGCCTGTGAGAGGTGGAGGAGTCATCGAGGAGTTTCTAACGCTAGTTACCTCCCTTTCAGCCATAGCAGTAGTTACACAACACAAGAAAGAGGTTGTCAACGCATTTGATGGATGCATTCAAGTTCCCTTTTACAAGCGATCAACTCCGCTGCAGGCCGAGATGAATGGAACGAACCCTCAAGGAGGATCATGGCTGTCAGATTGGCCGTTCGGATTTGAGCAGGCATTCATAGACAGATGTCTTTATTAAATCCACACCAATAACAAATGGCCTGCTGAGTGAGTTTAGTAAAAAATAGAGAGCTGGCAATGGTAAGAAGTATTCTGGCCGATTCAGTTCAACTTATTGAAATTGCGTACTAAGATCTCGAAAATCTTGAAAAGGAGAGATATTCTCAGGCCATTTTTCACCTCTTGAAGTGAATTGAGTTCTAAATTTTCTTACTCTGCCTTCCACCGACGCGTACACCGTCGGGAGAATGGCGACCACAATATCTCGTCTCTTCCTTGGGCTGCGTACGCCAGCCATTAGGACTGGCATATCCCTTCAGCATGGTGAGCTTCATGTCAAATACATGAATAATACTTACTCACTGGAGTTAAGGCCAACGCTGCTCCTTACTTTTTGCGAGGCCAGCACATACTGCTGTTGAAAAGCGAGACGTCCAAGAAGATGATTATCTTGAGACGGGTCGCTCAATTGATGTACAAGAAGAGAAGCAAGAAGAAGGCCTTCGGTTCGACTCTCTGAAGGGCAAAATCTCTTATGATACGCTCAAAGCTATAACGGTCAAACCTATGCAATTTTCGCATATGACACCCGTGCAAGAAGCTGTCTTATCTCTTTTGCCCGAGATCGCAGTCCCACCGAAAGCGTCGGAAGAGGGGAAAGAGGATCCTCCGCGGGACCTCTTAGTACGCGCGAAAACTGGTACAGGCAAAACATTGGCATTTCTCGTTCCTGCCATTGAGGCTCGGTTGAATGCATTGGATGCGGAGGGAAAACGCGCTGTTCAAGATGCCGGTGTGACCTCCGACAAGCGCTTGGAGGCAAGGGCGAAGATGCAAATGGCTAAGACGAGAATTGGCGCTCTCATTCTCAGCCCGACGCGGGAACTGGCGACACAAATTGCGACGGAAGCGATTCGTTTGACCCATCATCATGATGGATTTGAGGTTCGATTGTTAACGGGTGGGATCAGCAAAAGGATGCAAATGCGGGACTGGAACAGAGGTCGATTGGACATCGTCGTTGCGACTACAGGACGCCTTCGAGATCTTATGCAATCTGAGTCACAGGCGGTTGGAGAAGCTCTGAAGGGTACACAAATGGTACGTGGAATAGTGTATGCTCTCTCAACTGGAACTAACTTGACAATAGCTCATCCTGGACGAAGCGGATACGATGCTCGACATGGGTTTCCGGGAGGACATAGATGCGATCGCACAAGAACTTCCGCCTACATCAGAGAGGCAGACGCTCCTCTTCTCGGCGACCGTCAATCGGAACGTTGAGCAAATTGCTCGTCGTATCATGCAGAAGAAGCACGCCTACATTAACACCGTCACGGAAGATGACTCGCCAGTACATGCTCATGTTCCGCAATACCACACTGTCCTACCCTCAGCTACTGAGCAACTACCTCATGTCCTTCGTCTCATCGCACATGACCAGCTCACCAACCCCGGGCACTCTAAGGTTATCATGTTCCTCCCCACCACCAAGATGACACAACTTTACGCGTCTTTCCTGAATGAGCTTGCAGCTGCAATCTTGCCGGCTGGTCGTAACAACAAGATCTACGAGATTCACTCAAAGAAATCGATGGACAGTCGGGTTGCGACGAGCGATAGATTCCGCAAAGACAAGTCCGGCGCATGCGTGCTCGTTACCTCTGATGTCTCCGCTCGTGGTGTTGACTATCCTGGTATCACGCGTGTCATTCAAGTGGGTGTCCCCCAGAGTACCGAGCAGTATATCCATCGAGTCGGCCGAACGGGTCGCAAGGGTGGTATGAACGGACGAGGGGACCTCGTCCTTCTTCCATGGGAAGTCGGCTTTGTTACTTGGCAGCTCGGCAGTGTGCCTATGAAACCGCTCACATCGAACGAACTCCAAAGGCAGGTTACCGAATTATCAACAAAATTCGACGAAAACCCAGATGCGTTCTTTAAGGAGATAGAACCTGATACACATAAAAGCTCAAGAGACCACAAGTCACGTTCCTCTCCGCAACGGTTTAAGGGTCCCGTAGTGCCTCGTCTGGCAGGCATGGAAGAAGAGATCCGGGAACTCCTCGCAACATTGGATGAGGAGACCGTGAGGGAGACAGTCGCATCTCTCCTAGGCTACTACGTCTCCAAGTCGCCCGAACTGCGCGTGCAGAAGAGTGCCATTGTTCAGGGCTGCAAAGACTGGTCTACAGAAGCCTGTGGTCTCGCCCGCCCGCCGTACTTCTCGGACGTATTTCTGAAAAAGATAGGCGCAGATAGTGGCCGATCGAACAGCTTTGGAAAAAGCAGGCAATTTGGAGCTACTCGCGACAGGACGGACACCCAGAAAAATCGTTGGGAGGGCCGTGGGTCGACTGGTAGGGGACGCGATAGGGGCGAGGAGGACCGCCGTCCAAGCTGGCGCGAGGATAGACGTGATCCATCGGAATTCCGGGGATTCGCAAAAGATGATGGCTCGGAGCGTTTTAGCAGATCCTTTGACAAACGCCCATCGAGATTCTCGTTTGGGGATCGAGATGAAGGCTCAAGTCGGTCATTCAAAAGACAAGACCGTTCGGATGATGGTGAGGAACGGCCGACGCGTGAGCGTCGCTCCTTCAGTAGGCGATAGTTAGTACTGTATATATAATAGGAATTAGTATAGCATCGGTTCGCATTTATGGTACTTTTTACTTAGAGTAATTAAGACGCACTCCTCCTTTTTCGCTTATTTATTACATTACACTTTCACCGGGCAATATCTTGTTTTTGTCAGATCTTATGTTTTGTTATGGAAACATTGAAGTCTACAATTCAAAAACCAATCTATTTTTCAAAAGCTGATCACGAGAATACTATGAGGACAGAGAAGTACGATAAAATACAACGAACAGTTGACGTAGTTTTTTTAACAAATTTTGATTTATCTATCGTGATGTAGTACCATCCCCATTCACGAAAACTTGCTTTCCGCAGTCCTGCTGTCTGCTGATGATGGTGCTTTCGTCGACCATCGCATCCAGTGGGTGCGGAGGAACAAACGACTGCAGTTGGCTTGCGCATTGCTCTTTGAGCTCTCCACAAGACGCTGCGACAAATCCGAGGAAAGGAGGTGAGGGATTTAGTGGTCGAGAGCAGAACTCCGGATGCGCTTGGAGGCCGACAAAATATGGATGATCTGCGTTTGTGGATGAGGCTTGATTCAAGAGATAGTGATTGCCGGACGTTGAACTCACCCGGTAGTTCGAGCACCTGCATTCGCTCGCCCTTCTCGTCTTTGCCCGAGAAGTGCAAACCACTTCCTTCAAGACGCTCGACAAATGCCGGATTTACTTCATAGCGGTGACGATGACGCTCCCAAATCTTCGGTGCCCCGCCATATAGCTTGCGTACAATGGACCAATCCTTGCTCTGCTCTGTGAAGACAGTGGGGCGAAGACCAAGACGCATCGTCCCGCCCATATGCGTACGTGAGACCTCGGGCATGAACATAATTACCGAGTCGTCATTCTCGCCCTTGAATTCGCCTGAGTTCGCACCTATATTGCGAATGTTTCTTTTTAATCACCGGAAATGGTATGGAGTACGAGACAGAGACTGACCAGCTATTCCGCAAACGTTTCTCGCCCACTCGATGACTGCAACTTGGAACCCGAGGCAGATACCCAGGAAGGGCACCTTCTGCTCCCGAGCCCACTTGATTGCCAACATCATACCCTCGGTGCCACGATGGCCAAACCCGCCTGGAACAAGAATTCCCCTGCGAAGAATAAGTTGAAATAGAATTCGGTCAATATAAGAAGGCAGACCCACTGTGCACCGACAACGGCCCTCCATGCATCGTGGTAGTTTACAGGATGTGTCTCGAGTGTTTCCGGCTCAAGATCAGATGATTCAACCCACTGATTGAGAAAGGATCAGATAGTGAATAATAAGAATAAGCCAAAAGAAGCCAAACCTTTATTTCTAGTTTCCTGTGACAACGGAATGCGGAATGCTCGAGTGCTTTGGTGACTGACATATACGAGTCCTTCAATACTGTGTATTTTCCAACAAGTGTGATCGTAACAGAGTCGAATAAACGTTCCTGTCTGAATAGCCATTATTTCATCCTCTACAGAATGGGGAAAAATACAACTCTCGTACCCTCTCGTAAGTTCCTTCCAGCGATTATGAAGGCTAGATCCCTTCTCGAGCATAGGCTTAGAAAGCATGTCTCCACTAGGGAGCGACAATCGTTTTTGAAGAAATGTTACGATGCCTTGCGATTCTAGAAGAAGAGGGACATGATATAAAGAAGATACATCATGCACACCAACGACTTGGTTTTCGCCAACATGACAGAACATGGAGATTTTCGCTTTGGTCTCAGGTTTAAGTGGACTGGGTACAATCAGGCGGCAAGCTATCTGTTAAAGATCAGTAAATTTGAGAGGGTGCGCAAGGAAGCAGGGTCACTCACCAAGTCTGGCAAGAGGCCAAGACCGCGCAATTGGTGAATGGTTGTCTGCGTCGGTTTCGTTTTCTGTTCACCATGCATATCTGGAACCATGGAAACGTGGATGAGTGCAAAATTGTCGTGCCCGACGCGGAATTGAAACTGTCTCATGGCCTCTATGAATGGTGCGGATTCAATGTCGCCGACGGTACCGCCCAGCTGCGCAACAATTAGATAGAATATGGAAAGCTGTAAGCCCTCCTAACCTCGATGATGCAGACATCTGGCTGCTCCCCAGTGTTATCCGAAGGAATCTTCGAGACTCGCTCGATCCAGTCTTGAATTGCATTGGTAACATGCGGAACAATCTGCACCGTCTTCCCTAGGTAGTCGCCTTTCCGCTGTGAGATAGATATGGGTTACGTTCATCCACGTAAGGAAGAACGGCTTGTACCTCTCGCTCAATGACCTCTCTGTAAATCTTGCCAGTCGTGATGTTGTTGTCTCGATTCAGTGTCACGTCGAGGTATCGCTCGTAATTTCCCAGGTCAAGGTCCACCTCACCACCATCATTCAAGACATAAACCTCCCCTAGTCGGGATAAGCATGATATGTACTTCATGAGCTGCCTCATTCACCGTGTTCTGTTGGGGCCATTGTCCCAGCATCTATGTTCATGTATGGATCTATTTTGATAGCTGTTACTTTCAGGCCAGTCATCTTCAGGAGTAGTCCGGTGGACGAAGCTGCATGTATGATCTAAGTCAGAACGACTTATGTACAATATCTTTATCGTTCGCACCAATAACGCCTTTTCCTATGCCACTAACCACTCCTCCTGACACAAGAATGTACTTCGTCATTTCAATCGTAGATCTTATGATTGACTGCACTCGGTGTAGAAGGGGAAGGAGAAAGAGAAATTTCGCATCTGCATTAATTTTTCGCGTCTCAGGCTAAGTCGCGTTCAGTCACATCCAGTCACATTTAGTCACGGCGGTGCCGAACTTTGGACTCGGGGTGGCTGTGCTGTTACGTCACTCACTGACTCGGGCTCGGAGTCGGGACCGACGGCCGGCGTAAAGTTATTGTAGACCTTTACCTTGAAAACCAATGTACATCGAACCTCCTCTTCATGCCATTTCCATGAGCCGAAACTCGCAATCATAATCTGGTAAGAGTATCAAGTACATATATCCGCAAAGTCCCTTGCGATTTAATCTTATCGCTTAGTCCATGTACAAGAAATAGGAGTTCCAACGTATCTTCTAGCTCAAATATATCCCACCATCGATGGATAGAGTTTGGCCTGAGGAGAAAGTTATCCGATTGATTAGACACTGAGAGATGTGTTCGTAGTATCTCAGAAATTGGACATTACCATTGACGTAGTAGTTCTCGGGCTTCACTATATATGATACCGTGCTCGAAACCATCTCAACTGTTCCCATGGGATACTCCGCTACACCGAATTTCTATGAAAGACATGTCAATTAGAGTAGCAATAACGAAAAGGATAGTACTAGAGCTTACCCTACCCGCAATCTCTGCCGGAGTGCCCTGTTCACCATCGCCGGCAAAGGAATCGACTAGACAAGACACGATAGAGTCGCGCAATGTACATAGAACCAGCGATAATACTCACGTAGCCCTGTTGGTATGAGGCCAGGTGCATATGCATTTGCAGTGATTCCGTATTTACGCAATTCCACAGCTGCAAGCAGACACATATCAGCGACACACTGATGTATATATGTATGTATGTATTGCACTTTTCACCTGCAGTTTGAGTTAAACCTCTCACAGCAAATTTCGTCGCACTGTATGCTCCTAGAAATGGAGTTCCTGTGGCGGGATTGTACATTAATATGTACAAGAAAAGTGTAAAGTGCAAATAGAAATAGTTGAAACACTTACCCATTCTTCCAGCCAATGATGATGCCGCTGAAATAAGGATAAGATCTCCTGCATACAGAATAGGTATAGTGTGTATGTTCATTCACCTACTAATCTTCCACCTCTGCCCTGTTTGACC
Organism: Trichaptum abietinum; assembly: GCA_910574555.1. NCBI lineage: Eukaryota > Fungi > Basidiomycota > Agaricomycetes > Hymenochaetales > Trichaptaceae > Trichaptum > Trichaptum abietinum. The sequence continues at coordinate 5,460,506 of CAJTBE010000005.1, read as the reverse complement.
ATTTGCAGCGCTGCATATTTGTAGCATAAGAATACACCGCGAACGTTCACGGCATACTGAGCATCAAATTGATCGACAGTTACTAAATGGCATGAAAGCGGCTTAGTAGACCGACAGGTGCGTTTAGGAGAGCCCTACTATCAAGAAATGTAGCACCCTTGACAATACCGGCATTTGAGACCATCTAAATCCGAGAAGGTGATGATAAGCTTATGCGGCTAGTATATGAGATACAGAGAAAGTTAGAATCGCGTACGATGTCAAGACTTCCCAGTTCAGAAACTGTTCTGTCCACTAGAGCTTTCACTTCCTCTTCCTTGGTCACATCTGCGGTGACACCGATGGCTCGTCTACCTTTCTTCTTGATCTCCTCCACAACCTCGTCAATCTTCTGCGATTCGGAAGGGAGGTCGTTAATGACAACGTCGATGCCGTCGTCAGCGAATCGGTGAGCTATGCTGTAACCGATACCTTTAGCAGAGCCTGTAATGATTGCGACGCGAGGTGTGTATCCGCTTGGGTCTGACATGAGTGACGAGAGCGAGTTAACGAGAAGATACCGATATCGCTGTGTAGACAAAGGAAGCTTTTTATATCCGAAAAAATAAATAAGAGTGCTTAGGCTCACAAATAACAGTGTAATCACATCACAAGATCACAAGACCGGTTCTGTTGGAGTGGGCGTATTCGTAGTTCAGATGTTTAACGGACGTCTGACGATAACACAATACATATCCTAATCCAGCTGACCAGTTATATCATTGACGTCGTGTCAGCAAGAGTGCTAAAAAAGTCGATAGGAGAGAATAACAAACCGCATGACCCAGTGCCCACCGAGAACGGAACGCATTGGTGCAAATGTATCCGTTGCAGTGACGGGCCGAGAGGATGAGAGTCCGAAGGTCGGGAGTACACTAAGTTTCTAATAGCAAGTATAGCCTAGAGCTTCGTCTGTCGATGTGCATGATTTTTCCAATGCGATTTGACATGAAGCAGCGATGGTATCGTAGTGTCGCTCGCATCTGCATAGCTAATTCGCGTTGAAGCAACTCGTAGTTTGTCGGAATACATCGATGTTGAACAGTACGACTTGTACATAGCAGCTTTTACTAGTACAAGAGACCTCATGGAATACATGAACAACATTACCAGGGGAGCATAGAGCGGTTTGAGTCTACGGAAACCTCATACGACTAGGTAGAGCATAATCTAGACCGAGGACATTAGCATATGTGCAAAGATCATCATAGCAGAGCTATGCAGGTTGGTGGTGGTGGAGCGAAAAAAAATATCTGGACGAGTGAGCGAACATCTGGCGATGAGCGCACGCACGTGACACGGATTTCAGGCTCGGGAACTTGAAGGGCCCAGAAAAATACCGAAGCGGAGCTTCGATCATTGTATTCTCCTTTTGATATCAAGTACGCCCCACTTTGTTTGTTGTCTACTAGTATTACACGGTAAGAGCATCAATATACACGAATTCACTTGCGATTGTACTCCATCGCTACAAAGTGTCGTCTTGAGTGATCATTCAGCTTAAATACTCCCCGCCATCAATGGATAGAGTTTGGCCTAAAGAGTACCTAATCAGAGACACAAGGAAATGTGTTCCAAGAGTTGTTGGAACATACCGTTGATGTAGTAGTTCTCGGGCTTCACTAGATATGCAACCGTACTCGAAACCATCTCAACTGATCCCAAGGGGTGACCTGCAAAGGGGTCAAGATCGGTTTTCTTTCGAAAGGAAGTCAGTGAAAGCGGAGACTATGAAAAGGAGAGTAATTGAGCATACTGATTTCGTGTGATCTGCCGCTTCATCACCGCCCGCAAATGATGCAACTGGCCAAGATACGTAAGAATCAAGTACTGTACGATAAATTTGAACGTTGTGTCTCACGTAGAGTCGTATTTATGACGCCGGGTGCATATGCATTTGCAGTAATTCCGTAGTTTTTCAGTTCGATAGCTTCAAGCAGACACATGAGCATCAGTGATACATGTTATGGTGTCGCGTAGTATAGCGTGCTTCTCACCCGCAGTTTGAGTCAAACCTCTCACAGCAAACTTTGTGGCGCAGTATCCTCCTAGACCTGGAGCTCCTGCGTCGAATTACGCGAGTTAAGATACACATATTCGAGTTTGGTTGAAACACTTACCAATTCTTCCCGCCAACGATGAAGCCCCTAAATAAGAGTAAGATCTCTCGCAAAACGTATATGTAGCGTATATATCAATTACCTATCAATCTACCACCTTTGCCTTGCTTGATCATCTGAAGCGCCGCATATTTATAGCATAAATATACACCGCGAACATTCACAGCAAACATAGCATCGAGCTGATCGACAGTCACTAGACACTATATTAGTTGAGTCAAGTGCGAAAAACGTAGGTATGCCTTACTGTCAACGAACATAGCACTTCTTCCAATACCGGCATTTGCAACCATCTAATTATAAGAAAGAGGATATGATGAGCTTTTGATGGTCTCAGCGAAATAGAAGGTCAGAATCACGTACAATGTCAACACTACCCAGTTCAGAAACTGTCTTTTCCACCAAAGCTTTTACGTCCTCTTCCTTTGTGACATTTCCGACGACACCGATGGCTCGTCTACCTTTCTTCTTGATTTCCTCTACAACTTCATCAATCTTCTGCGATTCGGAAGGGAGGTCGTTGATAACAACGTCGATGCCGTCATCAGCAAATCGGTGGGCTATGCTGTAGCCAATACCTTTCGAAGAGCCTGTGATGATCGCGACGCGAGGCGTGTATCCGCTTGGGTCTGACATGAGTGATGAGTGCGAGTTGATGAGAAGATACCGAAATCGCTGTGTAGACAAAGGAACCTTTTATATTGAGAATTAAATTAAATTAAAGTACTCACAGATAACAGTCACCAATCCGTGTGTAATTGAGTGAGCGTAGTCCTTGTTTAGAATAGTTGAAGGATACCTGACGATAGACAATGCATATCCTTATCCGATTTGCAAACGAATTAAATGTCTAACATCCAATTGACCAGAGAGCATTAAAAGCGATATCAGCTAGAGTATTGTGAAGGTTGGATAGTAAGTCTCGAGAAAGCGTCACATGTTCTATCACTTTGATGCGACTGTATTGAGAATCCGATGGTCGGTCGTCCTCTTTTCCAAGAAGCCTTAAATCGAAGTTCTGGAGACCAGTATTTGAAAGTCTCCAATAAAGCTTGAGGTCAAACCTCAGTCTACATAAGCAGAGCTCGATCATCTGAGTTTACTGCTGTCGGGCCCAGGTGCTTCGCCTGACGATCGATACACATGACGGGCAATGTCCTATAAAGATGATAGGCACCGATAATATCGTAGAGTCGCGCTCACTTGTATATTTGATTGGAGATTCGTAATTTGAAGGAATGTATCGATGTGGGCCGATAAGATTAGCTTGCAGCATACTGCATATGACTAAAAGCAGATACAGAGACCTTTTCATGGACTATTGTAGGTCGGCAAGTTGAGCGTAACACAATGATGACTCTAAGGAACTGGGCGTTCAGTTCCTCGTCGTTCGTTATCTTTTAGCCGAGTTTAGCGGCAGGGTGGAAGTGCAGCTAGTCATTCCCGAGTTTACAGATCTGTCATGTATACCATAGGCCTTTGTTAATGACAATTATGGCGTTTCCATAGATCCATGAATGATTCTGAAAATGCAAACTCACACCCTTGTTGCTGAGAAGATTATGGATCAACGAGCAGATATCGTTATGATGAAGCTGCAAGTTTACAGAATAGATAACAGTCATGAAAGATGTTAACACAAAACATAGATTTTGAGTCTCAGCCAGGATGAGAAAAGGAAGGAGAAGAAAAATGCAACTTGGAACAAGGGAGGTGAAACCACAGCCTGCCCTAAAGTTGAATCCTGGGTAAACGCGCTCTAAATTTGCCAAAAATTCAAAAATTCAAATTACTTCCGTGTACACTGCCAACAGATCATCACAACCCCAAGAGAAACGACTTTGTTCTGCTCATCGACCACGACATACTCGTGAAAATAACGAGTGCGCCAAGTCGAGCAAGAACAAGAAATCATATCACATGGATTAAAACTCAGGTTCGTAATGTAGCGAAGCAAAGTCCCACATAAACTAATGTATTAATCAGGAATATCTGTTTCGGTTTTCTCAACACAGTCATTAGACATGATGGACTCCGACGAATCTTCGCCGTCTCTTGACTCTCAGAATCATGGGCCACAATTAGGAAGAGGCCGGTCGTTGTATCCGACACACCTCAGCATATCCAATGCTGGCGCACAGGACCAGAAACGTGTGCCGTTGCACCGACGAGGGAAATCACGGACCTACGAGCGTCTTGAAGACTTGTTGCGTGAGGCAGGTTATGCAGAGACGCGCATATTCACTCCAGATGCTGAACGGTTGGAAGCTCAAGCTGAGAGAAGAGAGAAGGATAGGAGGGTTCGTGGCGGTAGACTGGGAGCTACAACGAGGCCGGAGAATGCTGGTGGTATCATGAACTTTCTTGTTGGACTGGTCGGGGGCAATGCGCGGGGGGAACACGACGTTACTATTGGTAAAGGGGAGCATGCCAGTCGGAGCAGACCACCAGAGACATTGAGTTGGGGACGCGCACAGGGGCGCGTCGCCGCCAGTACACTCAACCATCGAGATTTAGAAAACACTCAACCTCCTACGCCAACCCCTAAGACCAGGCAGCGACCTAGCTCTCGGCCTACGACAGCATCAGGACATGGTGAGCGCAAGCCGTTCACCCCTGTCATTATCACCACTCCGCCGCTCAATGCCCCAAACTCCTCCGATTCGAAGTCTACGTCATTTTACAGCGCAAATCATTATGCCAATTCAAGTTCGGCCTCATTATCTCCACCTTTTCCGTCCCCGATGCTTCAGCAGAAGCCTCAGACGCGTGCAACAGCAGCGTTGAGACACATGATGTCCACCCCCAATATCCCTCAACGTGACCGACCACAATCCTCTTACGCACAACCACCCAGTGCTGTAAGAAGATCCTCTGAGGTAGCAGGGCATGCTATCCACCGACACTCGACTGCGAATTCTGAGCCTCCATTGCCTTCCAACTGGCTGCAAACTGTAGCGCAGGCCGTGCTTGGGACAGGTACGGAATCTGGAGCCTATGTCGGTGGACCGAGAGGTCGCTCTCGGCATGAAAACACAAACAAACGGCGGGACATCTCCACGTCGTTCGTTGCCTCCCATGAACTGCTCCTTACTCCATCTACGCCGAAACCAGCGATGGGTTTAGTAACTTTAGCTTCTGTCACATGCCACTCTGCGCCAGGCTCACGATCATCCTCCCTTGTTCGAGCTTCCGACAAGAAAGAGAAACTCGGTCGAAAGAACTCATCTAGCAAGAGAAGACGAAACAGCCTTACGCGGGTCCCGAGCCTTGGAGTCACTACTGTTGATTTGGATCATTACGAAGGAAGAACACACCTACCTTTCTCCTCGTCCGGACATAAATATACGCACACCGTGCTATTGGACAGCGAGACGGACCTAACGGATGACGATGATGATGCAGATCCAGAACCCGACTTTACCGCGCTACTCATGCCAGCGAGAAGACAAAACTCGATTCGCAGTCTCCGAAAACACTTGCATAACAGTAAGAACGGAGGTCATGTTCTGGGACGACCCAGCTCTGTAGCTAGCTTCCGTGCCGGCTCTTCGAGCAATGTCAACAGTGACAACAACACGAATAAACGACCGGAATTTACTTCTGCTGCATCGTCGTTGCGACGTACCGCTCATTCTAGATTGCCTACAGATGCCGGGTCTACAGAAACGCGTCCCGTCCGCCAAATGAACGGAAGACTTGATCCAGACGACTCTTTTGAGGCATCCTTGGCACAGGATTTACTCCGGAGTAGGCGCGGTAGCATCGACGAAGGCGACGGATTAGCTGACTGGCCTGGGCTTTTACGTGCTAATGCATCGCAGGGCAAGAGGCGGGAGAGGGGTGCTATGCCGGCCGCGTGGAGGCCGTGGGCACAAAACTGATATGCTCTTGCGCCTCTTATATTGCCATCTGCCACTGAGCTCTTGACTCGGTAGGATTCCGCTCTTAACCTGCTATACTCTCTTTTCCCTCTCCAGGATTCAGGCTAGTTATCGATGATTTTCTCCCAGTACTCCTTCATATGTATCATTCATATTTATTCCAACAAAACACAATCGCTCTGTTCCAATATAAAGTAATACATTCATTACACTCAGGCTGTCGTTTCACCCCACATTGCTGTCTTTTATCCATGCACTTATCGTCCTTTCTTTCAATAATTATCAGGAAATCATATAGTACCATTATTTCTCTATTTGCCATCAGTATCCTCTGTCGTTCGCTAAATGTAGGGCTAGTTGCTAGATATACTTGTGCATACTATACAAATGTAGATATGTACATACAACAGACCAAGGAAGCACATTGTTAACAACTTCTGCTCGACATCGGTTCTGATTTTTCTTCACTCCTTTGGACAAACGTGCAAATGAAAACTGAGCAACGGAGTAACTTACAAAGAAAATACTCAATTCACTACATATGTATGTCTGTACTTCAAGTTATACACATGCCACTGGTACATGTTGCCATGCATGATGTTAGGACCAAGGTTCAGGGCCGGCGCACTCGGGCTGCAGTGAAGGTTGAAACCGTGCCAGTGACGGCTCGGATACTTCGGCAGGGACTGATACTAAGAACACTTTTCACCGTTTGCCGTTCGAACCCATGAACCCAGAGCTCGTGCTCCATTCCTGGCTTCTCTTGTAGGCGCAGGACAACTGGTCAAGATGGTATATGTCGCTTCCGATGGCGGAAATGAAAAATGGAAGCAAAAGGGGTTTCTCTAGTTGCGTACGGTTGCTTTTTCCCTCCGTCAGAAGCTGATTTAACTCATAAAATCAATTACAGTACGGTACTGAACTTACCTGTCTTCGCATCTGAGGCAGACATCAGAGAGAAGCATCGGCAACTGTCGTTGATCTTCCACCCGGACAAGCAAAGGGACGAGCGTACGAAGGAAGTTGCGCAAGAAAAGTTCTTAGAGGTCCAGAAGGCTTATGAAAGTGTGTACATCAATCTATTTCAGCCTTGGGGTCAGTCGCTCATATCAACTGTTCAGTTCTCTCCGATCCATTCCTTCGGTGAGCAATAATCAAATTTGATTCAGTTTGCTTCTAAGCTAACTCTTACTCACAGAGCCGTATACGATGCATTGGGTTGGTTCTACCGTCTAATGACAAACTCTGCGAACATGCAAAAGCTGATTTTGACGTAACAGGATACGAAGGGTTGAACATCAAATGGCCAGAGAATTATCGGTCACTACCCCCAGACGAGGTATGTTCACATTCTTTCGCATCGTCCACTGTCACAGTGGATTGTTACTGAACCTATTCCTAGCTTTACCCTGCCATTCGTCAACGCTTCTACGATCTGCGATCTGCATATAATGAATCGAATATTCAACCCCGTGGAACGGTGACTTGCGTCTTCGATGCGCGCGAGCTCTTTCGCGATGGTTGGCTCGATCGCGAATGGTATACGGACCTGTCCGAGAGGCTCGCAGCATCGAGAGTGGCTGCAATGTCATTGAGGCATAGTATACGAGTAAGTTCTTGCTTATGGTGTGTTCCGTGCGTATGCTGATTTTTTAATAGAAACGACTGGGCCAACAGACAAGTCTAAAAGTCATTAGCAAAATAAGCCAAGCATCCATAGATGACGATGAACTGGTTAATTCTGCAATTAAAACTTCTCGTTTTAACACGTTAAGAGGAAATATTGTCGGTATAATTCAGCACCAGCAGTCATCAAAGTTAATGCTTGAGGTACGTAGTTGTCTTCTCTGGAATCATTGATTTTCATCCGATGCCTAGGTCATCTTCATTCCCGTCATCCCTGACTGCTATTTGTATCTGCCTTGATCTCACGTCTTGCAATTTGAAAGGCTCGAGCTTCTCTTCTCCGAGGTCGGGTCGTTACTCTCACTTCTGTTTATTCGGACGGACCAACAACAGCATCTGCGTCCGTCGTGCTTCAGCCACGTCTACGTTCTCTCCTTCCCCCGCCAATAATAGTTTCTCTTCGTCAGCGACTCTTCCGTCAAACACAGACGTTTGGCTCTGTCGAATTCACCCTCCATCCCGCTGCGCCATCTGTATCAATAGGACTCGGAAAGCCGGCTGTTGCTCCAGATACTCGCAACTCAGTCTCAGATGAGGAGGATGAGCTGGGTTTCAGATCGCCTGAAGCCAGCGGTGTATACGGTGGCTGGGCGTGTGGTTTCACGCTCCGTCTCGCAGGCGGAGGCCCGTCAGTGTACGCGGAGTGGATGCTTGCGCTCGTTAAATTGGGCACTGATGTAAAAGCTGGTTTGGAATGGAGTATCCTTACTGGGTTGACGTGCCGTCTGAGCGGAATATGGCAAAGCGACGAAGATAGCGATGAAGTTCGCGCGCAGCCTGGTTCACGTGCGGAAGCGGATGTTGTTTGGAGCCTGCAGGGCGTTCAGCTGCAGTTGGAGTACGTGGAGCTTTTTAAATATTTCAGATAGTAAATTTGAACTCTCATGGTTTAGTTTCACGCATAACGGTCAGCAATTTGTGTTGCCGATCACACTCGCGGACGAGAGAGCGCCAGGTCTTGCATTGCTTGCAGCAGTTGTGCCAGCAACTGCCTTCGCCTTATTCGACTACTTCGCTCTGAGAAAACGCCGGATCGCTAAAAGGAAAGCGTTAGTACTTCTCTTCCTCTCTTTATCATATTACAAAATGTTGATTTTTGAACTCCGTATTATACCTGATCTTCCATCTTTTCTGAATAATAGTCGTATATGGGCCCATCGTCAATCACTAGAAGAACAGACTACGCAAAAATGCACAGAAGCTGAGTTGGTTGGATCTTTATTGGGAGATAGCGCCCGGCGTAACATGCAAGCAGAGAAAGAAAATGACGGTGAGTAGTTTACCTAAACCAGCTCTGCAACAGTGCTACTCTAATGCACGTACTCCAACCAAAACTTCTCATGGTTTATTCCATCCTTCTTCTCGCTTACGTTGTGTATGTGCTAATTCACCGATCAAACAGGCCTTGTCGTCGCTGAGGCTACTTATTTCCCACTTGAAGACAATGGTCAACCTTTAACGGATCTCGGACTGGATGTGACTATTCCGGTACAAGCACTTGTACACAAGGGCCAATTGTTTGTCCCCGGCGGACGACCCAAGGTACGTTTCGTCTTATCGCCTCCAAACTGTTCGGCACTTCGCCTTGTCTGCTGTACAAGAAAATTTCTGCGTTTCTTTTGGTCTGTCCCTTCATTTGCGCGGATTTGGATTCCGACACTACGCTTCCTCGCCGAGCTCGCTTCAGCTCATTGATGCAGTTCGACTTTACTTCCTTCCGCTCTCAGCTATTATGATCTATTTTTCTACTGCAGGATAAAGTTCAATACTAATAACCCTTGAATAGTCGATGCTTCGTGGCTTCTACGACCCTCTGCCTGAATTCAGAAAGCGTTTGAGCGTGCGATACACGTTCCGCGGGCGGCCTCATTATGCGGAAGTCGGGGATCGTGCGGCCGTCGTGTTACCTTTGGAAAGTACGTCTTCGCCGCGCTTCATAATCTATCCGCTATGCTAAGTATGAACTGTGCCCCTTTCTCCAGGTCACCTTGTGGAGAACAAGAAGTGAACAGACGAAGTTAAACCCAAGGATAAAAGAAGACCTTTAATTGCGACCCTCGGACTTTATATGTGCATGTCAATGTGTGATGGGTCTAGTGAAGAGTCACGTTATGTTATACATGGTCCCGCGTCTATCTTAGGAACGGTCAGGGGAATAGCGGGACAACGTTTTGCTGCCTTAGTGCTGTAGTATATCTTTGCTCATAATCAATACCACTCACATCTCAACAGTGAAACTATGACTTTTGGGAGTCTGAGCTTTGTCTATATATGTGGGAACCTTACATAACCCAAACTTCGACATCTGTCAGCGTAAACGCATGTCTTGTCGCCGTCGACGATGTGCTGAAAGTAGTTTATAGAAGAAGCCTCTTTGTGTTTTAGGAGCCTCCAACCTGAGAACTCATTGACTTATTCTATAAATACAGAAAGCCTCCTACGGCGTCATTTCATAAGTTGATCACTTCATACCAGCGAGACCTCGTCATGATAAAACTCTCTCACAACCTAATGTTCACCCTAACTACGCCCTAATCACCAGCGCGGAGATAGAGATTCGACCTTAGAACATGTTTGACCTACTTTTCCATATGCGTAGCTGGATGATACACGATGCTTGAAAGTTTAACTAGGAAGAACGTCAACACCACCACCGTGACTATATTGGTATCGCACCTTACACGTATTGGTATCGCACCTTACACGTATAAAGCTGTCCCTTCGTCACTTGCAAATGGTGTTGGGCGAATGGGTTGTATCAGCGCCACGCGATGTACTATGGCAGTAAAATATTGTTTAGCCGTCCGGGGAGGGTTCAGAAAACAGGGTGCCTACGTGGGAGTGCAGCGCAGTAGTTTATTGTATGTAGAATGTGGCCGAGGAGACGAGAATCATGATCGACGAAGGGAAGCCGGAGGAAGCCTTCGTGTATTTGCATTTGATAGACGCGTCGGTAAGCCTGTGAGATACATGCATATCATACTAGGAGAACAAAGTCGGAGTATCAGAAGGCGTCGCTCGAAGGAAGAGGGTGGATCACACATCGAAGTCCGAGTCCGCGATATGCACATCTATGATCATTAATATGTATTTGTGGCTTAACTGATATGCTGATATCAGAAAGATTTCGACAATTGCCGTTCGTGGATTGGTCGTAGATCGGTTGATCGTCAAGATGGGGAAAATAAACCTGGAGCCTCATCAGAGGCATCGCCAACTTTGATGTGTCTACAATCAAATCAAGTCCAGGAAGTCGAAAAGCTGAAAAAGCGGGAAGGAAAAGATGTCGTTCAGTATCACAAGCTTTTGATACTAAACTTACAATATTCATTTCAAGAACGAAGTTGCTTATGTGGAACATGTGAGAGATAATGAAAAGGAACGCTCGGTCTCGCATGTAAGGGTTTACGAGAGAAGGCCCCGGATCACGTCAAGTGTGCGCGTAAGTTTCTTTGACTTTTAGGAGGAGCTTCTCACCAGCGTGTCTTTCATTCGGATGAAATAGCTAATTAACTGGTAGATGAGGAGAATATGCGCACATGCACACATCCAGATAGCCGGATCGTGATGTAGGGAATCCAAAGGGCCAGCTACGGCTAACTCAAGCCTTGGAGCAGGCATCGGGAGAGTACCAGCGAGGGAAGTCCGAGGTGATTAGTGATGGTGGGCGTGAACCCATTGGTATAGTTGTGTAGACACAAGAGTACTTGGTCGGGCGTGAACCGGGTTCACACCACCACCACAGACTGATGGGACCGGCGAACCTGAAATGGACGCACAGGTGTGAGCGAAGTTAACGCCTTCGCAAGAGAAGACCAACAATTCAGAAACATACCGTCTCCGCGGATTTCATGCACGAAGGGGGCGAACGGTGGGAGACTAAAGCTCGTAACTCTGCTATTAGCCTCTGATCGGAATCTGATAGTGGTTTCACGCAGTTTGATACACAATGTCACGCTTGCTCACCTTTGTCTTTTTTAGCTTTTTCTTCTACAAATTAAAGCGCATAAACCGGGGAAGTAGAAGGAAAGCAAATTGGGTAATGAAAGGATAAACGCGGGGGATTGATAACCTCTAATTGGAATTCGACAGTGAATTTGATACACCCTGGAACGCGATATCCCTCGCGTCTGCGTGCCCTTGTTTTTTTGACAAGCATTGCCGATAGACTGTGAGTGCATACTCAGGCTAGAAACAGGGAAGTCACCTAATAACCCGTTCGCCCTGCGTGCCATTGCGAAAGACACTACGTCTCCAATTGGTAGCGATAGGGAATAGCGAGGATCAGTGAGTGTGTCAGCAATACTAGTAGCCACTCGCCAGCGCCAGCAACAAGGGGTAGTACTATCAAATATCATCTTCGCTGTCGGGTCGGATAAAGTGAAGACGTGGGTTTCGGATACTGGTGATATCCATACAGGCGATGGGCTTGCACTGCGGCACTGACAGTGAGCTAGTACACAAGCAGAGCGTCAATTTGAAACTCGCCTCTATTTCCTATCATTCAGCATCCACCGAGATGCCCGAGACAAGGTACAAAGGCAAGACGCTCAGGCTGTAGACTGCGCGCTGGTAAGTTCAGCTTACCTGGGAGGCAATATAGGCTATGTCGAAAGCAGGACAAGATCGCCCATTCCATTTTAATAGACCGTGTGCGAGCGCGAGCTTGAATTGTAAACGCGTAGCAGTCTAGCCGATTGAGCCTTAGTCAAGACATAAATTAATGAAGGGGTAGCTGAGAACAACAAAAACATAGCCGTTGATGGACTCACAGGGGTGTCACGCACCGTCGCTCCGACCCTTTCAAGTTGTGGCGGTTTTAGATCATCACTCCAGCTGTAGTCGGAGCCTAAAACCCATAAACGTACAGTAATCAGTACTGCCTTATGGATGTTTTAGCGTGCATGTGTGCATATCAGGGCTTTCCGGCGGACGCGAGATTGGTGATGGACTGAAAAGGGGATGCACGGAACCACGAAGCTCCTGCGGGATCGATCTGAAGTTGCGTGTGATATCCATACCGCATGCGTCGATTTTGCACCCATGATCGTCTTGGATGTCTGGGAGTTTCCGCGGAGTACGTTGGTGAGAATGGTTCGTTTCAAATGCAGAGAGCCTGTGTGCTTGTAAAGCATTTATGCCACACAGGTTTAATTTCGAGTACAGGCGTAGCTTGCGTCCACTCACTCTAAAAGCAAGACAGAGACTTCTGAAAGCAGATTCAAGTCGAGAAGAGTGCACTATATCGTTTTAAATATCAACCTTTCGACTGCTTGATGTCTAATGTCGACGTGCGCAAGCCGCATAAATAATATGTCATGGATATTAAGGGGTAATAGAAGTGCAAGTGGTGGAAAGGAGGCAAAGGAAGACAGCCTAAGACCCTGACTTCTTTGATCAACATCTCCTTTGTGGCGTGCGAAATTACTCGGAGGTATTCAGACCGGCCGGAAATACCTCAGGTTGTCAATCAACCGGCCGGCCTGAGCTTACTACCTCAACTCACTTGGAAAACCAGACGCAAACGTGATGCGAGTATTAAATAAATTGGTACAAGTTGATTCAAGAAGAAAGAAGAGCACTACGGGTGTTTATTATTATAGCTGACCTAATGTAAGTTACGCAAGTAGTCGAATCATGCATGATTCCTTAAAATAGATCGGATCCGGAGTCATGATCTAGAGTGAGATCAACATACACATTCATATCAAGACCCTCTCTGCTTCCATACTAGCACGGCGATCACAAGAAGGGTTTAAATTGTTCAACATCTGGACCGAGGAACTTCCTTGGTGCATCGTAGAGATATGGTCGCTCTTACGCTTTAAGTAGTATGAAAGGCTTACATCCTTTCCAATGTAGCTCTCCGGATAACGCAAGCCGAATAGTAGTACTTCCATCTCTGTTATGCCGGACGTATGCGTGCAATGTTGGGTGCATTTCGAGTACCTGAACAGTCGCGCCTTACATACGTCGACCTCAGGTCGCCCGCCCGTTTACAATAGTTGTGCATGTGTCTCGATCACCAGACAGCCGCCACAATGCAGGGCTAGCTTTTAAAATGAAATCGGGGATGAAACGATGGTCGGTTTCCTGAGTATGCGAGGGCTGTTTGGTCCGCGGAGGTGATTACCATGAACCTTCTGCCTGCACAACTATACCAAGCGTAAATGAAATCAAGGCTAAGTATCGCTTATGGTTAACGAGATCATATTCCAATTCTCAAGTTCCAAGAACGTTGTCTATAGACCAGAAGCGTTCAGAAGAGATGAGCCTTGTCTCTTCAAAGCGCTCTGAGGACATTCAAGTTGCGGCGAAGGAGAAATTCCAGAAGAGCGAATTCGTGTAGTAACGGGGAACTTCAAGATGTCAGAAAACCAACCGATTTCCAAAACATGAACTTGATCTTCCCGGAGACCGGAGTAACTACTGAGCGTCGGCGGTCGGATCAGGAACTGAAAGCTATGTTCGCTTTGCTCGAAGTCGACTAAAAATCCCACAAACGTAAAAAAATACATTGTATTGTAATTAACGATACCGAGTACACGAGAGAGAGAAAGAGAAAAAGGGCTGTGATGTGATGACAAAATCTGTATCTATTCGTATCGTCGGAGATTGTGAGTCGATACACTTTCCTGATCTCGTCCCGATATAGACTATTTAGTTATTCAGCCTGTCTATCAACTCAATTGGCTCAAATAGGTCAAGTGCTAGGCCGGATTTTGGGCTGGTGAGAAAGATGGTCTCGGAAGCTAATTTGTTTTAGGAAAGGTCCCATCTCGTCCCGTTCGGGATACGCCGGCAGCTTTAAACCATTGGCTGCCGAAGTACTACCTCGGCGTGTCGGCAGGCACTGACTTACAACGTCTAGACGCACCTATCCTTTTTTTCTACTTTGCAGGGAGGAGGACTTGACGTTGCATTTGATTATAGATTGAATGGCTACATCCAGCTCCGTATACTTGAGTTGAGATTGAATGATTATGCTATTCCGCTCTTCCACTGCATTATTCTCCACTTGTGCTTTACCTCCGGTGGCACGCCGCAAAGCAGTCGAAAGCATCCGCATCTGTGCCACAAAGGCTTCGGCACGTCAAAATGATTAGAGGCTCGAAAGGACGCTGCTATACGTAACAGCTTCTCCGACTATGGGAGCGCTAGATACTCGGAAGACGGTCCGTATAGTTTCTCATCATTAGAAGAAGAGGAAGAAAGAACAAAACAATTACTATTTTTCAGTTCGGTTTTTGATCAGCAGGTCCGAAACACCTCTGAAGATTGAGACCGGCGGCTTCAAGTTAGCGCTAGGGCGTTCCTAAATTTACCGAGAATGCTTGCTGTACGTACCACGGGCATAGTCTAAACACCACCGGACAGGTACGTCGGTTAGGATGGGAAACTAGCTGTGTATTTAGTGTGGTAGCACTGACAGGGTCGGATTATTCAGGCGGGTCGAATGTGCTTCTTTTCCTTCTTCGTTTGGTCGTTGCGTATGCCTTTTATTTCTGACATCTATCTTCCGAGCGTGAAGGGATGTATACGCCCTATCCGATGAAGGGGCGAGGATGAGAGATGAGAGGGGTGTGAACGTGTATACATCCGCGGCGATTCGTTCATGTCTCGGATCCCGAAGCGGGTTTTTGATTTTGATGATGGATATGATATATGGGTGTGATAGGCTACGTAGCGTAAGATATATGGAATGCATTCATGTATAACTTTGTGCGCTTCTACTAGTACGTAGGAGCGGGTTTTAGGACATCAACCATGCTGAATCGCCACAAAGGTCGATGGATTCTCCTTCCTTCCGTGGACTTGTGCGGATGAAACACAGCGGACTGAGTCACGTTCGCACAGGCTGTTAGAACGGAGAGCGTTAGGAGAGCCGCCTTAAGTACCGGCTTGTGCAGATACGCTACCAGGGGTAAGTGACATCGTGGGCGCCAGTTTAGTTCTTCTTTTTGTCTTCTTGAGGATGCATGACTGTGGCACATGGTAACGCAGCGCTTGCCGCTGTCTGACTTGGGCGTTTGTGGGCTGGAGAATCATCTTTGCAAATGTGCAAGCCGGCCGGAATGTTGCAAAATGTGACTCCCCCGCTTCCGGGATGAAACCCTCGCCACAGAAACGTAAAATACGAAAAGCGATATAAAAAGCGATATATTACCCTGGGCCGGGGAACGGAATCGGCGGGCCATGTGCGCAGATGGGCGATGATGTCCTTTGTCCGCCGACGAAGGAGCGAATAGAGTTGCAAAAGGCAGCGCCATCTGAGATTCCGGTCTGAGATTACTTCTTATAATATGAGATCTAGACGTGGGTGTTTCCCGATCCGGATGAATTTAGGAACTGTAAATGCCGGATGTACACATTCGTTCAGGGACCAGTTGATTTCCTTTTCTGTCGTTAATATACTTCTCGAGCGCAAGTTTCCCTTTTAATTTCTCCCCTCTCTTGCGCCCACCCAACTTCTTCCTTCCCCCGGATATCCCTCTTCCTTTCCTTTCCTTCTTCCTACCACCATCTTCTGCGCATCCGCCCCCGCTGTCGACGTCGACGTCGACAAAGCGTACTCGTCGTGTATTAACTGACACCGAATTGTTGGTGGCATCGAAGGCTGACGGTGCTTTCTGAGTGAATTAGGAGACGTCTCGGACTGTCGTAGGCCGTCCAAAGTAGCCCCTCACCACAACTCATTAGGATTTTACCCACAATCAAAGTTTAAGCATAACGAAGCATAGCAAGTGACTTACCGTACAAGTCTACGTCCATCAACGAACGTATCCGACGCGAACAGAACATCTCGGGTTGTTTCTCTTTAAAAACGTCCACTTCCATAGTCGCCAACACTAGTAACCCCTGCAGCAATATGTTTCAAGACGGCTCGGCACCTGTCTTTCGCGCGAATGCGTCCGCGATGCAACACCCGACGCTTTCTAGAGTACGCATCGGCTCGACGAGAGACGCGCTTCAGATATTCTATGCTGTCGCACTCGGTAACCTCCCGATGACCCACCGTCGACTCGACGCCGAGGAGCGACGCGCGATTGTGACCGGAAACGTCTATGTCTGGGAGGAGCGTGGTGCAAACTCGGAGGCAACTGGTCTAGGTATCGAGCGTTGGTGAGTATCTTGGACTCATTGTTATTGGCTTCGCTTGGAGTGGTTTTGCTCTACGTTGTTGCCGACGTGGTACTATCGGTGTTCTTATGTGCTTATATTGAATAGGACGGATGGAATGCGATGGAGTCCCAGTCGGGTTCGCGATGTATGTGCAAGGACTCTTCTCTGTTTGCTATAACGCTGTATTAATGTAATCTTAATACAGGACTTTCTCTTCTACCACCAGAAGGAGATGGACCCAGAGGAGGCGGCAGACCTCCCGCCCACGCGGTGGGCACGTACAGTGAGGTGAGCGGTTGTTTGAACGAACGTGTGTGCAGCAGTTTTCGGAAACACCTGAATCTTGGTTGCTGTCGGCTTCTGCACTTATAACCTTCAAACATCCATGCTTTGGTCCTGACTGACAATCTGCTCACTTTAGGCCACGAACTTCTACTTCGGAGGATGCATCATCGGAATCACCAACGGACACTGTCAATGCAGCACAACGCCCACTTAATGACCCCATGCGACTCATTAAGCAGACGTACAGCGTCATTGTAAACCTTCCACGCGATAGGCCGAGACAGATCTTGCGTAAATGGCATCTCAGTACGTTGTTCAAAATCCATCCTAAAATAGGTTCTAATTACGACAAATGCGACAGCTGCATACTTCACGCAGGCTACAGTAAATGAGCTGCGTAAAGTTGATGAGGTGCTTCCCAGTATTGCCGTAGTTCCTGATGGATGGTTCCGCAGCGCGCGCAGTGGGAAACAAAGGCAGGGTGCTAAAGCGCACAGGCCTATTCAATTTGCGAACAGCTTTGGACCGGATACTGCGGATTCGCCATCGACAGTGGACATGCAGGATAATCAGATGCAGGGCATTGCGGGACCGTCTGGGTCGAGTCCGTCGACGCAATTTGGTCCGGGACTACACAGCGGCATCCAGCCTCTGGAACAGCAGCAAAATTATTCTCCACAGGGGGTGCCTCAGTACTCACCATTCAGAGGACAGGAGTCATATGAGATGCGCTCCAGTCAGCCTCCTCCCCCGCCGTACAACACTGGACCGTTCGCCCAACCTCTGCCGCACCTCCCATTACCCCCGCCGCCAGCATTGCCAACGTACAAATTGACTTCTCAGTCAGGATCATTTGCTCTAGGTTCGGACAGCATGAAAGAACGCCATATGGAACTTGATGAGGCACGTGGAAGGCAAACGGAGTATCAAATCCAGCATCAGCAACAGCGGCTGGAAGAACGGCAATCCGTTCAAGTTCAAGGTGAAAGATCTATTACAGTCGTTGTGCCCATGGCGTACGAGCGCACACCCGCGCGCCCGCTTCCGTCGATAGCAACGTTGACCTCATCCCCGACTCGCGGGCATCCGTACGCAACTGTACTACCATTGAGTACACAAAGATTGGGATCAGGGCCGGGACCTACGAGCAGGCCGAGCGAGTATTATGAGCCGCCAAATGTTCTGAAGACGATTCCGGTCAATGTGTCACCATCATTCACGGCTGGCCACCGAGCAGAGAACGATTCTGTATCTAATGTGGCGGGTGGCGGAGTATACCGGATTCCCCACACCCATTCGCGCCACCGGAGCAGTCCCCTCCAACTTGCACCTCACCATTTGCCACTTCCTCCTAGTCCACCTGCGCCGATGTCGCACTTACGTGCAGGTAACATTGAGTCTTCCGCATCTGACACGACCTCCGTGCCCCGATCCAATTTTGCCTCCGTTTCTCCTTCCATATCGACTTCCGCTTCCATCTCTTCTGCGCCCATAAATGCGGCGCCCTCTGCAAGCCGTTTAATTAATCTTTCACAACTCGAAATCGGTGATGGCGTGAGTGCGGGCGTTACGAGGGTGAAGGAACGTGTGCTTGTACCGCTTGGACAATTGCGGACGGCTGTCTATCGCAGGAGAGACCCGACGGACGATGCGTTGCTGAGGCGGTTCAAGGGACTGAGGACAACCCCGCCTGCGAACATGATGGAGGAGTAAATAATTTCTCTTTGGCAGTACCCGAACAGATACTCTATGGGAGAACTTGCTCGCTCTCTGTTTCCGACAGCATCTCCCCGAGAAACACGACCATGCTATGCCCTGCCCACCTATCCAAGCGTTTGCTCATCGCACTACTCTGATCGTCCAAAACACCACTCCTCCTCGGGCTTTTTGTTACAATACGCTCATTAGGAACGAATCATTCCCTCCCCTCATCTCAATACTCCACGACTCATAACGCCCATGTTCATACGATACCACGCCTCCCTTTCCCAGTCATCCATACCTCGTTATCGACCACGGCAACTTCTACCCTACTCGCTTTTTTTTGTTTAACAAATTTCGATCCTTTGTTTTATGGACACCTGGACAATTTATTCTCTTTTTTATGTATTACCTCACTCCATGGGTTATTTACTTCCATAGATGCACGATTCCTCTTCCTATCAACATCACCAACCACGACGCACACATCTCTCAGCACACGCACCTTGCTCAGCCATCCAACGGATCCCATTTTAAGCATATCACACACCATTCGATCCTCATGCAAATATCTCTTTCTTCGTTGTCGTTGTCGCATGTTCGCCGTACATTCACATTATGTATATGTATCTTTGGAATGCTGACTCTGATATTCTAATATCCTTGCCTTATATGTGAGCGGTCCATCTGGACTCCTCTATATTATATGCTCGCACTTGGGCTCTTCCTTTAACGCATTCAAAGTAGAACATCAACAATCCGCAAATGTATCTTCAGCGGACTATCGCCTGAGCGATCTGCTCTTTGTTTATCACCTGCTTGCTTTGCTTCCGGGGCGCGATTGCGATGGGTACCCTGTGTCTCTAACTCGGGCCTAACAGCCTAATTTCCCAGGTCATCAATGCTGTTGTTTTCCCGAAGAGGGAACGAAGCATATGAATGCCAGCTATTTATCACACGCAGTTTTCCTGTACTTGCCCCCTTCCCTCCTCCTTCTCGAGTCACCTAATTCACATGTACGTCTCATTTTCACCCGTGGAATCCATCTGTCACTAATTTGCAATTCTTCGCGCTGTAAACCACAGTCGTATGTTCGTTTGACTTCCAGATCCGACATATGCCTTATACCTGCGTAGGAGATATGTACAAGGTGTAAACGTCGTCGGCGGCGAGGTCTCCGACTCTGCATTCAGTGCCTGGCTGTTAACCTGGGACTCACTTGCGGCAGTCGACGCAAGCTACACGATTTCGGACATACAATGATCGGGTCTAGACTCTAGACCCTCCATTTCAGCACGTAGTATGTACTACATTGCCACATCATCGGGGGACTTGAATCGGAAGCCTTTTTTTCTACCGCCACAAACCGCTTTGACTATAGTGTTGATGATGACTATGGTCTATTGTTTAGCCCGGATTATGCCACTTTATACCATCGGAAGCAAACTGCGGTCGGATACGGTGCGCCGCGTGCCGGGTAGCCCCTTCGTCAGTGTACTACTGATTCGGACGCCTCGGACGCTTCGAACTTGCGGCGGACTTGAAGGGGAAATCGCCTGACGACATGGTTATGGGCACTATTCAGTGCTATCCCCTGGGTATGTCATGGTGAGTACTGTGTGAGTACGAGGACGTGTATGTGACTGATATCTCGATTTCTCGATGCGTATATATGCATTTTAGGTACGTTTCACGTATCTCCCCGTAATTAATTAATTATGACGGGTCGATGGATGTGGCCACCGGAGGTCTTGTTCACGAATCTCACACGCTCGTTTACACCAGATACATCTCCACCAGTGACTGCACACCAAAAGGAAAGGCGTGAGTCACTTCTCGGCAACGCGATCTGTTTTTGTTACTGGGAACATCAGGCAGTTGCTTGCCCCTTCAGTAGGGAGTGCAGATCGCGCTCCGCCGCCGACGAGCAGGAACTTAGCGCTCGAGAAACATTGGTCGAGATCTAGTCAGGTGACACGATTCGGAAATTCGAAGCGCGTAGTCTGCACAAACTCTCCGTCAAGCTTCGCGATAGCTAGATTATCCTTTCCTTGCTTCTTAAAGTAACAAGCGCGTTCAAATCTATTGCAGACTAGGTAAAAGGGGGGCGTTAAGAAACATGCATACATGCGAGCATAACTCGGCATCCCACCTTACTTTCAAAGAACAGGTGTAACTATCGGCTGTTAAACCTCATCAGGCCTGCCGACTACCAGTGTCAGACCTGCTAAATTTACGCATACTTATGGTTCACCTGATATTGATATGCTCTGAAGAATTAAAAGATCAGTCTCCCCTTCTATATCGTTTTTATGTCATCTATCTTCGCTTTCAGGAATGTTTGAAGTTGAATGTCAAGCAGCAGTGTTCGTCCGATTTGAGGAGGAGATCGGAATCTGAAAACTTGATGATCGACGGCGCCTGAAAAGGAAGTCCGAAGTGGAAGCAAATCGTCCGATATTTACATGTATGACCTACACTCCGAGATATGGGACTTCTTTCTGAATTAATTATCATACAGATACTGAGCTCTATCAATTGCAGATACTTTCGCTTCAGTAAATACGAGAGGTATTTACAAAAGGGACAAAACGGGTGACTGGTCTAACGCTGTGATCGTCAGTGACACTTTATAGTATCATACATTATTCTCATACCCAAACTCGATCTACGTACATTCAGTGTGTAGTAGAAACCAAAGCGTTAATTGCCAGTGGAGCGTCGAATCCAGTTCACACAGAAGATCACCTGTGATATACATGCTTATATTATTCGGCCCGAGTTCACCACGGCGGAGAGAAGGCATGGAGCCAGAACGGCCGCAACAGTCACAATCCTGAAACTAGAATACTAAGGGACGAAAATGTGAGAGAAATCGAATTGTAAAATACCTCATCATGTCGGCGGGATGTTTACGACCTTGCGATTTATTGGAGAGCGCCGTCTCATCCACGGCATTCTAATTCTGACACGTAAGAGAAATTCAGTGCAACCATCGAATTCGGGTAAGTAGACCTTCTCTTGCGGGATGGATTTCTGGGCTGATCTGGTGCTCAGGCTGGCCCCGTCAACAGCGTCACGTCGGCCTTGCTCTTACATGTCTTTCAGCATTAGTCTTATGATTTTGTATGCTCGGCTGAAACGGCCTTAACGGATATCGCCCAATTTGATACGTCAAGGGCAACAAGCTAGCTGAAACTACTGTAAGTGGTTTCACTTATTGGAATTAGAGGCGCTATGAGCGGAGATCAATTAATAGCTACCCGTTCAAATTCTGATACCATAGATTGGTATATTTTGGCACAAACGTTTGATGGGAGCTCACAGTTGTGGGTTGAGAAACCTCAGGCTTGTAGGTCCAGGTCTGGCTTGAGCTGGATGGTGGCTGGATGGGCTTAGAGACTCAGCTTCAAGTTGTTGCAGCAAATGAAAGTTCAAAGGTGTAGATCGAGGATGCTCGAAAGTGACTAATCCTGACGACCCGACTTCGAGATGAAGCCCAGCACCAGTATGCATGCGAGCCAGGGGATCCGGAAGCTCAGAAAGCCATGATTTAGGATATTTGAAGAAGACGTTGCGGCCGTTCGGTGTTCAGGGTATTGAAAACTTCATCACCCCACTCGTCAAATGGCCTCTGCGGCGAGGGCGTCTGAATTGATTCTAAAATCTTTAGCTCAACATATCGTGCTATGTATAGGCATCCACTTAACTTCTTTGCTCCTTTTAGTGATATTTAGGCTTGAAAATCCTCCAATGAATCTCGGAGGTTAGAGGGTGAGGTAGCCGCGATATGAAGTGACTATGTATGCTGATTGAAGAGTCGGAGACTTGACCGAGGGAAAGAAAGAGCTCCCGATTGATTCGGCCCACAAAAATCCTGTTTGCATGTATTTGTAAGTCGCAAATAGCCGAATCAGCCCGAAGCCTGAACACTTCATGTGTTCAAGTTGCCATGATCCTTCGATCTAGCGCTCTCGGACTTCAGACATTGCTTCTCTAAGATAAAGCACCTCTTATCAGAGCAGCTGAAATGAGTTTTTTGACGATGCATGCGATCGAGGTGGGGCGATACGCTCACTTCCAAGCATGTACAATACAGTAGAGAGTTCATTTCCGCTGCTCTCGGTACAACTTAAAGCTCTTGTTGATCCGCCACATATTCAGCATCATCTTCTACGGCGCCCAGCTGATTTATGGTGTGGATACTCTTATCATGCGCATCCGTTTATCTCGTCAAATCACCAATCAAATTTCTCGACGGACCGACAGAAGTCACAGAACACCATCCAATAGCCCAATCAGGTAATCATTTGCCTCGGCAGCGCAACCGGCACGGCATGCAGGCCAAAATGGGGATATCGTAACCCTTGTCATCACGTGGCGGCCCCGCTATTTAAACAGTAAAGCAGAGGCATCCAACTGTTTGTCGGAGGATACACGTCGTCCACTCCTTTCCCACTTACCACCACCGTCTGTCTTACATCCTCATACACATCAGCCTAGCAGCATGCCGTCCGGAACAATGAAAGCTCTTTGGTACCATGCTGTACGTACTGGCAGTCCGACTTTGCTTAAACCTTATGCTAATGCCACCCGACCGCATGAAGGCCAAGAAGTTCGAGATTAGGGATGTACCGATTCCACAGGTTGGAAAAGATGATGTCCTACTTAAAGGTGAGCTACAGGCCTGACCTCTCATGCATATTGATCTGAAGCTTCTGTTATTCAACAGTCACTTACTGTGGCGTTTGTGGCACCGATGCACACATCCACGACGGCGAGTTCATCTCCAAATTTCCTGTGAGTAGGACGTTTCATTCAATATACCTTGAGGTTCTATTCGCACCATCTCGTTCCGCTGGTGTACGTGAATGAGCTCTCTATCGCCACGGTCTGTAGAAGAGCGCATATACCCGGGCCGGGATAAGAATGTTGGTAGGGTGACGTCACTGCCAGTGCTTTGCATTCCCGTTGGCTTGCCCGTTTATAATCTATAAACTTATATTTAAGTACAATTACTAACAGAAATTCACATAGTTGATTCCTGGTCACGAAGCTGTTGGTACTGTTGTCGAAATGGGGGAGAACGTGAAGGGATTCGAAAAGGGCGATCGTTGTGTGGCAGACGTCGGTATCACTGTAGGTCGTCCGCTATATGCACTGATTGATTCCGGGGGACTAATGGATTTTATCAGTGTGACAACTGTTTCTTCTGTCGCCGAGGGCAGCCACTCCTCTGTGAGAACTTCAATGCGCGTGGCGTAACTCAAGATGGTGGTTTTGCCGAATACATTGTCTAGTGCGTTTGAATCAACTGTTGTCCGTTCCTCAAGTTGATGAAATCTTCTATTCAGTGAACAGCATAAACTATATAAGATCAAGAACTTGACCGATGAAGAAGCTACATTGCTTGAGCCTGCTGCGTGTGCACTGCATGGACTTGACAAGCTCTCTCCTCCCGTTGGGATTGAAGTTCTTATCCTCGGTGCAGGTCCGACAGGTCTTATTCTAGCGCAACTTCTGAAGCTTAATGGGGCATTCCGAGTCGTTATTGCGGCCAACAAAGGTATCAAGATGGATCTCGCGAAGGATTTGGACTGCGGGGATGAGTACATCGAGCTAGATCGCCAGAACCCGACAGCTCAGTGGGCGAAGTTAAAAGAAGATAACCCATATGGCTTTGATGTGGTCGTCGAAGCGACAGGCGTGGAGAAACTCGCAAACGAAAGCATAAATTATGTCCGTCGTGGAGGCACGTTGATGATTTACGGTGTTTATGAGAACAAAGCTCTCGTACATTGGCCGCCGAGCAAGATCTTTGGCGATGAAATCAAAGTACGCATCTATCTATTTGGTGGTCGTTCACGTTGAGCTTATGGTTATTGCGTAGATCATCGGATCCTTCTCCCAAGCATACTGTTTCCCTCGGGCAGTTGCCTATTTAGATAGCGGCAAGATCCGCTTGAAGGGCATGGTGACCGACGTCTTTAACCTTTCGGACTACCAGCTGGCGCTGGACAAGATGAGCAGCCGAGGCGCGCTAAAGATTGCTATCAAGCCCTGAACTTATGCTAAGCTGTGGAATGAATCAATCACTAGAATCAAGGATCGTGACGTTTTTTGGTCTGCGGTTACCTGATGTACATTTTTAATCCTAGGTTTATGTATCGAATCATTTTCGACTGTATTGCTCTTCACCGCCTACAATCAAAATATGTGTAAATTATGACTATCGGATTCGTTCTACTAGTAGTACTACTAGAAGTAGGTGTCACATGAGCCCGGAAAAAAATATTTCAAAGTGAGGTTCAGTGCATTAGCTTCCCGTTTGCTTCTGCTGCAAATTATCTCTCCTTTCCTATTCCACGGTCTCTCGCGCTATAGCATTTCGAAGTGGCATACTTCATAGCACGGTCTCGGTCTCAGTTCGGTCTCGCCGGCGCTGAGGGACCCTGAGTCCCTGGCTTGGAATGAACGACCCTGCATGCAACCCTGACTACACCCTGATGATCGGCGGGGACGGGTCGCGGTGGCTTGCAGGTTGACTTTCACCATTGCTCACTCGCGAATGCACCGCACGCAGTATAAAAGCTCGACCAGGCCTTCCAATGGGGCTCTTAGATTCCCCAACATATCCTTCTAGACAGCACCCTTTGTCTTCGTTAGCCCATCGTTATCGTTGTTCGCTATGACAAAAGCACACTGGGACATTGACAAGAACATGCCCGAACTCACGGGCAAGGTGCGTTCATTAGCTAAACCTTTGCCCACTTACCTCTGTTAATTGACGTATAATGCAACTGTATAGGTTGCCATCGTCACTGGTGGAAACACCGGTCTCGGTAAGGAGCTCGTCCGACAGCTCGCAAAACACGGCGCAAAGGTCTATATGGCTTCGCGCACAGAGTCTCGCGCGCAAGCGTCGATCAAGGAGCTTACTGAAGAGCATCCCGAAATCCTTAAGAAGGGTGGGATCGAGTTCTTGCAGCTCGACCTGTCCAGCCTTGCGAGCTGCCAAGCTGCTGCACGCACGTTCTTGGCGAAGGAGAAGCGCCTGGACATCCTCAGTACGTCTTGCATTCTTTCATTACATTTTGTGTTTCACACCTGACTGGACTTTGTATCGCAATCCCTTTTTCGTGCTGCATCTGCGTTGCTGTGACTTCAGTCAATAATGCAGGTATCATGGCCACGCCGCATGAGCTCACCAAGGATGGCTTCGACATGCAGTTCCAGTCTAACTACCTTGGCCACTTCACCTTCACCATCCCTCTCATCCCCCTTCTCATTGAAACCTCCAAAGACCCCAACACCTCTGTGCGCCTTGTGCAGGTCTCGTCCTACGGCCACAACTTCGCCACGGGCATCAAGGAAGGCATCAAGTTCGACTCCATCGAGTCTGTTAACCGCGACTTTGGCTCACCGTGGAAGCGGTACGGACAGAGCAAGCTCGCCAACATTCTCTTCGCTAAGGAGCTCCAGCGTCGTCTCGGGGAACACCGCATTTGGTCCAACTCCGTGCATCCTGGCAACATCAACACCGAGCTGAACCGCGGCACCGCCCAGTCGTATCCCTGGGCGAAACCGCTCATTGGCATCTTCGGCATGTTCCTCACCACGCCTTACAAGGGCGCCATCACACCGCTGTACTGCGCGACAGCCGAGGAGATCGAGAAGAAGAATCTCGGTGGCGAGTTCTTCGTTCCGCTGGCAAAACAAGCCGAACCCAGTAAGCTTGCGCAGGACTCGAAGTTGGCCCAGCAGTTGTGGGAGTTCTCAGAGAAGGTTGTTCAGGAGAAGTGCGGTGGTCTTGCATGATTCGTGTTTCGACTTTTTCCTTCGTTTGGCATAGTCTTTCCTGTTGTCGTCCATGCTGTTGTTCATTTAGTACCTGTAAATATCTAATATGCACTTCAATTCAATTAATTATATCTCTAAACTGCCATATGAACTTACGATTTACCCTAATGTAATGAGTTCTTTGTCCGTGTGAAGCGTACAGTAGCAGCCTGCTTGCAGGGTCATCGCTCCCCGGCCACTCAACGTGAATGTAAATTGCTACTGTGACTGCGTCCATCAAACTTGGAGAGCATCGCTTCAAGTTCTCTTGCCGCTTGGCCTTCATTGAGCATGCCGATCGTATCCTCTTTCTCTGCCGTTTCAAACCCTTGGCACAACTCGTGTGCCTTTGCGGCCGCACTCTTGTAATACACATCCACATCTCAAGTCGGCTGGGTAAACTCGTCCGCAACGCACGTTATGGCGTCCGAAAGGAGCGGTTGGCCGAAGATAGGAGATTTACGCGATAATATGACTGTTGTAGGGGCCTCAAGGCAGAGTTGCAAGTCGAGGAGGCGAAGGTGTGTGCGAGGCAAGCAGAAGGCGCCGGACTGACGCAGGAGAATGAACATTAAATGTGAGTTGCCGCGAGCGCCCATCGATCATACAAATGTATATTCGTCATTGACAGCTAGGAACAACTATATGTAACTGTCGCCATGCCGGGCGACCGTATCTTCTCATTTGCTCGTCTATGGACCCTCCTTTTCATTGTGTAGAAGATGGCTCTCCACCGAATCGCTACAGCTCTCCGAAAATCTCCAAGGTGCTCTGATAAAGATCTCGGATACCTACATCTTGATCTTGCAGTTTACTTTTCCGGTCCTTTCACCAGCACCAATATCGTGGAGATTGGTAGCGAGGAAGACCTGGATGATGCATACTCTATCTCGTCGGTGTCTACAAACGCAACAATGGACGACATCCCAGGAACCGGTCGAATAATCGACAAGTGCATTTATCAGTTCTTCGGCAGGAAGATTGAGCGTTTCGCAAACCGAATCTCCATCGCCTTCCTTTCCCCAGACAAAATCGTGCACTTTCTTTGGGTTGACCGACTCGGCTCAAGTTGGCCTCCTATGGCTTTTCCTCTACATGAAGTCATAAGCTCACTTTCTTGTGAGTTCTCTTATGACTTAATGCGCGAGCCAGATGCCTGTGTGGCAGGGTTGAAAAGCCTCGTCGCGCAGACTAAGTGAGTAACGCGGCTACTGGCCAACTTATAGGTTTGAAGACTAATTGAACATCATTGTCAGATCGGGTTCATTTTATCGATCTGCCGCAGCTTTAGCCGCACTCATTCGTCTCTCTTCATCCTCTTATTCGTATGGCAGGTTCTACACATCAGTAGCTGGGATAGAGCCTATCTTCCGTTTGGAGTCTCTCGCGACCCTCCTCAGCAAGCGGCATCCGGAAAAGAAATATTTCCTCTGCTTGGCTACCTTGGCCCGGGCGCAACTTGACTTTACATGGCGAGAACCTTCCGAGCGCACGGAAGAGGTTGCCCGTAGCTTACGGCGAGGTTTGATGAGAATTCTGCAGTCATGCCGGTGCGTTACTCAATCTTTTTTGAGTCGATAACCACCGGATGGTGACGGTCCTTTACAGATCTCCCGATCACGACCTTCTCACAAACATTAGCAATGCGTGCACCCTCTTTGCAAGGTCCTCGTCTTATGCTTATAGCTTCCTGCATGCAGATAAAACGGACACTCCCGCCGATCACAGCATCGTAGAAACGACGTACTTCCTGACCGTCTTCCTTATCCATTCCCTCACCACTCAATACCACACAAGATCTGACTCAATGCCTAGTACACAGCGACTGCATGACATGGTCCTATTGACGCATGCGACCTGGATTCAAAATATTGCGCTTTCTAATACACTATTTGTCGGTGCTTTTCGAGACTGGAGGCATCGCGCTGTACAATATATATATACACTTCGAAGTCCAATCCTCGCGTATGTGCCGATCTTTTGGTTGCATGTTTGCCGCACACTCTGATTTATTGATCCTTCTTTAAATACAGAAATAACGATGCGCATGCCGGTTTCTTGTTCTCTAAAGCTAGAGCCAGGCTCGGCGGTAATCAGGTCATTGAGCGTTGTTTTCTTCCAAGAAGGATAAGAGCCACGACTACATGGCAACGTGATCCGCTCATACTCCGTATCAACATAATGCGATCTTCCCGACTCCTAAACTCACTAGAAGAGCTTGAGAGAGAGGTTCGGGATCATAATATGGGATCGGTATATGGCTCAGCGCAACCAGGCCTGACAGAATCACCGTTAGAGAAGGTATCAGATGAAGAATTGCGGCAATCACGACATCGAGCACAGCAGGTCCATGTCAATGAGGACGATTCGTCAAGAGAGTTCTCCGACGCTCGCAAAGGGGACTGGTACAGTTCACTTGGCAGGTGGGAATGGTACAAAAGAAAGTGTCAAATGCGACGTAGATGGGGAGAATACTTTCGTTCCAATATGGACTGGGACTATGACCTATCAAACAGCCTGAAGCGGCTCTACGAAGTTGAAAACTCGAAGAAGCCACCACAACGGATAGGAGCTCTTCAGGCCACAGTCACAGTCGCCAGCGATGGATGCAACGGACATGTGTTAGAAGTGTCTATCAATGAGCCACAATTAACTCCTCCGATAGCTGTACGCGTTCGTTATCTGACGAAGGCAGGCGAAGTAAAGTATAGTACGTTTCACTGTAGCTCATCCTCAGCTGCTTCGGAGCTTCAGTAGTATCAAGGAACCCTCTTATACATACTCCGTTATACGCTTCGTGATATTCGTGTCAAAGGAGGGGGCAAGAATCCGTAGCATAAAGATATGTACTCCCTTCTTCTATTGTCATAGTCAGCTACTTCATTTTATTTATATACATGAGTCTCTGTCAAGTATGAATTTCACTATTTCGGGGAGAGTTTTGTGCGGTAGTATTGCACAGCTACGTCCTTTTTACATGAATGCATAAGAAAATCTGCCGTTATAGAAATAAAGTTTGATTAGCTTACCTTCAGGTATGTCTTTTTAACACTTGGCCTTTCCTGAACGCGCCTGTTGTATTCTCTCACTTTGTCATATTTCGGACTTTTGTATACCTCGAATATCTTTCCGACAACAGCCTTTTCGAATTTCCCAAAGAAGTCGTTCTCCAGCAGCATTTCCAGTCGGCCAAGCCAAGGACCAACCGATACATCAGCGATCGTGAACTCGTCCCCGATTGCGAAGGTTGCGCCGGCCGAAAGGAGAGACTGGATCCGGTCGAGAGCCGTCAGGATAGAATCAATCTTGTTGTTGCCAAAGGCTTCCTTCCAGGCTTCCATGATGGTAGTGTTGCTTGCGACAGCGAAGGAACGTGCCTTGGCTCGCTGGACTGGGTCGCTTGGGACTAGCTTTGTATGCGGGTACAAGTCGGCGATGAACTCGACGATGACTAGAGATTCGGATATCTTCACAGATGTACTGCTGGGCTGTTCTGGGGAGGGCTGGGACCCATATGCTATGGCCGGGACCTGCAGGGAGGCGGGGAAGTGAGCATCAGCTGTGTGAGTTGCATGCACACCTGCGCTGAAATAAGTTCTAGCATGCTTACGGTTCCAAGAGGGTTCACTTTTTCGGAGAACCAAGCAGGCTTGTCGTCTCCCGTGACTAAAAGGGGGACGTGGTATCTGATAACTTGGGCACTGATACCAGCTTCTTCTAAAGCTATTTCGACCTGAAGTAAACGAGGATTTGGTGTGTTCGATTATGCGAATCATGACTCGGAGACAGGCTGAGCTCACTTTCTGCGAGAAGGGGCTCAACTGTTGTTTAGATTAGTCAGTATCGTGTTGGTAGGAAGGACAGTATTGGCGCACATCGTTCGTATAAAGAGTAATTTGGTCTACCATGTTGAGGGTCGTGGGCTCTGCTGTCAAATTCGTGTGAGGAGCCGCCTGCTTTATATAACCCCCCGAGTAGAGGTGACTAATTAATGTCTTACTTGCGTGAAGATTGAGGATGTCTGCTCTGTAATGCAGTTCTGAAGCCGGGTAAACTCCAAGTTACGTGGTGATTTGAATAACAGTCAATCATTTAGAAGCATGATGGCATTCTCAAACTTATAGACGG
This sequence comes from Trichaptum abietinum, assembly GCA_910574555.1. Lineage (NCBI taxonomy): Eukaryota > Fungi > Basidiomycota > Agaricomycetes > Hymenochaetales > Trichaptaceae > Trichaptum > Trichaptum abietinum. The sequence continues at coordinate 5,429,701 of CAJTBE010000005.1, read as the reverse complement.
TGCATGATGTCCACAAGGAAAGATTAAAATATAAAATTAATCAGCATGGTTTGTAAGTCAACTTACAAAGCCTCTTCGTTTATAGGTTCCGCAAGCGAAGCTCCCACCTGCAAATTGTTGAAAAGAAATTTAGCTTAGCCGATTGTGTACCATCGATAAAGACATACCAGGGATGGTAATGGATCAAATAGATACGGTGTGGTTAAGGCAAGCCTTTGGACAGTTCACGGCCGGGTTCAGACGTTTGCTTTGAAATTATAGTATGCTTACAAGCATGCAGCTCATCATTTCGGCGATAGATTCTTGCGGAATGTCTGAACCGCGGCATCCTTTATAAAGAACACATGAGAAATGGTCCCATTACACAGAACAAGAAATTTGATGGCTTACCTTAAGATATGTCTTTCTGACACTTGGTCTCTCCTGAACACGTTGGTTATATTCTCTTAATCTGTCATATCTCTGACTCTTGTACACCTCAAGTATCTTTGCGACCGAGCTCTTGTCATACTTTCCGAAGAAGTCGTTCTCCAGTAACAACATGATCCGCGCAAGCCAAGGTCCAACAGAGATGTCAGCGATTGTAAAATCGTCTCCGATCGCATATGTCGTGCCGTCTGAAAGGAGAGACTGAACCTTGTCAAATCCGGCGAAGAGAACATCGATTTCATTGCCCATTAAAGCAGCTACCGTGGCTGCTACGATGGCTGAGCCGCCTGCTGCAGCGAAGGTGCGCGCCTTGGCGCGTTCGACCGGATCGCTCGGAACGAACTTTGTATTAGGATACAGATCGCCGATGAGCTCAACGATGACTAGGGATTCAAGGATCTTTAAAGATGTGTTGCTGGGGTGATCAGGAGCAGGCTGAGCGCCCAGCGCTATGGCCGGAACCTAGGAGTAACAGAAAGAATGAGCATAGGCTGTGAGTTGTATCTGCGCCGGAGTTCATTCTTGTAAACTTACAGTTCCAAGAGGGTTAACTTTCTCGGAATACCAAGCAGGCTTTACCTCACCTGCAATCAAGAGAGGAACCTTGTATCTGATGACCTGGGAGCTAACGCCAGCTTCTTCCAAAGCTATCTCGACCTACGGTAAATGACTCTGGCGATAAGCTCTTTCATATTGATCCTGGAATAGACTGAACCCACTCTCTGTGCGTAAGGGCTTAGCTGCCAATTTGTTGTTTCAAGATCAGCTTGGCATTAAAAGGGACATGAATTCGGACGCAGACGCACATCATTCGTATAAAGAGTGATTTGTTCATCCATGTCGAAGATTGCGGGTTGAGCGCGGTACTCGTTTTTGATCCCAATAACACTTGAGCGGCGGTAGGGATGCCTCTTAGCCTCCGAAGAATAGTAGCTAAAGTCACGGTCAGAGATTGAGAGAGAGAGAGGCCCGGGTTGTCGCGGCGATCGAGATAACATCTGAACATTCTCACGGCCTGCACTTTATATGTCGTGTATCATGATGAAGCTTGCAAAATAATGACCCGGAATCTAATGTTTGTTTTGCGTTTGGAAGCTAAAGAACACCAGAAATTGTATAAGGTATAGAATGTATGTGATATTGAGCTGTGTAAATGTGTAAATGCATAAAAATAATGACACGATGGTTACTAGTAGAAGGATGATATATGTACGTAGAAGACTATAACCGCCGTGACTCGGACATTGCTAGAATATATGAACGGGGATGTTTAGGTTAAATGTCCCAAGAGAAGTACTCTATTATTTGTAGCAGATATATAATATTTTTAAGCTCGCCAATTCATTCTTTTGAATCTGGACGCATCTATGCGCCAGCAACACCCTCGAACATACCGACCAAGATGCCCGTCATTTTTCCATCGCGGATTGCCTCGTAGATCGTGCTTACGCTTTGGCCAACAGTGCGGCCGTTCTCCGTGGTGGTCTCAGATGCTCCAAGACCACCATCGAAGTTGCTGAAATTCTCGGCGCCGTGTATGCGCACACCGAGGTCGCGGCGGATGTAAGTGTAGATGGCGGACGTGCGCCCGAGTAAGCCGGCAGTGGGAAGCTCGAGCTCGCCGTCCTGGCCTGTAGGCTTGAAGAACGCCGCGGTCATCTCCAGATGCCTCTCGAGAAGCTTCTCAGAGAGTGTCGCCTGGAACTTTGGCAATGCAGAGAGATGTTCGGGGGTGGAGAGGAAGTAGTCGACAAGGGGTTGAGTGCTCGCGCGCGCAGTCTTTTCCATGCGTGGCGCAGCGTCCATATTTGATGAGCTATCGTATGCGGCCCATACTGCGCGATTCACATCGTTTGCGAGTTTCTCCCTCTCGATACTCGTTAGGTGAGGGTAATAATGTTTGATGGTACTGGAGATAGCTGAAGACACAACGGCCTGGAACTTGATCTGGAAGGCACGTAAGTCGACGGCTTGGCAAAGGAGGCAAAGGTAGGAAGCGACGAGTATCTGGAGGATGTCCAACGCCTGCTGGGTATAGCGCGCGGAGATAAATGCAAGGGAGCTGTGTGAATCATATTTAATTAGTATTGGCTCTCTCTAATGGAAATCTCGATCAAGCTTACTTGACTGCCTGGTTGTGCATCTCGGCGCTCTGGACACCGGTGCTGACGGGATTACCGAGGAAACAGAGTTCGCCCACATAGCTCGCCATAGCGATGTCTAAACCCTTTCCAAAGAAGTTCACGCTTGGGTTGGTCGAAGCCAGATTTCCAGCAAGACCCCCATTCATCATCGGGTTCTGCAGTTCTGTGGCTTGCGAGAAGAGCAGCTTGCCAATGTGCACGAGCGAAAGGCGCAGGTTCTCCATAGCCATTGTGACAGACATGGCCTGGAAGTTACCCCCGTTGTGGACACGGCCAGTCTCCGGGTCGATGAGAGGATTGTCCGTTGTCGAGTTCGCTTCGATTGCCACGCTTTTCGATGCCGCTTGAAGCGCCTCTATCTGGGGACCGAGCCACTGCGGGGCCGTGCGCAACGGATAACGATCCTGACGGAGCACGCCCGCGTCCTCGTCGATAGAACCTTCCTCTTCGTGTGCGTGTGTCGCAAGACGCGAGGGCTTGAGGACGTGCATGATCAGACGTGCGGACTCGCGTTGCCCAGGGTGTGGGCGGATACGGTGGATGAACTCGTCAAAAGATCCACTCGTCCCGCGCATGGCCTCGACTCCGAGCGCAGTGCAGGCGACACTCCAAAGCATCATCTCGCGTGCCTGCTCGACACATAGCGCAGCCAGTCCACAGCTGAATGCAGTTCCATTCAGAATGCCCAAATGCTCCTTGGGCTTGAGCTCAATAGCTTGAAGACTGTGCTCCTTGAGTGCCTGAGGTGCGGGTACAATACGCTCAACCTGAGTGGACGGGTCGGGAGAGTATACGAAGATGCCTGGCTCTCCAATAAGTGCGCCGGCGATGTATGAAAGAAAAGACAGGTCGCCTGAAGCGGAGATGGAAGAGCGCAAGGGAACGACCGGGGTGATTTTTGCAGCAAGAAGCGATGACATAGCCTTCAGCAAGGGAAGCGATATTGCGGAGTGCCCTCGGAGTAGGGAGTTAAGACGAACAAGGAGGGCAGCGCGGACCCAGGGAATGGGCATCGAAAGCGTAGAAAGGGGGTTGCTGAGTGGCAGAGGGATAGACACCCTTGTCTTCTCCACGTTCGCCTTTCCAAGGTCCGTAGGAAGGACACCAGCATGTTGATGTTGCAGGAGAGCCAAACCGAGGTGCGAATACGCGTCTGTGCGCGTATCCGCAGAGCCACTAAAACCGGTGCTCACGCCATAAATGCTCTTGTGGTTCTCAAGCTTGTCGTCAATGACTTTGCGAGATTTATCGATCCTCTCAACATTGGTCGGTGAGGTATCGATGGCATAGTTGCTTGATGAAGCAACCAAAGTAGGCGCGGCAAGCTCGGGAAAGCGTGCGGCAAAGTTGATGAGGGGAAGAGAGAGGGTAGAACCGGACACAGAAAGCAGTTTACCGCCAGATCTTCAAAGCGAGAAATTTGTTAGTAAACGAGTTAAATAAAGCATAGCAAAATCCGAAGTGACTGCATCCAAGGTAAAGTCAAGGCTTTACATTTTTCTCAAACGAACCGGGGACTCGTGCACGAAGTCCATGCCTTAGCGGAGTTCGAATTTGAGGATCTACACCAGAATGCATTCCAGAAAATCCTCTCCCAACCACGACGCCGGTAACTGTCGCCTCGTCTCTTAACACCAACATGCCAGTTCGACGGCAGAACAGTTGCACGAGTACCCAACCCACTGAAAACTCGAAAGATACATGAAAAGGTGACAAACTCACTTGTAAGACTCGAGCTCCTTATGCGCGTTCACGAAGTCGTGAAGGAGGTCATTGCGTTCCGATGGATCTTCCTCGGCTGCATCCTCAGAAATTTTGACGGAGTGTTCTGGGACACCCATTGAGCTCGAACCGTTCCGCTTCATTCGGAGGGAGCGACGACGAGCAGGTGAAGTGATGTCGTTGGCGTTCACGGAGTTCGTGATGGAAGGCTCGAGTTCAGCAGAGTAGATTGTCATAAGCACAGGAGATGTTCAGTGGAATGCGTGTCTTGTCGAGAGTGTTGGAGGAAGACTGGATGTTGGAGGAAATAGAGGCAGTCGTATGGATAGCAGGTGAGAAGTTTAGGAAAGTTGTCAAAGTCCTGGGTGTGACTGACTCGAATGATGTCCATGTCCGCTACTTATAGCTTCCAAGATAATTTAGACTGGGAGAAGGTAGCCTAGGTGCCATCATGGTTTCAACTTTGAGATCTCTGGCCGACACAGCGACAAGACGAGGCACTGCAACACGGAGAATCTACCGTAGCGGGGTTTGTTTACGTTATCAAAAGATCCCCGAGCCTTAGGAGAGTTCCGCGAGTCGGGCAATGAGAATGCAGCCCACAACTTTTTCTTTTCCCGCTGGCATCCCATTTTCCGCGAGAAGGGAGACATCTGGAGGTCCGTTCCAGGGTGCTGAACTTCATTTGCTGCATACGCGAGAACGGTTACGACGGAGTCGGAAGAACTGCTAAACGCGGTTCGTGGGACTTGTACGTCTTACCCATATGTTTCCACAGGTTTAATGCTCGTTGAATTCGAAGTCAGGTGAATATCGATCATAACCACAAATTTGTACAACAAATCTCAGGCCTTTCTCTTTAGGGATTCCCGGTCACTTTCCGAAGGATACCTCGTATCGCTCGAAGAGCTATGGGAACACCTTGAGGTCTTCTTCATTTACAGTTATCCAAGAAATGCTCTGGAACCACACTGCAATGACATGTGCGTGTCTCTGCGGTGTTTTGATGTGCGAGCCAAAGCGTCCATCGCTATCAATCACGCTGTGCACGCCATCAAAGCATCTAAAGATCTGTCACATCAGTAAAGGCTTGAGTTTACTCTCCATAAGCTTTCACGACTTTCTTTTAGTGGATACTGTTGTACTCGTGCATGTTTCACCACCTCATGCCTTCACCGAGTAAGTCCTGCGATCAGGATTTGCGCCGTGCCTCCCGGTATTCTATCAGTCTTATCTCCTTTCCGAGCGGAAATGCAAGAGGCTGTGCGGCCCACTCGGAGATAGGTGAGAAAGCGGCGTCTTGACTTGCCGTCTTCGATCATCTGGAAAGGTCCTCGCTCAAACCCTCGAAATCTTATGGAGCAGTATGTTGCGCGTTGCATTGCCTTCAGATCTGATTCTGAGGACATGGGCGCTGAATTTCACTTACAGTGGCCTTTGGCTGCCGCATATGGGGTGTATCGGGCCGTACTTTCGATGGCGACCATAATCCCAGATGCACAACTTATTCCTTTATATGCAGTCCTGCAAGCTGCAGGTAAATGTCGGACATTCTTTCATAGTTGGCTTTAGGCGACACACGCACACTCAAAGTGCTTTCATCCGCGCAACATCGCACGTCGGTTTAGTAAGTGTCTGTGCGGTACGATCGACTCGGTCCGAAATTGGCCTACCTCCGATCGCTACAAAAGCCCTGTATCTATTTTTGACGGACGACTCTACTCTTTACTGAGGCAATGCAAAGACGCATGTCGAGTGCTTCGCTTAATACCGCCCACTTACCTTCGCTCTATTCTTCCTTGGGTTCCGGTAATGACTCGGCTTCGATAAAAGTACTTCTTCTGCGTAAGCTACTACATGCTATAAGACTTCGGACCTCGGGTCTTACGCGCTATTAGACGCATCAAGTGAACTCACCGCTATATGAAGATCTAGTGTACTGACACTGCGTTCGGTGAAAGTAAGGTAGCCATTTCACTCGCGATGCGCACTCCTCATAGCATTGGAAGATGTCTCGAGGTGAAAGGACAACCAATTCCGGCCAACAAATAGGTGCATCTTGATCTCGCGCTTCAAATTCACTCTTCTCGCTGCAGACGACTAGGAGACGAGGTTCTAGCTTGTGCCACGATTTTTAGTTACAAAGAATAGCCTGAGCCAAGTCGGTTCAAATCTACTGATGTTAAACTCACCAGGAAGCGGCTACAGCTGTCTTGACACACCTTGTTTGTGCGCTTCCCAACCGGAGTGCATAGTGTCTGATTTAATCGATGGAAGTCATATGACCGATTGAATAACCAAATGCTACTCTTCAAATATCACAAGTTGTTGCTACAAGTATGTAACTTAATGTTTAGGGGATAGTCTCGCGCGGAGTATCTGCAAAGCCGCGTCCTAGACATATTGTATATACAGTATAAGTGACTTAAACTTCACGCATATCAAGTGAATCATAGACTTACCTTGAAATATGTCTTTTTGACGCTTGGTCGCTCCTGAACTCGTCGATTATAGCTCCTTAATTTGTCGTACTTCGAGCTCTTGTACACCTCAAATATCTTTGCTACCGTACTCTTGTCGTACTTTCCGAAGAAGTCGTTCTCCAGCAAGAACTCGATTCGCTCGATCCAAGGTCCAACTGAAATGTCAGCGATCGTGAACTCGTCTCCTATTGCGTATGTCGTGCCGTCGGAGAGGAGCGCCTGAACCTGGTCGAAGCCCGTGAAGAGAGCGTCAATGTTATTATTGTTAAGCGCTTGATTCCAGGCAGTTAGGATTGCAGAGCCGCCCGCGGCAGCGAAGCTGCGTGCCTTAGCACGTTGGACTGGATCGTTCGGAACAAGTTTCGCATGCGGATATAAGTCGGCGATGAACTCTACGATGACTAGGGATTCAAGAATCTTTGTAGAAGTGTTGCTAGGCTGATCCGGGGCTGGCTGGGCACCATACGCTATAGCTGGGACCTGAAATACATACAACAATAGGATGAGTGTAGCTACGTGTTATAGCATAATGCACTTACATTTCCAAGAGGGTTGACTTTCTCCGAGTACCAGGTAGGCTTATCACCACCCTCTGCGATGAGAGGAAGATTATATTTGATAAATTGGGCACCAGCTTCTTCCAAAGCTATCTCAACCTAGAGTCAAGGGGAATAGGTAAGAAGCTCTCGCCATAACACATACCGGACACAGCTTACTCGGTGCGAAAAAGGGCTTTTCTATATAGGCATTGTATTTGTTAGTCAAGAGTATTTTGCTGAAGAAACAAGATCAGAACATACATCGTTCGTATAGAATGTGATTTGTTCGACCATGTTGAAGATTGTATGCTTGCTCTCATACTTGGTCGAAGAGTTTGCTTTTAACTGTCAGAGTAAACCTTGCTTATCAACGATGGTTGGGGATGTCAATGTAATTCAAACCTGAGCAGACTCGTGCAAAGCTTCGGCCGTTCAGAATCAGATTCTGACAAAGTACTAGCGTTTCGCAGCTATTTATTGTTGGAAGCTGATTAAGATTGAGTTTATCAGCGTGGTTTATAAGTATGTTACTCTTTATTACAAAGCCTACCATAAGTCAGTGCATGGACGTTCGTCTCCCCTTCAAAAGGATATTAACTTGAGCGATCTGCCCGGGTTTGTGGTAATGTGTTGTAATGCCGTGAAGGTATTCGTATTCCGAGCCACGGCTGAAACAGAGTGGAGAATTAAAGGTGATTATGAACCGTCAAGCTCTAGTTGTCATATTTGCCGAAGTCGACAATGCAGGAATCATTATAGCTTGCTGGTAAGTAGGCACACTGCCGTAAACGCTTTAGCACGTCAATTACTGGCATAATGGATCGACCATACCATTCTTTCGAAGCGAGCTTGCTGTATTATGATTATCAATAACATAGTCCGAATCATTTATAATGAGGTTCCATACGCACCTTTGTCAGTGAGAGGCTTAGGCTCACTAATAAGCTTCATAAACCGGCTATAAATCAATATAGAGATGCGAAATCGAACAGGTCCATGTACATGCAACCCATGTACAAGATTTATCTAAGATCCGGACAAAACGGTCAGGTAGAGTCATCAACACAGTCTATGGTTGCTGTTGAATTATCTTCGTCAGCCACCAGTTATTCTGTGTCGATTCCAAGAGATCAGCGCTAGATTAGGCAAAGCTCATAATGGGTGACCCAACATGGTGGTTGTTGAGAGTTTGAAGAGGATGGCGCGATCCACTGCCGACGCTTGAAGGATCCGGAAAATGCCGGAAAGCCCTGTTCGCGAGTGTCAGGCCAGTTGTGTACTGCCAACTCCCTTCAATCCCGCCCACTGAACCGTATATGAAGAAAGTGAATACACTTTGGGTGACATCTAGATGAATCCTACCAACTCGGTCAGCGAGGCCAATGCGGGAAAGTACACGTCGGAGAGCAAACATGGTTGGGATGCCGGATGATGCCTCTCACCTTCGCCGCCCACTGGCAGAAGCTTTTCGACTGCAAATGAGCGGAGCGAAGGAGCTCCGACGCTCTGTGCATCTGCTAAGGTCAAGCTGACGGGGAGACGGCCGCAGCTGTCCGAAACACCTAGGTGCACCTCTTAACTGGACGTTGGTCGAGCTGGATTCTGCACCGTCACCCGCCTCCCTTCCAAATCCTCACCGCTGCTGTGGAGAAGCGATCGTAGATGTGTGCGCATCGCTTCTGTGGTTGAGTGAACTGGAACCAGATCCAAACTGCGGCCGTGCCAGTGACGAGGACGCGAATATGCCGTTGTCAAGGATGACGGAGCTCCCCTTTAATTTGAGAGAGAGAGCTCGTGGCGGTCAAGTCGTAGGAGAGAGGGCGGGTGCTCCTTCCCTTTATGCACTTTAGATCGCAATGTGGGCGGCTGGCAAGTGGCTGGCACTGCAGCAGCTCTAGTCTGCAACGCAATGGGGCTAGACCGGAATTACAATGGTATCGTATTAATTCGAATTGCGGTACTTCGACTTAGCTCTGTCAGACAGCTGCTATTTCAGTTGAAGTTGAATCCATGAGAGACCAGGGATAAGAACCGCAATTCTTGTGTGCTTACCTTGCCCAAGAGATGTATCGGCACAAGAGTCGTTTGAAGATATCAACATCTCGCGAGGATGGTATATTGCTAACTCGGCTACAAGTTGTAGGAGACTAGGAGTATTGTCTCGCGTGGTATTGTTCAAGCTCGTAGAAAATTGGGATTATATTTGTGTACGGTGCAGATTCAAGCTTCTACAATTACACTATCAAGTAACAATAAACGTATACGAATGTTTTTAATGTAACCCCTACTTAATGTTTAGTTTTAAAATATGTATAACCCGCTCTAGAAGTGAAAATAAAACAATTATCGAGGAGATATCAAGCAGAAAGTACGTCATTGGACCGGCTCCAGCGACTTTACTCTGGATCGGAAACGGTACACGGTACACTGACAACATGTGCATCGACCGACAAGTCTTTCTCGCCGAACTTGGTTCGCTTCGTTTCGATTCCCTCTTTTCGGTTTGAGTCAACATCGAAATCCACCCCGCTGCGCGTGAGCACGAGTGAGCTCAGCCTGCGCCCATAAGACTGGTAGATAGGAGGGCGTAAGTAACGCGATAGAAGGAGGAGGAAAGTTAGACGTGACTTACGCAACCGCTATCCAGACCCTTTGACCATCGCTTAATATCTAGACCACGAGTTGCCGCATGGCCATAGACAACTGTTGCAGGGTGACAGGGAAGACGAATGTGCTTCTTCGTTCCTGCACTGGATTCTGAGGAAAGGTGTTCTTGTAAAGGTACTTGTTGGTGATCGATACTGGTATAAAGACCGTCACTTGAGGCTGTACTGTCTTCAATGTCTCCGAACCCATTGCAGAGTGAGACGACAGAGTTCCATATTTCTGACCAAGGAGTGCTGTCGGGATCATCGCCATCCCTGTTTCATGTGTGTTGATAAGCCGGATTGTAAATCCCAGCGCTGAAGTTTACCAACCTTGTTACCTCATTTTCCTTCGTCACACCTCTCATGTTGAGAATCACCCATGGATTAGTATTCTGAGGTATATCCTCTAGTAAAGCCCGCTCCTGCGCGCGGCGAAGCGTCTCTAGCGCGTCCTCGTCCCCTGCACTATCTGACCGGTCGATGTCTGGTGTGTGTGCTAAAGGCTGGGATTCGTCCATCAGATCCTCAGTGGGGTCGGACGGGAGAATTCCACCATGTACAACGAAAGTGTGCAGTTGAGGAATATGTAGTGCGATAGGGAGAGAGAACAGATAAGAAGCTGCCGTAGCTGTCATGTTCCTGTGAGAAGGTGCGCTCGTAAGTTCTGTTAGAGTTCCGGGATCAAGAAAGTACTAGCCTCGCGATCTGATAATGTTCTCCCATTATCTGCCAGTTATCCGGAATTCGTTTCCACTTGTCCTTGCTAGCATCTGACCACAAACTTGGCGGCTCACGGAAACGACCGCGAACATTCTTACTCTTTTTCTGAAGTTCAGAGTCCTCTGTCGCACGACGTTCCTCTTCTTCTAACCACTCCAAACCCCCTTCATGTTCCAAGATCCACTCTATCCACGCACGCCACTCCACAACCCGTTGATCGTGATTTCCTCTTACACCGCTCACGTTATGTGATGCAAGGAATTCCAATACTTCCAAGGTTGATGATCCTCGGTAAGTTACGTCGCCCGTGTGTATGAGTGTGTCGCGAGACGGAGAATACTTGAGTACATCGAGAAGATCCCTAATGGAACAAAACATGTAGAAGTCAGCTCTATAACTCAGATAGGCCTCAGAGGACAAGGTGCGTACCCGAGGGAGTCTACCATTCCGTGGATATCCCCTACGATTATCATCCGTTTCTCTGCATCGCCTTTTCGACCAACGTACTTGGTATGCCCCTGAGACTCGTGAAGAAGGTCGGCATTCGGAAAGTAAGACCATTCTAAAGTCTTGAGATGAATATATTTCCCAAAATCTGGCCAGTCTGCGCTGGGGTCAGCCTAGGGTTTTCCATGTTTTTCCTTGTTGTACTCACCGCCTGACCTCCTCGATACTGAATGTCTCCCATCTAACAAGCCAGACCGAACATTTCCGGGTACCGCTAAAGCGCTTCCTATGAGCCCGAAGACTATGCTCCACCACCAAGCATGATATTGATGTATGCGCATTCTTTACTGAAAGCTTGAGCAGAGAGATGAGTGGAGGAGATAGATAAGGATGTTGGGGTTAATTCGACTGAGGGATGCGACTTATAACCAAGACAAGATAGACAGAAGAGCAATGGTAGTGCTGAAAGGAGATGATAGGTGTTGCATTATGAACATGCAAAGTGCCATGAGGTCAGGAGTGGGTCTCAGTATCTACCCAATGAAATTCGCGGCATTGGTTCCTGTGGCTATATCTGGCGTCATCGGTACACCCGAGGAACGTGCGTGCCATCGCCGACAACCTGTTGGATTTTCTTTCATGGTCTTGGGCGTTGGGCTTTTGAGAGCAAAATGGCGCATCGATGGTGGTAGAAGGTGATTAAGTTTCGAGTCGAGATCCGAGGTAAACTTGCACTTGGTCGGGAAGTCTACTTGAACCAAAGATAAACATCTTGATATAAATAGGTACCTACTTCTTGAACAAGATCTCCAAGTGAGGCATAATTTTCGCACATTCCAGCTACGAATTAATATGTTGAACTCCCTACGTCTCTTCGAAATTGTTCTTTACATTTTGCTAACGACTCAGATAATATTCTACCACGGGCAGGACACGGACTGCCAGTGTGAATTCCTCGATGATGTTTAATTATCCGATGACCTCGGGGCTGACGAAACAGCAGCGCTGCATTCAAGTTGAGGATCGTGTATTCTACTAGTAGGTACGTACGCAAAGCGTGCTATCATCTTGCTCCTCTTCCCCTTCTTCTCTCAATACTATGCCTGAAGAAACCTACCGCATTACATCCTTCTTTGAAGCAGACACGAAGCGCCCCGAGGATGACCTTGGGTTCCTTCGTTTCGATACTACTACAGGAAGATCGAATGGGCCAATTTATCACGATGAGAGTGCCAGCGAAGAAGATATCGATGAGGCATGCTCTATCAACTCGGTCTCGACCAATGCCACTGCGGACGACATCCCAGGACCGGGTCGCATAATAGATAAGTGCATCTACCAGCATTTCGGCAGGAAGATCGAGAGATTTGCAAATCGACTGTCCATTTCTTTTCTCTCTCCGAATAGGATAGAACAATATCTTTCGACCGGCGGACATTCTTTTCCTCTTAGCAGGGACACGTATCCACTCGGTTTCGTCATGAAAGAAATCGCTAAACTGCCGTATCTTCCCTGTGAGCCTGGCACTTGTGTAGCAGGACTGAAGAGCCTCGTCAAGCAGACAAAGTGAGTTAAGTTTTAACAATGAAAGAGAGTCTAACGTGAAAGGCTATCTTTACTTTCAGGTCAAACTCGCATTATCGATCTGCGGCAGCTATGGCTTGCCTCCTTCGTCTTTCTACGACATCCCATGTTTACGACAGCTTCTACCGGTCAGTTGCTGTAGTTGAGCCGATATTCCATTTGGAGACTCTCGCAAAAGCCCTAGGAGACTCGCATCCGGAAAAGATATACTATCTCCTCTTGCTAAATCTTGCTCGAAGTCAGCTTGCATTGTTCCGTGGCCCTGAGCAATCGAAGCCCCCCTCTGTGCTTGCCTCTGGCCTACGAAAAAATATATTGCGAATGTTGGAATCATGCCAGTACGTCTTCCGCTTGCCCTTCAATGAACAGTGGATGATATTGCTGTCTATAGATCTCTTGATCACAATCCTCTTATAGTCATAGGAAGCGCATGCCACCTCCTCGCAACCACCGCTTATCCTGTTTACTATTACATCCGGGATGCGATCGAAGACTCTCCTGCCCATCAAAGCATCATGGAATCTACCTACTTCCTCGTTATCTTCCTTATTCGCTCCCTTCTCGCTCAATACTACATAATAACCAGCGCAAATTCAAACACACAAAATATTAGGGCCTTAATCTTAACAACATACATTCATTGGTTTCAGAACGTTATGCTATCTTTTACGAGTGACAGCTCTGGGCTTCGTACAGATAGGCCAAGGTACATGAGCGCACTATCTAGTCCCTTCATAGCGTATGTGCCATTCTTTATCTACGTATAAAATGGGACCATGGCTTACCTGGAATCCCTTTAGAATTGGAGATACGCATGCTAAACTCCTCTTTCCCCGATTGATTAACCGTTACAAATTGATGCCACTTATCGACCCTGTCATTCTTCCAAGGAGAGTACGAGCCATAAATTCACATACGAATGAATTTTCTATGCTCCACAGCTATAGCAATACTTGGATCAGACGATCTCGCCGACTCTTAGCCTCTCTCGATGAGCTCGAGAGAGAAATTCGTGATAGTTCGGCAAGCTTCGGACACGCTATCTCAAGACCAAAACCGGGTGAATCTCCGTGCGATGACATCTCCGCTGAGAGCAAAATGCAGGATCCGCTCCAGCGCGCACAGCAGGTCACAGTTCATGAAAACAACAAGACTCGGGAGTTCTTGAGGGCTCGCGATGAACGCAAGGGCGACGAACGGGACAAGCTGGGGAGATGGACACGGTACAAGAAGAATTGTCGACTGCGACACAGATGGGGCGAACTTCTTCGCTCAAACACGGAATGGGATTGGGATACCGCTGGCAGTCTGAAGCACCTGTTCAGGATCGAAGATGAAGGAAAACCGCGCTCAGGAACTCGTCGATGCACAAGCAATTTCGAGAGGTCCAGCAGTCATCGCTTGGTCGTATCGATTGAAGAGCCGCAGTCGAATTTGCCAGAAGTGATACAACTTAGATACAAGACCAAGACGGGCGAGATCGCGATCAAATCCTTTTACGCTGGCTCGTCTATCGCGGATCTCTCCTCTGTTTCCGAATCTCTGTAAACCCCTGCATTACAATCATTTGTTGTGGAAGCTTCTAGGACACGGGAGGTCAGTTACGGTGATACGGGACTACCAGACCATTGATTCGGATTCTCGATGAAGACCAAGTCCATGGTTGCTCGTTTATTCGTGAATTCTTTGGATCTTTCAACTGCACATTTGCGGTAGCATGGTACCAGAAGAAACTCGGTACTCAATCTGTAGAATCATACATATTGTTCTCGAAGACTATTGGTTCCGAGTCGGGAGAAATCAACACTTGCTTACACAAACAGGGCCATTTTCCCCTGCCACTACGTTGATTTTATACTCGCTCCTCGAATCCTGCTTTGTCTTGGATTAAAATCCTTCTTTTAGAGGCACCCATCTTGTACCTCTATCACGGACAGACGCTGATCTCTGATCATCTCACTTGCAAGTTCTGTTGAAATGCTTTTGAGCTCCGAGTCATCTATTCTGGTCTTCTCGCAAAGAAGCGCTCGCCCCATGACTCGCATGATCTCACCGGGCGACTACTATCAAGTATATACTTGACTAAAGAAGCATCTTCCCGCAGCGTCACGAATGTCGATCACGGTCCGTAGGTAAGCGGTTAAACGGTAATCCTCCCGAAGGTAGCTGCATGTGCCAGAGAGCAGATCATGGGGTACTAGCACGAAAACTCCGTGACAAATCGCAGGCATAGGTTTTCTGTCTATGCGAAGGTTCTTTTGCCAACATATAAAAGTGTATCACCTATGAGTGCCGACGGCGTTCCAGTAAACGGATCTTGGTCACTCTGCGTTGTGAACCATGGTTTACCTCAACTTCCTCAAGCTCCTTGTTCCCTTCACCCTAACTCTTTCAAGTCTGGCGGCAACTGACAGTCTCCCCTCGCTCTCTTCCTCACTCGGACCCGTTGTTAACCTCGGCTACGCCGCGTTCGCAGGTAATACCACTTCGCCAACTGGTACTACACCCGGGCCTGTATCATTCTTCGGCGGCATCCCGTACGCTGAACCGCCCCTTGGAAATTTGCGGTTCCGGGCGCCAGTTCAGCTGAATGAAAATGTCCAAAGCGATGCTCGTCCATCTGTGACTGATGCGAGGAATTGGGGCCCGCCGTGCATTCAACAGCCTGCTCAGGTTGGCGTCGGATCTGAAGGTTTGTTCATCATTATATGCTGCTCAGTTTCATGCACTTATCGTTTCGTGCGTTAGATTGTTTGACCTTGGCCATCTGGAAGCCTACAGATGCAAAGGAAGGCGATAATCTTCCTGTCTTGGTCTATATTCATGTACGTTTGAAAAACAATTAATAAAAGTCATCCTGTGTATATATTTATCTATCATCTTCATTTTCTAGGGCGGTGGTTTCACACAAGGCGTACGACATTCCCTGCTCTCACATATCAATCTCATTTGCCTTCCTTAAAACGCAGGCTCCTCAATCTTTCCCGCTTTACGACTTGGTTGCCCAGTCCTCCCCACCAATCGTAGCCGTAAGCGTGACTTACCGGTTAAACGTCCTTGGCTTTCTCGGCGGGACTGCCGTGCAAGCCGATGGTGATCTTAACGCGGGCTTACTCGACCAACGCGCCGCACTCGAGTGGGTTCAGCGGCACATTACCCAGTTTGGTGGTAACCCGGACGAGGTGACGATCGACGGCGAGAGTGCTGGAGGTGCGAGTGTCGTCATGCAGATCGTTGCTTACGGCGGGACGAAGCCTGTACCGTTCAAGAGAGGCATTGCGCAGTCTATAGGGTACGGACCAACCCCAACGTCTGATGAAGTCGAAGAGACGTTTAGTAGGTGCTCAAGAATACCTGATTTTGTGTAGTACTCTTAATTCTCGCAGAAAACGTGACATCCGCCGCTGGTTGTCCATCATACGGGTCAGAAGCAATGACCTGCCTGCGCCAAGCGTCAATCGGTAGATGCCTTACCTCAACATTAATCTACAGTTGCATATACTTACCTTGTCCGCTCAGGTGCGCTCGTCTCGGCTATCAACAAGGTTGTCCCAGGAAAGGCCTCGCCCATCGTCGACGGCCCGTCTGGTATCCTTCCCCAACTTCCTGCAACACTCATTGCCAATGGGAGCTTCGCAAAGGTCGACTTTGTCGGTGGGCATTGCACGAACGATGGGAGGACGTTTGTTGGTGGACAGCCGGACCAGTTCGTAACGGATGCGGATGTCGCAGAGAGGGTGTTCAGTAGATGGGGGACACATATCGTGAGTCGAGACGACCGTCTTTCGAGAAACGGAATACTAAGAATTGGGCCGACTGCCGTTGCGTGCGTATAAACTATGCAGTCAAGTGATCTAATAACAAGGGCACTCGAACTCTACCCCGCACCAGGGACGCCGGGAAGCCCATTCGCGACACAGTACGACCGGGCATGGACTATGGCGCAGGAGATCATCTTTGGTTGCATGTAAGCTATCTCCGAATTCGTTCGATGTCTATTCCAATCGTATGGAATAATGAGATTTACGCAGGGATTGGTTCCTCGCTGACCAGCTAAAATCTAAAGGCTCTCAAAACGTCTTCACATTCAGGTCAGAAATTTACCTAAGGGAATGGAGCGGTATGGACTAACTTCAAAACTAGGTGGAACACTCCAGATCCTGTGGTCCTTGCTACAGCACCATATGAAGGAGTGATGCACACTTCGGATATCTACTACTTATTCGATGGTGAGCAATATCGACAAATCACAGTCGGCCGTTGACTCACATTACTCCCGATGGTCAGGGACGAAGTGAGTCATTAAAAGCGTGTTTTAAAATAACCAACTATCTGACGGGATGTTGTCACTTCCATAAGCAATGCCGCAAACGCCGGATTTACATTCCGATCATTCAATCAGGTTCGTACTTACATACATTTCTTCTGCCTTCGACTTTCTGACCTCGGATCTAGTCAGAAACAACTCTCAATCAAGAAGCGATAGCATTTTGGACATCCTTTGTCTCTTCCGGCAACCCGTCAACGAGCAAGAAATCCTTCTCTCCCGCCTGGGCTCCATTCTCGACCGGACAACGGATGGTGCTGACTGTTGGCACTAACGCTTCCGAAACGTTGTCGACAATGGAGGAAACACCCACAGACGAAATCGCACGTTGCATGTTTTGGATGGCCGGCAACGCGACGGACCAGACGGAACTTTGAAGATCATCATGCTTGAAGCACAGAAAAAAAAGGACCAAGAAAGTACGCATCTTGTAGAAGCAAAAACACAGAAAAATCAGCGCGCTCAACTCCGCGTTAAATTAACGATCTGGAGACCCAATTCTTATGTTTCCCTGATGACATAGTATGCGAAATGTGTTTCCTCCTTCCATGCTGTCAAGAACAAATCTGATAATCCCATTGTATGCTGTCAGTCTCATGCAGAGGTTTTTGAGCGTCAAGTACAGCCCCTGTGCAGTACGATCTAGATTTCAATGTAAAATATGGGTGGTGGTAAAGATAGCGGAAGCCTTCAAAAGCAAGGACTCGGATAACTTGAATCCAAGCAAACGCCAAGATGAGTCAATTATGAGAGCAAATGCCGCTCACTCCGATGCGGCACAGCCACAGGTATCCCCATATCTGGTACTTATAAAAGGCAGCAACTTGCGATGATTATGGCTATTATCGTGCAACATTCCCTTCTACTGTTTCTCTGTGTTTCGTGAATGAAGGATGGATAAGAAACTTGTGTCACCTTCTGCCACGGCAGCAGTGCTAACCCCACCATCCCTCGTCTCACTGTCACTTCCCACTACCGAACAGCCTGCTTCCTCGAAGACTTCTGTCCCAAATCAAGTCGTTCAGGCATCCCAGACAAACATGGCAGACGCGAAGGGTCTATCTGAGAAAAAGAAGTTCGAATTAACAGACCAAACAAACATGCTTCCAAAACGTCAACTTATACCCGTTTTAATGGCTCTTAACGCGGTTGTCCTCGTCTCCCTGTTAGACCAAACCATCGTTTCGACAGCTATTCCAACCATTTCTGCGCACTTCAACGCCGGTAAGTTATGCCTCTAGATTTGCTTACATTTCACGTGAAATTCTGATCACCTTTAGGCTCTGTGGCGTATTTTGTTCCTGCCGTGAATTTTCTCATTTCAACTGTTTTCCAGCCGTTATACGGTCGATTCTCAGATATATTTGGGAGAAAAGCTATGCTGTGTACCTGCATCAGCATTTTTGTAGTTGGCAATATTGCTTCGGGTTTCTCAAGAAATATAACCGAGCTCATCGTATTCAGAGGTATGTGTTCATTTTCATGTCACTCAGATGCACTAAACCTTCCTTAAACTTCATACAACTTGAAGGTCTGACTGGACTCGGAGATGGTGGAATTCTATCTGTTGCTCAGATTATCATCTCTGACATAATCAGCTTGCGGGATAGGTAAGTGGACGCATTCATGATTTGCCGACATTATCTAATATATACATCAAGAGGAAAATACATGGGTTACTTAGGTGTCTTCATGGCAATAGGACAAGGTACTGGTCCGCTCATTGGAGGAATATTGAGTGAGAAAGTATCCTGGAGGGTGTGTACTCTTCATCTCAAAATGTGCCTGTTATTTCATTTACAACCGAGTTTGCAGTGGTGTTTCTGGGTCACTCCACCTATAGGCGTAGCCGGAATCGGAATTGTTTTGTTCCTCCTTCCGTTAAAGAAGGTAGAGGGTGACATGAAACGGTAAGTCTCTCAGCAGTGAGTGAGTGTCAAAATGTATCTAAAAGCAAGATATTTTATTTAGTAAACTGAAGGCCATTGATTATTTTGGCTCGTTACTCTCACTGGGAGCTGGTACTCTTCTGATTTTGCCATTGATATGGGTTCGTCGTCTTATATTCATTTTCATTCGGCACGCTGAGAACACTTCATAAAGGGAGGCATTACATTCCCGTGGAACTCAGCCATCGTTCTGGCTATTTTGATTTCGAGCCCGGTAGCGTTTATTATGTTCTGTCTCTGGGAATGGAAGGTGGCCAAGTTACCGATAGTTCCTAGTGCGACAAATCTAATCAATTTACTCAAACGAAGTTTCACCTTTTACATTTGCCAGTGTATATTTTCAAGCACCTTACAGTTTCCGGCGTGTACATCGCAATGTTCATTAAGTACGCCTCGTATCGCTGCGGCCATTCATCCTCTTACTTAGACTAATCATACCGATTGAGTAGCGGGTTCATCTACAACTCGGCGGTCTACTATCTACCTCAGTTTTTTCAGGCGGGCCTTGGTTATTCCCCTCTTCGATCTGGACTGTTTCTGCTTCCCGTGGTTGTTAGCACGACAGTAGCCAGTATCTGCACCGTGAGGTTAAGTTACCCGAATTCGCCTACGCAATGCTGATAATGCTTATCCGCAGGGCCTCTCCATATCTCGTACTGGAAAGTACCGCGTACGTGTCGCAGAGATTCAATTCTAACTAAGTTAATCTTATACTTACTTTGCTCCAGCTTATCATCTACTCTGGATTCGGCATGATGGCACTTGGATGTGGTCTAGTATCCATTGTCACCGTCACGACCAATAAAGCGGCATTAGTCGTGTTTATGCTCATACTTGGGTTGGGATCAGGTCAAGTTAGTGAATGATACGACAGCCTTCGACAAAGGTTCTAACGAATTTCGATCGTAGACTTCGCAACCGACGACTGTTGCTGCGCAAGCGAGTGTACCGCGGAAGGACATGTCGGTGGTAACGGCAGTTCGAAATGTGAGCCAGACCGAAAGACGTTTTTGTGCAGAGAGTAATAGACAACTGATTCTCCTATTAGTATATGCGCCAGCTGGGTGCAACGGTCGCGCTCGCAGCGGGAAGCACGATATTGTGAGTATACACGCTTTGCCTTTTGTTCGCGGATACAATTGAATAGCTCGTTTCCCATCATAGAAACAATTCACTGCGGTCCCGGATGAACGAGCTGCAGCTTCCCAAATCGACGGTAAACGGGATAGTAGACAACCCAACAATCATTCCAACGCTATCAAACAGCAGCACTTCTCCGTTCGACCTATCACCCGCAATCGCCAGTAGCATCCTTAGCGGGTATACAAAGGGGTTCCATTCAGTATTCTACCTGAACGCGGCCTTATCCACGTTTTGCGTCGTCATTACTGTCTTTATGATCAAGCATAAGGAACTAACTCGGCCAGACGAGGCGGAGATGAAGAGAAAAGCGGAAGAGGATTACCGGAACAAGGGGAAAGGCAAGATCAGTGATGTTGAAGCATCGGCGCAGAAGGACGGTCCTATGGAGTTGACTGAGCTCGGTTCGACTCAAGAGCAGAGATCTCTCGGTGTGGAGTAAAGTTCTGGGCAGACCGTTCTCGTCTCGCCGAAATCATAGATGTAATTCATGATATCTCCTTCTCCCATCGGGCACTTTTTACCCTAAACTCTCCTGTTATCAGTTTTCACTGACGTTTCTCCGTTTCTCTTTCTTACGCTTCTTCTTCTACACTTTTGTGCCTCAGACTGGGGAGTACTGGCCAGCTGCCGGCAAGGCTAAATAAGGTTCAGATCTTCAACTTAAAGTTGAAACTCCGACCGTACCCGATGTTCAGTTTTGTCACAGTGGCCGGGTCTTGTGTTCAAGTTTTCATTTTTCAGTCTTTCTCCTGCACAATCACTTCGCTTGTCGGAGACCATAAGCTTAGTTGTAGCTAATATCTGATACCTAAACCGTTAAAGAAGGTCCGTGACTTGCACACAGACGTGCTCGAGAACTCTACAATTGTCAGTAATTAGCGAACAGCCTGATACATATATGGTCCAGGATATAAAGGTGGGTAAAGTAATCATGATAATAAATGTGACAACTGGGTCCACTACATTTCTATCCTTTAGAATTTACTTGCCAGAAGAATTTGCTGGGCTAATCTACATGTATGTTGTCAACTTGGTAGTTCACATCTTCTTTACTGATTTCGCTAGTTCATCCCCACGAAGACTTTGATTATGGGATCGACTAGACTCAAGACAAATACAAGGAGTAAGTAGCTGGTCATTCGGATAGTAGCTGTACCTTATGATCCTCACTTTAGAATTTCCTCTTTACATCAAGGGCGGACTGCACGAATTGATGGACTCCCTTTTGATTATGAACAAGAATAAGATTTATATACGCCTATGGACACTAATGAAGATGTTTGCTTGTGTTCGACGGGGATAGTACAGCTCTGGGCATCTGGGCACTTCGGTATCCATGAGAACACCACGGAAAACTGATGCACATCCCTCGCGAAGGGATGTTTCTCAGGACAAAGACCGAGGGCCCCTACTTCTGTCCTTAAAGTTCGTCTTTAAGTTGTGCAGAGATGCGTAGCTCCGTGCTTTGCCCGTACCCCTAAACTCGAACGGGTAGATCCACCCGATCATAACAATTCGGTATCGACGCCGCTCAATGTACGCAACTCCTCTTCCAACGGACGCTGGACAGAAGATATATTCATTGTACCATGAATAGTTCTCTATGTATATATTTGTGATTCTCTATGTCCGGTGTTTTATTTGACTCATCATCTTACTTCTTATGCAATTAGGGTAGTATCTGACGGTAATAATTCTAAGATACGTGCGACGAGTGAGACAGGACAAAGTCGCAATCGATGCGCGGATAAAGTTGGTGTCTGCATCGAGGAAAAGAAGGGAGGGACACATAATCTCTTCGCTGTGTGCAGGGTTTGTGTGGAACATTCAATATGTCTGAGAAGCTTGGTCATGCTTGTTGAGGATAAGTTGTCAACGCTAATTAACAGCGAACCCACGCTATAGGAAGCAGAATACGACTCAAAGTACAGGATATCAAATCTCCGAAATGGCTCGGAGGTTCTGTGAGGCATAAGGAAAGAAAGGGTGGAGTCCCCGCGGGGAGGGGGGGGGGGTAAGGAGGAGGACACTTCACTTTACAACACCCAATCGCTCACATGCATACTGAGAAAGTGATTCGGTATCAGTACAAGGCTATCACCTATCAAAGAACGAGCATGGTACAGCCATGAGCCAACCTAATGTGCTCACTTTTTCCACAAGCTTTTCCGAAGAATACACTCCGGGATATTGTAGACTGTGAGGTATGTAACTATTACAACACCCGGACATCGTATAAAATCCCTTGGATTGACATAGTGGGAGGGCGTAGATGATCGGATAAGACGAAGTACCGTCGAAGCACGGTTGGTATTTCTAAAGGGGGCGGGACGTATTGCAGACTTGTCAAACATGTTATACACGAAGGCCGGTCAGACCGTTGCTTCTCCCCTGTATCTAATTCTTCCTAGACTGTCTTATTGATCAAGTAGATAGAGCAAATTTTTGAGTTATGTGTTTTACTGTGTTCTTGTGTTCTATCATTATGTTTACCAGTCAGCGCCTAGTCTGAAGAGCTTACAAACTTACATGTTGACGCGGCCTAGCCATTGTGCCGGCCGATACACTAGGGGACGACTTTCGCAGAGCTACCTCTATGTTACTCGCATTGCCAGACGGCCGAAGTACTTCGTCACCATCTTGCCGACCGCTGAGTATCTGCGACTTCATCGGAGCAGCTCAGCAAAAGTTCTTGGAAGATGGATATTATCTTAGGTATATGATTGGAAGAGTCGTGGCCCATGATAACCTCAAAGTCAGTTTCTCGTGCATTTGGAGATGAACGTTTGCAGTGAAGTGCATGCCGACTCGCCGAGTCATCCCAGAAACGTCTGTCGATCATTTTAGTATGACTAAGCAGAGTTATGCGAACCGCGTGGCTGCCCAGCAAACTCTCACTGCACCTTCCACCATGACTGGTTGTACCGCTTATCATAAGGGCATTGTTCACAAACCATCTACGGTCCGATAACGATATGGATGGGAGAATTTGCGGAACTCATGCCATCGGGGATGTGTAATGAGCGCTATGTTTTAGCACGGGCATTATTCAGACGATTTCTTGAAGCGTATAAAAGGAGGCACATCTACCACTACATCGATTTCAGCCAGAATCGACTACACTACAGTTATTTTCCTCACCTTCTGATATGGCCTCACCACAGAAACGCAACATTGGAGGGACAGAGGTCTTCTGCCTCGGCTATGGTGCCATGGGTCTGAGCGCATTTTATGGCAAGCCTCTCTCCGATGAGGAGCGCTTCAAGGTCTGTCGAGCTCTCTGCCACTATGCTAACATCATATCTCGGCATATTCATGTTGCTCCTGAAGGTTCTTGATGCTGTATACGAGTCCGGTGTCACCTATTGGGACAGCGCTAACGTATATGGTGATAATGAAGATCTCCTTGGGAAATGGTAAGATTGTCCCTGTCTTTCTTTTTTCTGCAACTTCGGCTGAGCAGACAATCGTAGGTTTAAACGCACGGGAAAGCGTTCTGAAATTTACCTTGCAAGCAAATTTGGCTTTAAGCCTGATTTGACCGTTGATGGCAGTGCGGAAAATGCAAAGGCCTCCGTAGAGAGCTCCCTCCAGAGGCTAGGTGTTGATTACATAGATCTTTACTACCTTCATCGGTAAGTCCCTGATGCATTGTGGTTTCGGGCTTGTTTGATGTTAGTCATTCTATAGGCCTGATATTAAGACGCCCATCGAGGTAACTGTCGGAGCTCTCGCCGAATTCGTCAAGTGAGCGTGTATTACCAGCCTGAGTTCCGACCGGACAGAACACTGAATGCCGCTTAAAACTATCAAACAGAGCTGGGAAAATCAAGCACATCGGTCTTTCTGAATGTTCTGCTTCTACGCTGCGTCGTGCAAATGCGGTCCACCCGATTTCAGCCCTTCAAGTCGAATATTCACCCTTCACTCTTGACATCGAGTTTCCAGACGTTGGCCTGAAGAAGACCGCGCGTGAACTCGGAGTGACTATAGTTGCATACTCGCCGCTCGGGCGTGGGCTTCTGACTGGTAAATACGTGAGCAGAGCCTGTTTATTTATTTTGTCAGTTGTTCCTAAGATATATCAATAGAAATCTCCGGATGATTTCGAGGAAGGTGATTTCCGGCGCAGTGTCTCAAGGTGTGTTTTTAGGCAGATTTGGCGAAGGCGCGGTGGTGTTGTAATTCACGCCTTCATAGATACTCGAAGGAGAACTTCCCGAACATTCTAGCCCTCGCGGATGCTCTTGGGAAGATTGGCGCTAAACACAACGCGACGAGCGGACAAATTGCGCTCGCCTGGCTCCTCGCGCAAGGACCCGATGTCATTCCGATACCTGGCACGACCAAGATTAATGTGAGTAAAGAATAAAATTCCTGCAAGTTTCATCACGTTACAAACCCATGATTTCTTGTACAGTCCTTGAAGGAAAATGTTGCCGCAGCTCAGATCAGGCTCACTGATGAAGAGGTTGCGGAAGTACGCCGCATCGCAGACAGTGCGGAAGCATCTAAGACAGGTGATCGCTATCCTCCGGGTATGGTTGCGCAACTCTTTGCAGATACTCCTGCTCTAGAGAAATAAGTAAATGAAAAAGGTTTCAGGCTTGAAAAGATTATGACATCAGTCAATGTTTAGAGATCTATCGAATCAAAGTGTAGTGCGGAGCCGAAGAGCCCAAATTCAATAAAGAATATTTTTTCCTCCGCATTTTATTATGCAGACTCAGGTAGACAAACTTGCAAGAATGTGTTTTCTCTACGAACAGAAATACTCCCTTACCGTCCGTTATTTTCAGCAACAGGGTGTAAGCTGTAGACGAAAGCGTACGTCGCATACTGGTGATGGGTTAATGTGGCTGATTAGACGGGAATTGGAACTTCATGGTTAACAC
Source organism: Trichaptum abietinum (assembly GCA_910574555.1). NCBI lineage: Eukaryota > Fungi > Basidiomycota > Agaricomycetes > Hymenochaetales > Trichaptaceae > Trichaptum > Trichaptum abietinum. The sequence continues at coordinate 5,404,671 of CAJTBE010000005.1, read as the reverse complement.
GTATGTATGTAGAAAAGGATAAGGGCATCTTCTCGTAACAATTTAAGAACGTACCTGAAAGCGATTCAGCGCTTGACTTCACGCAGAAATTGGTTCCCTCGATATCTAATGATTTCAGAGCTTTGCAAAAGATTCAATGCCTTCCTGACAAGATGCCGATGATATAGTATACAAGTGATATATCCCTTATTTCAAGATCGAATACCCTCTGCGAAGGTTTTCAAGAACAAATCCGGATCATCCCAGTGTAGCTAGAAAAACTGATGTTGGTAAGGAGGTTCTACGTTATCAAGACGATAACTCACGAAGTGATTTGCACCTTCGACAGGCAAGAACTTGATCGGTCTGATAGTCTTACCCTCCTCTGTCCACTTCTTTACGTCCTTTTCCAACTCCCATACGGCCCATGGAATGCTCCACACCGAGCTTAGGCCATACACCATACAGACTTTAAGTTTACGGAGAGGAGGGGAATCGGGTTTCAGAACAAGCGCGTTGCTCATCTGGTCATACTGGGGCGCTGGCTTCAGCTTGCTAAAGAATGCCTGTTCCGATCGCGCCGCTGGAGCCAAATCTGTGCAGTCCTTGATGTCGTCCGCAGTAAAGCTGTGGTCGACTGTGGCAGGACGGAAAGGCGATGTAGGTATCCGAACTTGCAAGTTGGAGATGTCTCGTGTAGAGGATGTTGAAGGCGAGGAGTAGTAAGGATGAGAGTGGTAAGAAGATACCCATGTGCCGAAGACGGAAGCTCGTTGATCAGATGGAATGGATGGGTCTGTGAGAGGATGGTACGATCCTTCAGGAGGCGGATACCCGAGCGAACTGTAAGCACATTCTGCAATGAGTGAGTCTCAGGGCTTGACATTGATTCGCATCGTCCGAAACGCACCGTAAATGAAGAATGTCCTCAAGTACTTGTCCAACGTATTTAGCACGGCCTCCGGATACGATTCTAAGTGGCGAAAAAATGCCATAGTCGTTACGTTCCCCAGAGACCACCCCATTATCGCAAGCCCGCCCGACTTTCCATCCTCGCTTGCTGGTGGGATATCCTTCTCTTTTACTATATTTGCCAAAACCTGTGCGACCTCGGAACCCCGGTTCTTCAGAAACTCAGTATGTTTCTCGGAGTCCGTGCTGTTTATCGCTTCGAGTTCGCTTTGCGTATAAGGTGTTGACCCAACGTAGTCTCTCCGGTTGAGGGCAATTACTCGCAAGTTGTACTTTTGTGCCATGGGTAAAAGACGGCGGAAGTTCTCTGGCTCAAATCTGTTAAGTGACAATAACAAATGCAAGTGCTCAAACTCACGAGCATGATAGGTATGACCATGGACGCATACAAGTGTTGTGTACGTATCTCCAGGCGGCGCACCAGAGTCGATATATGACAACTGCGTGCCTTTACTGTCCACCTGAATCGTCTGCATGGATATCGATCTAGTAGAGCGTTTCAAGCTGAAGCCCTTTATGATACTGCTCCTTATAGTAGCCTTGCTCAGAGACACGAGCAACATTCGCTCGTCCGCATCGAACGTGCCCGTCGATAGCTTTGGGTCGAAGGTGAAGAAACGTTGAGGCAAAATGAATTGCCCTGGAGACTCACATTCGGCCGGGACCGCGAGATTATACCATCCAACCTCTCCACGCTTCAGTTAATGTACGTTCTCGCTATGAGCTTTGATGTAGCCTCTTGTCATTGATTTTAGGTCGAATTCACTTTCTTCGCACTGCCTACCGGTTGGCAGGTTGGTGGTCTGAGGCTCGGACTTGGAGCCTCTTTAGGGCCGGTTCGAAACCATTTTCTGCGGGTACAGTGTTGATGGGGCACTCACTTCGACACTTCGATTTGCAACACTCAGTGTCAACTACAAGCTGAATCTTACGATATTTATATTGATACACTGAGTCTGGAATTGGGCACTACACTGGTCCAATATATCGCTGGATAGACTCGCTCCTCTCTATCAACCTGTGTCACGGTCGACATAAGTATACTGTATACCGTCAGCGCCGAGCGGTAGTCATCATTGTACCTGGACTAAGAAACATTGATGAAGACTCTGCGAGTATAGAATACGGACTGGACCTTGAACAGCCTCGTATGCACTGCCTGCTTCTCGTTTTCTCCGGCCCTGCCAAAACCACTGGTTCCTCGTTCTTCTCCATACGGAGATCGTCGGACAACACTGATGGACTTTTTATGCCATATAATGTGAGCCGTTTGATCAAGCTATTTTGAAGTAGGCATGATCGCCAGGACGGTTCAGAATACTCAGAATATGTGCGTAGTGTCATTTGATGCATAAACGCATCATGTCTCTGTACCTGGAAGGTGTTGATGAATCCGGTACCTTCATACTACTGGAGAGCGTCAATCTGGACAGCCTTTGACACATGCCTAAGGTTTCCTGACGGTCGAATTACGCCTCGCTACTGATATGGATAGTAAGCAATTGTTTGGGAGCCCGTCTCTAGCAGTACAAAGATGATAGGTCTGTTAAAAGTTCGGAAGGGTCATTCACAGCTGTAGACGCCCCGCCCTCACTCCCCCCAACCACCCTCCGTTTCACCTTTCCTCCCTTCCTCCCTATCGCAATGGCATGGGTAATACGCAAAGATATGGCTTCTGCTTGGTTTCGGGGTCTCTTTCGCCCGAAGAAACGAAATCTTCCCGTAAAACTGATGACCGGCTCGGATACTGACAGTCTGGAACCGAACGATATCATCGGTGCTCTTCAAAATCTAAAATACAGCAAATTTATCTTCGACAAATGGGCGGAAGAGCTTGATAGGTATGTGTCTCTCTCATTACCAAAGAATGCCCAAAAACTCATAACATTCACAGCTTTCTACCTTCTAAATCAAGTGCACTTGAGTCTGAATTGTGCGATGCTTTATCTAACCTCAGAGGAAACTCACAAAAGCTGTCGGATGCTGTTGACAATATTTGCGACCTTCGAATAAAATATACAGAGGCAATGGTCGAAATACTTACCGATGCAAACCGTCGTGATTCAGGCATTGTCGAGGTACCTGACTCCATTATTCAGACTGGAGCAGTAATCAACGACTCCTCAGCCGCGTTGGGCGCGCAGACGGGCGTAATGAAGGAGTTACTGGACTCTATCAGCGATATGGCAAGAAGGATCGAGATGGCGAGGCAGAAGAAGGGGGATTCTCTTTGGCAGAAGATTAAAAAGTGGCTACAGAGGTTGTTATCTGTGCTTTCAACGGTCCTGAGCGCCTGCGCATTGGTAGTCACAGCTTGCGATCCATCTGGCATAACTGCAGCTGCCTTCACCGCAGGGTGCACTCTTTCCGCGACGATAAGCTCTCTTGTGGAGGAGCTCAATCAAACAAGTAGGTACAAAACTGTCCTTCAGTTTCGAGTTGACCCATATGTCATCCCATAGGCTCTCGACGGAAAAGAGAGATGGAGAAAGAAGAAAAACTCATGACCTTCCTTCGCGATACTTTACCTCGTGAAATACGCCAAACCCAGATCAATCTCAACGCTGGCGAGAAGTCCTTAAAAACACTCAGGATGCTTGAGGCTGAAGTCAAAATGCGTACACGGATAACTACAGAAGATTCCACCTCGCTGATTAAAGTTTGGCAATCACATAAAAAGTCACTGAACTTTGTGAAACAAATTAACGCACAGCAGACAGACAACATTATAGTCAATTAATGTACTATGTTTAATAATTCCGCTCCCATATGCCTTCCCATATGTGTATCGTAGTTCGAAGATTATTTTGTTTTGTGGATATGAAGTTGAAAGGCACTGAAAGCGGCAGTGAAATGATAGTAATGCGTGATGAGTTCCCGAGAATCTGAGCACAGAAAATTCGTTCCGTCAATTCTCACTGCATTTCGACGCAAAACAACGAAGAGTTGCTGGGCAGTAGACGGCGTGATGACTTGCATATTCTTTCCGGAGGTAATTTGCTGCGCTCATTCATCAGGGCCGTTCAGAACCGGCCGTCTAAGATTTCGAACTGAATGTGTGTCGGCCGCAACAATGAGCAGTGGTCCATTCATCATGTAAACTCGATCAAATATTGTCCATCCTAAAAGAAGAGAAGTTGAGAAGTTAGTGTGTTATTTATAACAATTGAAAACATATATGTTCCGACTATGGACAAACCCGGGGAAGACTTTTCCTGGTGCAGATCTCTCCTATTCCGTAGAGAGAGTAGAGAAAGAGTGATATGTACAAGGCACAAAGTAAATACCTGCTGCATGGGAAACTACCTTCATCTCTGGTAGGAGCTGGTATTGAGTCCACCCAAGCGAGTATGGATTTTGCATATGTTCCCACCGGCATGTCTGTTCCTAGTCGATCTGATCCATTGGCCACGTCCGTATTGAAAGGTAATGAGGTCTGACTGGAAATAATAAGCAGCCCCCCAAGGCAAAGACACCAGTAGACCGAGCTCGCGGTGAGTGAAAAGAGGTGCTGACTCTGCTGAGCAAGGTACATCCTGCATGGTTGGCCGTTGGCAGAATGGTTACTGAAAGATGGCCTCTAGGTGCACAAACGCTACTCTCATAATCATTTGCGACTTGAATTGACTATGCATTTTAGAATCGAAACCAGGTCTTATAGGTCCAGTCCAGAAACAACTTCAAGTCTAAGCTGCCTCTGCCAGGCGTGTCTGAAAACTTGAACTTGACCGATTATGTAATATATACATATATTGCGAGAATTTAAATTTTATTTAATTATTACCTAAAATGGTTATTTACTTCGCCCAAATCAAGAATATCATTACCGCCGCAGACAACAAACACAACACATGCTCGTCCCGCACCTCCTTCGACCTCCATGACACAGGTTACCCAAAGACCTGTCGAAAAGTTCGCTTTTCAGATATATGTTACTCGATTTATCCTTTGTTTAGACCCTTTGAACTGCACATTATCTGCACCAAGTCAACAGTCATACTGCAAATCGCTTCTCGCACCCCGGGCCAGCCTTCGCATTTACACTGTAATCGATGCGATACAAGCACTCGTGAATCGAAGAAGAATCAACGTATGTGTTACTTGAATTCTGCTTTATTGTTGTTTTTCTTTACAGTAATTTGTGGCAGGCCCATGCCGAAGTCACCGCACCTCCGTAGTGCGCTTGCTGTGCCGATGCATGGCGTGCATGCCTCATACCGCCTCACGCTGGAAGTGACGCCAGCCTCGTGCTCGATGGTACTAACTCCCGCAAGTCATTTTGACGTCGTATCTATGGATTCTACTTAGGAGGTTGTCTGGTCCTGTTTTCAACAGGTGGCCAATTCTTTCTTCAGCAGAAGTACTGCCTATGCCTACGAATTCTGTCAGGACTACTACCTCCGCTCGAATATCCTGTCAGTCTGAAGGGTGCGATATCATCGGCGGTCATGGGCGTCTATTATCCCATTTATGCGGAGTTCTTCATGATATTTTATCAAGTACGTAAAAACTAGCCAATCCTGGAGATAGTCGAGTTGAAATAGATATTCAGAGGCCTATGCGTGCACTCACGCTATGGCCTGTCTATTCAAGCCAGGTCCTGATATCACGAATTGCTTGGGCCCAGCTACACATGTTGCTGCACCGCTGACCTGATTTAGTTTCTACTAGCTATAGGTCCTGAACTGAATGGTCTTCAAAATACATAAATAGTGGCCCATGCAAAACGCAATGGTTACTGCTCTACTAGTACCTCCCTCTGGCTTCGCATCTTAGGCGCGCTTTTTAGGCCTTACCACTAAGACAAACTTTGGCTGGCTCTTTGACTCCCTTTTGACCCCAAGGTCGCAATGCTAGCGTCTCCAGTGTCGATGCCTTTTGCGCAGACATCTTATGTCTCCTTCCAGTCCCCGCTGCCTTTCCAACCGTTGGGGACCCCCGCTTGCTCCGCTGCTCAGGTGAAATTCGTTGTAGGCACACCAAGAATGCCGATGCACCATCACCGTTCTCAAACGTTTGATACTTCGAAATCGCATCACAATCATAGACATGATACATCGTCAAAGCCGACACGTCGATCCACCTGTCCCGCACCGGGAGGCAGCTCTCAACAGAAATGCTCCATGAACAGGTCGCAATCATTCACCCTTCCTCCCACTTCCTATTACCTCCCGTCCCCTTACTCTCCCGAAGAAGTCCGCATAACATCTTCCTCTGCACCATGTTTGACGGTGCCATTCCCTCAACCACACATATATCCTTCCTCCTCGTTCCATCCACAAGATCATGGGAATCCCCAACAGCATCCACCTGCGCGGACAAACGGATCTGGTCATCGCGGCGCTCCTTTTAGTAGTCCTAATGATCCAGGAATCATTTCAGATGACATCCGTCTCGATCTTGTTGGCTGCGACGTCCTTGTCCGTGCAGTGAAGGAAATCGAAGACTGCGCTGCTATCTTTTCAAACTGGGTCGAGCAGATTGATATGTATGTCCTTCTTTCTGCCACCGTTCTTCGCTGATTACTTATGTTATCACTTCCTTTCTGAACCAATTAGCCGCGATACGGGAAAAGGTGACAAATACGAACGTCGAATCGTCGAGCTCGTCTACGAGATCAATAATGACGGAGTCAGCATGGTCGGCGCGTCTCATACGATCTTGCGCACACACCAGGCGCTTGCAAAGCTTGTCAAGCGGCGCCTGGAGCTACTCGCCTCGTCCGGTGGCGGTGATTTGTTCCCCTCAGCCAACCGCTCGCATTCCCACCCGCACTCACGGCACCAATCCAAGCGCAACAAACCGGATGACTTTCGGGTGCTCGCTGCTGAGATAAAGATCCAGTCTGCCGAAATCAGCTCATATGTGAGGCAGATGTACGAGAAGCTCAGCCAGCTCGTCGACGACATCAACACCGTCAAGGGCGAGTACCGCATGAAGAAGAAGGTCTGGAACTGGCTCTGCAAGATCTTCTCGACCATTAGCACCGCACTCAAAGTCACGAACTTCGTGAACATGTTCCACCCGCTGGGGCCGATCGCTGCACCGATCACCAGCGCATGTGAGACGGTCGCTTCGATAGCGGCCAATGTATGCGAGAAGATCAGAGGGGGTTACGACACGAAGCGTCTCGAGGACTTGCTCGTGTACATCAAGCGCGAAATCCCGCGCTCGGTCGACCTCGCACGCCGTGCGCTGACGAGTTTTGAGTCGGATCTGCTTCGCGTTTTTGAGGCTGTCGATCGAGGCGAGGCGAGCGGGTGGATCAGCGCCTCCGAGGCAGCGCGCGCGAGCAAGAATTGGCGTCAGGCTCTGGCCAGGCTAGAGGCTCGAGATAGTACACACCAGCCTATGTTTGATGTGACTATAGGGTCTTACTAAGGCCTGGCCGGGAGGAAAGACTGACCCGATAACGACAAGGTTGATATTCCCCATGAAATGCTTCCACGTATTATTCACCTCATCCTATAGCACGTATTCCATTCCATATCTGTGTATCAATAACCAGTCGTGTCCGTCCGCTTTGCGTCCCTGTGCTTTCTTGCTTTCCAAATTGTCTTTCATCGCCCACCCTGCTCTATTCGTTTTCGAGCTCTTTTTCATTTCTCTAGCTCATAGTCATCGCATTGTTATCCTTCAGACAGTAATAATGATAATAAAAATACATCTTATTGTCAATTGTCTCTATCTTCGAATCCTGGCAAGCCGTAATCTCAAGGACGTCCTTTAAGATCAAGCTCTGACGGCATCACTTCGCCGAGGACGCCTGCTATGCAATTTTGAGCGGCTAGTGTCGCCATACCCACTCGAGTCTCGAACGTTGCACTTCCGATATGTGGGAGTATAACACATCTGCACAAGTTATCAGCAAACCTCATAGCAATCTTCAAAACCGCAGGACTTACCTTGGCTCCTTCACCAAGACATGGTCCTTTGTTACATTAGGTTCACCCTCAACAACATCTAGACCAGCTGCCCAGATCCACCCTTCCCGGAGCGCCTTCCCAAGTGCGTCGCTGTCCACAAGGGTTCCTCTGCTGGGATTGACTAATATCGCTGTCTTCTTCATCTTCCGCAAAAACGTCTCGTCTACAACATGGTACGTCGTTGGGCCACCAGGCGCGAGGATGAAAAGGACGTCAGACTCCGCCGCGAGAGTGTCCAAGGGGACACGCGAGATGGATCCGGGTGGGAGGTGCATCGAAGCAGCAAGCGCATCATCCTTCTCCGCCACGGCTGGAGACGATCCAGTTTGAGTAGAAGCCGGATTACCTGTATACAGGCATTTCTTTACACCGAACGGCACGAGACGCGCGAGGGTTCCATGAGCGATGCGGCCGAACCCGAGGAAGCCGACAGTCCGACCAGGCGAGGAGGTGAAGGAGCCTGAGGCAGTGGGAAGCGTCGAAATACTGAGCTGGGGTCCGCAGAATGCAAATGGAGACCAGGTGAAGTTCGGCCACTCCCCTCCTTGTACGATGTTCGCCGTCTCTTTCGCATTCCGGGAAGCCATGAGAGCGAGGAGGATGGCGACGTCGGCAACTACACAAAATCTTCAGCACGCCGTTTGCAGTTGAAGAATAGTTTCGACACGAGGAAAAAATCGACAGAGTTATCAATTTAGGCGGACATACCAGCATCTGTAAGAACGTCTGGCGTATATCCTAGGCGAACTCCGCGTTCTGCAAGTACAGAGGTCGTTACATGTTCTGATGAGGCGCAAAACGAAGTTTTAGTCTTTAACCTCTATCTCATATTATGTGGCACGTACCATATCCAACTGACATCGTAGATACGACTTTTAGAGTTGGTCCGGCTATACCAACACTTCTAAGCTCATAGACTCAATTTTATAAGCAGCCTACTGACCTGCATCGAGGAGCTCATCATTGACCTGAAGATTCAATTAACACCAATGCGAAAACGAGCATAAAAGACTCATGAACGTACTGCCTCCGAAAGCATAAGAATTACTCCCGATGCACCGCGGATGTTTTCTAACAGCCATGACCTTTCACATTTCCTCTCCTCGGGCCAAACCACTATCTATAGTATAGTCAGTAGCCGTTAGGATCTGAAGCCATCGCTCAAGTACTGACCTCGAACTCTTCCCTCTTCCGCAAAAGAGGCATGACGTCGGTGCCCAAATCCCGGCAAACAACAATCTTATGTGTCGTCTTTCCTCCACCAACCATTTTCGTATTTGGATTCGGAAGTGTGCTTTGCTTGAGATGGTGGGTGATTGCAGCAAGACGCGATACAGATGTGGTCGTCGGTGTTGAAGAAGTAAATGACGTTCGAGTATAAGGGAAAGCGGATGCCATCTAATCGAGTGACTCCGGGGACTTTATAGTTGCGGTGCGCCGCGCGTGCCTGGTCTTGGTCTTGACTCTACGGAACAGTTGCCTTTGTCTTGTTGGGTAATTAGAACATGCGAGTAGAAGTCGAGCTTTGCTATAACTCTTGAGTCTTGACGTTCATTTATATACGTTCGGAAATTGGAAGTATTCTGTTCCTCGAGTGCGTTGTGTTGTCTAAAGCGCACCGGCCCGACCGGGCCTACTTTCAAAGTAATGCTTCCCGTCTTGAGCCTGTAGACTGTTATAGACGGTCTTCTAGCTCAACCTCCATCATCTTCTTGCGCATAATGCATTGTGCATTTGCATTCTATTTGCGAAAGTAAAGGCGCTTTGTTAATGACGTCCACAGATGGGGATAATTTAGGGAGAGATTTAACATACTACACGATTTCATCCATTCTCCTTGACAATTCGGCCGCTCGAAAACGAAGCAGCTATGCATCCTGATCTTCCAAATGTATTAGAAGTCTAGCCTATTCTCGCATATGTCGTAAGCTGATAGAGGCACAGCCGGTAGTTCTGGACCATGATGGTTATTGACGACGGACAGAAGATTTCGCGCATGTTAACGTGCACCACGATGACCCTCAACGTCTTGTTTAGCCCTAAAAGCCTTCATTTATAGTTCGGCACGGATTGCGATACGCGAGACGAAGACCAGTGTCTCCGGATGTACATAAGTTGCAGGATCGGATAGGATTTGTCCTTTAGTATTAAGTAGTAGCGATCTCCGGTGAATTGATGTAAGTTTTTACTCGTGGCTAGGATGGTCATGCGGGGTTGATTGCGTGGTTGTGTTCGCTGAAATGTATGGCATGTCGACAGAAACGACTCAGAGTTCAGACAACTCGAAGCCTGAGTTTCGGACGCGTTTGACGCGTTCATGCCGGCCCTAACTCGATTATGTGATGATTTGCAAGACTTGCAGACTATGTCAAGGGAGTTCTTCTTTTCCTTCTTCACCCTCGCGCCATAGGACGGGATGGGCTGGAAGGTGAATGCACGATGAACATTAGCGCGTCTGTTCTAGTGGCAGTCTGGCTGTGAATAAGCTTGTTGCTGACGGGTGCCAAATTGAGACGGCTGGCATGTCTCAGCCCACAACTTGAAGTTCAAATGAAAGTGGACCTGCACTTCGTCTCGGAATCTCTGTTCCATCAGCTTCTACAAGACTCTGCGCTGAAGGCCATCTGGTAACTATGCTCTATGCCATCAGGGCCTTCTCAGTACTTCTCTGCATTGCCCTCGCTGGAGATGGACATCTGCAGCATTCTACCAGCCCATCCGAGTCCCAATTCATCGTCCCTCTTCAGATACTGATTATTATCCGGGTTATTCTGGGAGTAGCTCTCCTCTCTTTTGTTCTCAAAGTAAGTGCTCGTCACACTACAAGAGCTCGTAGCTGATCATCCCTTAACCTCAGATGTACAAATCGAACAAGGCTCTGGCTGTGTCGTTGAAGCATTCGCGAGACTCGTCACTATACCCCACCCTCAAGCAGAACTCAGAACCCGCTGTTTCTGAGATATTGACTCTCCGGGCCCAGAAGGCAAAGGACGAAGTCAAGCAAAAGCTGTCCACTCTGGGAGCTCTTGGCAAAGACCGTTTGAGCTATAGGACTTTGCCAGCTTACCCTAACAACGCACAGATCTGTCTGACTAAGTCGACGACTTACTACGCCTACCTCAGTTCAAAAGATGCGATGGAGGACCCTCTCACGAATATCCTAAGTGATGGTGAGATCACTGAGGCCAACGTTGTAACAAACTTTCGTCCTTCACCTCAATTGCTTCATTCATCTCCATCTGTGTTGCTTTCTGATTCCAACGAACTGATTCCGGTGGGCAACAAAGACTCGACCTCGCAGCAGTGGGATACGGGTTGTGTGGCGGAGACGGTGAACCTGTGCGCGGAAGGTGAAGCCCTCTCTTCAGTCACAAGGCCTGATTCTCCGCTTGTCGAAGCCATTGGGGAAGCAATCGTTGTAAATTCTGAGGCAGATACAACGAGCTCTTTTGTTGACTCCTCATCGACACACGAATTGGATTCACTCTGCGACTCGAATATAGCTTCGATGCTTTCTCGCTACTTTAAAGACGAGCCATCCCCCAACGTCGCTCGGGTGGAACAACCTCTGGAAGACTGGCTCTGCGAAGAGTCTCATTCCCAACTTTTGCCGTCAGCAGCAGACATCAATGCCCAAGTCAAGCAGGACTTTAGCTCGAAAGGACCTATTATGCATCCTTACTCTTCAGTGTCTACAATGATCGGGCTCGGTATTAGAAGCTTACGGCCTCTTGGGCGCAAAGGAGACAAGCCTTTCGGATACTTATCTTCAAACCATATCGCCAAATCTCCGGAGTCTCGAGTTCCCGCATTTTCAAAAGGGCCTCAGAAGGCAACGACAAAGTTATCTCGTAATAACCAAAAAGCTTTCGCGAACAAAGAGAACACCGACATCGAGTATGTAGAGTAGTTGACCTTTGACACTATCGCACTTATATGTAACTTTTCTGTTCCCATTTCATCCTTAACTTTTTAATTTCGTTGTATCTTTCCCTAGATCGTAGTGGCATACATTCATAAGTAGTCTGTTATGCTTCATATCATCAACTCGACTGTCCATATAACGTCCATCTTCACTGGAATATACAGTAGTTCTTGGAAGATCCACTAGTGGCATCATTGAACCATTTATCATAAGCTTTCCCCCAACGATAACAAACAATCCTTACTACGGTTTCGCAATATTTCACTCGTAAATTTTTTGTCGGATGAGTTGAGCATGTCTTTCGCTCCGAGGAACAATGCGGCACTGAAACGTTTCCGGATGACTGATAACAAATTCGGCGTCAGTTGATACACTCACAATTCAATCAAATCGCGAGCTGGATGTCTTTACCTCGTCGCTCCAGAAGTGAATGTTATCGCAGGCATGTATTCGAGGCCATCCTCGCCAACAGGAAGTTTGAAATCGAACGCCGCTAAAGCGCAAGCAATGGTCATCCACATTCCTGCCTCGACCATGAATTCACCCGGGCAGATACTTTGGCGAGCGAAGGCGTTACCGTGGATTGAAGAAGATAGACGATATGAAAAGCATACCGTCGCCCAAAACCGAAGACAATCTTTACCGGATTATAGACTTCCTCGCTAAGACCCGCGGTCACCTTCTGTAAAAACCGATTCGGATTAAAGCACTCCGGCTCTGGATAGTATTTTTCATCTCGTGTGTATTGCCTAGAAGGATTTGACATTGCTGGACATGTAAGGGAAAATTAAGTTCATGCTCCGTACCAAATATTCGGAATTATCATAGAGCCTTGAGGGATATGCATGCCGTTGAAATCATCATCTTTCATAAGACGATGCGGAAGACCTACGCGGTAAAATTAGTGTCCGCAGTCATTATAATGTAAGACGTGGGAGACTTGTCATACCCAAAGGCAGAGGGGGATTCCATCTGCAGAAACATACAGTTAGATGGCTGTCACCATCTGCCGATAATCGACTAACCGAAGTGTTTCCTTTAGGATGCAGTCAATGAACGGGAGTTGGTCCCTATCGTTCAATGTAGGCAAGCGCTCTCCACCAATAATTCGATCTATTTCCGCTTGTGCTTGCTCAGCCACTTCCGGATGCCGCACCATGGCAAGGATGAATGTAAGGATAGCAGCAGTCGTCTTCGTCGTTGTCAGACAATACTATAGATCTCTTCCGTCTATGTAGAGCACCTACAGTTTCAAATCCGGCTGGTACGATATTAGTTATATATATTATTGTCTACCCCCGAAGAGCTGCCCTTACCTGCGTATATGTTCCCACCAACAGCCTGAATATTATTTTCGTAGCCAAAATCAGCGTCGCCATTCTCTTCGGCTTCATCGAGTAGCGAGGAAATAACCGACGGAATTGCAGTTCCCGACGTCTAACAGATTATAAGTGAATAATCTTGGATGCGAAACACGATGAGTTCAACATACCCTGCTTCGCTTGACGAAATCGAACGGTTTGCTCATAGATTCGTTAACTAGCTCTCTTGTTTTCGATGCATGACGTTTAAATCCAGCGCCAGGAAACCAGGCCGGTACATGTCGCACTGGAGCATGAGCATACATGTCACTCTCAAAAGATTGTTTATGCATTTTCTCCTATTACTCACAGACCGGGATCAAGTCAACCAGTGTTCCTCCTGGAGGACCAGATTCAACTGTCATAGTGACAGCGTTATCGATAAGTCTCGTGTATTGGTCGTTGTCGGAATCGATAGTATAACCATATGTCACCATCATTATCGTCGCAGTCGTAAACCTGGAAAGAAACCTTCATTAGTACATCTTATTTCAGGAAGGGTGCTGTAAAAGAACAGATATCAACCTGTGGATATGCTGAATGAAGGCACCGGGAGACGTCAAGAGATTTTCGAGGAAATTAGTTAACTCTCTGCTCTGTATGCCTTGGAAGCTTTTCACGGCTTGAGCGCTGAAATGTTGCTGCATCATCTTTCTTTGCACGCGAAAGTCACTGTCGCTATATCTCTTGAATGCGACAACCTTGTCCCATCCCATCCTGAATAATAGATCTGAGTTAAAGTCGCTGTAGAAGATAGACGTAGATGACCCTACATTTGTGAAATCAGTACGAGCGGGGGGCGATCTGAGTATACCGCTCCACGTTTCTCCATGAGCTCACGGGCGGTCTCCAAGTCGTTTATTATGATCATCGGCCTTCCAAAGACATGAACATAGATTATCCCCCCTTTAAGTTATGATAGTTCGAAGTGTAAAGGATATGTTGAGAAACATTGAGCAATCATTCGCTCACCCCATTTCTTCCCCCATTTCGCAAACATTTTCCAGGGGAAATCCGTGGCCTGTGGCATGATGCGGGCATGACCAATAATCGGGATCGCAGGTGGACCAGGTGGAAAGCGGACGCGTGCGTCGAGAATCGCTCTATGAAGGAGCTTTATAGACACGACGACTGCAAGAAATGTTCCGAAATATATGATTATATCCATCGCGGGCTACGTAGGTCCCTGGTGAACGGGAAGAATGTGCTGAGAGGTGCAAGACGGAAGCATATTTGTATCTTGATTTCAACTTCTCTTCTACGTAGACCAACCTTTTTGGATACAGTTCAACGGAGATTAAAGCCTTCCATACCTTTCCTGTCTTGTGGCGCTCCTTTCTCAGAGGCATCGGAAGGTTACATAAGCTGTGGCGAAGCGTAGGCACTCTTCTCCTGAGCATGATCGATATCGTGATCCGGTTCGCTGTCGATGATCCTATTTGAAGAAACTATCATGGTCCCAAAAGAAACATCAAGTCCGTTGTTGACAGCAAAGAATCGAAGAAGTGAACGACGACAGAGCAGCGAAGCACGAGCTGTTCGCTACAATATTAGAGGGATCGTTCTGGCGATCTAAACTCGGTGTGCAGAGTCTGGCATTCGATCCCCTTCAAAGACTCGATCCAGCCGCCGCCACAATAGAAGCAGAAGCCTGAGGTTTTCAGTTATCAAATGAGCGACGAGTTGGATGAGCGTGCGCAGTTTGTTTATGAGTATCATGCTGGGAAGATGCAAGTTGCGAAGAGAAGATGGAAGTGCCTTAGATTCAGTGCCTGTCAACAGAATTCAGTTCAGTATATCGTTGAAATCAAAATGGCAGAACGCAGAACGTACGCGCATGGCTGGCAATACCAGGTAGAGGACTGACGATAACTTCGCTTGTCGAGCTCCCAAGGGGTAAAAACTGAGCAAGATTATAGGAGTTTGGGAGCAGACGGTGTTACTAATAGTAAGATAAACCGCAACTCGATATAATACGAGAGAGACTGACAAATCAACTCCGAAACGTGCGGGCCAACATCCTTCCCTGAGATCAGCCTTTCTTTGGTGTCGCGTAACCACCGCGACGTCAGCTGCTTTCTTATATGTCTGCGATAGCAAGTCGGAGCGTTGGTCTGCTTTGAACACAATATATCAAAGCGAGACTGTAAGGATCGTCACGATCAATGTCTGGTTCTCCACGGTGGTCGGTGGCAATGTTGCTGTAATTAACAAGAGAAACTTCCAACAACTCCACTAAACTGACAGAGATTGTTCTTTGACACGGCCTGGTGGGATCGACTACTAGGCAAGATGCTTAGTTAGACTCTTATCCAGATGGAAGATGGTCCTTACAGTAGATGAGAAGGGCTTCTTACCATCACCCATTAACCGCTCCTCCAGGTCCACGACAATATGCTTCGCAAGGGTTTTTCGAGGAATTGCCATCTGAGAAAGGCTCTGAGATGGAGATCGGAGGGCGTATGGTACAAGATGAGTCACCTTCACAATTTAAACTGTTAGGGCATTCTTATTGAGGAAAAGAGGAGAGATGTACGCTGCTACATGGTGATTTTTTGTTGTTTGTACCAAATTGAAGCCAAACATGCTGCAACAATAGAAATTGAAGTTGAAGCGAATTTCCCACGCAACATACTCTTTTCTTTCAACCAACACATGCATAACACTGAACCACCACTAGTGAATAATCATGATCACCTCTATACTAGTTCAACTATCTTCGTAGGTATATGCATACAAGGAACAAACCTACCACTACCTCGGTATTTTAAACTACTCTTCACGGTCTACGTCAGAAATATCGTTGTATACCAATCTACTATGCCGCAATCGTGACAGGCCCGAGTATCCGAGAACATGATGAAAGATTCGAACGAGCTGATCGAAGCAAGCAGTAGGTGAGCTGATTGGGAGATGTGTGTGAAACAATTTCACAAGAAGCCGAAACTAGGAGAGATAAGATATTACTCAACCGATGTCAGTCTCCTACAGTGACCACATTGAACAAGTTATCGGGCTTACAACGGATAGACACTACAGAAGGTACTACACCTGTACGTGTACACGCGCACATCCCTCTGCTACACGCTCGCTGAAAACCACGTTTGCAGGATAATGCTACGAGAAAGATTAGAACGGTGACGAAGAACGGTTTAGTCCGAGGACACCAAGAAGCTGTAAAGGCGGAACTTGTGCAGGCGGAAGCCTCCCACTCCATATTGTCCCTGTAGCGCCTAGTGGAGCTATTTGTCTAGACATGCGTCCATCCATAGTACTGATAGGAGCGGTTTGTATACGGAGTTGGCGGAAGTGCGGAGAGCACAGCGGCAGCCCGGAAAGTCTGCGACAAAAGACAACATCCGGGAATAAATGGCAACGCCGAGCTCATGAAGGTAAGAAGACTCCAGAAAATGATGCAAAGCGAGTTCAAGTTTCCGCGGAGTATGACGCATTCGACTTGTTTTTGCCGTTCAAATTTTGAGGATGCCGAAGGTATGTAGTAGTATTCCAAAGCATTCTAGATTCTGGCATCCTCGCATCTGATGTTCTTTTGGGGTGATAGGCGTTATTTGAGCCTATCGTCTTACAATGTGATTATCAACTGATCAGCGACCCAGCCAGGTGCGATTGCGTCTAATCAGTCTATTTGAAGAAGACTCGAAGGTTTACGGGTCGCCGAGAGCTCCTTCCGATACGCTCGCAAGAAGATTAGCTTGGATGATGAAAGTTATTCCGGATGGGAATTAACGTCCTTTCCTGGTTGCGGTGAAGTTGAGTACGATTACGCCTGGACTCTGAAACTACACTGCTGCACTGCGGTGTCGCTTTAACTTTTTGTTTGAAGAGGAAGAAGTATCCGCGAAGCATTCCCAGGCTTTCAAAGCTCATGCGAGGGGATAAGGACGATAAATTGGTGACAATGCTTTACTGTCTGCCGTAGACTTGGGAAGAGGGAGTCCAGCACATTACGAAGTACACAAGGCATGTCATAAAAGATGCACTCATGTGGCCTAGTGCACAACCAAATATACGGAACCCCTGCCCCCCCCCCTCAATTCGGTGCCGTAAATGACATTTAAGCTACCTTTAGGCAGATACTGCGTCTTAGTGAGTCACTTCCCGATGGCAGATATGGCTTGCCTGATTATTTTAACCTAAGAAGCAAAGGAAGTGTAAGTAGTTCACCTCCGATCAACACGTTGCATTTGCTAAAATAATTGCGTGGCTTCTCTGTACCCAGCTACGTGCGTATTTCAATCCTGTTATTGTATCTGTGATTTCAGTGCTCCACATTATACTTACATTGTAAGTTACCCAGCTCATAGATGCTCGTTTGTAGACCATCCTTTCCACGGATTGTGGAGTTGGAGACTGTACCCGGTGTCAAACAAAATAGATGCATGAGAAGCAAGTAATATGTTAGACGTCTCGGACCGTATCCCGTAACCCAAGGTATGAACGCAGATGATCATCGAGAACAAGAGAAGTAGGATCACCCTCCGAGCTTGTTTTCTAGAAATTTGAGAACCAGTCTTCTTATTGAAGTGCTTCGCCGCGAACCACCTTCACGAGCCGGACTTCCTCGGAGCCATGTGGAACAAGCGCGGTGCCGGCAGCAGATCGAGAGGGAGGGAGAGGGGGAAAGAATGTGACAATCAAATTCTTTGGCGGAAGAGTGGCATAGATAATCAGCAATCTTGCGTACTTTAAAGCAGGTCCAATATTAATTTCTGAG
Source organism: Trichaptum abietinum (assembly GCA_910574555.1). NCBI lineage: Eukaryota > Fungi > Basidiomycota > Agaricomycetes > Hymenochaetales > Trichaptaceae > Trichaptum > Trichaptum abietinum. The sequence goes on along the minus strand of CAJTBE010000005.1, from coordinate 5,386,773 downwards.
CTTTCGTCGGCTCCGATCACTACAGAAATCCATTTACGGGGTCAAGGAAAGGACCTGAAGCGGCAGCAAAAATCTACCTGTCATATCGCCAGGAAGACTCGGGTAATAGTAAGAGAAAGTTTTTATGACAAACAGTCAAAGTGGTCTGTATCCGCCCTAGCAATGTCTCGTCGATCACCTCAATTGAGCTAATGTGCACCCCACCTTTTGGGGTAAGACCAGGAACAACTGGATTAGTGTTGACATGGACATTTTGACACTTAGCATCTGAACGATCTGAACGGTTGTTAGCCTGTTCAATCAGGTGGACATCCCTGAGCCTCGTATAAGTATATGCTCTGCGGTAAGGCGAAAGAGACGTACATATAAAGAATTCTTCAAAATCATGGTATATCTCTTGCGTTTTCGACGAAGCTCCCGGTGCGACCATCCGAAGTGACCGGCCGGGTCCGGCCGACCCAATTCGGAATGAAAGGAAGATCCGGGGAAGCAAAAGCTGCCGGTGGGGAAATAGGCGAGAGAACCCGATAGTTCGGCAGCCTAAGTGAGTCAAGCAAAAGGCAGCTGCACGTAAGTCTTATCTCTAGCCAACCGAATGAAGAACACTCAGACGTCATAAGTAGATGGATCTTCCTTCTGGAAAAAAGTTCAGCATGTTTAGGATCACTTCAACTAACTTCCGACCAATATTTGCGTTTGACAACGAGGGAACCGAGCGCGGAGAAAAATGAGATGATTATGCCTAAATCATCAGGTTCGGGGTCCCCAACGTTAGCTTGTGAGGCAAATGCATATGCGTCCCTGGTCAAATCTGAAACAAAAGGGCTTCAGCTTGAGTGTTTAAACAGGAAATTTGCCTAGGCGACACCAATTCTTCAACACGATTGCTTCACGTTTGAAAGCTATGAGAAGCAAGACCTATAGCTATGGCCTCGGCGATGACATGTAAACGATGGCGGAATGGAGCACAGTTAACGGAACAGACATGTTTGATAGAGGAAGCCGGTGGCTAGGCGAGTTCTTATTCGGGATGATGCCCTGAATTCTCCTCTTGTCCCAAAGCGTTCATAAATTCGGGAAGAAATTTGGAGGGATGCGAGTAAGCTTACTCGTCTAGACATTGTCGTTTAATCAGCTTCAGAGAGTACCTGCAGAAAGAATAGAGCCCGAAGCACCTGTTTAGAGAGCTCCAGTGAAGTGTTTCCCTTGCCTAAGGAGTCAGAGGAATTTTGTGCGTACCGAAATGGTTTAGAAGTTAAGTGGGAAACTACTAGTCGCTTGTTCGTTCATGACATGCTGCATAACGACAGTGCCTGGTACCAAAGGGAGCATTCAGACTTGCTGTGATCGTTTCGGTGAGATTAGCTTTACCGAAGAGTGAATTATGTTTTCCAATAAACATGTCAAAATCGGAATAACACTTAACTGAATGCGGCAGACGCCGAGACTAAATACTTCGCGTCCGAAAGATCGTGCGTATGAATATACGACGTGAATCGTTGCTCAAGGGATGCGCAAGGGAAGGCGATACCTAAGGAACGAAATCGTTAGTTTCCTCACACTGTCATATTGTGGCGTTGTCAGTAAAATACCTTTCATGGGTCATGTTCCAGTATTCACATGCGAAGTGACCGGCTATACCAAGGACTGGCTCAATCCTTCGTTACTTGTAAAAGCATCATCGCAAGTGCGATAGACCGTGGCACTTGCATTAGCCAACGGAATCGAAAGGGACGATGAATAAATCTCGCCAGAGAAATGTTCTGTACAGAAGGTCGCTTTGACTACGCGTTCGCTCCCTGCCGGACGTGGTGATGCGGGACAGTTCGTGCACACATGCATCACATCGGGTGCTTTGGATTCGACGCTAAAGAAGGACCGAGACTGTATACGTATGTATAGCGTGCATGGCACAAGGGAATTGCCAGAGCAAGGTTATGGACGGACATCCGGGAGGTATGAAGTAAAATATGTATCGGTGCTTCCAGGCGAGCCAATCGTCAACACCTTCCTAAGGTGCAGTGATGAGTCGAAGATCAAGGGACATCAGGGGGACAAGTGAACTGCGCTGGATCCAGTTTACTGTCAGCGAAGTTAAGAGGGCGTTGTTGCTGGCAAGGGAGATATATACATAGCATCTGGACCCCCGAGTGATTCGTATATCTGCTTGCGAGAGCTAGCGAGAGTAAGTTGTGTAGTTTTGAAAGTCAGATCTCGGAAGTTTAAGCAGGTGAAGGACAAGAGCTAAAAGTTCGATGAGACCTTGAGCGACGGGTAGCTAGAGTCTCTAGATACCGCTTCTATTCCTTCTTCGCTTCGCCGGGAGCATTCCCGTTCACCTACAGATGGATCATGGCATGGGCTGCTGGGTAAATGACCTTTAGACTATACAATCTCTCACCTTGATACTCTTGGCCAAACGTTTATTGTGGCAGGTCCTGCACCACCTGGAAATCGTCACAATTCCGGAGTAGTTCGTACTAGTAGCCTAGTTGCCGCCCCTTTATAAACTTGATGCTATTCTCTGTGCCATTTGTTTCGTTTCCTCAGAGCTACAGGCGAGTGCCCGTCCTTGAGACCGAATGAAGAGTCAGAAGACGAAAGGGTTGAAGTTGAAGTCCGGAGCTGGCTTTCCTGTTTTGGATTCAAGCCTGAGTTTGAGAGTTTCACTGCCAGTGGCAGTCTCTTTTGCTTGGACTTCATCGGCGTTACCAACGAGAGGGCTGGCTCAGCCTGAACCTTCAACTGAACTCCAATCGTATAAACAGCTCCGACATTTAGGCTCTATATGGTCAGAATTACCGATCCCCCTTGTGCTTGTGGTCTCTGAAAAAGATAAACGATCGCTGCAACTCTGCCTGTCGAATGGAAGTTATTCGCAATAGCAGCAGCAGTCAAATTACCGAGAATTATCTCTACTCACAGCAGGTGCAAGAGCAGAGTGGTCAGAAGGGAGGCGCGTTCTGTTATTTTACATAACTTGTATGTTGAAGAATTGACACGTTTCAGGCCAGGCGTCTCCACCACGGAAAAATCATTTCGGGTCACAAGCGCAGGTCATCTTACCTCTATTATACCGAATAACATCGCACTCGTGATGCTTTGGAGAGCAGCTGAGCTTCGGCATTGACTCTTGGCCGTCGGGAACACTATATGTGGCCACGTCTAGTCTGCAAAGGTCACGATGAGCGTTTTTGGAGGCCGCATCGCATCATGTGAGGAATTCGTATAAAATGCTGTGGCTTTGGGCTATTCCTCGCTGCTCTACCCTTGTTGCCCCACTCTGCTCGAGTCTCTGTGTAACGGCCTTCAGCGGCCTCGAAACGACGACGAAAGGAATGGACAACACGCGATGACATTGGGCTTGTTGTGGAAAAGCGGTGAAGGGTGAAGGGGGTGGGTGATGGGTAGTGTTTAGTATGGATTTGACGGGATATTTGAAGGTAAGTAGGTCGCTCATTTAGTATCTTATTTTGTGCACAATTGCATTACGTGTATATGTCAGGTCTTCCGAATTCCACTTCTTTCTTTCCCCATTTCTCTAATCTCTCATATTTGACATTACATCTCGACGCCGCGAATACAAGTATGCACGACACTCTCCGTGCTCGTACATATTGACTTCGTGATCGCAACTGTGTATTCTTTCTGCTTTTGCTCTGCTCATGTTTTAGTTAAACTTATGAAGGAACGTCTCATTCACGGAAGCCAAATTTAGATGCAATCTCATTCTAGCCATCCTTACCAGAGCGTTGTGGATTGTATACAACATTGGATTCCCCTACCGGGCTTCGTACCTAATGTCGAGGCGGTATCCAATGTCGTATTCACATCCACACGGCAGTTTGGTTTCTTCTATCACCGTTTCACTTCTTCGCTTTGGAACCATCTCTTGCGTTTTGTCTTCGCTCTAGTCATCTCCTGCAGGGATCTTCTTTCCGATGCGCGGCTTCCTAACAATGACTCGACCGGCTTTCATCCTCATCCTCACTTTCGGGCCGTGATGTTAAATGTTGACTTGATAGTCGGACCGAATACTCAACAGCTACAGTCTTTGTGCAGTTCCCCTGAACACCGCAAGCGATTGCACTATTTTTCTATGTATCATCCGTTCATTGACTATCTGTTTAATGTGACATAATGCTGCGCAGGTGGAACGAGGCTCCAAGAGACCCCGTATCGCTATGATATTCTTATCATCCCCAGAAGAGTACTTCAACTTTCTGTTCTCATTTACTTAGCGAAGATGATGATCCGACGAACTCGAGAATGTGCAAAGGATGGACCCTTAATTCGCCGCCCCCGTTGCCTATTTCACCGCGGACCTGTTAGCTTTATATCTTCAATCTTCATGCAAGATACGAGGCGTTGCGGCATGTCAACCGCGTCGATATTTCGGAAGTGTTTTGCGAACCTGTTTTTGTGAGCCAGTCATGAACCCTCAACGTAGTCTGGCGAGCAGCCATGCATATCGGATGCCAAGTCCGAAAAGATAGAAGGTGAGTGATCCTGCGGACCCGTTAGCGGCACATACTTACCTTCTTCTCTAACGATCTTTCACTTTTAGCCTGGGCACACGATCCTTAATTCACCCCGCAGGCAGCCTCGTTGTTCGGCCCCTCTATACGCATTTTGGGTGCAGTATTGCTGCTGAGGGCTGAATCTGAGACCCGAGTGCCACGGCGTCAACAATCTGCCAAGCGGAGTGGGCTAACGATGAAATCTCGGACAGGTTCCGTCAGTGCATTCGCTTTCATTGTTTTTGCTTCCTGGAAGTAGAACACTTTGCTTATCTTCGTAACTCGTCTTCCTTCTCACGAGTGAGGAATGATAGTGGGAAACCTCGGGTGTGTGAAATACACCGCCGACCACCACGTTTACTTTACTCACTGCTCCCCTCAGTTCATGAAGAGCGCCCACTTGAACGTAAAACGCTGGGCTATGACTTCGAATCAAGCTTTGCCAAGGTCGCTTCCGTGATAAACCCGCTCACTGCAGGAAGTATGAATCGTGTTTTCTCGCTGTTGCATCGCCCAATTGCCGCATCGTGGTCTGTTCGGCCTTCCGCGCAGATATTGGGCGGGGAAATTGCCAGAGTCAGATTACATGTCCATGTCGGGATGTTTAGCGTTCCCCTCGCAATGTGCGCTCTTCGCTCTCCGCTATGTCCCGCTTAAAGTCCGCGGATCCTCCGAAATGCACGTGCGTTGTGTTCCCATACAATTGTTTACCTGGTTCTTTATGATAGGATCGAGTCTCTCAGAAGATCTGCGCAGAGCTTCCGATCAGGAGATGGCATTGGAACGCCTTGGCGAGAATATCAAATTCCTCGGACTCACAATCTCGCTACGATTTTCGCATTGCTGGAACCGGGCGATTCGCTATTATTATCGTCAAGCAGAAGCCACGAAAGCCATGCAACACACGACAATAGTGATGAAGTTCGTCGCCCCAGGCTATGTCTTATCTCTCTGAATGGCAATGAAACCACTCTTGTCCTCGCTTCGCCCTGTCTACAGTCATCGATCAGTTTCGAATCCTACAGGCCCTCCGACGCTTATAGTGCATACTTCTACCGTACTTGATTGTACCGGGAGGCTGGTTGAGTTTTACCGCAGCGCCTGTCCGGACCACCCGGCAGTGCATATTTGCTGCGCTGTAACTCGAGTTTGCCCGCCGGTTTATGTGTGTGTGGCCGCTTACTCAGGTATGCAACTTGCTGGTGATTCTGATACAGGTGGCACAGTCGGGGGTCCTGCAACAGCTTCTGCGGCGTCGATTGGTCGATGCGAGTTACTTGGCTAGGCGCTTGCCGGTATCTTTTTGTTCCTCTATGACTGCCCTCAACACTCCTTTCGGAGAGGGCGTCAATGGATGAGCCCTACATCTCTGTTACCCTTCGTCACCGACCTTTCCCCCCTTGGAGCATCCAGCGCACATGGATGACGAGTAGGTTAGTGCGGTCGGTGCGGTTCTTAATATGCCCTGCGTGATCGACAGGTCCTTCGCAGCTCCCGGTCTCCGCCATATTTATGTATACGGCATCTATTGCACCAACTATTCGCGCTTCCGCTCTCCGTCTGTGCGTTTACGCGCGGACCCGCAGCTCTTATCGCCTCCAGCTGGCCCGAGTCCTATGGGAGGGAGATCAAGAACAGCCTCACCACGTTTTACCGCTCACCCGATCTTGGATTGCGTGCATCTTTCAAGCTGGTGCGTACACATCCGCGGGCGTGCGCGATGTGCATGTTCTTCGACAACCAGCTTTGGACATCCGGACGCAATACAAGGGCGTTGTTCTGGCAGCTTCCATCTATCGTCTGATAATGTGCACCCAACAGCTCTGTGTTCTGTTACTACAACCCGTTTTCCTTCTCTCTATGCTTCGCCGTAGCGCTCATCTTGGTGCTCGGACGGCTTTCTCTATTACCCGGTCCGGACGGCTGGTCTTGCTGTCGCGAGCTTGCCAGTGGGGGCCTGACGAACAAGGGAAGCCGATAGCCTCAAGGTTTTCAATCACGGTGCTAAACACAGGTAGTAGATGTCCAAGGCTTCCTCTGCGAAGCGGCTGCACCCGACTGAACGAACGAGCTTCTCTACTATAACACTTTCCCCTTTCTCTCCCCCCCTTTCCTCGTCCTTCTCCTTCTCTTTCTCCTTCCCCGCACTTGTCCCAATACCGCTGGAACGGGTCGACCAGGTTCTCAATAGCGAGGGCGCGTTTATGTAAAAGAGCGCGCGGATCACGGCTGGCGATCCTCCTTCGAATTGTGTGGGTATCCCCAATTAATACATTGCTTTATACTGTATCAGTTGCTTACTAGTAGCATAGATTAAACACTCCCCCGTTCAGTAAATAGATGTCCAAGTCGCATGGTATTTCTGGCAGTGCTCAGTGAAGTGGAGGGATTATGAATAGCGACTGTGCCACAGGCAGGCAGGCGAGCGAGCGAGTCGTCCAAACAATGTCCGAAGGACCGACGAGATCAAATCCCTCGATTAATAATATGACTTCTTTGTTTGAGATCCTCGCATTGATAAGTAAGTTCTCATTTCTGATGAACGCAGCAAGCCTCACCTTTACGTCTTAAACTTATCGTCCGCGCACCGGACTGCACAGCTAATTTGTTCAGATCTGACGAACGGACTCGAGTGTAATATTGATTGCTGTTATATTTATTCTCGGTCCACCGGATCAGCGGATTAACTCATATCATCTATTCATTTATTCCTTTCATCATTTCCGATGATAATTTCATGCGCAATTAAAGGACGGCCAACCGACGTATGTGTGTCTGTATATAACTTCTTTTGTTCATTTTCAAGAAAATGCCCTTGAGCATGAGCAATGGGGGCACTACGCCTAGATTAACGTACACAAGAAGAGAAAAGAGACAAATCTGATGATGTGAGACATATGAGGCAAAGATAAAGAAAAAATGATATATGAAAATGAACGAAAAAAAAAACTATATTCTGATCAGAAATACACCAATTTCGAGATAATTTTCTTCGATATGAGAGGGTAGATGGAGAGAGAGAGGTATAGATGCGAGACGATCGATATTATAATAGGTCGGAAGCATTGTAAGTGAAAAAGGGAGGTGATGAGTGTATAGCCGATTTTGAAATGGTTAGATAGGGAGGGGGTAAAAGGAGAACCTGGGGATCAAGGATACAGTGTGTGGAGGATCAGAAGCCGCATTGTCGAATATGTGCTGATGGTTGATTATGAAGACAGGTGGCGAAAAGGCAGAGAGAAAAATGAAAAAAGTGAGGGTAAAACGCAATTCATGGATGTACATGGAATGAGGGATTGATTAATAGTCAGAAGAAAAGAGAAGGGTTGTTTCGATCTGGATGAGACTCGGATCGAAAAATAGGATAAGAAAATCCAGCAAGACCTTTTTGAGCTCAGACAGAGCCAGAGGAATAAGTGGAAAGAAATTGGACAAGATGGAACGGAGGAGCGGAACAATATGCAGTTTGAGAGCGAATGTGTTGACCATGTTCATGCAATTCTCTTGCGCGAGGAGGGACGGGGTAAAGTCCCGCCCTCTCTTCGTCCGTGCGTCTGATGTCGTTTGGTCGTGGTCATAACAGAATAGATAGGATATGATATAGGAAAGGACGAGATGCAGAGGAAGAGACAGCTTGACATAATTAAACTCGAGGGATGAAACTGGGATCGACGGTGACGGTGAACGTCTTGAATAACATCGATATGTGTCGCTCTTTTTTCTTGTATCCTCCTGGATCAGCACGGGAGGTTCACTTTTTTTCTTCCTCGAAGGAGGAGTTCGAGGTACTCTGGATCAACACGGAAGCGCTCTCTCTCTCCTCCCAAGCCTCTTCGCACAAAATGTCTGCGAGACTTGCGCACGCGAACAGAGAAGAGAAGACGGCAATCACATCTCCATCGACGCGCTCTCCTCCTTCACTGCAACCAGCCTGTTCGCCACATCGCCTCCAATGCGACCAAACCGGTCCTTCCGCCCTCTCTCCCCTCTCTCCCGCTCCCTCTGGCTGAGATTGGGGCTCTGATTCTCCAATTCTTTGCTGCTGTTGCCGTTGCCAGAAACGTGCTCGCCACTTCCTTCCGGCGACTCGAAGTCCCCGTCGCTCAGCGCGCTGCTCGGGCCCGGCGACGCACTCGGCCCACGCGCGTGCGACGCAGAACGCAGGTGCCTCAGGTGTTTCCCGTTCCCGTTCGTCATCATGCCGCCTGGCCTTGAGAGACTGCGCTCCTGCGCCTCGCGCTCGCGGTCCTCAGCGAGGTCCATCCCCGGGCCATACCCCTCCAAGCCATCCATCCCGTCCATCCCATCCATCTCCATCTCCGCCCCCTCATCCATTGGCTCCAGGGCCCCGAAACCCGCGCCCGCGCCGCCGAAGCCCGGGGCGGACAGGTAGGACCCGTCGTCCCCGAAGGTATGCAGCGTCAAGACATCGTCCCCGAACATACCCTGCTCTTCTCCGTCCGCCTGCGCACCACCCAGTCCTAGTCCTAGCCCCTGCGCATTCAGATCCTCTCCGTTGGCAAGCGCATGCGATGCGACAGGGGACTGCGATCCCCCCGCGCCGCTCAGGCCAGGCAGACTGGGCATCGCGACCCCCTGCGTCGTCGGGTTCGGGCTGATCCCCGCCCTCGTCAGCTGCGTCTCCAAATCCCGATTTCGCGCTGCCTGTGCATTCACAAGTTGCTGTAGGTACCGGATATACTCCACGCTCTTCCGGAGGATCATCCCCTTGTTGGCCTTCACCGCTCCCGCTCCTCCATCTTTCGCCGCATTGTCTTTGTCCTTGCCGCCAGGACCAGAGGCAGAAGGACCGTCTGGCGCAGGCGTGCCGTCCTCGTCACCCGTCCCTGCCGACTTCTCGTCTTTGCCTGCAGCTCGACCTTCTGCATCGTCCGCAGATGCGTTATTAGCGTTCGCACTGGACGCTGGCGCACTTGGATCGAGCATAACCTCCGGGATGAGTGTCGCGAGCTCCGTGATCTTCTCATTGATGTTGTCCCGACGCCGTCGCTCCACGGCATTATGCGACTCGCGTCGGCGCCGCCGCTTTTCTGAGACGATCGCGGCTCTGGTTTCATTCAGCACAAGTATTTAAAAACTGGATATCTTAAAGCACTCACTGCTTCGACACGGGATCCTGTGGCGGACTCTCGCTCTTTCCTCCACCTCCCGCTCCAGGGCCTGGTCCAGCTCCAGCTCCTCCTAGATTTCCCATCCCGCCCAAATTCATTGAACCACCCATGCCATGCATCGTCGTCTCCTTCGGCGAGATTCCCATCGAGCCCACCCCGCCGCTCGGCGTCCCAAACTGGCCATACGGTCCTTGCGTATGTTGGCCATAGCTTTCCGGCGTCGGGAGTCCAAACTCATTCTGCGCGTGTGCATGCGCGTTCGCGTGGTTGTTCGAGCTAGTTGGGGGTAGGAACCACCCACTCGCACCGCCCACACCCATACCCATGCTCATGCTCAACGGTGAGCCCGGGTGCATCAACCCCAGTGGCGGCGGCCCATTCATGCCCATCCCAAGGGGTCCAAGCCCAATCGGCGTCAAGGGCGTCAGCGAGCTCCCAAGGCTTGAGAAGCTGCTCGGTGCGCCCCCTGGTGGTCCCTGCTGCCCTCCAGCGCCCGTGGGCGTGTTCAACGACATGCTTGCTAGACCACCTACGCCAATACCCAAGGGACTCGCTGGACCCACTCGAGACCCATTATGGTTAGGATTATTCAACAGTGTGCCTCCCGGAATCGTAATCGCGCTCGGCCGATGGTGCGACTGCGATTGCGACGGCGGCGATGCACTCAAGGACGTTATAGACGGGCTCGCGAGCCCTCCTTCTCGTTCACCCAATTCTTGCACCAACGAATTCTGGGCCGAAGAGGATGACGCTGAGGCAAATTGATGATGTTGATGCGGGCCTGCAGTGAAACTATCCCGACGTTTCGCCGCGCCTTTCGTCGTGCGCGTCGGACCCGCCCCACTTGCTGCGTTCCCGCCGTTCGCTACAGTCGTGTTGTTCGCATTGCTGCCGGCGGCACCCTGAACACCTGACGCCGTACCGGGTCGCACGCGCGAGCGCGATCTCGAGGGCGAGCGTTGCTGCGAGTGACGGGAGTGCATACGGCCGGTGGGCGGCCTCGACCCACCCCCTCCCTGCTGCTGCTGAGGGGGGACGGCGCTGTTCAGCGCAGGCGTTCCAGGGGACGGCGTCTCCCTCTCCCCTCCCCCTCCGCCAGAGCTCGCGCTGGCAGGGCTGAAGGGCCCTCCACCATAGGAGTGGAACGACTCTGACAGAGACGGCTCGTGCTGCGGCTGGTGGTGTGCACCGGTGCCGAGCGGCGGGATTGTCGAGTTGAAATGCGCGGGAAACGCGTCCCTCCCGCCGGCTCCTGCGCTCAAGGGCGGCGTGCCCGAGGAGGGCCCGGACGACGAAAGGAAGTGCGGGTGTTGGAGATGGTGCGGGGTGTGATGATGCAGCGCAGGATGTGGATGCGGGTCGAACGGGCTAGGGGAGTGTCCCGCGCCAAGCCCGTGCGGGCCATGCAGATGCGAGGTCGCGAGCGACGCGGGCTGTGAGATCGGCGGGAGTTCCGGGCGGTGCGAGGTGTGTGGGAGGGAGAACGCGTGTGCACCAGGGCCATATCCCCCACCGGACCCAGAGGTGTAGTGCGCAGACGGGGGTGCTGAGATGTCGAATATGTTGTGCGTCGGCCTGTACCCGTTGGATGCATTCGCGCCATGACCGTGGTGGTGGTGCTGCTGCGAGTGGTCGTACGGCGGAGTGCCCGCGTGCGTCGAGCGTTCGTGGCTCAGCGCGGGCGAATTGGAGGAGCCGTTGTTCCCTGAGTTTCCGGCTCCGGATGAGGACGACATGATGGCGGCCAGCTCGTCTCCGAAGTCCATCGCGCCGCCGCCCGTGCGAGAGAACGCTGTCGGAAGGGAAGAACCGCTACCGCCCCCACCGCCTCCTCCAGAGGAGTCGGCGTGCGGATGGGAAGAGGGGTGTGGGAGGAAGAGATCGAAGGAGGAGGGTGAAGGTGGGTTGCCTGTTCGTGATTGCCGAGTGGATTGAAGTGTAGTTAGAGCATACGAGCAGAGAAACAACGCGAACGGCACTGACCATTGGAAGGCGACGGTGAAGGCAGATGGAAGCCTTCCTGGCGCACCTTGGGCTGCGAGATGCTCGAGCTGAATGCCGGCGAGAAGAACGCCATGAGCGCAGGTAATCCTTAGCGTTTTATGAAGGCGGGTGAGGGTATGGGGGTGGCCCAGCGGTGGCAGTAGAATATGTATGTCTGAGCTGGCGGCCCTTGAGCTTGCTGGTGTTCTTTAAAGTCGACAGTATGCGCCGTCGTCGTCGTCGTTGTTGATGATGATGGTGGCAGATAGTCGGGAGAGATGAGAAGAGCGTTAAGCGTTAGCAATCAAAAGTCGCGGCAAGAAGGTGCGAGTCTCAGCAAGTGTCTTTGTGCTCGATCCGGCCTCGTTGTCGCCAGCAGAGCCTCTCTTGTGCTTGAGGAACGTCGTCAAGCACGATGGTATCGCGAACAACGACAAAGGAGGAGAAGGAGGAGAGAAAGCCAAAGGCGAGCGGTGCTGAGTTGAGAGAAGTGAATGGGCAGGGGAGAGGGAGGCTTTTCGCGTGTTGCCGCCAACGCCAGGAATCATATAACTGCCCGTATCTCCGGGGTCTTGCTCTCTTTCGAGAAGTGCGGGGAAAGGATAAACACAACCAAACTCGCGGCTACGTATGGACGTACGTAAGCAGCAAAATTAATGCAAGTTGGCCTCTTCCTCGGCTCATCTCGGCTGAGCCAGGCGTTCCCGGGGTCTGCGAAAGGTGGGGAAACTTGGAATACCGGTAAACTCGGGAGAGATGAGCCGAAGGCGCCAGCAGCGACGAGGACGTTGAGCTCGCTGTTGATCGACCAGGATCGCTCTTCGCCTCAGCGCCGGATACCCTTACTTCCACATCGTGCCCATCGTCGACTGTAACTTTATCGTCCATCATCTATTCAATCCTCTACTTCCTCCGTCTCCGCCTCCTTCTCTGGATACTAAACGCCCATTTCGCTGTCCACTCCATCGTCCGGCCCTCCTCATCGTCACAGAACAGACGCAGACTAAACTTGCGCGTTTCGTATACATGCGTCAAAGGCTAACCACGCAAAAAGCGGACGGACAGTGATTATTCACGCCGGCTTACCCCGTACCCCGCAGCCTCCGCACGGCAGCTGGATGAGTGCCCTCGTTCGCGTGCCATTGGTCAAGACGAAAGACACCCTGTTTGATCCCAGATATTGCGCAGACCCGGGCCCGATCCGTCGCATTGCCCTTGCTCTCGTTTTCAGTTCTCTCATTTGCAGTCATTATTGGGGACCAATGTTATACACATTCCGGTCGTATAACCTAGTAATTCCAAATTAATTACTCAACTGCAACTCCGGGGTAACAAACACTCAACACATCTCTACGATACTCTCATTTAGTATCTTTGCAACCGAAATTCTTTCCGAGGTCTTGCTTTTCATCTACTAAAGATACCCTCTTGGCTCGACTTAGATGCATGCTTCCAGCCAAATGGAACTGGACGGCCGACATGCCACTGCAGTGGTCGCAAAAGTGATCTCCTCTCGAGTGACGACGTCATACGTTCAGGCCTCGAAGCACGCACCCAGCCATGATGTCACGGTGCACGGACGTCATACCAGACATTGTCTGCGATGCGGCCTCGACAGACAGTAGCTGTACAGCGCCGACGCCTCTTTTCAAAGGATACGTAGTGGCAAAGCCTGAGGTTAGCTAGAAGGCTTGTTTAGTTTGCGAAGCGACCTTGACAGACGCATCGCACGCCATGATCGTCTTGAAAGTTGACAGACTCAGTTGGCTCATCATGATCGGGCTCGATTGAGACGATCGACGCCGGTACTCGAGACCAGACCAGTCCGGCGCGCACTCTTGCCTGACGCATCGACTTGGATGTGAGATACAGTATAATTGAAGGAGACTCGGCTCATTCAATCCGCTTTGGCGCCCCCCTAGCAAAACAAAACTCGGAAGCAGGGCAGCCTCCTACAGCTAGTGTGCTCTCCTGAGGTCTCAACTTGCGAACGAAAGTCCCGGTCCCGGTCCCGGTTTGCGTTTCCGCGACTTGAAATATCTACTTATCATACGGCTCCGCAGTGCCACCACTGGCGGGTCTCCGCCATCCAGAGTGAAGACGCGCGCCGGAGAGAACCCCCTATCTCTCCGTCTAGCGATCAAAGCTCCTTCAGAACACCCATAGCCGAAATTTAGAAGTCGATATATCCATTGTGCACTGGTAAACGACATGCACTCAGGCATGAGAACCGGCAGGGATGCCCTGTAGTGAGAGGCGGGCGCGTACGATTCGCGTCATGTCAGTAATCCTGATGCTTCTTCTCGACAACAGTTGATACTTGAAGCTTCGGTCCTCGGACCTATTCTGCCATGTATAACAAAGCCGGTCCTGCCAATCATGAGATTGTCTCAACGTTGTGGCGAAGCATCCCAACAGCACAATACCCAGCGCGGCCGGGGCGGCACACGTACTAGTCATACTCAAGTTGCGTCGGTATACCGCGACGTTACTATATGTCTGGCGCACTCGTACCTGACGTCCAGTGTACATTCCACACAGATACGCATGAGATCAAGCTGCCAGATTGGAAAGATAAGGTGTGGTCCAAATCAGTTATCCAATATCAATTTGCGGGGTAGACACTGCTCGGTCCGTCCGAGTCCGTCCGACCAAAAATATACCCTTTTCTTCGATGACTATCAGCTTCGCGTATCATGATACCGATGCAGCGGCATACAGTTTCTAGTATATGGTATACTAGTGCTGTACCTCAACAACGCACCGCAAATAGATCCCTTTCGTCACCGACACTGGCAGGCAGTGCCACCTGCCAGCTGGCACAAAAAAGAACTTGGATCTCATCCTGTGGCAAATAGATGATCGTCGACTAGGACGACTAGAGCGAACTGAGTCACAGCTCATCACAACGTCCTTCGTTCCGCTTGAATTTTATCATTAATGGATTACGAGGTACGTCAGATCTGATCGGGCCTACTACCCCATGGGGTGCCAGGTTCACTGAGTTACCACTCGCAGTCAGTCACTGGCATGGTTCCCCCAGATACCATTCAAACCGTTCCTTACTACTAGCTGGTAATTCAATCGTTGCGTCTGTTACATCATGATGTTTGACTTTTTTTTTCCTTTTTTCGCGTTATTGCAAATACATAAAACATACCAGGCACATTCTTTCACCCGACGCCGCGACAGACTGCCGCTCGCCCGCTCCCTCTTCGAAGTGATGATGTTCGCCAGCTTCGACACATGCACCTTCGCGAACATGAAGACCCACATTTTCTCTCTCTAAAGTTCAGAAATATCGAAAAATTGTTCGTCTGTGTATGCATCCCAAGCTTTTTTGATTGGCGGCTGTTAGTAATCAATGCACTGACTTTAAACAACTTCAAATTCTCCCAATAATGTTCAAATAAATAAATAAATATTTTTAGTCCTAGTTTTGCCTTTAAAATACTACATGAATAAATAGTTAAATAAATGTAGTTCTAGTTTTTGTCTTTAGAATAATATATGGAGAGACAAACATGAAACCTCTATCGCAAGTCAAGATGAGAGTTCGATAGAAGACGGACCATAATAATTAATTCGGTAAAGACTGATAAATAGAGAAACTATTTTAGAAAGGGGCACACACTCGTCCTCATTGACTGGCTCTGGGACGAAGGACCAGTCCCGGGTGGAAGACGTTCAGCGTCATTATTGCCAAAACTACCATCGCGCCATCCAGCACGTCTACGAGAAGTGGACAACATATAATTAGTAAAAACGTTCGACAAGACCATCCGAGAAGCCATGTAAGATCGATATCGCCTCCACGGATGGAATCTGGAACTTACTGAAGTATATCTGCGTGGAGATGATCCTACCATCCCAGCCGTCCGAGAGTTCAATCAGACGGTACACCGCGCTGCACATCATGATCACAAGCAGTCAGTTAGTTAGGCAGCTCGGTTATTGCAATTTAGATTTTTTGTTTCAGAGAGAGGACATACCGAATGAACAAGCAAACAATGCTGAAAGCGATTCCAGAGATGAGCGGAACGACGCGTCGAGGTAATCCGCCGACGGTCTTGGTCTCGGCCTTAGAGAACGAAACAACGGACGACCCAGGGCTGGCCATGCCCGTAAACCCTCCGTCACGGTCGCGTATTGGCTTATTTTTGATCAAGCGATAGAAGTACTCGATAGAAAGCGTCGAGAATACGGTCAGAGAGACTGTCGCATCGAGTCAGCAGACGTCTTCGTCGGACTCATAGATATGCATTATGCTCACCAAGCTGGAAAGCAATGCCACCAAGCATGATGTTGGCGCCTGTTTAGTCTCATTAGTACCTGCTGAGCATGAGACAAGGATGGCATCATTGCTCACCGAGGTTAGAGTTCGAACCAGATGCAATGCCCCCTCCGGCTGCCTGGACGAGTAATGCGATCATGTCCTATCAATGACAGTCAGGGCCTTTCAACTAACGGCGACTACGATATTATCAAGCATACAATCGTCAAGAAAATCTTGTTATCTGATGTAACACACATGAGCACTGGTCAGTAAAACGGGGAGAGCAGAAGGTGTGCACGCACAAAGCGAAGGCCTGAGACGGCTGTATTGAGGGCCGAGCAGAACGATCAAGCGCCCGACAATGATGAAATACGCCGCCAGCAAAGGCGTCGGAGCAATGATGGTTGAGGATATCCTGAAAATTCAAACAGAATGATATAAGGACGTAGGCAAGACATGGGAAATCTACCCCCTGTCGTACGTACTGAATCAAGAAGGGGGTGGACAATATCCCATCGTTCAAGCTTGACCAATATCGTGCTGACCAACCTAACACTTCTCCTAAGCCGGCGAGAACAACAGTAGGCAGCAGCCACCAGAGCTTGAAGTACCAGACCTCCACGACGTGCAAGTCTGGTAGAAATGAACCATCGTCAGCAAGGGTAGGAGTTGCAGTCCGCGCTTTCGAATGACTCACAGGTAGAGACGCCAAATAATGAAATAAACACCAAGCACACCCAACCAGTGGGCACATAATGATAGTTAGAGTCCGTTTCAGGATTGAAATAGGGAGGCGCGACGAAGGGAGCTACAAGGGGATGAGTATGGAATGGGACGGGTAGTTACTTCATCGCGGAACTTACCCATTATTGAAGGAATGAAGATGAGATAGAACGCTATACAAAATGACACCGACGGCTCCAGGCTATGGTGGAAGAGAAAAGATGAGATGAGATGAAGAAGGGAACGGGGAACTGATGTCATTCTGTCGGCTTCGCCCCTCCTTTATACGTTGTTGGCATTCAAGCCATACGGCCAAAGCATTAAACGGAAAGAAATATGTATGGTACAGGGCTTAGTCGCAGACGCATGGGCCTACGTCCACAGATACCGCAGTGATGAACAATATCTTGCTCGACAAGTTGCGCAGCACCATCGAGCCCGGGAAGATAGCCTCTTTTCCTTGAGATAATCAAAACAAAAAGCAGTTCTGCAAGCAACTACTCAGCGAGTCGAGCTTCATGATACTGCGATCCTGAGATGGATGCAGGGATCGTCTATCGTGTAAACGCAACACTGGCCCGGAATGCTTGTAGTATGCGAAAGCTGTGTTCCGGATACTATATACGGTACGCAGCAACTTGGATACCGACGAGTAGACGCCGCAGCAGATTGATTACTTACCTTCCTGAACGCATGCCGCTTTATTCAAAGATCGCTAACACTCGCCTAGAAGATACACAATCCGAGAGGCTGATCGCGGGCGCAAGGATAGTATCAGATTCAATCCATCCATTTCACAATAATGTCATAATTATCCTATGTTATCGATAATCTTGTGTCAGAGAACGAAGGACAAGAGAAGTTTGCGTGTCACTTACTACATGTAAATGGATTGCTTGGTTATTTTCTCGAGACTCCAAAACTGCAAGGATGATGTCGCAACTTCGGTAGCTTGAGTACGAATCGACGGAGGTGCCCATCATATACTGCGCGATTACCTGACAGGAGGTTAGACAAACAATCATTCGCCAATCTTTGCGTAGAATGCAGTGCTAGTGGCTGTGAGCGTACCTACATTGACGAGTTGTGTGACGAAAGGGAATACTGATTCTTCGCCGCGTCCTGTTCTTTCCCTCGACATACTCCTCCTGCAAGTTCAGAGCTAAGATCCAAGTCCATCCTCCGCCACTCTTCCTAAGCCCACTGACGAAAGTCACAAGATCGAGGAGAAGATGCCTGAGTATACGTCGGTAGCACAGAAAGTACGAAGCATCGTCATGTAATCCATAGACATAAAATAGTAGCTGTTAGCTACGCCGGAAGTATTTTGATACCCGCCGCTCTGAGCAGAGGTACAGCGTTCGACGAAGGGCCAGCGCAAGTCAGGCTCCTTTCGATTATCACACATGTCTGGATGGAGGAAGGGTAAATAAATAAGAACTTCACCTTGATTCAAGGGTTTTCAAAGACATCCTACCATCGACTTCTACATGTTTATTTCCGTGGTCCTATTCGTGCTGGTCCCTATCGTTATCTCCTCATCCATCGGTACCTCAACCAGCTTTCCTTCAAAGAGCAGGTATGGTTGTGTGAGTTTGGGGTCGACAAGCCCATCGAGGTGCTCGCCCCAGAAGCAGAGCACTGTCGACGGTTGCGGTCCGCACGCGCGGGCAGTCGTAGTGCCGAAGATGGGTGTTTCGTAAGTTGTTCGTTGTACGGACAAACTGTTGGGACTCTGCAAGCTAAATTCACTGCCTTTGCCTCTGAGCTACTAGCGTGCCTGTAATACGTGGAGAGACAATGGCGACTGATCCTACTGAAATCGTTAAGAAATATGATACGGATGTGATTCAAGGCGGTATCACTACGGCGATAGCGAGTATGGATATGACATTCTGGTAAATCGTGATGACTGGGCGCGATGCGACACTGGCATTCAACTACAAGTTGATGCGTGAGAACTTCGTCTCCTTACTATTACTCCAGTCTCCCACAACCTACTAATACCCTCACTGTATTATTACCTTTTCTTCGAACCAAGCTCTATTCTGCTTCTACTTTCCGCTTTTTTCTCCCTTACTCTATCATACTTGCCTGGAGACGGCACCAAGTACGCTCCTCTGTCATTTGAAGTGAACGTACAGAGGTTGTATCGTACTATGTACTATATGATGCAAGTTTTCAAGTCTCATGTGAGTTCTCACATGAGATAGCACCATGGCCGAAAGCCTCAGCATCGACTATAACTTGAGCGTACAAATGGCATGCATCGTCGCCCTCCGTGCTCGTATTTCTACTCGTGTTACATCATTACTCGTTGATGGCGACCAAGACAAATACACGTTCGAACATCTCACCTGTAGGAGTAAAAACCAACGGTCTCGGGTTCCAAGTGTTGTCCGAAGTAACTTCGTTCCGCCGACCGCTGGAACACAGTAAGGGCCTGGACTCAGAAGCTCCTCGGTTCGCACTTCCTGTCTGTTCCTTCCAAGTCATCAGATTTTAACAATGTGTGATAGGTTGATCCTCATATTCGGATTCAGTCAGTGATTGCAGTGTTTTCCATCTGGTTTGCAAAATTGTTTACGTCGTTTCAGTGAATGCTCCTTTACATACTCTGCAGAAAGACTACATCAGCAGATACACGAAAAAATGGCCTTCGGCGCCGATGATCGTGATAAGGGCCTTCACACCCTGGCTTGTTATGTCCCAGAAAGAAAAGGCAAGTCGCGTTTAATTGCAACTACAATTCTCTCCTACTCGTTCTTAGAGAGGCTGAATCGATTATTATTTATCAGGATCGTCGACTTATGCCAGCAATTGAAATACTCCTCGAAGGGATGTACGATTCTAGTCCATCTGACTTCGAACGGTATCAATTCCTTCTTCTGAGTTGTGCCATAGATGATATCGATACTAATTATGATATGTTCAGGTGGTGGCTTCATGTTTACGTGTTTCACGGACTTACTTGAGCGTGTCTTGAAGTCGAGAAATCGAGGTGGCGAAGATTGGAGGCAGCCGAGGCTTACGGATCGCGATATCCGAAAGAACGCATTGAGCCGTTGGCTATCATTCTGGATTCACTCCCTAGTCACGCCGGAATAATACAGAACGGATCAGGATTTGTGACCTCAATCAAGAATCCTCTTATCAGGTCGGTGGCCGCTGTTCCAGCTTCGATCGCATTTTCCACACTACTGGGCTCCATGAGCATTGTCGGCTCGCGACTATCATTCTCTGCAATGAACGCTCGGTTGCTGAGCAGAGACATCATCCCGGGTCTTTCGGACTACTCGACCCCTCGGCTATATTTCTACAGCGAAGGCGATGAAGTCGTGGATCGTCGAGACGTGGAAGCTCATTTACGTCGGCCACGGGAAGCAATAGATGCAGATCAGCAGAGACGTTCCTTCGGTGGATTTGTTGCAAATTCGGATCCCGTTTTTGTCGAGAAATATGGACTCGATAGCCGACATATTTTGCATGTCAGGACAGATGCTAAACGTTGCTGGGAGGCAGTTGATAGGCTATGGGAGAACGCTTCGAGAAGGACAGCTTCTACCAAGAGCATGGCCAAACTATAATGCGATCAGGACTTACATTCTATGTCCGCGAGACTGGGTAGGTCTTAGTCAGGATTTCCCTATGCTAGACATCTACACATGTCCTCACTCGACCGCGTAAATTGCGATCTGTATAAATATGAAAAAAGTAAACCGGAATCTTCATCAGAATCGGGTCGGCAGCATTCGACTAGCGCAGCATCTTGCTTTAAGTTTCAATCACTCAAGCCTCAGATCACACAGTTAGGATGCGGAGGGGTGGGATTCGTTGCATGCTCCCCGCAAAAAAAAAAAAAAAAAAAAAAAAAAAAAAACTATTCTTCCCATTAAAGGGAGGATGGGGGATAAAAACACGTCAGCCTCGGGGGGATAACCGGCACCCAAGTTTAGACCGCGTTGGGTCTTGCTGAACGTGAAAAACTCCCGGCGCGAGTGTACTCGCCCCACCGCCATCCAGAATTCTGATTCTACAAATGGTTCCCCGCCACAGACTCGTTCGGGGATACAAGGTGGCCACCGATACCCCGCGTAATGCAGGGGACCGACGGTCCTCTTCATCCACACCGTCCACGAAACACAAGGTGGGCAATCCAGCCAACAACTACCCACAATAATGGCGTACAGGCGTGACTGGAGAACCCAAGGGGAGTGTGGCTAGGCCCGAGTAGCGCGCTCAAACCGAAGGTCTGGCAAAGGCCTCGGTGACACCACTACGTATTGAACGGGCCATAGCTGGAAAGGTATAGAAGGGAGAGTATCGATATGCTGGCTTGTGGTCGGTGGCGGGAGAGGAAAAGTTAAGAGGAGTTGGGGCTTCAGACTCCAGCCGTCGACTACCCACAATGATGGCGTAAGGGTGGGTGGCTAGGCCCGAGTAGCATGCTCAAACCGAAGGACTGGCAAAAGTCTCGGTGACACCACTACGTCTTGAACGGGCCATAGCTGGGAAGGTATAGAAGGGAGAGTATCGATGTGCTGGCAGGTGGTCGGTGGCGGGAGGTCGACGGTGGTGGAGGGGAGACGTCAAGAGGAGTTGGGGCTTCAGACCCCAGCCATCCACTCCTATATACCCTACAAGTTTGTGGCGAACAAACAAACGCTTTGGGCGTGTTGTTTTGTTCTAGACGGGTGTGGTGCGGTGCATATCCAGGTCGGAGGACGGATAATCGCCGGTGCTCGCCACCCATCCGTCAGCCACCCAGCCTCGAAGTCAATTCGAGAGGGAGGCCCAGCTCACCAGAAGCCGGCAGTGATGCCACAGACCTGAGTTCTTAACACAGTTCGATTTTAACCCGGCAAATATTGCGTTCCATCAATAATTGATCAGGTTACAATGTACGTTCACTTCTATTGGCTTTCCGATCGTCCAATTCGTACGCTGTCCACAAATTCCTCCGAAAATTCGTGAACCGGACACTCCGTGACGATGTCGCGGTGTAACACACCTACAGGATAACAAGATCAGAACAGGTGTAATAAAGAGAGAGCTATCATTGTCCAGGCCCGATCACTCACATTGAGCAAACCAAATGATCATGTAAGGAAAAGCAAATAAACTGCCCCTCACTTCCCAGCAGGACCCGCATTCCTGATTGGCGGAAGGTAAGATCGGGTTTTCTCGAGAAGAGGCCGATGACATATGAGCGCGGTAATAGATCCAGACTTATAATGTCGTCGGGCTCGCGCAAGTAACCGAAAGTGAATCACCATTGTACCCGCGGTGGACCGTAAATCACTTGCAGCCAGCCTCCGCACAGGAGAGAATAAGTGCCACAAACATTAGCAAGAGCGGAGCACACTGCAGCCAAAAGCCTGCAAAGATATGTCAGCGTTCTGCAAGCACTGGCATCGACTGTGAGACACTCACTAACACCGAAGCTCGCTGACGATTTCGAGTTGCATAACTTCTTCACTACACTTACCGCCCTCAATTTAAGCGCAGCGTCGTCGACCAGCGATATAGCGACGAGCACCATGTTTGCCGTCGTTAAACACGGATCGGAGTATGCAAACAGACGGAAAAGGGTGTAGAACAAGAGCGAAGCTGCCGCTGAAAAAAATCAAAGATTTCAGTTTCACGCTCGACTATGTACAAATGGGAAGGCCTTACTCGCGACATGACTTGCCAGCAGCAGTACTTAAATGGTGCATATTTGTCTCGGGTCTAGCAGCCTAAGGCGACTTGGCTTCAACTTTGTCCATTCTGTCCAAGCATCCAACTACGTCCTTCGCGATGCTCCTCGTTACTAACAAACGTCTCAATAGCTTCCTAACCGCTTAAGACCTGCTTTGCGTTTCACAAAGCTATTAAATCAATGTGGGCAGTGCACATATTAAAGGGTAGTCGCCGCGAACTGTTGCTTTCCTAGGGCTCGGGTTCCTCATCTGCAACAGATTCTAAACGATACAGTAACTATCATAAAGGCCAGCAGTTCGTCTCCTTCAGTGATAGTGTTGCATTAAATACATGACTTACCACAAGCAGTGACATAGAACGGATTTGCTAGCATGCTACTTCTGAAGCAACTGCTTGCACGTCGAATATACTGTATGAATGAATATCGACTTCGTAAGCGCCAGTAACTTACAATCGAAAGATAGGCGCCTATTCAAATCAGGAGTTCCATTCATAGTCGACGGAGTACGAGTTGTGAATTGTAGTGCAGAGATCGAGCCGCGAGGGATGCTGTTATAGCGGGCATACGGAGACCACGGTGAGCTACGCTGTTCAGATAAACTAAGACATGCTCCTCGACCCAAAGGGCGATGCGTAATATTGTCCAACAGGGCGATCGATGCAAGTACGTAGACATTCCATATTTGAACCTCAATTTAAGATGAGCCTTGGAGTTCCGCGGTAAACAGACAAGGTCGTGAGGGACTGTGGTTGGGAAGAGGTGAAAACGTGCTTACTTGTAGCCGCATTCCGTCAACTGTAGCCAAGAAATCAAACTTTGCGCAGGCTGGAGTGGGATGCCTGGGTTAAGGCGAGAGTAAAAGACAATAATAAGCTCAGCGCCCGTAAGTTCGATTCCCAGGAGTTCTCGCGTTTGTCTGATCAAGAACTTGAAGAAGCGGCCTATTGCGCAGCAAAGAACGTATACATATCTACTTCGACGCACTGCACAAGCGATAGGCTGACTCGTCCTACGGGTATCAGCGGATATGAAGAAGACGAAGATGAGGAATTTATAAAACGAACCGACGGCCATTCGAAGGCCCACGAAGTAGTTTCATAAGACTTTGAGAATGGTGTCATATAGCGTATATCATCACTGGTACTCTCTGCAGCATGCGCAGCATCCAACCGGCCCTTGACGCCATCATCGTGAACGGCTCTGTCGCCATCAGTTCGTCAACCTTCCGTGACGTTCATTTATTCTGAGTCCACATATGAAGCTGCTATCCAGGCGTGAATATCGATGCAGGGTAACAAACCATTTCATTCAAGGAAAGCAAGAGAAAGACGTGGAAAATCGTTGAAACCACTGGCAGCACGCCTGTGGGTGTTTCTGTCCCTATATGGCAGGCGGTACCTGAGAACGTCGTGAGGCCAAAATGCCGCTTTCGGGTTTAGTGGACACTATTTGATTTCTCCATCCGGAACGTTCTCTCCATTTCTTATCGGTAGATCTCCTCTGCTGCTTTCTAAGATAATAGATAGGAATTCCGAGTCGGAGGCGAATGCGAAAACTGTGCTCTCCGACTGCAGAAGACAGTATTGCGACAAACGGGACCTCTGATAATGAATAATTCGGAAGACTTAGAAATGTCTCGGCTGACCGAGCTTCGAGGGGTTCCCATCCCGACGAACGGAGGGAAAGCGAGAGAAGATGGCAAGCGGTTCGCAGGGGGGAGGGCTAATTGAATGAAGCTTGATATGTTGTCAGCAGCCGTGGCCGGAGTGGCTGCTAATTTGAGGATACGGACTCCCATGCTACCTCATGAGATGACCCGAGCGAGTGCAACATAGATCTAGAGTACTGTCGGTAAAGCGCAGCATATAAAGGCCCCCTTGATCAACAGACAGAACCATCGATGTGCTTCCCCTCAAAACGTACAAAGGACAACTTCTCTGATAAGCCTACCCCGTCCACATCAAAACCCTTGCCAGCAACCGCCCCTGCACCTGCACCTGCACCTGCAACTCAACCTCCTACCACCACCACCCCCTCCACAAACGTGACGCAAGGAAACACCACTACCGCACAAGAACAGCCAGCCATGTCTTCCCCGAAGCTTGCGATTATCATCTACACCATGTATGGCCATATCGCCAAACGTACGTTGGTCTATGCCACCTCATTGCAAATTGTATCTAACCGTGCATCGATGCGGCTTAGTGGCTGAGGCCGTGAAGGAGGGTGTTGAGTCTGCCGGCGGATCGGCGACGATCTACCAGTACGTACTGCTCATTTCCTGCCTTGCAGGCCACTAACTAACCTTGCTGTTGGCCCTGATGTGCAGGATCGCCGAGACGCTTCCGGAGGACGTTCTTGCCAAGCTGTATGCTCCAGCGAAGCCAAATTACCCCCTAATCACTGCTGAAGAATTGCCAAAGTTCGACGCATTCCTCTTCGGTATTCCGACTCGGTATGGTAACTTCCCCGCTCAGTGGAAGGTGCGTTTCCTCTTCGGTATCTCTTTGTGAGAGGCGTTCTTTTCTGATGGATCGCTCTTTTGTTTTTTATGGTTCTTTTCCCCCGCCTGCGCTATTTCTTGATCGCCTTCTCTCATCGACCACTGTTATTCCGCCCATTTGGTATTCATGTTCTTGGCGCACACAGGTGTTCTGGGATACGACCGGTGGACTGTGGGCATCCGGTGGTCTGTACAAGAAGTATGCTGGCATTTTCGTCAGCACTGCAGGAACCGGAGGAGGCCAGGAGACGACGGTTACGAACTCGCTGTCTACTTTAACGCATCACGGCATCATCTACGTCCCCCTCGGATACGCTCAGGCGTTCGCCCAACTCACGAACGTCTCCGAGGTCCGTGGCGGTTCCCCGTGGGGAGCAGGAACCATCGCTGGTGCTGACGGTTCGCGCTCGCCGAGTGCACTCGAGCTTGAGGTGGGGAAAATTCAGGGCAAAGAGTTCTGGAACACCATCTCCAAGGTGAAGTTCTGAGCGATGCGATAACGCTGCTATGTGAAGACGGAGAAAGGCCGTGGAAGGACGATGATTGAATGTGGTGCTTGTCTTGACTAACCCACACCGTTTGCCTCTACTCTTTGGACAGCATGATTTCTCGCCTTCCCCTTCCCGATAGATTATCGTTCCTACTATTTGTAAAGAAGCTAAAACATTCTGTTGCTTCCTAAATATAAAGCGATTCAATACACATTGGACCTAACACGTCTGCGTATTGTCTCACAGATGGTTTAAGTGTATTCTCGGGTAAGGCTAAATGCGCAATCGCCTACAACCAGCTCAACTGCGAAGTTTCTAATGCGTTCAGTGATAGCTTCTTGGCGTATACATAAGCCATGAGTCTAGCATTCCATTTAGCTTCACTGGCTCCTCGGTTGTTTTAGAGTGCATATGGTATATCGAATCTCATATGCAGGACATGAATTCATCTCTGGAACAAAGCGTTGTTATGTGCCCACGTACATAGAATCGTTTGAAAGAATGAGAGCTATTCGCACGTTTTGAGTACGTCCATCTAGCTACGAGTTTCTCACTACTAAAAGTGCGGAAGGCCCAGTATTCGAATGAGAAATTCGTTATTATACATGTATGTTATTGAATCGTTAAGCTTGCTTGACGAGATTGATCCGCGGAACAGGGTAAATTCGTTAAGAGGTCAAGATCTCACAATCTTCTGTTATATACTGGATGGCATAGCAGCCCGAAGGGTTTAGTATCCGAAAGCAACTTCCAAATGTCTATAGTACGGAGTTTGTGCATTTTCATTCCTGATTCAATATCGGGATTTGCCGTCTCGGTTAAAAACTCCGCCTTACTATTTGGCAACGCACGAACATCATAAGTCCAACTTCGACAGCTTGACTACAACCGCGACACTGCAACGAAAGAGATACTCATATTCTTCACTTTTGCGGTACAGAAAACGGATCAGGATCACGAAGAATGAAATAATATGAAGCACCTGAACTGGACATTCTACATACGCATAAGATTCTTCCTAAACTACGGCACGAATTACATAGGTTCAACAAGACTGTAGAAATATGAGCTGCTCTTGAGTGAAATACAGTAGTGCGGGGGTATTGGAGATCTCAGGGAGAATCAAACTCGGTATGTTCGTTATGCTGTATAAGAGAAAAGCCTACATTAACACGCGTAGTTGCTTCTCTCACAGGTTTCAAGGTTGGTTTCGAAGTTGTGGGTATGAGAATATGAAGAACATACATAGCTCGACTGCGGATGCGAGCATTTGTATAGCAGACAACTCCGCATATCAAATTAAGGTTCGTCCTCTATCTATAATATATCTTGAAATAGCTCATCGCGCCGGAGTGATGCTTAAACTTCCTTCAATAGACGGGAACCCGCATGCATCCCGGGCATTAGTGCACTCCCTCGCCACCACTTGTCTGTCCTCCTCTCACCACCAGACAGAAACTAGTCATGCCTGTGCTCTCAGTTGCCCCACGGACATTATATGACAAAGTTTGGGATGACCATGTTGTGTGGGTTCTGTCTACACGCGTCTTGGCAGAATGTCTTTCGAACTGGCTAATGAACGGGTAACAGGAATGCTCAGGATGATGGCTTGGCTCTCCTGTATATCGATAGGTTAGTGAGAGCTCAGTGTGACCCTGACAGAAATACTGACGTCTTGCATCCCACCTATTGAAGACATTTAGTGCATGAAGTATGTAGCCCTCAAGCTTTCGAAGGCCTGTGAGTTGATGTTCCTGTGCCGACCTTCCTGTACCAGCTGATACATCGATAGGCGGAACGCTGGTCGGCCAGTAAGGCGCCCGGACTGCACCCTTGCCACGATCGATCATAATATTCCGTACGTTGAAGCCGTGGTTACTCTCCTTTGAAAAATGACAAGTTGTAACCCCATGTCGTTATCTGTGCAGCACGACCTCCCGAAAAGGCATGGCAACTACGGAGAAGTTCGTCGATGAGCCAGATTCGAGAGCTCAATGTCTTGCGATGGAAGAGAATGTCAAGGAGTTCGGGTTGACATACTTTGGACTGAAAGACCGTCGGCAGGGTACGTGAACACATACATCGTATTAATAGTACCTTCGTCCACATGACCTTGTATCGTTGCACATAGGTATCGTTCATATCATTGGTCCTGAGCAAGGGTTCACCCTGCCGGGCACGACTTGTGTCTGTGGTGATTCACATACGTCTAGTGAGGACCGACACATTCCTCATCCCGCGGCAGGATCTTATGTATCTTTCTATATTAGCCCATGGCGCATTCGGTGCCCTCGCATTTGGAATAGGGACATCCGAAGTTGAACATGTGCTCGCTACACAGACGCTTTTGCAAAGAAAGAGCAAGAACATGCGCATAACCGTTGAGGGACAGCTCCTCGAAGGGGTCACGTCTAAAGATGTCATCTTGCATATCATCGGCGTTATTGGCACCGCAGGCGGTACTGGGTGTGTTATCGAGTACGCTGGTTCTGTGTTTCGCGGGTTCAGCATGGATGCGCGCATGAGTGTCTGTAACATGAGCATTGAAGCTGGTGCTAGAGCTGGTATGATCGCCCCGGACGAGACAACATTTGAATACTTGAAGGGTCGGCCCCTGGCGCCCAAAGGGGAGGAGTGGGAACGCGCAGTGTCGTTCTGGCGGACGCTTAAGACGGATAACGATGCAAAATTCGACAAGGAAGTCTACATTCGAGCAGAGGATATTGTCCCAACCGTCACTTGGGGTACGTCTCCCCAAGATGTAGCTCCCATCGACGGTTCAGTCCCTGACCCATCAAGTATCATGGACCCGGTGAAGCGCAAATCCATGGAACGAGCTCTCGAGTATATGGGCCTGGCGCCGTCCACACCTATGACGGATATCAAAGTTGACAAAGTCTTCATCGGCTCGTGCACAAACTCGCGTATCGAGGACTTGCGGTCCGCTGCGCGCATCATCCTTGCAGCTGGCCCTGACGCCCGCGTTCCCCAGGACGTCCATGCGATGGTTGTTCCTGGCTCCGGTCTCGTAAAGGAGCAGGCTGAGGCTGAAGGCATCGACGTCGTCTTTAAGAGGGCTGGTTTTGACTGGCGCGAGGCCGGGTGTTCGATGTGCCTCGGTATGAATCCGGATCAACTCAAGCCTGAAGAGCGTTGCGCTAGTACGAGCAATCGGAACTTCGAAGGCCGTCAAGGCGCTGGTGGACGAACCCACTTGCTTAGCCCCGCAATGGCCGCAGCGGCGGCACTAACAGGCTATCTGACGGATGTGCGCAAGTTCCTTGGCATAAAGGTTTCAGAGAGCCTCCCTATACTGAAAGAGGTTAGCCCTGCCTCATTCTGGGATACCCCTGTTCTACCGCCTCCGGAACCGCTGTCAAATATCACATACGATACTGACGACCACGCGAGTTCTGCCTCTCCTGTGCCAGAGACAGACAGAGGTCGCAAATTTACCATCGTTAAAGGGATTGCGGCGCCGATACATATCGAGAACTTGGATACGGATATGATCATACCCAAGCAATTCCTGAAAACACTAAAGCGAACTGGCCTCGCAGATGCGCTTTTCTTCAGTCTCCGTTTTGACCCGGTGACGAAAGAGAAGACAAGTTTCATTCTTAACCAGCGCCCTTACGACGCCGCAAAGATCATTGTATGCACGGGCGAGAACTTCGGGTGTGGGAGTAGTCGAGAGCATGCTCCATGGAGCTTGTAAGTATCAACGCCATTGGAACTCGCTTACAATTAAATAGTTAATTAATCTTTTCCAGATATGACTTTGGAATCCGATGCATTATAGCGCCAAACTTCGCAGAAATCTTTCGCAACAACACCTTTCAAAATGGCTTATTGCCTATTGCGCTGCCTAAGGAAGTATGCGAGGAGCTCGGGTCAGAAGCAGAGGCGGGCCTGGAGCTTGAGATCGATCTGAACAAGAAAGAGATCCGTCGAATGAGTAGCAAACCTGCCATCACGTTCGATGTCGACCCGTTTCGTAGAGACTGCTTGCTCAAAGGCCTTGATGACATCAGCTTGACATTACAGAAATCGAACGAGATTGATGCATTTGAGCGGCGGCGCAGTAGATTATGGCCATGGCTAGACGGGTTTGGGTATAAAGGGAAGAAGATACCCATTGA
Organism: Trichaptum abietinum; assembly: GCA_910574555.1. Taxonomy (NCBI): domain Eukaryota; kingdom Fungi; phylum Basidiomycota; class Agaricomycetes; order Hymenochaetales; family Trichaptaceae; genus Trichaptum; species Trichaptum abietinum. The sequence goes on along the minus strand of CAJTBE010000005.1, from coordinate 5,357,299 downwards.
AACCGATGATCGAAAGAAAAGTAATCTGGATTGGTGAAGGGCGGAAGGCTGGCATTAGTGAATTCCCTGAATTTTGGTAGTATGAAAGTCAACGATGTCCTAACACTTGTGAGTCATTTTGCATATAGCTCTTAGTTGCCCACATTAAGAAACTGTTTTATTAGCAATGTTTAAGAGCACTAGGTATGTATACTATTAATAGAGACTACTGCGAACAATCGCCGGCAGCCCGGCGCATCAGGACTCAGGGGGAGTAATGTGACGAAAAAAAAGTCTTCTCCCTTTGTCACGGAAACCAAAAGTACCTTCCATGCTTCAACTCCATCGCTTGGTCTTTCGCGCTGACAGGCTCCAGAATAAATTCTGATGTTTTCGTTGAATCTCATTCACTGATCAATCAATAAGCATAAAAAAGTGTTCCCACAGGGTCTCGAGCCCTGGACCTCTCGTGATGACAACATCTTATTAAGATGTGAGACGAACGTGATAACCACTACACCATGGAAACTATAAAAAACTTTGAGAAGTAAATTATATATCATTCATGGATTTGGGTGGCAGAATTGTAATGAATCTTAATCTAGCTCAGCCTGAAAGTACTTAATTTGACAACTCCGACTTTTCCCTAGTAGTTACCTCAGAAGGAAGCGCAACCTGAGCCTCAGCCTTGCGCTTACTTAGTAGAAAGCCAACTTTCTGCAAGCCTGATCACCCTCGTTTCCACTGGTAGGGCCGTCCCGAACGAGGTTGATGCATGATATGCAATCCGAGCGTAACAAACTGGTTAATCCACTGCATACCCGCAGAGTTGATTAGCTAGACTAGTCAGTCCTCACGAGGTGTCTATAGCTTCGGCTAGGTCTTCGGCGAAGAAAGTTCCCCAGCTAACTGTCGACCTGTGGTCAATTTTCGTTTGATGATCGACACGGGCGTCTATCATCAGTATGACGAAGTTTTAGCCTTGAACCGATTATGATCTGGTCACGGGCCCCGCGACTGTAGCTTATAAGGGAGAACTTCAGCTCAACTAGCTTAACAAGCTTCGTTCCCCTATGGAGTGGTCACCATTCTTCAAGTTCTCTGCTGTCGTAATCTCTGTACTACTTTTCAGAACGTTGTGGAAGAAAAGCACAATCGGCCATGCGAAGCTCCCCCCGGGTCCTCCAGCAGACCCAATAATTGGGCACGCTCGCTTCATTCCTCACGAGCGACCTTGGACAACGTTCGGAAAATGGGGCCAGAAATGGGGTATGTCTCATTCCACCCATCAGCCAGTCATAAAAGTTGCTGATTCACGATGTTAGGAGGTTTACTATACATCCATATTATAGGAAAGCCAATGATAATCATTAATGACCTCAAGATTGCTCAAGAACTCTTCAATAAGCGTGGCGTCATTTATTCAGACAGGCCACGTTGTGTGATGCACGGTGAATTGTAAGGATTCTTCAAGCTTAACAAACGCTTCTGCTATAAAAATTCTTCAATTCAGGATGGGTTGGGAGGACGTACTCGGGTTTCTTCCATACGGTGACAAGTTCCGTAAACAGCGAAAAATGATTCAACAGTATTTCAATTCACAAGCTGTATCGGAATTTCATCCAATTCAGCAACGGGAACTCAATACTTTGCTCGTCAATCTTCTCGATACACCTGACAGCTTTCCTTGGCATATCTTCAGGTGCATAGAAGATTCGCTATATCGTCAACTTCATGCTAAATATAAGGGACATTCGTAGTGCAACTGCATCTACGGTGACTATGGCCACATACGGACTCCAAGTTATTTCCGACGACGATGCCTACTTGAAACTTATCGAGAAGGTGAATGTCGCAACTCTGGAACCAGGAGCTCCTGGAAGTACTATTGTGGATCTTATCCCTGCGCGTTAGTCCTGATTTTTTTCTTCTTGTACCCTATCTACTCTGCCTACTCACTTTCTTTTTCATTACTATTAAGTGCGCTACTTGCCTGTCTGGTTTCCTGGGGCAGATTTTCAACGGTTTGCCATCAATGCGAAGGTGTTGATCCATAGAGCAATGAACATGCCATATAACTTCACCAAAGACGCTCGGGTATGCCATTTCTTCATATTTGATCTACTAAACTAACTTTAGCCATTGTTCACACAGGCGTCAGGAACTGCGGTTTCATCATTCGTCGGATACTTGCTCGATGAATACGAGCAGTCAGGTCGCCTTGATGAGGAAGACGAGCAAAATATCAAAGGGGTTGCCGGGAATATATATTCAGGTAGATGTAGCTGTCGATTGCCCTCGGATACGCTGCTTACACTACTTTTCTAGCTGGGGTTGAAACTGTAGGTCCATTGAGCGTCACTCTGATGAAGCTTTCATCTCAGGTTCATTAGACACAATCAGCATTGCTCACGTTTTTGCTTGCTATGGTTTGCCATCCGGAGGTGGTAAAACGAGCGCAGACAGAGATTGATTCAGGAATAGGCTACGATCACTTACCAGGATTAAAAGACAGGGCTCTTCTCCCATTCGTCGACTGCATACTTAAGGAAACATTACGGTTCGTAAACTCTGTGCTGGAATGTAATCAGTACTCTAATGTGCTCTATAGATGGAATCCGCCAATACCTCTGGGTAGTCTGATTTATCATTTTGGTAAATCATTCACTTATAATTGAAGTAGGTGTTCCGCATCGAGCAATGGAGTCCGACAGCTACGCAGGAATGCACATCCCGAAAGGTGCCACAGTAATCCCAAACATTTGGTACGATGAATGTATGATGACACACGAGCCGTCATTGATTATCTCGAATATACATAGGCAGTTCATGCAAGATGAAAGATACTATCCAGAACCAAGTCGCTTCGATCCAGGTCGTTTCCTGCGCGGAACATACGGAGGTCTTGATATAGAGGATTACAATCCTGTCAACGTCATATTTGGCTTTGGTCGCCGGTCGGTCCCTTTGAATCATGTACGATCCATGTCTTCACTAACACTATCTAGAATCTGCCCAGGTCGGTTTTTTGCAGAGTCCGAAATGTGGCTGACCATGGCGAACTTGTTGGCTGCGTTTGACTTCAAGCTTCCGGTCGATGAATTTGGCCAGGAGATCACGCCAAAGGTAGAATTTACAAGTGGGTTTGGAAGGCAAGTGCGGTATCTAGGATCATGTAAGTTTTGAAGTACTCACTTTTATGTTAAGCCGACCAAAAGATTTTCGATGCCGCATCGTCCCGCGTAGCGAAAAGCATATTCAGATAATCCGACAGGCTGTCACTAATTGACAAGATCTGACACTTTTATTGGTTAGGATCGGACCCGCTACGTTCATCTTCCAAATCCAATGAACAACAGTAAAGGGACTCAGAACGTTCTTATGTCTCAACATCCTACAGAATCTCGTTAATCTAGTCAAAATTTGTTTGACGTATGTGTTGTGCATATTTTTCATTACGAGGTTTGATGCTACATGTGAACTCTTCTGGTTGGCTAGATTTATAGAAAATTTCAGAACACATCTTTGGATGAAGTAATAAGGGAACTTACGTGCTGAATCCCGATGTAAACTTTGCTTCAGGGATGCATTCATGGCCATTGGCGTCAAGGGCAGGCCTTATATCGAAGGCAGCCAAGATGCTTGATATCGTCAGCCATACCCCCACTTCTGCGAAGAATCGTCCGGGGCATATCCTTTGATTCTATTTCAATGAGGATAGACAGCGTCAACTTGAAGATAACATACCGGCGTCCGAATCCAAATACTGAATGAAAGGGATCGTATTCATCAGGGCTTACATCGCCTTTCATTGGGCGCAAAAAGCGGTCTGGGTTGAATTTATCGGGTTCCGGATAATATTGCTCGTCTCGCATGATTTGCCTGAAGGAGGGTGAGTGGACAGGTTATGATGAACAGCATTTGACATTCATTTACCATATGTTAGGAATAACAGTAGCCCCCTTCGGAATCTGCATACCGTTGTAGGTATCTTGCCTCTCGACGCGATGCGGAATACCTGGAGGAGGGTGTCAGAAAATGCCCAATCGGTGCGATGCTACCATACTGAGGGGAACAGGAGGACTCCATCTGTATGGCATTTGATGAGAAAATACCCGTGTGCTTTCAGAATGAACGCACCGTAAAGTTTCTTTCAGTATGCAGTCTATATAAGGAAGACGATCACGATCTTCTAGAGTTGGCATACGATCTTGTCCTATAACGCGGTCAATCTCTTCCTGAGCCTTTCTCATTACATCCTGATTGCGGACCATCGCAAGCAGGAAAGTAAGTTTAACAGCGTTGGTCTGCGTAATGCCTCGATGATTAAGCGCTGAGAATATCTTCAAAACAATCGATGCTCACAGTCTCAACTCCGGCTAAAATACAAGCACAGTGATATATTAATATGACTTCAAGATAACAAGGCATAGCAAGATTACCAGAGTATATATTTCCAGACACAGCTTTCATGTCTTCCTCTTGTTCAAGATCAACCTTTCCCGGTCGCTCGCACTCCTCGAGCAGTGATAAGACGAAAGATGGCAGTGCCGTCCCTTGTGCCTTATGAACGAGACCATCAGGAACACATTCTAGTTGAAGTGAAACATCCATACCCTATTGTGTTTCACAAAATCAAATGGCATGTCAAGCATGTCCTGTATAAGATCATTCGCTTTCAAGGCATGTCTCTTGAAGCTAGCCCCAGGAAACCATTTGGGAACGAGTCGCACTGAAAGGCATACAAGGTTAGTAGAGCATCTTCGGTAGTATAATTGAAGTTACACATGAAGTATTGATGTAAAAGAGTTCAACTCACATATAGGAAAGAAATCAGGTAATGTCGACCCAGGAGCACCGGGCTCAACGGTCATGAGGTTGACCTTCTCTACAAGCTTTACGTATGCATCATCTTCTGATTCGACCTCATATCCGTATGTTGCCATCGTCAACGTGGAAGCTGTAGACCTACAAAATTGCTACATCTACCACAAGCCGCAAAGTCATGCATTTGTAGCACACACCTGAATGTGTGATGGTAGAAGCCCTCAGGTGTATCAAGCAGATTATTGAGAAGCTTATACAGTTCCCTGATTTGAATTGGACGATAGTCAACTACAGCTTGCGCGTTGAAATGTTGCATCATCATCTTCCGTTGTCTACGATACTTGTTGCCGTACGGAAGAAAGGAAATCACCTTATCCCAGCCCATTCTGATCGAAAATTAGCAAACTGAACTTCACTCGGAAATGGATAAAAAATACATTTCGCAGTGCAGAACCAAGCGCGGTCGATCTGAGTAGAACGCCCCTCGCTTCTCCATGAGCTCACGAGCGGTCTTCGGGTCGTTGATGATAATTATTGGTTTGCCGAATATATTAATGCTGATTAGCCCTCCTGCAAGGTAGCGTCTGATGCATTAGCACGTCTTCACAGACACATTAATGGAAGTCACTCACCCCAGCTTTTCCCCCATTCAGCGAAAGTCTTCCAGGGATATGAAGATGGCATAATCCGGACATGGCCAATTATCGGGTCTGACGGCGGTCCTGGAGGAAGAGGCAGCCTGTGATCAGCACGCAGATAGTACCATCGTATGAGAAAGGCGATGGATGTTGCGAAGGCAAGCGCAAGCAATGGTGAAGTTGCTTCGGGGAAGGAAGACATGGGCTCTGATACTTGATTGACGGGGTTTCTTATGAGTGCCCAAGGTCGACCCATGTGATGGCCGCGCGGTTGATCGGAGTTACACTTGGAATAGGTCTTATTATTAGGTGATCGTTTGATTGATATGAAGAAGAATCACAGTCTTAACCGCGATAGAAAAGTAATGCATGTCGTAATGATGGACAGAATGATTGCGCTACTAGTATCCACAAAACGAGGGCGCATCTCCTTCAAATTGCAGAGTTTTCCGCTGTCTTTCAAAAAGCCGTGCCAGTCCTGTCACCACCGCATGGGGTTTCATACACTTTGGGACCTATTACCAGTGTATGCAGAAATTCTCAAATCAGCAAGACGTATCGTGGAGAAATGTTAGGGAGCTCACGGTGTCTTCCTTGTAGTTGTTAACACATCTTCTCCGGTTATCAATAAGGGCTTTAAGGACACGATTAGACACAATTGTAGTGGGCAATCATCTTGCATGAACAATCGGAGATCTGGATGAAGAAGGGGTAAGGGAGGAAATCTCTAACTTGAAGACGCCGCCGGAGTCAACTTGAACAAGCAAATACTTCAGGGCTGGGTTTCTGATACTAGTAGTAGTAGGCAAAACAAACTTGAATACATAGATACTTCGTTTGAATTGACTTTTCGCACTACATACTATACACGAAAGCAATTGACCTCCGAACATCATAAAAAGCTCTTAAAATGCCCTAGAAACAAAAGGTGTTCCGGCATCCTTCAACGACGCCTCAATGGTCTTCATTCCCTCCAATACTTTTTCTTCCTCGAATCTCTTACCAGCGACCTGTACTCCAATAGGCAGGCCTTCCATCTTCTTCGAATCGTAGAGCTTATACGCACCTTTGGCTACGGTACCTAATTTAGGGTATACAGACTTCTTGAAATTTTCTGGCAAGGCGTCCTTCACGGCGTCTACGAATGTTACGGGCAGGACGCCGGCAGCATAATCGAGCTTCAGAATAGCAGGTGAGCGCACAATCGGCTTGAACGCCATTTCATGACACTCACAACGTTGAACAAGAAAACATAACTACAGTTTGCCACCGTGGCTTCTTCCATACCATCTTTCGGGATCGCCGGAATTGCATTCGGTACGGTCAACAACAGATCAAAATCTGCATCATTCCACGCGTCTTGAAACTGCTTTCTGTACTTGTCGCGGCGCACGGTGAGGTGCCATTCTTCATCTACGGTCTTCTCAGTGCATCCAGCCACAAGGTCAGCCCACATTGGGTCCTTGTAGATGTACCGGATGACCCACGCATATGCGTTCTTGAGGAAACGAGGGTACCGAAGCGTGCGCATCACTTGCCTTACGCCCGGATCGATGCGTTCGCCCCAGCGGACGGGTGCGGTGAGCTGTTTCGCTGCAGCATACCCAATTCATATTAATTCTTTCGAAGGAAATAGTTCACGCACCCCCATCAGCGAACACCAACTGTGCACCAACACTCAAAGCCTCAAACGGATCGGGTGGGGTGCTGCAGTCAAAGCCTTTCAGCTACTTCATCGATTAAGACTAACGAGACCCACAAATCGACGATCTCGTCCCCTCGTGCTCTGAGGGCGTCTACAACCATTTGAAGAGCTCGGGTACAGGCTGGAGATGGCGGCGCGATACCTACAAGGCGAGGTTAACAGATGAATGTGATGTCTTCACAAAAAAGGAGTTCGCACCATCACTCCACATTACTCCCCAACGCACTTTACTCGGAAGTTTGACTTCACGCCAAGGAAGAGGAACGCACTTCGAATGGCCAATTAGCGGAATTTGCTAGCAAGATGCGCGCTCATACCGACTGATCATACGTCCATGGCTTCATCTCCATAATCCTCTTCCAGAATTCCTCCAAATCACCTAAGTTGCTCGTCATTGGTCCTGCCACGAGCTGGATGGCCTCGATGCCATATACGCTGCTCACGCCTCCAGGCGCGGGAAAGCGACCCGAGCTCCCCTTCACCGTGTATATGCCGCTATAATGAGAGGGGGTTCGCAAGGATCCAGCCAGATCGGTTCCGATCTCTATCTTCGATCCCTTGAAGGCAAGCAGAGACGCACCTCCGCCGGATGACCCGCCGGAGGCGTACTCGGAATTGTAAGGATTGGTCGTGCGGCCGAAGATATCAGAGCGGGTCTCGCACGTCAGAAGCGTCATCGGTACTGTCGTCTTTGCATGCACCATTGCGCCTGCATCCCGGAGGATGCGTACGATCGTAGAGTCTTTCACAGACGGTTTGTTGGCCCATGCAGAAAAGCCGATTGTTGCATCGTATCCTGCAACTACTTCAGAGTCTTTGACGCTCACTGGTATGCCGGCAAGAGGTCCATCGCGATGTGCGTTAACCGTAGCAGCATCGCCGAACATTACCTCCGCCAAGCAGTTCGTTTCGTCTTGGGCTCTTAACGCCTTCTTGCCATACGCTAAGAGAACTTCTGCCCTCGTAAGCAATCCATCATGCACCTTTGAGACGATCTCCGGAATAGTTAGACGGTGGACGGTCAAATCATAGGCCGTGAGCGGCATGGAATAGTCCTTGGGAAGAGCAGCTATCTGTGCACGCCTTTGTTCTTGCTTCCATTTGCTACGAATGAAGATCAGTAGACTCATGGTGTTGCTGTGACTTGCATGACGTACCAGTCCCGCTTGTGCTGAATATATGATAGCATGCTCGAGCGGCTGCCTCTGGACAAGAGGTGGGTGTCGAGAGAGAAAGGCTCGAAACAAACAAGGAGATAACTACCATAATATAGGATGTCCTTCAATTGGGAGGGGAGGTTATGTCGAGAATGGTTTTCCCGACTACTCTGTCGCACAGTGAGAGATTGGTGCTTCTCTCACGTTCTACAATTTGGATGCGGGAGGAGAACGGGTGGCCGATTACCGGTCATGAAGTAACTCTTGACGAAACTTCGAAGGCTCAAGGCATGAGAAATAGGAAGCCAAGGATAGTAAGCACCCAGGTGGTCTAGCAACGAGCTAAACTTAGTGGCTAAATAGACCAAAGAATATTATCCAGATGCAAGTCTACAAGCTACGAAATCTTTCTAGATTCTGTGAGAGTATAGATGAAAGTTATGATCATACATATAGCGTGGCAAGTGGCATTCCGAATCCGAGGCCAGAAAAGACGCCAGCGCCGTGGCAGTGTTCTGTCGGAGAACGAAAAGTTAGGATCGGCAAGCGTTCAAATTGAGCACCAAGCACAACACGTGCCCGCCACCTTCCAAATTTGGGCAAAGCCGAAGTGTCTTGTTCGCCTGAGCAAGCTGTCACTTTTCTTAGTGTGCCGTGTCAAGTGTGTTCTTCCCCCGCCCCGCATCACAGTCGCTCATTTCAACGTTCTTTTCCATCCACAACCACCTTCATTTGCCATTAAAAAGATGCTGTCTCGCGTTGCTATTCTCGCTGCCATCTCTGGCCTTGCTGCTGCTCAGCTGAAGGTCCTTTCACCTGGCGGACAGGATTTGTGGTGGGGTGAGGTCCTTTTCTTGAAGCGAAAAGGAGGCTTCGTCGAGTTGTTACATTGCCCGATGCTGACAATCATCTTTTCTTAATCACTTCAGTCGCAAGCTCGGACAATACCATTGTCTGGAACTGCAAGGAATCGCAGGTGCAGAACTTCACGATCGTGTATGTTTTCACTGTTTTTCCTATTTCAAATTAGTCGATGAACTCAAGTTTGGTCGACAGCATCGCGAACTCTGACCCGAAAGTTCTCGTATCCCCTCAAGCTATCATAGCTATTGAGCAAAACTTCGACTGCTCGAAGACCATCACCCAACAGCAGGAATCTTTCGCCGTTGGCACTGGTTACACGATTCAGCTTGCCAACCCCTTAAACAACACGGACGTGAGTCTTCATCTCAATCTATCTTAAGGAGCTTACTTGACGCTAACCGCTTTGACTGCTCTCCACGATAGGTTTACGCACAATCCGATCCGTTTGAGATCAAGTCCGCAGGATCCGCCTTCCCGGCGACTTCTGCAACACCGGTCGACTCTGCCACCGTCACATCTGGCTCAGCCAGCGGAACGGGCAGCTCGTCACCCGCCGCTACGAGCTCCAGCGGCGCAATTTCCCTCAGCCCGCGTAACGTCGGTTTCGTCGGTGCGATCCTAGCGGGTGTTGCTGCTCTCTTCTGAAGTTGAGCACGTTGACGTTGCATGGCTAAGAAATGGTCGATGCAGGCGATTATCTAGCGATTGGGTATGAGATGTGTTGGCTTACATCGTGGAATGGTTTACACTCGATGGAAATATTTACTTAAGGACGTTTGATGTTATGACGACTGATCTACGAATTTGGCTCGTGGAATGAGTCTGACTTGACAGACTTTTCTTTTCTTTCTCCCATATTTCTCGATAGTGATGCGAACTCCAGTTGCACGCTCCGAACTCTTGTGCGAGCTATTGCTCAATGTTGTTCCCGTTTTCCTTTTAACTCATCAAATTTGTTGTTAATCGATACCGACACTCATTATAAAAATACATTCGTTCCCTAAACGTTACACTGCCCTGCAGAATACACAGAATACAAACCACGGTCTACATGCTCAATCCTCTGTTTCATAAAGAAAATATCGTAAGCCATCAACAACTGGATAATCCGATCACTCCTTCAGCTTTACCCACGCATCACTGGCACAAACGTTCCCCAAGACAACCACTCCATTCTTGCTCGCCAGCTCCAAGTACTTCTTCATTCGAGAGCAACCAGCCTTCTTGTACAGGTTCGGGTCGCGTTCAAAGAGCAGAGAGCCAAGATTAGACCGTGCCCATTCAGGCTGGGTCTCTCCCTCCTCGCGGAGCTTCCGGAGAACTTCCACGAGCGCAGTGAAGCGGGCATCTGTCTGGGCGCAACTTTGAACGCTGCTCTCTGTCTTCTTTATAGACGAAGTACTAGACCCGCTCTGTTTCTTTGAAACGCCCGGGGAAGGAGGTGGGATATTGAATACCGTCGTCGATAATCCACATCCGCTTTTCTTCTTTGAAGGCGGGGGGATGTTGGATGCCTTCGTTGAGGATTCAGGTCCACTCTTCTTCTTTGAAGGCGAGGAGGTGTTGGATATCTTCGTCGAAGAGTCAGACCCGCTCTTCTTCTTCGAAGGCGAGGGGATGTTGGATACCTTCGTTGATGATTCGGATCCGCTCTTCTTCTTTGAAGCCGGGGGGATGTTGGATACCGTCGATAATTCGCAAGTGCGTACCGGACTGGCTGGCTGAGGACTACGCACAGAAACAGGAGGGACGGGTCCAAAGCAGGTATCAGTAGTCGATTTGTAATCATCGCCCACTGGAAGTGTCGCAGGTATCTGTTCGATCGGATCGGTATTGTTCACGATGCCCTGCGAGACAGGCACGGGCTTAGGCTCGCCGAAAACGTCAAAGCAAATTTCTGATTCGGCGCATTCGCTTCGTGCCTTTTCAATAGGCGACTGAGGAGCATCGATGCACTCAGGGTCTCCTACGCTCGGAGTGGTACCTGCGCTCCACTGAAGAATATTCTCCTTCAGGCTACTGTTGCCGGAGCCGAACAACCTTCCCGAAGATGGCCCAGCGATACTGGGTTCTGGCGCTGGCCTCTTCTGAACCGCGACGGATGAAGTTACCGAGGCGACCTTGATCCTTGCGGGTGAAGACGCATCTCCGGGTTTCGGAATCGGGCCCTTTCCCTTCGCGAGTGCGGGAAGGGGCGGAGATGCTACGGTCGCTGGCTGCTTTCTCTTGAAAAAGCTCGAGAAAAGGTCGGTCACCGATGTCGTCAAGACGGGGCGCACATCAGGCTCCAGATCCGCATTTGATGACGCGGGTGTGGAGGCCTGGTCAATCTCGTCGATGCAGACGAACGATTCGACATCTTCCTTCTCATCCAAGCTAACATCGCAGTCCGAATAGTCCTCCGATGCAGTAAGTGATCGATCAATAGAGAGGTTGTCAGAAAACCCCCGCCCCGATGACCCCGATCGCACCGGGGAAACCCTCGACAGCTCGAGGCTACTCATGCTGCCTCCTCTGGAGGGAACGATCTTCCTTGAGAAACTACTGCACGCTGGCGAAGGTAGAAACGAGCTGCAGGTCTTGGGGAGAAGGCCTTGCAAGTGTAACCCGGGGTCCATGCAATCTAACACATCCACTCGCCAATCCAACACTGCGCTTGGTAGATGTTTTAGCTTAGCATGAGTGGAGTTGGGCGGAAATATCAATATGATGTCATGACCCCTAAGCCTGAGAGATGAGATGAGGTACGAATAGTCCCTGTCGCCTGCGATAACGACCACTGTTGCCGGTATGCTTGAGACATGAGTAGGATGTTCAAGTGCAAACAGAAGGATGTCCACTACACATCGATAACACCGCATGATTAGCATTATACGACGGATAACAAATGACAAGCCGTACCAATTAACATCTTGTCAATCATCTCCTTCCCTCCATTGTGGGGACAGTGAATTAACGAGACGCCCGAGGACTGCAGATCTGAAGGCATCATGTTGTTCTTGCCTTCCCATTGTTTCTCAAGCGTCGTATCCATGTACGCCTTGAATAAGGTCGTTGGCCCCAAGGGCTGGACGGCCTGCCGGATCTTTGCAACAACGAGAGCGCCCGGGTAGCCAGCGGGGGGTTTGCAGTTCTCTAGTGATAGATGAGTTAATTGTTTCGAACGACCGAGTTGTACACTCAGAAATGTTTAGAAATGCTTACCATAATCCCAGAAGATGCCTACACGACTGTTCATTGTGATAATGTTAAGGATGTATAATGTTTAGTCCTTCGCAGAAGGAACAGTGCCTTGTACGAAGTAAGTATGCATGAGCTTTATGGGATAGACCCATCCAGCCTCGCTAACCCCAACACGCCTTTCGGGACGCTTACTGATGAGAACTGAGAACACGCACAATCCTTGCTGCAAGGAGCGTGCCGATCGGCAAGTATACAGACGATATATCGATCTGGTAGACGAATGTCGCTCAGCGCGGAGAAGTGAGTGCCATCATAAACGCGGGGCAGGTGCGCAACCCACTGCACTTTCTCGGATAGCATGTATTGAACACTGAGGTTTCATAGTTGTACCGTTGAGATTAAATCTGGGTTTGGCTTTACCATTGAGTACGGCGAGCGTGTCCGAGTCCCCAAATTAGTCTCCTTCGACACCCAATTTAAAAGATGAATGTCTTCTTCTTGCATAGCGTCCGAATAGTAATGTGTGGAACTAACGGCGTATTTCAGTAATGTCTGCGGCTTCAAATTGAGTCCAAAGCCAATAGAGAGGTCCAGAATCGCCAATTGACAAGCTCTGTATCATACAAAAAGTTCTCCTAGATGTAGAAGGTTTGGTTCAAGGAGAGTCATCATCAGTCAAGTTGGTTGAAGAGGTGTGAAGTTCCCACACTTCAAGTCTGGTGAGCTGACATAAAGACCACGCGAGAATTAACTTCCGCCCGGTCTTTACCGGACACTGTTGCGCCAAAGGGTACTAGTTGAAAGTTGTAGAACGTCAACGGACGACGAATAAGGCCTCAAGATACAACACCAAGAACATACCGGTTAGTATCTATGCTGCATTACCTGTTGACATCTTGTGTTTTGGCTACTATCGAACTTTTGACTGGATTTCTCGCGTTATATCAAGTGGATTGGACAAATCGCTGACGGATAACACTCTTGTCTCAATAGATGGGTCTGCAGGAATTCCAGGTCGTCGGGCGCCATCTGCCCACGGAGGCTGAGCCCACCCCCAAGCTCTACCGCATGCGTATCTTTGCGCTCAATGAGGTTGTCGCAAAGTCGCGTTTCTGGTATTTCCTTGCCAAGTTGAAGAAAGTGAAGAAAGCCAACGGCGAGATCGTTTCCGTTAACACCATCCACGAGAAGCGCCCCCTTAGAGTCAAGAACTTCGGTATCTGGATTCGTTATGACAGCCGAAGCGGTACCCACAACATGTACAAGGAGTTCCGTGAACTTTCACGTGCGGCTGCAGTGAAGAGCCTTTACCAGGATATGGCGGCGAGGCACAGGGCACGATTCCGGTCGATTCACGTATGTGTCCTCTTTGTTACTCATCTGAGTTGGAAGTGATTTACTTTGCCTCCAGATCCTCCGTGTTGTAGAAATTGCCAAGGCCGACGATGTTCGCCGCCCATACATTAAACAGCTCCTCACACCGAAGCTGCGCTTCCCCCTCCCTCACCGCGTCTCGAAGAGCAAGTCCACCTTCGTTGCAAACAGGCCTGCGACATTCTGATGAACACTACAACATCACGACTTGTTGGGTTCTGGCGGCACGTCTATGGAGCTGTTGTCGGTATTCCGACGTAAAATTTCTGCATGCTTTGTATCGTATCGTATTACACCATCTTCTGCTTATCGCATATGCATATGATATGGGTCATGCTCCCCTTTTCCTCTCCGCGAATCAAGTGTTATGGGGAAGTTGTCCATGAAGTAGATATTTTGTGCAATCATTGCTGGGTGACTTAAGGGGCTAAAGTATTTCCCCTTGCTGTCGCGTTGAAACTCGATGATTCTTTGAAAGAACAGCAATGTTTGCCATAAGATTATAGTGCCAAACCTCCCAATATCAGAGGCAGCCCTAAGTTAAGTTTTATAGTTCATATCATCCGTGGGAAAGCCGTACTAGTACGCGTCGCGTTGGATCAACTCCTGTACTACACTTGTTTGTCCCACATTAAGCCTCATTATTCCAAGGTGATGGCCTCATCATCTTCAACAGCATTCCAAACCTTTTCACTAGAAAATAATATCCTCCAAGTGAGCCCACAAGATGAGATCTTCAAGTACGATGTCGATGCGAACAAAGTCATCTTGAGAGAGCAGCCATGGAGGAATGAGTCAGTATCGGTTTATATGCTAGATTGTGAGCTGGGGCTCACCATGCGTTGATCTTTGTTTTGCTTGCGAAGTCCGCATTTCTTCAAGAAATGCAAGATCTCCGCTGTTGCTTTAATCAAGATGGTAAGTGAATGCCAGCAGGTCTCCTGAGTGAGCACATTCGTAATACCCTGACGCAGGTCATACATGCTCGCTCCGGCGTGCCATGGGAGATTATGGGCCTAATGCAAGGCAAGATCATCGGAGACGCCTTCGTCATTGTGGATTCTTTTGCCCTCCCCGTCCAGGGCACGGAGACGCGTGTCAATGCTGCAGAAGCGGCGAACGAGTTCATGGTGGAGTATGTAGGAGGAAGCGAGAAGGTATGCAGTGTGTTCACCTGATGGCTGTTTAACCTTGCACTTCTAACCGATGTTGTTACTTTGTGGACTTAGGTCGAGAGGCGAGAGCATGTTGTAGGCTGGTATCATTCACATCCTGGATATGCGTGCTGGCTGTCTGGGATCGACGTAAACACGCAGATCACAAACCAAAAGTACCAAGATCCCTTTGTAGCTGTTGTGGTATGTTCATTCCCCGATCCCCTTGCAATTGCCTCCTCACATCCCCTTTTCATGATCACAGATCGATCCTAACCGCACCATCTCAGCAGGAAAGGTCGATATAGGTGCCTTCCGGACATACCCCGAAGGCTACACGCCTCCCAACGCTGCTGCATCTGAGTATCAGTCCATTCCTCTCAGTAAAATCGAGGACTTCGGTGTGCACGCTAACCAGTACTATTCTTTGGAAGTCGAAGTCTTCACTTCCAGTCTCGATACCGAACTTCTGGGGAGGTTGTGGAACAAGTACTGGGTCAACACGTTGAGCACAAGTCCGCTAATCTCGGTATGTGTTCCGCAAAAGTAGGACGCGTTTTGAATCGTGAAGCTGAATACTTGCGCTTCAAATATAGAACCGAGCATACGCAACCTCTCAGCTGTCTGATCTTGCGCAGAAACTAGCGAAGGCGCAGTCGACTGTATCAAGTACACGAGCGACACTGCCAAAGGTCAAGGACGAGAAAGACAAGGTTCGTCTCTTCGACCCAGTTGCGCATTATGCAAACATCCAATGACAATCCATATCTTGTAATTCAGGGCAAGGCTGCGGAGGATAAGAAGAAGGAGGACAGTCAGTTGCTGAAGAGTGTCCGAGACAGGTATGGCATTTCCTAGCTTTCTACTTACTGGTCTTTCGATCCATTCCGTGAGTCAATGTCTGTTACTGATTCTTTCATCGATTCTGTCCAGCACGAAACTCGCAGCCGAAGCTCAGCACGGTCTCATATCTCAAGTGCTCAAGGACGTCCTCTTTTCTTCACGGCCTGGATCAGAACAAAAAGCAAATGGTCCTTTAGCACTGAAGACTGCAATTGAAAGTGTAGCATTGGATACGACAGTCGCGGGTTGATGAGCGTTGTGATGTTTTAAACCTGCAAGTTATGTTTTTGTTCTTGAGTTTCGTTGAATTTGTATGTTAATTCTTTCCGCGTCTGCTCAAACACATAGAAATCATGTACATTAGCGTTCTGTTCATGCGACTTGTGATTTTACTTCAGTTAAGTGAGAGCCGACCGCTTACAGTCCCGACTTGAAAGGCAAATCGAATCACCACAGCCGCAACAAATACCATCTTTTGTAGGCAAGCGTGATAACTATGAGTTTGAGCCACGCATTTTATTTGTCCTTTCTTACGCTCGCGTAACTCACAAAAACAGGGGATTGTATATTCACCTTCTAGTATTTCCTCCGAGGACATCGTTAAGAAAGCTCTGCCCATCGGAATTCCGTCGACATTGGAACGCAAATAGCGCACTATTCTGATCCATGTCTTTCTCAAAATATCACATCTCCATCCCGGTCCGTCAATTTATGGGAAAAGGGCTTTTCCTACTGATCGCGGCTTCCGATTCTCTTTGCGCTATCATATGGTCGATCACTTGACGATCGCTAAGGGATGGTCGCTAGCATTGAAGGATGTAAGGGCTTCCGTTTACTTCTTCGAAAAGGTGGGTGGGCTAAGGTCTTAGTATAATAATTCATCGTTAGGAAAGCAAACGCTGCCCATACTACACTGCCTAGAAATATGGCCCTTCTTGCCACTCTGCTGTCTCTCTTATGTCTAGATGTCATCCGAGCTCAAGCTCTCCCAGAGCTTACCTCTCCTTTCGGCCCAGTGGTCAATCTTGGGTATGCCGCATACGCCGGGAACAGCACATCCCCGACAGGGCAGATTGACGGACCAGTCACCTTCTTCGGCAACATTCCCTATGTTCAGCCTCCAATTGGCGACCTCAGGTTTCACTTCCCAGTGCAGTTGAACGAGACAGTGATCAACTCGGGGAATGTACAAGTGGTTGATGCTCGGAATTGGGGGCCACCTTGCATCCAGCAGCCTGCGCAGGTGGGAATCGGATCGGAGGGTGCCAAAATTTTCAGTAAGAACGCCAGAATTGTTATGCTGATGACATTTCGTCAGACTGCCTGAGAATGAATATCTGGAAGCCCACAAGTGCCAAGGAGGGAGACAACTTGCCTGTTGTTGTCTATATTCATGTGAGCTCCAGTACATGTAAATATTGACATTATGTATGCTGAAAGACTTTAAAGGGAGGTGGCTTTTTCGAAAGGGTGAGCGGATCATCAAAGTGGCCTCATTTTTTCTTAAGGCATTATCCGCTTTTCAGACACCTCAAGAATTCCCGCTCTTCGATTGGGTCAATCAATCCAACCCCAAAATTGTGGCAGTCAATTTCGGATATCGCCTGAACGTAATGGGTTTCCTCTCGAGTTCAGCGCTCCTTACAGAGGGCAGTTCGAATGGCGGAATCCTGGATCAGCGGGCGGCACTTGACTGGGTACAACGTCACATCAGCAAATTCGGAGGTAATCCAGATGAGGTGACAATCGATGGCGAGAGTGCTGGTGCTGCAAGCGTTGTGATGCAGGTTGTCGCATTTGGAGGTGTGTGTCGTAGATCCACTATAGAAACTTATATGGACACAGTTTAGGAACGAAAACACCGCCCTTCAAACGCGCCATCGTCCAGTCGATTGGATACGGGGGCACGCCTACAGCTGACGAAGCTGAAGCGGTATTCAGTCAGTTCGTATTTCACCTAATGTGAATAAGGCTGATGTTTTTCTTTGCCTTCTTGCTTTTCTCTTTTGATAACTAAAGATACTATGACGAGTTTTGCGGGCTGTCCACCGTCAGGTCAAGAATCTTTGTCCTGCCTTAGAAGCGCATCCATCGGTAAGATTCAGGTGCAGACATATAGAGCGAAACCCTTGAATCAATGTCCCACAGGAACTATTATCGCTGCGATCAACCAAGTCAGAGGTGGAGTATCTCCTGTTGTTGATGGTCCTTCCGGTATCCTCCCAGATCTTCCAGGGACACTCATATCTGAAGGTCGATTCAACAAAGTAGAGTTTATGGGAGGTCACTGTACCAATGACGGGAGGACATTCGTTGGCGGGACGCCTGATCAATTCGTGACTGACCAGGATATCATTGAAAGGACTTTCAGCCGTTTGGGTTCGCATGTGGTGAGAGTCCTTGATCCCTTTAGAAGGGCGAAGTTGATCTGATGAGAATGTCAGACTAATGAAACGATAATGCAAGCGCTTTCTCTGTATCCCGAGCCTGGTGCACCAGGAAGTCCATTTGCCTCGCAGTATGAACGCGCTTCCGAGATCGCTCAAGATTCTGTGTTTAGTTGCATGTCAGTGAATCCTCTTGGTTATACATATTGTCACTCTCACATGGAAGTCTAGGGATTGGTTCCTAGCCGATCGCTTGCGAGAAAAGGGAGAAGAGAATGTATTCACATTTAGGTTCTGCACTGGCGATTATGTTGTGGCTCAGGAAATCTGAACATTAATTCCACCTAGGTTCAACGCACCGGACCCGGTGCTGCTCGCTGAAATGCCATTTGAAGGGGTAATGCATACATCCGATCTATATTTCCTAATGGATGGTGCGTATTTCCTATCGCAAGTCACGGTGTAGCTAACTTTTAACACATTTCATATCTAGGAACGAAGTTAGTGAAACTAATGAATCCTCCATTATACCCATACCTCTAACAAAGAATATTCGCAGCTCTGCATCCAACGCATTCTACACGTTTACTCCATTCAACGAGGTACGTCGTTCATTGATGAACGTGCACCAGTACCAATTGGTTGTTCTCAGAGCGAGGCAGCACTATCGCAGGAGGCGATCGGATTCTGGACCTCTTTCATATCATCGGGAAACCCAGCAGCTCATAAAAAGGCCTCATCTCCGGATTGGACTACTTTCTCTACAGGTCAACGTATGGTCTTGACTCAAGGGACGAACGGCACAAACACTAATTCTGCGATGGAGTTGACACCCAGCGCCCAAATTACGCGTTGTATGTTCTGGATGTCGACGAACGTGACGCAACAAACAAGGCTGTAGGCTACCTGAGCGAAGTTATTTCGCAGTATATTCCACGAAGAGCAGTTGGAGGACGTAGTTGATTTCTGACTGTCGATTGCGTAGCGGAAAATCATAGCAGAAGAAAATAGATGTCAGGAAGTTATTGCCAGTGTAAAAAGTTGATTACTTCGAGACAAAGCTAGCTGATTTGTATTTTCAACCGGATGCATATGATATGAATCTTCATGAATTTTGTAGAAAGAAAAACAGGCTTAGCTTGAAGCCGCCGGCTACTCGTAAGCTTACCATCATTTGATACTACAAACATAAACATGGACAAATAGTAGTGTGAAACTCGAACACACTTTTGTTCCGAGTATGAGCAGCCATCAAGTCACCAATACAATCGTAATGAACAAACCCCCTTTTGAAGCAAGCTCCGAAAGACTACCTGGATTCACACATGTCGTTCTTATCACAACGGGCAGCGTCGCGTCAGTCAAAGCACCGTTGATAGTCCAAACGCTTCTGCAAGTAAGCTTTGTCATAATTAATCAAAATGCCTTATAATTTTTTCTTCAGTATGAAAATGTCAAAGTGGAGGTCGTCGCAACCGATGCCTCTTTGACTTTCTATGATCCCGAGTCAATAGTGAAAGCTGGCTCAAGAATCTGGACTAACAGAGATGAATGGAGGGTACGTCGGCTCAATCAAAATCTTTCAGTAAACTTGACACATCGAGTGGAAACTAGGATGATTATAAGATCGGGAATCCGATTCTCCACATTGAGCTTCGGCGTTGGGCGGATATCGTTCTTGTTGCGCCCTGTTCCGCGAATACGCTTGCAAAAATGGCCAGTGGACTTTGCGACAACCTGGCGGTCTGTCTCTATCTATCACGAAAGTACACTACTGACGGGCTAAATACCATGATTAGACATCATTACTACGAGCTCTAGCACCGACTACACCCACATATGTATTTCCGGCTATGAACACGTTGATGTATGAGCATCCCTTGACCGCAGAGCACATCCGTATTGTGAAAGAAATCCTTCGATATGAGGTCGTGGGACCTATTGGAAAGGCACTGGCTTGTGGGGATATAGGTGAGAACACATGAAATTTCTTTTCAGGCTAACAAACTATGGTACAGGATTGGGCGCTATGACGGAATGGAGTGACATTGTCAATATAGTGATAAACAAGTTTAAATTGAAGAAGCACGAATGATAAATAGTGCCAGTCAATCGTTAAAAGTGCGTGCACAAAGCTCCGAAATCGTCCCCGCTGGTCATCGATAGGAAAAATCGTCGGGCCCTCATTCATGAAAGAAAGGAGATAAAAGAGATTATATACGTATGGTATGTGTATAATTTCGTAGTGGGAGACTTGTTTACGCTGTGTTGTGGTCGTCTGAGCTCTCGGTCGGGGAATCTTTTGTTATAGTTCCAAACACGAATCGTCCTTGCTAATCAACGCAGGCAGGAGGATGCCGAATTCGAATCTGCGATTTTGAAGAAAGTCCAATGATCCACTATAACAGTCGATATCGTGTTCAGAGTGTACGCGATCGCTTCCCCTCCGACGATTTCCGGACATGTTTGTACAAGTACTGTTCGGCGAGCGGAGTGTCACGGTCTTGCCAACCATTATAGTGCCCACGTTTCATGTCTTCAAGGCGAGCGTTGAAATACCGTAGGTGATAGAGACGAACAGCATGCCATTCGTAAGTGAACATGTCTTTGGTGAGCTGCTCAAGATAGCATTGGAAATAATAGCCGATCCAGCCTGGACGTCCGAGCGATGCAGAATGGAACTCAAGAATCTTGAAGTACCGCGTCAATGGTATGAGAATAGAGTAAGGGTGTGGATAATCCTCTGCACAACCGGTGACTGGATGCACTTCGACTTCGCCGCCCGAGCCAACGCGATACTCGTCTTTGTGCTTGTGGAGTTTCAGAGTGTCTAGTTTGTAAAGGTCTTCCGACCGGAGGGTATGGCTGATGACACTTATAAGGTCTTCGGGGTGGAGGTCCGAGAAGACGGAGGTCAAGGGGGGTGCCGCCAAAGGTGTTCCTGGTGAAGCGAGATCAAATTGCTGCTTAACCTCTACTGGCGGCGGCTGGGGTAGGAAGACTGGGGCCAGATACGTTGACCAGAATCCTGCAGGCGGATAAGCAGGCCCGAAGCCTGCAGAAGGCGGAAATGTGGGCCAAGAGCCTGCATGGGACGGATGTGTGGGCCAGGGGCTTGTAGGGGCATTGAGGTCATCAACTTGGCTAAACCTCCTTTGCGCCTTCTCTGATCTGAAATCCTCGAGAGTCTCTGGCGGCGCCAGCATTTTTCTGAAAGTCTGACTATTGGGAGGAGTCTAGGAGGAAGGAGGAATTGTAAGGCCGTAGATGGAGTCCGATTCTTAAAGAAATTATTAGAACGATGTGAAGACTGGAGTGATTCGGTAGAAAGGCTGAGGAAGGTTGCGAGCTGCTGATCACAACTTTAAGTATAGAACCTTACTTTGCCAGTGAGCGCACGAGTTTTTCTTTATTAAAGAGCTAGGCGAAGAGACAAAGATATGAAAGACAAATGGAACAATAAAGATCAATTGCAGCCTCCAAACTATCGGTTCGCTAGTACTGGCTGTTTGTCCGCGTCACTGAGGCTCAGAGCCATCACTAGCGTCGACACGATTATTGGAAATTCTAAGAGCGTTTTAAAGCGTTCAATCGCTTTCGGCTCTCTTTGACTTCATCCTGATGCCATAGAATATCTTCATGGTTAATTTATACGGATAGGACGTCCGTACGCTTTATAATATAGCTATTTCTAACATATTCATTAATATATCGAACTTAAGGCAAACGAAAACGGGAGGAACCACGTAATAAACCTAATTCTCTTTATGAACGAATGTCCGAACTCCCCCCTCACCAAGACCAACTTGCCAGCCTACCCATGGCCGACTCATAGTCCGACTTGATTGTGTCAATGACCTTTTCATTGCGAGGAACAAAGCGGCAATCAAAGCTGACAGGGAGCGAGTTGAAACCATCTGTGTAGTTATTCGAGTCAGGGATGATGGGCTTGCCCTCGGCATCAAGTGCGGGCAAGATGTCGAAAGCCCACATGAGGCGCGCGATGTTGATGAAGACGGAGTTGCGCGCGAGATGCATTCCGGGACAGATGCGACGCCCGAAGCCGAATGGGAGTTCGAAGTCAATGAGCCGGGGGTTCGTGGTCTCGATGAATCGTTCCGGCCGAAACTCATCTGGGTTCGGGAACATCTCTGGGTCGTTCATGATGCCACTATTACGTGGATGTCAACGACGGCGTGAATGAAGATAGAGAAAATAGATAGTCACTTACGCAAGGTTCGCAAAGACCGTAGAGCCCTTTGGAATGAACATGCCATTGTAGACGTCATCCGCCGTTACTGCGTGCGGGGTTCCACCAAGAACGGCCACCGGCCTCCACCTCAAAGCCTCGTTGACGGTTGCCCGGACATAGGGGAGACTTTCCTCGTCGTCATACTCCGGCATGCGCTCGGAGCCCATGAGTGAGTCTATCTCTGCCTGGACCTTTTTCATGACACCCGGAAAGTGTAGCATAGCGACTGAGAACGAGAACATGAGTCGTAGGATGCGTAAAAGGAGAACTTTACGCTTACGAATGAAGGTCAACAAAGTTCCGCCAGTCTGGTTACATTATCAGTTCGATACAAGAGCTCAACACACTGTTTGGGATCTCACCGTTTCGATGCCCGCGCCGAACGGTGTCGAAATGGAGTGCGCCAAAAAGAGATCATCAATGCCAATCTTTTGCTGATTGCGCAGAGCCTCGGTAGCGAAGCACTCAGGGACTGTGCCGCTCTGCATGCGCTGTTTGATATCGTCGAGAATGTGTAGTGCTAGCTTCCTGTCCCTTTCCTTCTGCTCCTCAGCTTCGCGGCGGAACCATTGGAGGGATTTCTGTGGGCGTGACTTAGTTAAATGACGTATGGGGAGAGAAGGGCGGGACTCGTACAGGGAGTTTGAGGAGCCAAGGCCAAGATTCGACGAGGTACTTTCCGGGAATACTGAAAAGACGATAAGCGGGTGCACCTGCCGGTGGACAAGCCGAACTTACTTCGTATTGACCAAAACTATGAGTCCGTTTAGTAAATGGATACGCCTCTGAAAAAAGACAGAGAAAACAACTCACAGTCCATCGATTGATTATTCTCGACAACGATCCACTCGTCCATGCTCTCCACACGTCTTCCGTAAGAGACCGACGTGACCACAGATGCAGCATAGCGCTTGATATGCCTCTCGAAGTTCTTCGGAACCTCGACGAGCTGCTGCAACATGACCTTGGATTCCAAGGATTGGATATCCCTGTACTTAGTGGCTTGGCGGAGGTGGAATCCAGAATGCACAATCTAAATGGAGACGGGGAATGAGAAAACGTCTCTAGACTGCACGAGCAATGCTATATGACTTACTTTGCGCCACTTTCGCCATTGTTCACCATACGGAAGCATCAGACCACGGAGGTTATCGGAAAGAATTTCACCTCTAGCGATGGGAATTCAGATAACACCCGGAATTTAAAGTAACATTCAATACTCACCCCATGATGAACCGGGGGCGGCTGGAGTAAATGTCGGAGCGCTTCTCAAGCAAATCCCAAGCTGCTTGAGCTGTTCCGCATACTATCGGAATAGTATATTAGAACACTTTCTCAGTGGTGCAAAACAAGAGTCATACTGATAATAGGTGTGCTTCCGAAGAACAGCGAGACAACGGGGCCTAACCAACAGTTGCAAGTTAGTAGATAACCTCGATAGGCTCGAAAGTGCTTACCATATTGCTTATTCAACTGTTCAAACTTCCTCCACGGCTTGGTAGGAGGCATCTGGTATTTGTTTCCAATAAGCGGCAGACCTACTGGTCCCGGAGGCATCTTCCGCCGGATGTTTACAGTCTTTATGACATATCCCAGAAAGACGACAATCCCAGCACCCAAGGCAAGGCTGGCCGGGCCCAAGTCTCTCAGCTGAGGCGGAAGCCTGTCCAGAATTTCAGACAACGATAACGAAGACATACAAGTGGAACTCAGAGACAGGGTAGTTTCCGAAGTGTGAGTGACGCAGGACACCAAGATATGAAAGGACGTGTCGGCTATATATATGCGAAACCAGTAAGGGTCAGCTGCCTGAGGTGAGGTACATTCATTTAAGCGCAACCAATGATCCAGGCGTAAACTCCTTAATGTCATGTATCATAACTTGCTTCAACCGAAACTTGCTGCTTCATGTAACAAATGCAAGGTTTGAAAGTGAGTATCGTTGAACACCGACGTCGAATGCGAAGCTTTTACCTTCCATGTCCAATTCAATATGAATCACTTAGCGTCAGGGAGTTCTCCTTGTATTGAATTCGGCGGGTGTGGACTGTGGGGGACGCGGGGGAATATGGCAGATCGATTAGCCGGTCCGGGGCTGTATGTGCCTGACGAGCCTATCCTCCGCATCAAGTTTATTAGCGGTGACAAAGTTCGCGACTGGTAAAGTAAAAAGCCGCCATCGACACCGATGCGTCGGGAACGGCAATGGAGCGATATGGTTTGTAGAAGCAATCGCATAATATCTCGCCCGTGAACAGAAAATCATAAGAAAATACAGTAGTAATTGATATTGGTCCGGGAATGCTATTGCTGACTTTGAAGGTGCTCTTGATACTCTTCTACATCTTCAATCGATTTCTAAAAGCCAGAGCTCATCACTTCTCGCATTTGAGCTCAACAGTCCTCCGTGTAACACGACTCTCGTGAGCCCACCTTCGTCCGTATACGATGCAGATGGGAACCATCCACGACCTTCCGGCCCAAACCCCTCCACGGGAACGTACTTCCATTCCAATCCACCATTCTCAGGTGTTTTATTACCCACCTGGAGGAGCCAGACATCGTCCCAGAAGGATCCTGCGCCAGCATGACCCTGGGTTGATGGAGCCTGCTCGCCATGGTACAGCAGCGCAACCGCGGAGGGCCATTTCGGGTGGTTGAACCCGACGAAACCATGCACCGACCGTGGGCCTGGATAGCCGTGAGACGCGTCTGGTGAGGGCGTGACGGTGCTCCAGGTATTCTGTGCAACATCGTAGATGTCAAGCTTATGGTCTTCACCAAGTTCAAAGCCAGCGAATCCTACACATTAGCGATAGATAGATCAGATATAATGTTAAGCAACATAGACCATATTATGACATACCTGCGAAACGAAGGAAAACGTCACTCTTGTTAAGTTTGGTGGGGGCGAGGACTGTTCCACCACGACCTGGATCAGGCGCAGAGGCGAGCTGCTTCCAAGTCGTCGTTAATGTGTCGAATGAATGCAACTCGCCTATGCGACCTGATGCCGGACAGCCTGCGTGGACATAAATGGTGCTCTACCAATGGGAATGGTTATGAAATCACTACAGGCAGCAGCATCAGACTCACCCCGAGGGATGTCATTGTGTGATAGCTTCGCGGCTGCGGCGCCTCGTTCTCATTCGTCGCTTTAATTCTCTGCCAAACACTTTTATCTGGTTTCGTCAGGTCAATAGCCCACACACCCGCTTCTTCGCCAGTGATTGGGGCTCCCATATCAACACCTCCGCGCCCACCCCAAAGGTAGACTACTTCACCAATAGTAATCGATGCAGCACCAACGCGAGGATCGGGTAGGTAATTAGCAATATGTTGCTGTTCTTTGACAACGACTGTTTGCCAGTTCACGACGGATGCGCTGCCCTTTCTTGCCTGCGCAACATCGTACGTATGAATGGCACCTTTCGAGCCTTCCTCAGCGTCAACTGGCGTACGAGGCTTCAGTTCGCCACTGTACAGTACCGCACGACCTGCGCCCGTGACCGATAGACAGTGCGAAGACCGTGCAAGAGCCTGAGTACGCGAGAGTAGTGTCCAGCGGGCTATCGACATGGCAAATACAGTTCATGAGCCTGAGAGGTAGTGTGACTCAATGAGCTTATTCCGTGCATATCTTTAGGGTCTTATAGCAATGACTATGCATCGCCTTGTCGTCCCTTCGAAATCTTGATCGCCATTCAGAGACAAGATATCGTAGGAGCTCTCGAAGGAGAGAAAGGAAATGAGTACAGTTGAAAAGTGTTGATTATACTACTGCACTACGTTCAAGTTGTTCCTGGCACCGGCGGCGTGAGAATAATATTTACCGACTGCCAGTGGCACTGGCAGCCTGAACTTGAAACGGCGGTTGCTCTTCACCTATAATAAGGGCCAAAGCTTATGCATACCAATCACCTTCAAGCCATACAGAGATCTATCGGTGTTCAGATACAATGGCACTGTGTACTCTTAGTGTAGTGACCCAAAATCCCACAACCACACCTATGACGTGAGTCTTTTAGTTCTTCGTATTCAAATGTCCTTCAGCCTGGGGGACTTCACACATTGAACAGAAAACATGACGAAGTCTCTTACTCCGAAAGCTTCATGGGAGTACTGTTTGGTAAATTTGAAACATTTGGGGCACTCTTGTTGTCGACCGACTGGTACTTTTGAAAACGGATACATCCATCGTACTAAAGGACCTCGCTCGTGATAGATTCAATGTAAGCAGTATCTTAAATATGCTACGTCCGTTCAACTTCTGATCTGATCCGCACATGTTCAATCTACTTCTCAGGAAAAACCATATCTGAAATCTTCTACTTAGTCTCGGGCGCTAGACGTATCCAGCGGATGAGCTGCCAGTGTGTGTGCGAGTGGCTCCAGGTGCAGGATCAAGAGAAAAAATGAGCGACTATTGACCAAGACACGAAACGTCTAAGAGTCAACACAATCGATTTTGAATCCAATGCTCAATCATTCGCGCCTGTTGGAACGGTCGGAGCATCAATATCGAACACTTCCGAAGTCTTCTTCGCCATCTCTTGGCGCCTGTCAAGCATCCCGATGGAAGGAACGACACTTCGAGAGAAAGTGAGCCTTTTCTGCACTTCCGGCACTATCAAGAAGCTTGCTCCCAAGAGGGAAAGTTTACTATCTGTGAGAAGTTTAATGGTACGGTTAATCAGACGCTGATTACATCTATTCGCAGTATAAGCGTCTTGGGCATGTCGCAGGAATTTTGATGTTGCTGGTGCCTTCCGCACTTCCATTCTACCGCGCCAATCTCACCACGCCTATCGCAGCTCTCGTGAACGCCATGGGCTGTAGGGTGTTCCGAGTTATTGAGTTTGGAGACTATCGGGAGGACTCTTCCGTACCGCTTCCATTCACGGCAAGACTAGAAAAGTCTCTTTCACCGCCACGCATGCGTAGAGATGGGGATCCACAGTTAGGAGTACATTTATGCGACGGAAAAGGTCAAGCACTATCACGCATTTTTTTCAACCCAGAAGTCGCTAAATCATCGCAAGCTGATTTTATGTGGGATTCTGTGAGCAAGATTTGTGAGGTCTGATAGATTACAACTGCATTCGATCACGTCTGTTTTTGCTCTGACGATGTAGTAGGCGTCTGTTATTCTCAAGAACTTATATCGTCCCACCCTATTGAGTCTATCTTTATCCTTGAGAACTAAGCAATTGCTGATGGAGAATTATTAGGACACTAAATGTATCACTACGTGAACGTATCACGAATCGAAAACGGATGAAAAGTATTCATCTGCTCCGAAAGATCTTGTACTCATTTCCTGCATATGAAGAATACGGTATTAGGCTTCACATACTTACCAAAGGATGGATGGAAGTGAACGCTGACGCGGTGAAGCGACGTTTTCACAGGTGCCACACACTCAGGCTGCAGTGTGCGTCAAATTAGTAAGTACATATATAGTGCTCTCAGGCTTTTGACCGGCCTCAGGCTAACGTATACATAGCTTCCACAAAAGTATCTGTTAGTCTCTCGACCACAAACACCGAAAGACTTTCGTATGAAATGTTTATTCCGTTACGATGGTGGCTCGCAACGATGGAAGATGATGAACTGGCTTCCCATGGCATGGTCTTCTTGATCTGATTCATGGTGCTTCCTCTTCGAAACTTGCGTTCTCTGATTCAGAAGTGGGGACTTTCTTCCTTGTGGCGCCCTTAACGATCTAGTGGGGCATACTGGACAATCAGAACTATTTTATTAACATAACATGTGCGCCCTTTATACGCTTCTATCACACATCGGCGCGGTGTGAATCTTTGCTTCAATCGTCAGTGGCCGTAAGATCGAGCTAATATGTTTACACCTTCATCAGATGTTCTGTACAAGTCGAAACATCGTTCGACCAACTCTAGAGACCTACAATCATTTACGGACGCTCGCTCTGGTCTATACGATCTTTTCTGATCAGCCTCAAGTATCTTCCCCATATCCGGCCTCGAAGATCATCCCGCATCGAACAGGACTGAGTGATATCATGTAGGTTTTGTTGCACCGTGTCCTCCTTTGTGTGAAACTTAATACTTGTTATGGTCTAGTACTCCTAGTTTTCAGCGACTTGCTCTTCGGAAGGCTTAACGCCGTTATTCTCTGCGAGCTCAAGCGCCCAAGCCTCAAGCTCCTATACGAACGCCGTGATGCACATGCGTGACTCTCATACTAGTAGCGGGTCTTGATATGATCACATTCATGGTTCTCCGCGACTGACGATGTCCATAGGGTATATCAAAGATACCAACTCCACATCAACATGGTCATCTACGAATAACGCTATGGATCATACGGATTATAAGCTACATATATAACGAGGACTACGATTAAGTTCCATTCAGCGCGATAAAGTTGTCGATTTCCGTACTGGACGGACCATGCAAAAGAGCCTAGAAGACGTATGCAAACCAGCTGTCACGCAATGCATCTTTGCAGGGCTGTTGTACTTTCTCCTCATCTTACGCAAAGAAACTGAAAGGTGATCGTCATACACCCCTGATTCAAAGTTCACGACGACCCTGCCAGTGCATCAATCGCGGTACTCACATACGCCCACACGACGTACCAGACACCGCTAGATAGTCAGTTGGGACCACCCTTTCGGCGCCAGGCAGTTATTGGATAGGAAGCCGCAAACGTGCCAATGCAGTCTGAGAACTAATTAGGTATCGACTTCGATCAAACCTTATTGGTCGAGCTTCTATTTCTCATGTTGCTTACGACAACTGGGTTCACCGTCAGTGTGGCTAAAGTACTTAACCCCATAGCTTCGCCATGGCCCTCCCCAGGAACACTGTGCAGCCTGCAGCCTCCCTTCAGGTGCACCCAAAATCTTGATAACCAGCAATGTCTAACGCAGCGCAATTCCCCATCTTAAATCCGAACACTTCATTGGCGTACCTTCCTCCAGATATTGCATCTCAATTGGAGGTTTACAGGTACATTGTGGTCTCTGCCGCTGCTGTACGCAATTCTCCTTTGGATCTATTGACCCCTTTGACCGTACATTTGATAGGCATATGGCTGGGAATTACTCTCCAACTCCCGTGCGCATTTCAGACTTCTCACCGGCATCCGAAGCCGACTCAGTCCTGCAACCGCAGCTTATTTCGTGTCGATGTGAGTGACTCATCCACTTAAACAAATGAATAACTAATCTCACATTCCGGAAGCTTTGCAACAATAGTTTTCGTCGTTGGTTGCGTCGTATTTCATAGTAAGTAAGGATACGATATGAGCGTACGCAAGTCTAATTCCAACTTCAATAATTTAGTTGCTCCCGTGCACAGTTGCGAAACATTCACTATCGTGATCGTCACTGGTTATTCGATAGCCATCCCGGCGTCGTCATTCCTATTCCTTCTGCGAGTGCGCGCCGTTTTTGGAGATAATCCAGCCATAAAATGGTTATTCTCCTTCCTATGGCTTGGAGTCCTCGGTTCTGCTCTTACACTCCCGTTTGCTCTGCATGGCGCTCATATTGGCCCGACGAACTACTGCATCGACTCGGACGTTCGTTCATTCGGGTCCGCAGGAATGGTCGCATCGACAATATACGATTCATTCGTCTTCCTTGCCATTTCTTGGAAACTATCGAGCAACTGGATGCAAGAAGGGTCGACAGTCCGAGAGAAAGCAGGCCTATTTTTCGGAGGCAAGGCACTCCCAGCGCTGTCGAGAGGTTTGCTGCAAAGTGGACAAATCTACTACCTGTAAGTGATCTGTTTCGCCAACCCCATCAGATACTGATCACGGCTATTTGTCAACTGTTATATATCTCTGTAGAATAAGCGTTTGCGTGAATATCGCCGCTACCGTGATGATGATGACCCCTTCCGTACTTCCACTTTACCACGCTGTTCTGACAACGCCTAACGCTGCTCTGATGAATGCCATGGCCTGTCGAGTCTTCCGTGCCACCAAGTTCAGAGACTCCCTAGAAGACACCACCGGTTCGCTCCCATTCTCGACGAGGCCGACATTCTCATCTTCGCCATCTCGCTCGTCTAAGGGAGGGCCGCAGATGGGGACCCTTACGAAGAGCAAAAACGGTCGCCCTATGACACAGATTGTTTTTACCCCGGAACCGGTCGGGTCGTTCCAGGTGGATTCTATGTTCGACTCCGCGAGTGAAATCTGATTGATTACATCTCCATTTATTCCCCTCCGTCTGTGTACGATGCATCTAAAACGGATTCACACCTTTCATCATGTTATGTATGGACCATAGACCATAGTCTGTAGAAAATTGTATTCTTTCGGCGTAGGCGTCTGCGTTTCTCCAGCGCCGTTCTCTTCTGATGTCACCGTTGTTGAAAGGATCAGTGATATATGCCTAGAGATAGCCGTCGTACGCGCTGACTGTACCGCACTGCTGGTAAGCGAGAAACATCCTGTGCGAATTAGGAGAACAGAAGTAGTACTCGGTGTGAACAGAATCATCTTGCTGTTTTTCGAACTTCATAGGCATTGAGGTACATAATACCTGGAGCTTCGAAGAGAATGAAGAACACTCCCTCTATATTCGTTGATATGGACCTCGCGCTAATCATGGGTTGAAGCGATGTCCAGACTCGAGCGAGCAAAGACAATGATACGTGCACCTGAAAGATAGTCGGATTTAGTTCCCCATTCAAGTCTAAAATCACCTACTAGTCCCCGCGGTCTTTGCAAATTTGATTTGATTTATATAACATGGTACGTCTGCGAGCGGCTTCTCCAAACGTAATTGCTAGCGGAAATCATTGATTTCGAGTCTCGTCGGTCCCACCCAAGCTTCACATCAAGTGGCGCATCCGTATGAATTCTCAAGGTCTCCGTCAAAACGTTTTCCGACCATGCTTGAGTGGGAGAGCTACTCGCAATCTAAAGATAACTTAAGCACACAAGAAAAGGTTAGACCCAAAACTTTTATAGAAGTAGTACATACTGTTGTGGCATGTTTTGGCACTGGCAGTGGATGACGACTCGGAGAGTCCGCGGATCTGATCACATCCCGTAAATTATTCAGGCACTCATTGACATATTTACCCACTTGTATCAACTACTTAGTACTCGTAGTAGTCCTAAGTTCCACTTCCTTGGTTACTGATGCTATTGAATTCGTTCCCGTTCTTCAGAAAGTATGCTTTGGGGATTAACTCCATATTACACCCGGGCGACTCACAAGGAAGCAGAGTACCAGCGTGCAAATGATAGACTGTGTGATCTCATCAGATAAGTGACATATCATGAAACGGATAGCAAAGTTCGGACTCTACCAGAAAAAGAGAGGAAGTACGAATGATCAAAGGAGAACAAACCGAATATCAGTCACTTGATCGATGGTTATAGGAATCTATCGATGTGTTGGTAATGCGGAGGAGTTGTTCCAACGCTAACAAAGTATCTAATTTCGATTTCCAGTGAATTGATCTACAACAAAGATTTATCTGATAAATTTCAACACCTTGTTCTTCTATTTCATCGCAATCGTATAAACCAAGAGACGAGTGATTTTTTGTGGGGAACAATGCTTTAGATCCTTTGAAGAACATCTTGAAGCTTGGAGAGAAGAATGTTGTTTTCTTCTTCAGAGCCCACAGTGATACGCAAGCACCCCTCGCACCCATATTCCCGGCCTCGAAAACGAACGACAACGCCCTGGTGCTCCGCAAGCTCCTTATAGACACGTTCGCTCCGTAGGTTGTCAGGTTTTCCGGTTGTTTTGTCGAGGACGGGAACCACGACGAAGTTTGCGTGGTTTCCGCCGATTGAGGCGCCCAGACCGAGAGGTGCCAGCGACTGCAAGGATTGGAGCAGAAAAGTCCGGGATGCCACTAATTTCTTAATTTTTTCTGACAGGAGGAAAAGAGATGCAGATGAGAGAGCGGAGAGCGCAAGTGAGGAGGTGGGTGTCGAAATGTTGTATGGTGCTTTGGTATTTGTCAGAACTTGAATAAGGGGGGGTTGGGCAAGAGCGATCCCCAATCTGGATTAAGAGCTGAGCGTGATGAAGGGAGTAATAATATAGTGACTTACCGGATAGCAGCAAGACCAAAGCTCTTGCTTAGTGTCTGCATAACACAAAGGTTCGAATATTGATCTACAAGTGCGACTGCGCTTGAACCAGGAGGGGAGAAGTCGACATAAGCCTCGTCAACAACAACTATGCCATTGAAGTTGGAGTATTCGAGGATCTCCTTTATATCCGATAGTGAGATGAGAGTTCCTGTGGGGTTCCCGGGAGAACACAGGAAAATAAGTTTAATTGATGGGTCAGCATCTATGGCTTTCTTCATCTGAAAAGGGTTGTCAGTTCAAGACGATGAGGCAGCTAAACCGGTGCGTACTTCACCTATCCGCAGTTGAAACGCGCCACCCTCCACATTCAGCGGAACCTTCACGACGCCGACATCGTTCACCTGAGCGCAAACACTGTACATCCCATATGTTGGCGGTGTGATGAGAATCTTTTCGCGGCCGGGGGCGACGCATATGCGCATGAGCAGATCGATGACTTCGTCGCTCCCAACGCCAAGAAAGATATGGTCGACCTTCGCTGAACCATCTTCCTTCGTGAGACCGCGAAACCGAGCGTAGCGTGACTTGATTTCGACCTGTGCGGGGTCGGGATACCGGTGCAAATCGAGGGACAAATGATCAGATGTTTCGTCAGAACATGATTGCGTCCCCCTTGTTTCTATCGAATGTCCAAGAGCGTTTTCGTTTGCATCCAAAAGTATACCCTCCTGGTAATCATCTCGAGCACATCGGTAAGGTTGCAGAGCCAGAATGTTCGGCCGAATGACCGACTCGATGTCAAAATGTTTGGGATAGTAGGGCGCCTCGGAAGGGCTAAGACCAAGGATGGGCATGTTTTCACGATATCCGCCAAAACTAAGGAAAGGGGACAGGGAGAAGGAAGGAGAGTGCTTGAAAGAATCTGACTCGACCAAATCGCGCACACTGGCTGTGAGCACCGGCACGTGCTCACTGGCACAACTCAACTGAAGTTACCACGTCAGACCGTCTTCGCCTTTTCCCTTCTTTCCCTCCACTACTATCGCCTTCGGTAATGGAAATGGACGAAAGCTTCACTGTATACGACAAGCGTATCAGCACTGAAATCAATTTCCGAAGCTACACAGACGCAATCGTGGCAAAACTATCTTTGCATCACAATATACAACCAGATAAACTTGACTTAGTTCTTGCTACGATACGAGATCCGGGGTTTAGTCCAGCTGATTTGACCTTCAAATGCTCATCGGACATAGACAAACGAGTGAAGGAAGTTAGGAACCAGCGAACGCTACAACGATACAATCGTAACGGTATGGGGACCACTGGAACAGTCCCATGGACTGTGGTGCACCTGCTGTTCGACAGATTAAGGGAGGATCGATTTGGCAATGATTTGCTGCTACGTTTCCCGAAGTTGCCTATGCACGGTCGTTACTTCCATAAAGGTGGAGGCGTCTACGAACTGCCTGAAAGCCCCAGGGATGGGCATGAAGACATTTCGATCCTACAAACATTGAGTCTCGTCCATCGAGACTGGAGGAAGGCTGCTCAAACCGTCTTACTGAGCAGGATAAAAATTAGTGGCACATCACGCCTCCTCCAGTTTTTAAACAGTTCCGCGTGTGGTCCTTGGATTGTAGAGCTGCAAATCACGTTCTCTATGCCTGAAATTGCTGAAGGTTATCTGCAGCTGCCTCGAGACTTGCTATCCCAGGTTCCGACGCTCCGAGCTCTATCGCTATCTTTCCCTTACGACTACTCAGAGGACGACGAGGCTTCAGTCCTTCATGCAGTTCCACCTGGGCTGCCCCTTGAGGCGCTACATATCGAGAGTCGATGGTCTCCTATCTTGCTGGAGCGACTGTACGATATCGTGTCATCTTTGCCATATCTCACGACTTTGTCCGTGATTGGATTTCTGGATCGTCGCGATGATGACGATTATAAGCTTCCTCACCTTCTCGCCTCGAAATGTCCTCCACCATCGCTTAAGAGGTTGCTTATAAAAGATTGGACAAGAGAGCCCCTTCCATTAGGCGCCTTCGGTCTACCCTGGCCTCAACACCGCGAAGCTCTGAAAGGACTATCTTGGCTACTCCAGCCTCATGGCGGATACGTTCTGCAAGATCTGCGCTTCTATGCTTCAATTTTGCCCGAGCGCTTCGATGAACCCGCTCCCTGTCCAGAACTTATATCCTTGTTTTTGCCATCTTTGGCCAACCTTAGAAGCCTTGCATACGAGGTCGTTTTCGCCCCTTGCTTGAACGCAGAATTACGAAATTGTGCTACAAAATTGGTCGAGCAGTGCGATTCCTTGCAGCACCTATTTTTTATGTTCCCCCTAACTTGCGCTTTCAATTTGCGCACATTACAATCCCTTCATGTGCGTTTAGAGATCGTGGATTGGAGCTCGAATGATGTCATCGAATTTGAGACATGTTTGAGGAAGAAGCTTAGAGCGGGCGATTTACCATGTCTCAAATCGATTCATCTATCGAACCTTGGCTTCTATATCCACAGTGAACTATACGCGAGCCTCATGCAGAGTCTGCAAGAGCTTTCTGATAACTATGGATTCTTGATTCTTGATTACATAGATTGACCGCAATGTGTAAAATGTATGTAAATTTATGTTGCGTCGAAGCTCTCGTTAACGGTTGAGTGTGGCCAAACATCCAAAATTTGCGTTGTACTGCAAGTATATTTCAACTGATGATTTTTCCCACTGAACTTCCTAAATACATTGTTCAAACCAAGAGAAATTTATATAGTAATAGACCTGATCAAACGAAAGACATGAACCAAGATGTAGTCCGATGTTCAAAAGATAACGTCCTTGGGGATAAACTAAGTTTGTCGCAAGCGAGATTCTGAGATTCAGTCAAATCCTTTTACTCAAAGGCAGTGTCAGGATCGTTAGCGTTGTAGTTCGGACAAAGGTTGTTCCAAGCCGCTAGTGGCGAGATGGTTAGCTGATGTGACTTGTAAATATTCAGAGCAGCTTACTATTGTTTGGGTTCGCAGAAGCAGTGTCCGCGGTGTCCTCAGCAAAAACAATAGCTAAGCCTCTAATTTTGTTTAAACGACATCAGAACATGCTGAAAGGATAAAATAGCCGACCAAGTACACTCACGCCTCAAGATGCCAGTCAATGTGACAGTGGAGGAACCACGGGCCAGGATTATTCGTGCTGAATCGGAACGTCACATTGTCTCCTGCATTGCCAACGCTGACAACGTCACGCCTAATCGGGTTGGCGTAGTTGTACGTCGAGCTGCCAGCCACACGGACAACATCGAAGTTATGTCCGTGTAGATGGAAGGGATGCTGGGTTAAGTAACATTAGGACGGATGTAAATATTAGCATCATGAAAACTCACATTCAATCCTCCGGGAATGGAGACTTCCACAGTGGAGTTCTTCGGCAAAGTGTAGACAGATCCGCTAGGGAGAAGGTCTGTGGCACTCTGTGCACCACTGAGAATTTGAAGCAGGACCGGGACACTAGGGGGCTGGAAGACAACTCCGTTGACGGAGAATTTGCCAGTCGTAGCGTTCTGGTCGATGAGACAGAAAAGTCAGTTAAGCAAAAATATTGGCATGTGTTTAGTTCACGCACAAATACAATTGCCAAGTTGAGTGCCACATCAACGCCACCTGCAACAGCCTGTCCAGGCTAAAGACAATAGAAGTCAGAGGGAGCTCAAAGTGATTGAACTAGTATTCCAACTCACTGCGCCAGGGTTGCTCAACGGCTAACACACGTGAAGCAAAGAAATCGATAAAGCAGTTACACTGTAGTATAGCTAGGAACTTACAACAAGGTCTGATTCGTTCAAGGGGGCCACGCTTGATGTTTGATTAGTAGTCGGATCAACCGAACCAGCTCCGACATATCGCAAGATAGCAGAGTTTATGCCATTCGAAAATCCCGTTGTGCCTACGGACGGAGTGGCACGGATCCCTGTTCGTAGATTGGGACTGAGTTAACCATGCCATGTTGTGGTTGATACTAGCTTACAATAATTGTCCACTGCCTGATCGGCATTAACGATGACAGAGTAACGCTGCGCAGCGTAAATCGTCAGTTGATCAACTACTACTGGCTGAGTTTCGACGCCATCAGCTTCAATGACAGTCATATTGTGGCCGTCGATAGAGAATGTGAAGCTGTAAAATAACAGGTCAACAAGCATGTTTGGATCCTACAGTTTGAGATACTTACAATTCGTCACAGCTAGTGCTTATAATGCGAAATCGATGGCTACGAACGTGAAACGAGTGGTTAGCATGCTGTATTTTATCAGCGAAAAGCCATCTACCGTTTGCCAGGCTGGGCTGAGATGACAGCTAGAGCGGTATCCGTTGGACCTCCAGAATAACGACCTTGTCCGTTGATGAGAGTTGAATCCGGCGTCCTGTTACAGTACAGCCGTCACCAAACAAATATGAAGTCGATAATAACTTCAACGCACGGTGGAATGTTTGTCGGATTTGGAAAGATAGACGGGGCGACACCATGATACCAATCAGCCAATGTGATGATTGTCGTTTCTAGACAATCAAAAGTAAATAATCAGGCACGAAGAGCCAGTAAAGGATGCAGTACCATCATCCACGTCGTACAGATCGGCATGCGGATCATTCGGATCTGATCAATCAACTCGAAGTGAGGAAATTGTCAAGCCAACCCAATTATGAGACTTTGCATACCATATATAACCAGTGGGCCACTGTAAAACATACATTAGCAGAAACTTCGTGAAGAGGAATCTACAAATCGTACCGAAGGCCGTCACAATATTGGGTGGAAAGATGGGAATGATACCAAAAAGTACCTGCTTGGTTTGGGACGGCGAAATTATAGCTTGAAATTTCTTTCAGGAGGGCGTGATATCAGTACGGATGAAATCACGTACAGGAAAGACTGATCTGGAATAATTGGGCACTGCGTAACCCATGCAACGCCGTCCATTTCGTTGGTACCGGCTTGGAAGAGACCATGCCAGTGCTGTGTCGAGTAAACTTGTTAGACTAATACTATCTGCTGGAAAGACAGCAGATACTTGCAATAGACGTAGCGCGACGCATAGTCGTATCCGTGAGGTTGTCGATAACATTGATCTATAATCGGAAATTGTTAGTCCTCGAACCAGGTTCCTTCGCCAATAGGAGGCAAACCTGAAGGTTATCGCCAATGTTTGCTGAGATCAGTGGACCGGGAAACGTGCCATTAGCGACGACGGTACTGTGCAGAATTTCAGTAAATTCTCTTTCCTCCATTGAGCTCACTGTCGTATACTCACGAACGAGAGAATCCGTCGGGAGCTAGATTAGCGTTCCCGATCTGCAGCTCTGTCGATACAACGGCAGCGTGCACCGCGTGGAACAGTGCAAGGGCAACAAAGGGCAATAAGTCGGAGAGATTTCGCATGTTTGAATCGAAAAGGAGTATTCAAGAAAGGATGGTTGGAAGCCTCAGAAAGAACGAGAAAACTATCACGAACGAAGCTGAGGGAATGTTTTGCTTGCTCTATCACTCACCTCTTTATACCTTCGCGAAACTAAACGCCCGACTGAAGACAGTTTGGTGAGTTCTCCGTGTACCGCCTGGAGCACCGAGTGACCGCACGAAATTTGTCTCACGAAAAGAGACATATCAGCGGCTGTGATATTTCGATCATATATTCCATCACTTCTAAAGTCGAGCGAATCAGGCATTATCTGCAGCTGAGGCATTGCTTTCCGAAGGGCCGTCAAGCGTTGTTGATTACCCCTGACGATCCGCTGAGAAGAAAACATGAAGGCAGTCCATGTGCTAACGAGCAAGGCACAGCCAAATAGACGAAAGAACGACTGTAATTGAGTTACGAAAACAAGCTGCGCGAGCGCAGCGGATGCCGATCACAGTGGGAACGCGTAAGCCGGGAGAATACAGAGGAAATGAGTCGAAAGTTCTTCCTTAGAGAGTTCGGCTAAGAACCAAGATTTGCGTTTGTCGGACAGCACAGTCGAAGATGTTCTCATGCACAAACAGCCAAACGTTCTTGAGCGGCGTTTTCTAGTGCAGTATATACCATACAAGTCCTCGCCGCTGAAGAAGCTCGGGATTTATTTTAATTCAATGAGCGAAACCTGTCCCACCCACGAACTCCGCCGTTGAAATGGCGTAGTCGCGCGAACAAACGGCTTTCTATAAATGAGCGAGTTGGTCATAATCGAGCTCCGAAAGATCTGGACGTAGAAGATCAGCAACTGCGAGATGCCCATTAGTGGAGACAGACCTAAGGCAGAGATTTATCATCTTCAATTTCAGAAGTCTTCCAAGTTACAAATGCAAAGTTGGCACAAGAAGGTCCAAGCAAGAGTTTCGTGTAGACTTCGGCGAGCCAAATGGCCGCGCAATCCTGTTGTTATTTCCCGCGGACGGCAGCCGTGCAGTGGGTTTTCCGCATCATTATAGCCTACAATCCAAATATAACTCAGAGCTTCCACATGAACCGGAGATGACTTACTTGCCAAGCGAGTTTCAAGGCCAAGCGATTCTGGTTTTCTCAGAGCTTCTGGAGATTTTGCACAGATGCCATTCACACGAAGCGTCGGTCCGAATGTCGTGGACTTAAAAAAAAAAGCCTCAGTAGATCATCATCCGGATGAGAGTTACACATAAATCAAACGAGCTAAATCTTGTCAGAGAGAAGAACATATCACGGCGGCCTCTTCTGTGAGTGTTTGGACGAAAGTGCCTGACTTGCACAGGTTTTTCCTAGTTTGTTCCATTCCGTGTCCAAAGTCATAAAGTATCGCAGTATCCAGAGTGCAAAAGCGTAGATGAATTTGGCGGTCCACAGAAATAGGTACCGATACCAAGAGTAGATCAAAAACTGAGACCACCTCTACTTTCCCACTAGCAGTAGCAAACCTGACGTTGAAGGCGGAAAGCTGGAGGCCGCACGTGCCGTTCAAGTTGAAGTATTATATACAATACCTTAGGGTAGGCTCAGGCTCTCAACTTGAATGTGTGACCAGAGCCATTCCTTTCGCCGACTCGGAGGGTCCTGACTCCACGACTGGCAGAGTGGTAACTTTGAAGCATCCTGTACTCTCTATGTCTAGCCAAGACTGGACAATATCACCTGTATCAGAGCTTCGCGGACACGAGAACCGCGTGTGGACGGTTGCTTGGAATCCAGCAAGACCACTATTAGCTTCATGTTCCGGGGATAAGACTGTCCGACTTTACCACTATCGATCTCAATCAAGTAGCCTGGATTCTTCGGAAACAGATGAACTCCCCGTCGTCAAGTTTGAAAACCAGGCATGTATTTCAACTGGACACTCCAAGACCGTGCGGTGTGTAGCATGGGCACCGTCCGGGAAAACTTTCGTGACAGGAAGTTTTGATT
The DNA here is from genome assembly GCA_910574555.1 of Trichaptum abietinum. Classification (NCBI taxonomy): domain Eukaryota; kingdom Fungi; phylum Basidiomycota; class Agaricomycetes; order Hymenochaetales; family Trichaptaceae; genus Trichaptum; species Trichaptum abietinum. The sequence continues at coordinate 5,317,474 of CAJTBE010000005.1, read as the reverse complement.
CCAATATCGGGATTTGGGAACAGGAAGGTGGGGACGAGGATGAGGATCTTTATGGAGGTGACGAAGATGGGGGAGGTGGGTCAGGTAGCGGAGAGTGGGAATGCGCAAGCTTATTAGAAGGGCATGAGACGGAGTGCAAATGCGTTTCATACTCAAGCACTGGAACTTTGCTGGCAAGCTGTAGCAGGGACAAGACGGTCTGGGTTTGGGAAGGTAAGATTTTATCAAGTGAATTCTGTTTTATCGATACCTATAGACTTATATTGGATGTAGTTCAGCCAGATGCAGAGTTTGAATGCATGGGCGTGCTAATGAGCCATACTCAAGATGTAAAATGCGTTGCTTGGCATCCAACAGAAGAGGTCACAGTTCACGCCATAACATCTCTCCTGGAACGCAGACTGACGCTGTAACGGCTGGTCTTAACTTCAGCATTTCTAGATTCTTGCATCCGGGTCTTACGATGACACAATCCGACTCTACGTTGACGATCCGTCAGACGATTGGTACGACTTCCAGACATTAGATGGCCATGACTCAACGGTCTGGTCTCTCGCATTTTCTCCATGCGGGGAATTCCTGGCCTCTGCTTCAGACGATCTCACGATTCGAATATGGCGTAGGGCAGAAAAGTGGAGATGGGAGCAGGCAGCGGTACTCAAAGGTCACGATCGAAGTATATATTCGATTAGTTGGGCGAAAGGGAAGAGCGAGTGGAAATCTCCCGAGGATGGTGATGGAAGTAAGGGTTGGCTAGCTAGTACGGGAGGGGACGGAAAGATAAATGTCTGGAATATCATTGTGAGTTATCTTTGCTGTTTATGTTGAATGTAATGACTTATAATGCGCAGAGAATAGACGGCCGCATCGAGTATGAGCCTCTGGCGACGCTGTCAGATGCTCATGGTGTCAGCGATGTAAATTGTATCTCATGGTGCCCTCGTGAAGGCTATGAGGACTTGCTCGCTACGGCTGGTGACGATTGCTCAGTCAGGGTGTGGAGGGTACAAAGCGGGAAGTCACAGAAGTAGACAAAACTGTACAATATGCACGAAATAATAAAGGTCAGAAAATGCGTTTACAAGACCTAACCTCGACTCTATTGCCACGATAGCTGAAAACTCTTTCTCGGACCTAAGCTTTTCGCGCATGTGTTTTCTAGTTTCGGGCTCGCATATCTTTGCGCTAGCTCATCAAACACTCTATGTACTAATATCAATCGCTGGTGACTACACATTCGAAATGATGACGATTCTCTGTCTGAGAGTTTTCGTTCACAAATAATATGGTGCGTCTAGATGTTTTCACAACGACCTCTGAATCGTTCTGTGCTGAAATCCCTTATCATGCCTCCCGTGTAGTCTTTGCTACGGAGGTGATCAGTGACCAGTTCCTCTTGATGTATGAAGACGACGACAGAATGACATAGGTGCCAACCCTCCCTGACTATACTGCGTCTTTACAGTGTGGAGGGTAGCGCAGGACCCGCATATGCGTTACAACATCCTACTACCAGAGCCAAAGCTGATATGAAAGGCACCACTGGCAGGGGTCGTAGCCAATCAGCTTCCAATGAAGGCACATATCTATTGCACTTACTAACTCATCTCTGTCCAGGTTCTCGTCCCCTACATGCGTTCTTCACTTGCCTGTGAGACAAGCACCCGCCCCGACAGCATTCTACAGCCCATCGTACTAGCACTGAGCGATCGAAGGCAACTATAGCCAATGGTCTTTTTACGCTGGACTCAGATAACGGAGCTCCCCCCCCCCCCCCCAATCCCCCATGCGTACGACCGTTGACCGTTGGTCATTGTAACTAAAAGGGTATGTTTGACACAGTGGGCCTTATGACTTTCTTCGTGAGCGAAAAAACAACTTGAGTATGAGCTTTTTCACTTCACCCCTTTCTACGCCAGTATTCCAATTCTGTGGAAGATGTGAATTCCTTTGACTCATAATCATCGGCTTCCTCGGTCTCTTCAGCCCCCTTTATTTCTGTATGTCACATGTACCAATCTCACCTTATCTTTCTCGCCATCGATGTAATATCAATGGCGATGAGAACGACGCTGCAAGCTGAATTGAACACATCCTAATTCGACTTTCAATGCTGCGCCCGCTATGTATACGACTCGTTTCGCAACCAATCATGTTGAAATCACAGATCTCGCTCGTTTTGTTTGCTCTCTGCGCCACTACCCTGTGCCGGCCTGTCTCATATTGTACGTATGATACTTATGCACCGCTCAAGTGAGTCCTCCGAGTCAGCATAATAAGTGGTGCAACAAACATCTCTTGAACTTGAACGAGGGTAAATTTACTCGTTATGGGTCTGACGTAAGATTAAAGTGGCCTGATACTTCGCGTCTTAAGTAGTCTTCACATCGTACCACGATGAACGACCCAAACTTTCTTGCGCCGCCATCGTCGTCGAAAACTAAAACGACGATGAGCAACTCACCTGGAACTGATGCTAGTGTGAGCAGCAGTCAGAACTCGCCAGACTCGTCGCGCAGCAGATCACCTCTAGCTTCGTTTGACATTCCTCTTGACCCTTCAGATCCTCTCAGCTTCCTCATGGACCCTCACTCAGGCGACTCGTCAACTGAAGAATCATATTTGGCGACCAATACACCCCCATCTTCACATAATAGCCCTTCGGGTGATTGGTCAGTGAAAGATGCAACGATGGATTGGCCAGAGTCTCAGTTCACCTATCCATACCACGGCTCCGACCCTGCAGTAAACGCTTTGAATCCTGGTGAATTTGATGCAAGCTACTTCATAGAAGAGACACTTGCTCTTTGGATGGATCCAAACAATATCCCACAAGCGTCAGACCTGGCATCCTTTGGGTTCACATTCGACGCGAATGCGTTTAGTGATTTGCAGGTTCCTGAGAGCACAGATTCTTCGGGAGCTTCAAGCATTGCCTCCGCATCCTCCTCTCCGGCTATGAAGAGAATTCAAGTCTCACAACATTCCGTGCAATTGTCTTCTGACTCTTCTCAGCCTATGCAGTCCGCGCAGCCCATGGTCATGCCGAAAGGAGAACCCCAGTTGTCCGGCAACCAGATGCTCGATGAGCTCACTCGAGTTGCAAAACAGACGGCAGGCGTGTCTGTCGCCCTACCGATGGGGATGGAATTATCGGACATAAGTAATGGGCAAGGTCGTGAGTCTTACCTCGTTTTCTGCTTTCCTCACAGTAATGACGAATATCCCTTGCAGCCAAACTCCCTATTCCACGCTTGCAGCGCACTACTACCGGTCCATTGACTACCTCTTCAACAGACCGCCGCAGATCCAGCGCTTCTTCATCGTCATCAGAGGCTTCACCACAAGCTAAATCCGATGCATCGGGTTCGCCTCCGCCCCCCGTTCCGGGACGCACGAAGACCTCACACACAACCATTGAACGTCGCTACCGAACTAATCTCAATGCTCGAATTCAAAGCCTTCGCGCTGCTGTCCCTGCGCTACGCGTTCTCGAGGTAAAGCCCGGCAATAGGGTCGGCAACCTCGCTATCAAGGCAGGGACGCGCCGGGCAGGGGTCGACGCCGAGCCTGGTGTAGAAGAGGAGGATGTAATTGACGAGCGTGGATATATTGATGGCGTCAAGGTCGCTCGTAAGGGCAGCAAGGCTAACGTATTGGGAAAGGCGACTGAGTACATCCGAGTTTTAAAGCGGCGTGAACATCGACTCAAGCGCGAGCAGGATGGCTTGAGGACTCTCATCAAGAGCTTGGTTGGTGGCCCAGCACTTCTGAAGGAGTGGGAGTCAGTGTGGCGGGAACGTTTTGGGGGTCCCGAGAAAGATGAAGTAGAGGGCGAAGATGGGGAGGCGGATGACGAGAATGATGATGAGGATGAAGACGTAGACGAGGACCTAGATGAAGATGGGTCTGCAGCCGGAAAGAAGCGAAAGCGCACAAAGGTCGATTCGAAGAAGAAAGGCGCATCCGCTACTTCTGTCAGCCAAGCCCAACCTACCTCAGCGCCTCAAAGACACTCTTTTGCTACTGTCTCTGCACCTGGTATAATGTCAGGCCCTCCGGCTGCACCGGAGAAGAGAAAGAGAGGCCGGCCTCGCAAGAATCCTTTGCCATTATCCGGAACCATGGCTGGAACAGGGGGCGTGCAAGACGTTTTCTCGATGCAACAAATTATGCCCACGGTGAACATGCAGATGGAAATAGACTCACGGCCTCAACAGTCGACAACTACGCCGCAGCAGCCTCAGATGATTGTCCAGCAACAAGCTCAACCGGGACAATATCTCCTTGCCGCCTTCGCGTTTTTCTCGTTCTTCAATGGGCCTACCTCTTTCTACAAGTCGTCTGACAGTAGTGATCACACCCGACATGGTCCTCATGAACATACGCATACTGGCACTGTCTTAGGCTCTCGTTACGATACTGGGACATGGCACGAATCGCCGTCTACCCGCGCATTAAACTGGGAATGGCATGACGTTATACAGATTTTACATATTAGCGTCTCTTTCCTCCTTCTCCTATCCATTATCACTCCATGGCTTCCCCGTTTACTCCAGGCCCGGATCTCCCATTACGTCCCTCGCGCACTCAAACCGCTCCTTGGCGGTGCATTCATCTCGCACCCTGAGTCGAGAGCAAGTCGGAATGGAAAAGCAGTATCTCCGTCTTCGCTGGGGCAGGTTTCCGACGATGAGAATGCCAGCGAAGAAGAGAAGGCGGACTCGTTAGCACGCATGATTCTTCTTGCCGCGATTCGAGATGGAAGACATGCGTCACCTTCCCAGGAGGCGCAGTTGCTACGTGAAGCTCTGGGTCTGGGTTCTGGGTCGTTTGGTTTACTACTTTCACTTTCTCGATTCGTTGGTTCTTCAAGGAAGAGTCGCTCGAGATTTGGTCTTGAGAGGAGAATGCTAGAGCAGAAAGCTGCCGTGCGTCTTGCCGAGCTTGCGGCATTGGATAGTATGTTATTTAACCCATCTTTTCTCATCAATTCACTCATTGCTATTTATAGCTTATACCACCATTGCCGATCGTGTCCAGGTTTATCTTTTTGCATTCAAATTCCTTTCCACATACACGGCATCTGCATCTGATCTAGCGACGCTAGCGCTTGTGGTCAAGCCCTTCTGGCGTACGAAGGCCGTATCGCTCTGGTCTCTCGCATTGAACCGTGCTCAGGGGAAAGGTTCATTGAGGCCGCAAATCAGTAAGGCACACGAAACGTTCATCTTGGAGAGCATGTCCGTCGACGATGCCGTGAAGGCCATTGCGAAGCTCGACTACGCAAACTCGGCTCAGCTGTACCAATCTCATTCAATAACAGAAGATAGCGACAGCGACTCTGGATCATGTGATTCGGACGATCTTTATGAAACTTCCAGCCCGCTGGCCATTCTTGCAATTCGCATTGTTCGTGATTATGTCCGCGATCATGCTGAACGAGTATTTCTGCAGACCGTTTCCGAGGAGGTGCTCATTGGTGAACGTACCAGCGAAGGCGCACGACAGGACAACGACCATGATTTGGCGCGCATCGTCAATGCAGGCCGCACTCTCGACCCTCAGACTTCCATGCTTGTCGAACTCCTTGATCGTATCTGCAACCCGACGTCTTTGCATCTCGCTCATCCTAGCAGCATGCAGGACGTGACCGATCCGGACGAAGAACGGAACAATGCTTGTGACGCTGAGGCTAATCATATCTCTGCCCTTCTCCACGCCATTCTTCTTTACAGACAGATCTTCCCTTCTACCCTTCTCAGCGTGCCTTCGCGCGGAGACGACGAATGCAAAGCAACAGTCTCGCCATCCATCTCAATATCGCTCACTCCTATGCCTTCACCACCGCCCACGCCTTCTCGCCGAAACATGGCACTGCATCTGCTTTTGCGTAGCCATCTGTATTCACCAGCATTCAACCGATTGGACGAATTAGAGGATGCGCGAGATCGCGTGGTAGACTCACTCTCACCCGAGACTGTATCTTGGCCGAAACGTCTCCACTTCTAAACTGTTTAATTCACACGCACTTGTTCTTGTATTGTCTTTGTGGGCTTATGAATATTGCTTGTATCACATTTCATGGATGTTGCTTCGTAAATCCATTATTGCTATTGTACTAAAGTACATATTGAAATTCATTATGAATTATGAATTACATCGGCGTACAGAAAAGAGTCTGTGAAGTAATCTTGGTCGCGAATAGGAGTAATGGAAAAGAGGGTCACAAGGGAAGGTATTGTCAGACAATGGAATTCGGACTAAAGGAATTCGGACCCTTGCACTATTCCGAGGAAGAGCATGGTAAAATTATCTTTCGAGTGGAATCAGTTGAGTGCTCATCAAATGCAGGTGCATGTCTAGCTTGGATTAAATGAAATTCGATGCCCTGCTCGTTACAGTATTCGAAGGTGCTGTCGAAGGGGTAAATGGCCTCAACATCGGCCACGTCGTTGTCTTCGATTCCATCGGCATCTGGAGATTGCGGTCTCAACCCTTCCATGGCTGCTGAAATGGTCACTGCCCGCAGTTTAGAGGAGGCCTCCAGCAATGGGTTCACAAAAGATCTTTCGGGTTTCAGACGGTCGTATAGGCGTAAGGTCAGATCAATGTGGACATGAAGGAATGTTACTGTCTCTGGAATTATTGGATGTCCGTCCGGTATGTTGATATCGGAAACAACCAAGATGAGTGATTGAATTGAAGAAAACCTTTGCAGGACAGCTGTCACGTCGTCGATCAAGTCATTCGGAAATTGCAGAAATCGAATCTGAAGCTTTGTGACATTCGCCATCGAGAGTTCTGGGTTTCTTTCAAGGATATCCTGCATCAGCGGGAAATTGATTTCTAATTTCGTTGAAGGGAGTTTTTGCTGACTTTTGATAAGCCAAGCGAAGTACTCCATAGATTCGTCAGGGGCGTAGTTCCCAACAAAAGACATAGAATTAATAGGTAAGTCGGGACAGTGCTTGAGAAATTGAGAGAAACATCCAGCCGTGTTGAGGGGAATTACGGCATCTAGATTTTCCAGACTGAGGCTCTTCAAGGATCGCAGTTTCTCCAGAATAGAACAAAGTTTCATGAAATTGATGTGAATAATTCGATTCCCTTCGGTCATCTGATGCAGCCAAAGATTCTCCAGAGATGAAAGACTGCCTAGTTGATAAATAAATCGATGGTCGAAGAAGGATGTCACAGGTAAATGTCTAACTTCCAAGAGTAGTCTTTTCAAATTGGGACACCTCTGTAGAATTCCGCATAGAAGCCGTGGTATGCTTTGACGCCTGATTACACAGTCATCATGGTTTTCTCGATAGCTGAGTTCACGGACCCATGGACCTATTTGTGGGTTGTGAAAGAGATTTTGTAGTTCCAGTTGACTCCAGACGCAGATGCGCCGTCGAAGGCATCGTTGCGCAATTGCAGTCCAGGATCGGTGGACAAGAGACATGGAGCGAAGGGATTCCTCCACAGTCGAGACAGGTCGGGGATCATGTCTACGGCCAGTGGAAAGCCTGCCCCACTCATCATCGGCATCGTATAGGGGTTCACTGTCCGAGTATATTTGCTCTGCGACGAGTTCCGCAACGAGTGGGGAAATTAGTAGGCACGGGGTATGCTGTGCCACCGGAATCACTTGAGCTTTCCAGAATTCTGAGTCCCTTGCGTTTGCCGACGCTCGTCTTTGATCCCTTACTCTGTCGTAGATATCTTCCGCCATAGAGAAGGTGACATCTTGGGTGCAAAATGACCTATTTTTGAAGAGTGTTAGGATATCGTCGATGAGTTCCCATGAAGTATTCATGTGCTTGAGGAGAACAGCGGCAAGCAACGCATCTGACGACGAAAGAAACGATACTGCGCATGGATGCTCTTTTAGGTAAACAGATTCGTCGGTGACATGTTCGAAGGAGAAGGTCATTATGGTAAGAAGAGGTTCAAGTTACACAGCAAGGACAAACCAGGTGTAGAAGGCAGCCGGATCACGGGCACTGGCCAGGACCAGGGAACCAGCTGGATTCCAGCTTGGTGATAGCCTCTTCCCAGAACAGGATTCAAATGGGCTCAGGCTATTTCCAGCTCCGGACTGGACCCAGCTGGAAGAACAGCCTGGATTCCAGCCTTGTAGGATAGTTATGTAATATGTGTAATTACCAGTAAATGCTTCATAATTCGATTATTTAAATCTCTCAAAAATCGAATATTTAATTCAATTATTGCAGAATTTCTGATCCAAGCACTCGACATTGAGAAATGAGATCAAAACATAACATATTGCATACATAATACTTAGAAACATACATAAGATGTATACTATACTTAAGATGAAGCTAAGTCTAATATACCATTACCTTTATATGCGCAGATGACCCGCCACCTCCCGCTGCTCTGCTGGACCCAGCGCGAATGGCGTCACGCGCACCGACTCCGCAACCATTGATGGCAATGAGTGCAACGTCGGCAAACAGACCGCAGCGACGGTCACGGGAGTTCAAAGACGCCAACCGACGAAGGAGCTCACGGCTGGTAGAGGAGGAGACACGCGTGGGATTAGAGCAAGTGCCGGTGCTCGCAGACGTAGGCGAAATCCACAACGTGCTCGCTAACATAGCACAACGACACTTCAAGGAGAGCATGGTGAAGGAGGTCGACACGCTTGCATCTTTCATGTGCGCTGTCAAGGCGAAGGGAGGTCGCTGGCGATAAAGCCACTCGGGGATAATGTCTATCCTTCTCGCTTGTATGCTCTGGCGTTGCGAATCCGGACGATTGATGTGATATGGGACCTGAGTGACCTGAGCGTGCTCGAAGGAAATGAAGGGTAATAATTAGCTCGTTGCCCGGGTGGATGCCAATGGGTGTGGACGCGCCGTTCAATTTGTCTTGCTGAACCCGCTGAACGTGAATTACCCCACTTCTTGCGGTACACCTACGTGACCTTGCCCTCCCGGCCCTTGTACTTTCCGCGCTCGATGCCGACTTCATTGACCTTGCGGATGGGGAGCAAGCAGGTCTAATTAAGAAGTATAACTTGAGCAATGTCACAAAAATGAATATGCTAACGACATACGTTGTACTTGGTGCGCAGGTCCTTAGCGAGTGCGATGACATGGTCTTGCGCCCTAGCAAGTGCGGAGGACATGGTCTTGCGCCCTAGCGAGTGCGGAGGACACGGTCTTGCGTCTGACTGAGGAGGGTACTCCAAAGGGCACATTGCGCGACTTGCAACGCGACGACGAGGTGTCTATTGAACCAACAACAAAATCAGTCATCAGTATAATGTCCCTTCAAAATCCCTATCCTACTACACCCAAACAACACTTCGCCTACCAGCCACCGCTCTGTCGGGCACGCCCTCCGTGTTCAGCACGGGGTTTCGAAGTGTTTCTGCATGAGTGTATACAAAAAAAGACAGACAAAAACAAACATTCAGCCTTCCACACAGCTAAAACATGAGCAATAGTGAAGCAAACGTACCTTGCCACCTTATCGTTCCCTGGACTGCCTCTAAGCGTGGCGGTTGCATGAGATGAAGCGGTATCTGAGGATGCCCGACAGCCAAGATGGTGGTTTTTGAGAGAAGAAGAAAAAATGGCAACGATTAACAAGGTTCATTATTGAGGGCAGGCTTGGAAAGACTTACAAGTTTTTCATTTTCTGGAGCTGAAGCAACAAGCCGTGTCGAGCTGGAGGTCATGGCTGGATTTCAGCTGGTTGTTGTTCTGGAATACAGGTCACTTACGCCAGAGAGGAAATGTGCTGGGGTCCGCCCGGGAACTGACCGGCGCTCAGTATAGAAATCAGCGCTCGCGCTCAAGCGTGGAAAAGGACTGGAACATGGCTGGAAAGCAGCCGAGCCTCGATTCTATTTCTACACTGGAACTATCCGGCTGGGCGCTATACTTTGCGTGTCTTTGCTGTGTATTTAATGGTCAGTGACTCTTAAATACCTGTGACACCCCCAGTTGTGACTGTGACTGCAGCTCATTGCCTAAGTAAGTGTCACAATGACGTCATTGTCGTTATTCATCTTGAACTATTTTTCTGCGAGAGAATCACCAACTCAACACTCGATTTGCTCTTAAAAGAGTTGTTCCATAACAAGTTGTATTTGGCAACTTAAAGCCTGCAGCATCTCAAGTACAATATTTCTTTCTTGCTACTACTTCTACTACTTGGCTTCACTCAACAACATTCAATAAGGATACATGCGTAATTACGAGTCCATGATATAATGTGTACCGGTAAAGGTATAACCGAGAAAAAATGATGTGCAACTAAGTAATGTCTGTAACGTGGTGAGTGAGCGAGGTAATATGATGTATAAGGAGGAAAGGGTTTGCAGGGTTTGATTTAGCGAACGATGTCCAAGGACGAGGGGGAAGTAAGTCCATACGAAAGCGAGGAGTCCGTGACAAAGACAAGAATTGTCCAAGAAGTATGTGCAAAGAGAGTAAGAAAAGCAATACGAAGGAATGTCTTATCAGAACAAGATAGTCGTGATAGTAGAGGAGAGAATGAGTAGGGCCGCGACAAACACTGAAGCGCCCGAAAGGGGGGATAGAGCAATTGCTGCGGATTTGTTTGTATTCGACTGCGAAGAGGAGGACGTAGAAGTTGGGCTCGTCGAGGACGATGTCGTCGTGGTGGTGGTGCTGCCGGGCTCGGGTGTCCCATTATTGTGTGCGCGAACGATCTCCGCAGCCGTCTCCGCCAAGCCATAAACGGCAAACTGGAGGTGGGCCGCGAACTGGAGGGGGAACACGCTCGCGTCCACGACACGCACGTTTTGCGTGCCGTACACCACAAGTTTCGCGTCAACGACGCCTCCCTGTTCCTTCGGCAACATCGCGCAGGTCATCGCCGGGTGGTACTCCGTGCCGATTTGGTTCGCAAGCCAGTTCTCCCAGTCCGAGTCGCTCTGAACAGTCGACCCGGGTGACGTCTCGGTCAAAAGGTAATTGGAGAGAGGAGCTGTCTGACCAAGTTTACGTGCAAGCTTGAGCGCCTCACGCAACGTTACAAGGTCAGCGTTGTGCGACAGGTACATGGGGTCGATGGACGGATACACGAAGGGGTCTGACGACGTGATCCATAGCCGGCCCTGACTAAAAGGGTGCTGAAGTGCAGCCTGGATCTCTATCGACTGTGTCTGACTTCCTGGCTGTCCGTTTGCACTTAATAGCAGCTCAACATGCCCGAGACTGCTGAGCAGGAAGTTGGAGGTTGTGGCGTTGTAGATAGCCTCATAACCGGCCTTCACCTCGCTGTACGTGGAGGGTATGGAACTGGCGTAGGTCGACATAGCAGTAGTAATGTTCTGAGCAAACCCTTGAGGGTCATCGAAAAGAGATGAGAAGTTGACATAGACTTCGCCACCGTTAACGTATGACAAGAAAGCTGAGGATTGGCCATCGGGCTGGAAAATAGACAATTAGCTTAGACGAGCAGATGATTATAGATTTTACGTACTACACCATTCGCTGCTCCACCGTCACGAAGAGAGGCTGCCGTGTCTGCGTTTGTTGTCCAAGTCACACCGGTGCTCTAGGAGAGGATAAAGGTCAAAAATGGATTCAGAAGATGGAATGACGAATGAATGAACGCACGATGTGGTCTTGAAGATGCTGTCCGACACCCGGGAGTTCAAGTACTACATTGACACCAGCAGCCGTCAATACATCCTTCGGACCGATACCACTGTGCATGAGGACGTGTGGACTTCCTATCGCACCGCCGGCAAGAATGACTTCCTTGTTTACCGTCACCGTTTGCCGGGCTGCTGAACTCGAAGCTGCAAACTCAACGCCCGTCGCCTTGATCGCCGATGAGTTGCTCGTGTCAAATATTACACGGGTGACAGTTGCATTAGGGAGCACGTCAAGGTTGGCCCGTGGAGGAAGTGGATCGATGTAAGCAGATCGCGCGTATGAACGGGTGAAATTCGAGGGGTTGATGGCAGAGAGAGCAACAAAGCCGCCCCAATTGTCACCACCGTAAGGATCGGACGATATCGGGAGGTTGGCGGCTTGGAGAGTTTTAGACCAATTGCCAGTAATTGGGAGTTCACTGTGCGGATGTATGAACAAATGGGGTCATGAAGTTTTTAAAAATAACGCACAAGCCAGGCCATGATGTATGAACTGGACCCGATGTACCGTGACTATCCATGGAGTACAGCAAATCGTTTTGTGACGCAAGGTCAGACGAGGGAGGAGTAAAAGTCTCGGCTTTCTTCAGCGACTGAAATTGATAGTCCCACTTCCACGCGTCCGCACCATCTTGGCCAGCAATGAGTCCCGCCCAAGTGTCGTATTCAAGAGCGGAGGGCCGAACCATGTACATGCCGTTCACTGCGGATGAGCCGCCGAGCACCTTTCCACGTGGCCAAGTGAGTGTCCGGCCGCCAGCGTTAGTTTGAGCGACGGTGGGGTATGCATAGTCGTACGAGGATCCAAGGAGACCGCTATAGTATGCATCTCCCGGAATGTCTTTTGTAGAGTATGAGCAATGTATTAGTGACAAACGATTACATCACATACCAATTTTATCCCTAACCGCATCACCGGTATCGCCAGCCTCGAGGACGAGGACGGTCATATTGGAGTCTTCTGACAGACGAGAGGCGAGCACCAGTCCCGCAGTCCCGCCGCCAACGATAACATAGTCGTACGAAGTGGCTGCTGCACCATTGTAGACGATATTCCTCGAGAGAATCCGGGAAGATCGAGGTTTGTAAGAGTAGTCGGGTTCACCAAGAGGATACCCGTGTGCAACGAAGGCACATGAAGAGAAGCAAGCGGCTGCGAGTGATAAGCGCAGTGACCGCATGCAGGTAAAAGTTTTGAGAGTGCTGTAGAAGCTGTGGGTTGTTTAGTGTATGAGGAGAAAAAATAAAATGAAGGCGAGCGGGCGAGCTTTATATGATAACTGGGGCCAGGGTAGCATGTTGACAGCAGTGCACATGCCGAGCTTTTCCTCCCGGTGTCTCCGAAACGAGCGAGGGTGGTGGTTGTCCAAGGCCAGAACGCTCGACTTCCTCCTTCAACCATGTCGATCTCGATGGCACATGACAGGTTATGTCAAACCTTCCTTATAAAGCAACTTAATTACCAGATAAGGCAACGGGCAGATGCGGGGTATAACTTCCGCTTTTCTCCTGAATATTCATCTCGATATGCGGTGTGGCCTAGGTCCCTGCCGATCCTCCTTTTCCCACCTGGTAACTATTCCCCGCCTTGAATTGCATTACAAAGACATCTAGAGCCCTCTTAGAGTATGAACGTCGCCACTCTTCGTAACGTTTTGATCCGGAATTTTACTTAGACGCACTAAACGAGGACAAGAACGCCGCGATAGGGAATACACTCTGAAAGTCAATCATGTTGTTGGGCGCTACGTTTCGTCTGCTTTACATATTTATTTAATTAGTGGCGTAGAGCGCACTCGTACGAACTAGACAAAGAGTGCTTGGAACGTAGCTAATCGAAGCCATATCATAAACTCAGCAGGATTCAAACTTAACATGGACAGTCATCGGCGCCATGGGAGTTCCAAATTCATCATAGCCATCCCCGTTAAAATTTTGCGAAACGGTAGGAAGGGGTACAGATTCAATTTGCTATTGATTGCCGATTATTAGCTGCAGACCTCTGAGATTGATGGACAAGAGAGGTACGAACGCATTCGGAAATATTTTCAGATGAGTCGTTCGACTTCTTGCTGTCGATATCTGCAATCGTTCTGTCGCTTACTATTGTGCTCTTTTGATCACTTTCGGTTGTTTCGCCGTCCGACTGTACGCAATCAACCATCTGCGATGGACTACACCGTTTCTAAGGGTAGAAATGATCACTCCGTGAGCAACGGGTAGGAGGTAAAGCGGAAACGGCAATCGTACCCCATCGCAAGACAATGCGGAACTCGGTGGGAACATACTGAGTCTATGCACAGCTACGGTCGCATGCGGATAGACATGGAACGGAGACAAAGTAGACGCAACCGATTCTGAGCGGCGTCTTGTCGAAAGAATCGAGCTCGAAGGTCTGCGCGCTCGTATGCGAAAGTTAAGCCTATATAATAGTATTAAGTCAACAGCATTCAAGTCGATGGGCCTGGGCGAAAGGCCGATATAGCACGTACGTTGCATAGAGAGTATTCGCATATACTGAGACGCAAATGTGAGGATTGAACAAAGTTTACAGTTTACAGTCAGACGCACATTTCGACACAATGATGTAAAATGCAAGGTATATCAGATCGTTCGGGAGGGCCAAGAACTTGAACACAGTTAGCTCTACTATTTACACTGCAAGACTTGGTACTCACCGTAATAAGCGAAAGTAGCATGCATGTCGTTGTTAAAACGCTCGAGTTGATTACGAATAAGATCAGACGACGGACGATCGTCTCCGTTGCGGCCATAAGAGCGTGGGGACCACGTGTAGCAGAACGGTGCAAGAAATAAACCATACAGGCAGCAATGACAACGTCGCTTGATGCACTGGCGATGGTGATTACAAGTGGAGCAACATTACTCTTGAAGAGATCGGAGTACTTGTCATCGTGGTAGCTGCCGTAAATATCATCAGGTTAAACGAGATGTGGCTCAAGACAGGGAGACGTACGCAACTACGCAAAGTGCTTGAGGCAGAAGATTATGTTAGTCTCAGCAAATCCTAAGGTAACGTCAAAGGTAGGACGCACAGATGAGAGCAAGACATTGTTCGATGACGAACAACTCCGCGATGATAGCCAATATTATTTTCCTTCCGCTCACTTCAAGGTTAGAGTTAGAGAGTACGTGCTGCGTATGGATCCAGGTGAACAATGACTTACGAATATAAACCCGATAAACCAGAAAAGACTGCACGACAATCGCTATCGCCGCCTGTACAACAACATTTCAGGCTTTTCAGCACGTCAATTTTAGCAGAAGAATGCATGGAACGTACACTGAAGAGCAACATAAACCACAATGCGTAGGGCATTTGCTGTATGAACACAAAGTCGCCAAAATGTGAAATGCAGTACTTGTAGACCAAGGTCACTACACAGCCTTGATGGGCCGTGTCCAGGATCCAGACACTCAAAACCTATATTTAAAGGTCGGTAATTGATTTCTTGTCTTCACCAAAGCTGCAGAGGCATACTAGAAGTTTGAGCTGCAGTTTGTCCTCAGGATACGACTAAGTGAGATGTTAGGCCCGGACCCGAGAAAGAGATATAATTTTTTGCTTACGTCGAAGTAGTAGAACACCTGCAGCGTGCTGCATCCCCATAACCTAATACATTATCATGAGAATGATACTTCCTTTTTCTCGATGAATGCCACCTTACGCTGTCGATACACTGTAGCTCTCTTCCCTGTCAGTTCGTAGGTTGTAAAGACTGGGGGAGGCTTACACTTGACCGATAAATAGAGCGCCGAGCTACCAAATATACAAGGTAAGCAATGTGAGCAATTAAGAACATTTGGAAAACGCACGGAGATATTCAGGTTGACCGATGTTACATCTCTCATGGTCGGCATCAAGTCGTCCAAAAGCAAGAAGTGCAAGACAGACAAGAGGCGCCGGAGGAGGGATGTGCGCGAAGAACGGCTTATACCTTCGACAAAGCGTAGGCCTCCTTGTGAGACATCCGGCATAGCGCAATAGAAATTATCGGAACGAAAGAACAGAAAGGGGGCTCGGATGTCTTAAAACCTTAGACTATACTTCTAGCGAGAGGTAAGATTCTTGGGAGAGACATAATGAAACTTGTATCGTGCGTAGAGCGAGAAGGCGCAGGCCGTGGCCGAAGTCAAGACTGCCTTCGAGGCCACATCAACAAGCACTAGTCGAATGCACTCGCCTCTTTTTAGGTGGATCTCCAACATATGTACCGAATTTACAGATGGACCAAAGAGTTCCGCCAAGATGACGACTTTAATGAGGATATGTGGGATCAGGTTTTAGAACTGTAGTATGTAGCTCTTGCCAGGTTGCGGAGCGGCTCATCGAGACTGAGTTGTTAAAGTTGTCGTATCATGGTAGTGCAACATGTCGTATCGGAACACTAACATGTTCGACTACGTGTGCGACGGCAAGATACAAGCGTGTGCGACGGCAAGAGTACTTTGCCGTCGCACACGTACCCATTCGGCTCAACTCCATGGCAGTTGAACCCACCCAAAATAGGAAAACAATATTAATTATGATCTTGCCGTTTGTCGTTGAGCGTCGTACTCCCCTGCGTGCTTATACCTACCGCTGACGATGTTATCTCTTTTCAATAGTAAGCCGGAAGGCTGACAGTTGCAAGCACGACGCTAAGGGATACCCGAATATATAAGACATCGGAAGTACAGCGGGTCTCGCTCACTTCAGCTCCCTTTCAGCCCCGCGTATCCCTTGCTACTCTCCAATTCAGCAATGAAACTTCCAGTGACAGCTTTCCTTCGTGATCAGTTCACAGCTATCCCGACAGTTGAGTCGATGAGCACCGACTTTACAGGAAAGACTGTCATCGTATCCGGAAGCAACACAGGCTTGGGCCTTGAATGCGCTCGACACATCGCCTCGATGATGGGCGACGGCCCAAACTCAGGACGTCTTATTCTTGCTTGTAGGAATGTCACAAAGGGGGGCGAGGCTTTGAAATGTATGTCTATTTATCCTTGTCTGTCATCAGTCGGCTTCTAATTAGGCTTTACACGCATTTTAGCTATTCACGGGACAACAACATACCGCGGCGGTGAGGTATGGTACATTGATCTGGCGGACTTTGCGTCCATATCGGCATTTGTCGACAAATTTGAGAAAGAAGGTGGCGGGCACTTGGACCTTCTCATTGAGAACTCTGGAATCAACACCCGCATCTATTCTACGACCAAAGACGGCTGGGAATCCACGTGAGCTTCGCATGTTTTTTATTTCCTCCTCCACATATTAACCCAACTTCCACTAGACTACAGACGAATCATTTGGGAACATCTCTGATGGCAATCCTCATGCTTCCATATTTAGCAGCAGCGCCATCTCAAGCACCCTTCCCGCGTCTCACTATCGTTGCTAGTGATGTCCACTACTGGACAAAGCTTACTTCGGAAGAGCTCCAATCTCAGAATATAACTCAAATCTTGTCTGATAAGGCTCATTGCAATTCAACGTAAGCATATCTTTTCCTATGCACACTGAACCAAATTAACTTACCTTCTCTTAGCGTAATGAACAATAGGTACGCAATAAGCAAGAGTGCGTATTGTTTCCCATCAGATTGTTCTCACAACATACTGAACCGTTGCTCTACGAGCAGTGCTTAACGTGTTCTTTATGCGTGCACTATCAGCGCGCATTCCCGCCTCCTCCCCGGTCGTAGTAAACGCTATCAACCCCGGTCTCTGTAAATCTGACCTCGGGCGGGAGTTCAGGCAGAATTTTGCCGTCAGCATCATTATGAATGTGGTGTTCGCTATCTTGGCGCGTACGGCGGAACAAGGCGGGCGCATACTCACTCATGCTGCCGTCACATCTGATCCGGCGAAGATGCTTGGAAAGTACGCAACGCCAGAGCGGATTGCGGACTTGAAGAAAGAGGGACCGAAGGCGGCGCACGGGAAATTCTTCCATACATGTCGTATCACCGAAGAGAGTGACTTTGTTATCAGCAAGGAGGGTGCAAAAGCGCAGGAACGGCTTTGGGTAAGCTGATATAGTTTGTCAAGTCTAGAAGGATATTTAACTTATATGTATAGAACGAGACGGTAGAAATACTTACAGCAGCTGATTCTCGCGTACCCGCGATTATTGAGAAGTACCTCATCACGAAGTCATAACTGACTCTCTACTTTCGATGCTCGATATCGATTTCCTAAGACTCTTACCTATTACTATGTTACTGTTCGTCGTATGTTAAAATTTGTATTATGATATCATTTGTACTCTTTAATTTCATTAGATAATGTTTGACATGGTCTGGATCCGCGCGTGGACCCACAACTTGAAACTGTTTTAAAAGCACGAAGTAGGCGGAAAACGATTTACCCCCTTTTTCCTTCCAACCCCTTCCATCCCTAATTTTCACTACACAATGCCTGGTCCAGGACACAAGAAATCAAAAGCCAAAGCGAGGAAGGTAACGTCGCAGGTTGAGGTCACAAAAGGCAATCATGATGGAAGCGCTGATAAGCAAGACGCGACGCGCAACCGCGACCTGGACGCGTCAATGGATCCATCCATGACTTCGCTCGTCAAGGATGTAAACAACGTAGAGGATTGGAAAATTTGCTCAGATATATTATGCGACTTTCTCCAAATACCAGGTATGTCAAAACAATATGTCCTTCAATGGGTCAGCTCTTAGACCATTAATAGATTTATCTACGCGAAACGGCTTGAAACAAATACATAAAAACTTTGATGAATACTACCGAAAACTTCAGCAAGTCTATCGGATGGGTGCAAACAATGATAAACTCGCTGGGGGAGTTGTGGGGATTTACGCGAAGATGTGTGCAGATTCTCTCCTGCGCGATAAATTGTTCAAAGACGCTAGTGAGTGCTGGCCTTACCTTCCCCTTGATTAGCCATGTAACCACAGATCCACAGGCCTACTTCCAGATATAATCGCGCTTCTTGACAGACCAAACTGTTGTCACGTCGCCCTGCAGGCCCTATGTAGTATCACTCACCACGGCCATCGTGAAACCCGCATAGAAATCGCTAAAAAGACCCCTGCTTTGTTGAAAGTTCTCGAAGAATATCCGGACGACCCCAAGATATCTCATCTTCTGATCGTGACATTATCTCACACCGCATCGGCCGTCGTGAGCATTGATACTCCGGACCCGAAGCTCCTGAAACTGGTCAACGTGCCGAAGCTCGTACGCGTCATGGTCGCTCATGTACGTCGCCGGGACGTCTCGTCAGAACTCATCGACCATGCCTTGTCATTCTTGTCCGGAGCGACATTGTATTGTAGCGACGTCTTCTTCGCCTATCCGACAGCGATCGACTTGCTTGTCGCGTGCGCTCGCAGCCGTGACTTACAAACGCGCGTAATGGGCACGTTTGGGATTATGAGATTACACATTGCACATCATGAAAAGGATGACGTTCTAATAGATCACAAGAAGCTCATAGAGGTCGCTAGAAAGCGAATGCCAGACCACCTTACAGACGCTATTATGGACCGAGGTTCCTTCGGAGAGATGTTTTTAACGCTGTCCGCTGGCCAAGATTTCCAACGTGCTATGGTACGCGTCATGCAAGACCGAGACCTCTACCAGCTTGGATTGACGCTAGCAGAGCTCATAATGCGCACCGAGTTTTCTGTGGCGAACGGCGCCTTTCAAACCCAGAATCCTCGCACGGGCAAGATCGAAAATCACGATGTTGGGTTACCTTTCGTACAGTGGCTGGATGCGTTGCCGCTTTGCGCGAATGCGATACGAAAGAGAGGCGTGAAAGGCGAGGAGGACCTTGCCGACATCATCGATCTCAAATTCCTGATCAAACAGAGTCGCATGGACGAAGCCCACGCGATCGCCAGGGAATCAATAAAACGCAACCCGCATATAGGATTCTACTACTATGTGCTCACCCTCGGTGCTCCGAAAGCGATTGGCCTCCGGTGGGCGAAGAAAGGCCTCATGTGTCCAAACTTGACCGACTACGTTCGCAACGCGCTGCATTACCGTGCGGCCGAGCATGCGACTGAGCTTGGTCTCTATATGCTATACGAATCCTGCGAAGGGGATGAAAATTGGGAGCAGGGTATTGCATTCATCATGAGTGCTCTGGAAGACGCGAAAGCGTTTATGGATCGTGCGGCACCCGACTGCCGAAGCATGACGTCTGTAATCCAGTTGTATACCCTCGTCTCTTTTGTGGTAAAGGGGCATGAACTTGGGTCTAATTTGAAGGGTCTAAAGGCAAGTCCACGTCCATATTGCAGCGTGAAGAATGTTTATTGTAGACAAGTACTGACACTGCTGTATATGACAGGATGCCAATGACTTGCTTAAGATAGCTGATGAGCTCACTCTCTACTTTGGAAGAACACTACCGAAAACGCAGATGCGCCAAGTGCGAAATACACTGGTCAATAGAACGCCTGCTGCTGCGAAGGAATGGGACGAGCACGTCGCACGCTTCTCTACCCCTACTTCTGTGAGCAATATAGCCACCGAGAAGGCCGAAAACGACCTCGCGGCTTGGCTGGACACGATGCATCTAGAGAACGGGGAAGCCGTACGACTGATTCACGGTAACGAGAACAAACCTCGGCCTACGGTGAACCCGAGTAAGGTCGCGCTTTACAGTTGCTCATGGTGCAAGAACCCGAGCGCAGCTCTCAAGAAATGTAGTGGATGTGAGATGGCAAGGTTGTTCTTATCTTTCATCTATTGTGAAGCTTTTTTTCTGACAAGTGTTTAGGTACTGTGATGCATCTTGCCAGAAAGATCACTGGACGCGCGGTCACAAGAAAGTCTGTAAACGGAACATTGCAACTTAGGATTCCATGATTCATCAAATCACCTGAGGTGACTTGAGCTTGCCGCATTTATTCCACTGCAACTAGTACGAATGAGCTGGCCTCATCCTGTCTTGATCTACTGAGAAAGCTATAGTGTCTTTATCAAGTATATATCTGCAAATCTCTGAAAAATCTGTATTACTATGTTTGCCTAATTATTGCTTTCACCTATCAACTACATACCAAGATTGCCACCAAGCAATGAACAACTCCGAGTCGTTGCTAAAGTATTCATGGACTTCTGCAGCAATAAACTCTCTATCCAAGGTCACATCATTTCACATATGATTACATTTTTTATTGACTCTCCTAGGTATTCTCTCTATAGGCGCCCACCAGGAATAGCAGATTGGATATATGTATGCTTCACTGACGTTGAGTCTGCCGAGCGGACATTCCGAGTCCAAATCCCAGTCACGGCGTGACCATGACGATGTACCAGTGTCACTGTGGCTGGTTGGTCGGAGACCGCAAAGAGCCTTTTCAATCTTTGCTCTCAACTTCATCCATCCTCTTCGATCTCGTCCAGGTCATCCTCCTCCACCTCGACCAGGACAACCTCCTCTTCTTCTTCTTGGTCCTCCTCCTCATCTTGGTCCTCTTCCTCATCTTGGTCCTCCTCCTCCTCTTCTTCTTCGCCCTCGTCCATGACATTGTCCTGGTTCTCGTTGATATTTGCAAATAACTCGGGT
Source organism: Trichaptum abietinum (assembly GCA_910574555.1). NCBI lineage: Eukaryota > Fungi > Basidiomycota > Agaricomycetes > Hymenochaetales > Trichaptaceae > Trichaptum > Trichaptum abietinum. The sequence continues at coordinate 5,296,259 of CAJTBE010000005.1, read as the reverse complement.
CTCGAAGGGTCAACAAGGATGTGCTCGGAGTCAACCGTGTGGTCGAGAAACGGTGGAGGACGTTCCGTCAAGACAAGTTTGAAGTCTATGTTATTCGCTCCACAAAAGACTTGAGTATCGTGATAAGGTATCGTCTGAGCACCGAGCTCCAAATACGGTCTACGAAAAAATTCATCGTAAGCTATTCCTAACTCAGACGCACAGGCGTAAACCGCTATTTCCTGGAGGTGAGAGGAGCGGATCAACAATGGTATAAGGAATAATAATTCTAAATCGACACTCGATTGAGGGTCCAGTGGAGCCGCTTGAGCATCATACGGAGATTCGAAGTAGACCGATAAGTTCGAAATGGTGGTCGGCAGTATGGGATGCATTCCATCGAGGTGGTCGTGCCCAACAATGTGTAGGCTTAGCAAAGAAAGAGAGCGACAGTGCTCAAGGACTCTTGGCAGTTCCTCCATATCGTGGTTTTTAACTTTGACTCGAAGTTTTATGATTGAAGTCATCGTTTCCTCTTTTCCCAATAGGAAAATCTTGAGAACATCAAAACTGAGATCCAGGCAGGACGGACGGAAAGCGTTTCGCGGTTGTATCAACCGGGACATCGGAGCTATTTCAGCTAATGTGCTTGTAGCTATGTCAGGGAGGGATATTGACTGTAGTGATGCACTGGGAGTAATATTACTGTGTACGCTGACGATATCTGGATCGGAGGAAACGTAGAATCCTAGATTCGAGAGGCTAATGCTCTTTAGCGCCTGCAGTTTCGATATGGTCGTGTAAAAATCCCAAAAGTCAATAACTCGTTTAGGGTTGTGAGATGAATATATGGGTGATAAGGACTGACGAAGCCACATGTTTTCTAGGGAGTATAGATGACCCAATTGCTGAAGAATACGGTGGCTTGTAGTAGCGCGGGTTTCTGCGATGGATAGCTGTTCAACTTCGATGGACAGCCGTTTCAAGTTCGGACACCGCTGAAAAATTCCGCAAAGCAGACGCTCAACTTCTGATGGACGCGACGATAGTATGGAGTGTCCGCCTCTCCGTTCTTCATGGAAAGCGAGTTCGTGGACCCATGGACCGAGTCGCGGACTTTTGAATAGCCCCCTTAGCTCCGACACACTCCAGGCAGTAATACGGCGGCGCAAGCAACGCTGAGCAATTCTGGTCCAAGATCGATGAACAAGAGACATGTAACGGAGCGTCTCGTCCGGGTCCGGGACGCCTAGCATTGACAGAGCGAAGCGGCTTGCTTTACCACTCATGTCAACGAAGGCGCGTCTTTCTGATAGAACCTGCTCTGCTATCAACTCCACCAAAACCATTGGTGTCCCGTTCGTAAATTTTGAGTTCACAGGTGACAGTCGGTATTGCTTGGCTTCCCGCACCCTAGCCAACGTTCGTCTCTCCTTCGCAATTCTATCCGGGATATCCTCTGCACATTTGAATGTGACATCGTTTGATAGGAACGAACCGTTTTGAAAAAGTGCTAGCAAGTCGTCGATGATATACCACGGTAGCTTGGGGTATTTTGCGACGAAAGCGGCGAATAAGGCATCGGATTTTGATGAGAACGAGATTGTTGAATGAATATTTCGAAAATGTACTGCGTTTATGTCGACAGTATCCTCAGACAAGTTCGCCATGGTCGAAGAGAGAATGTCTCGGAACGCCGCAACTTATAATTTTGACGCATAAACTCTTTTGCCCTAAATTGATGACAATCCCGGCATGCCATTTATAATCATATACTAAGGAAAATTAAAAAAACCTGCGCTGTGTTTGTTACTGAGAAAATAAATTCGCAATACAACACAAAAACACCAATCACCTCGGTATGTTGTCCGCATCTATGAGCCCGATAGCAAAGGCGCCTTATTCGCCCACTCGTCCTTCTCCAACTCGTCAACGACGAATGCTGCAAACGCACGGCGTGGAAGCAGTGTACCAGTTTTCCCATCGCCAACATATCCAGCCACGTAGTCTTTCGTGTCGGAATTCGTTAATATGGGAACTCGCGCAATAGTCCATGTGATGTCTTCGCTGGAGCGAATGGTCTCGCCGATTGCAATAATGTCATTGTACGCGTTGCGAGACAAGGTCGAAACCAGAGTGATTAGGAACGAGAATTTGAGACTAGATTTGTCGTTAGGGTCCTTGGAGGAAGGAGTTGCGAGAGCTATGAGACGTTTGACGTTGTGTTTCTTCATCAAAGGGATGAGTTGCGCATATGCCTTCGCGACGGGCGTATCGGACGGATGAGAAGGTCCTGGCCCAACTACCGATACAACGGCATCAACTCCTTCAAGAGCATTCCCAAGTGTATCACCATCCGTCAACTCGCCTTTGATGACGACCACGCTGGGATTCGAAGAGATGTTCTCTGATACTTTCTGCGGAGACCGAGCATATATGACAACAGAGTGAGAGGCAGCAAGCAGATCCTGGATAAGATGAGGGCCAATGCCACCTGTTGCTCCAATTACGAGTACGCGCATGCTTGAGGTTGTTCAAGATGGTTGCCCAACGTCGCCTCGTCTCCCCCTTTTATGCAGACGCTGTCTTACGTCGCTCGCATTATGGGCAGTTGGTCATCATTGCGCAAGTTCTTGTACGTCAGCGCACCGGTGTCGACATCTCCTGCAAGAATTGCAATGTAATGGATAGTGATTGAATTGAGTAGAGAAAGGAGAGGTCTTGGCTGCTGGCACCTAATATCCGAACCATTCAGTTTGAAGCTTGTCTTCCATGTTTGGATATTAAATCTCACCCTTTAAAGTTGCGATGCAGATCAGGAGCGATGAACTGCACAGCGAGCACTTGCAGCGAGCTCGCTGTCGCCCACGATGCTTGCCACGAGCTCGAGACAGCTTCTGCCTGTCAATTCGACATCAAAGCCTCGCTCTACCCTTTCAGCAGCATCTAGAACGCGCGTTCGACGCGCTTTCAACGCGGTCGACACGAATGTCGCGTCCTACGATCGCAAGGACCCGTTCGCTGCCTTCAACGCGCTACGGAAGCTCATCGCAATTCTGCCATCTAGGATAGGGGGATGTCAGTTCAGGCTGACGCCAGAGGAGCAGAAGCTGTCCATGCATTTGCTGACCATTGTCGAACCCGTTCGTTTACAAACATACCTCTAACATCCACCTGATAGGAGCTGATAAGCATTGTTGCTTTCACCTTCACGTCTAGTTCATTGGGCTTTCGCCTTCACGTCGCACACTGACGCGTCAACCTACGGAAATCCTGGATCAAATCGTCGGGCATCTCGATTCGAAACGCGACTTACTGGCTCTTGCATTGTCATGCAAACGCATGCATGATGTTATCTTTCCTCGACACTACGAATATCGTGTCGTGCGCTGCAAAGTCTCGAACATCGCAGTCTGGAGTCATCTAAGCATACATCGCGGCCTTGCGCAGAATGTCCGCAGGTTGGAAATATTGGATGAGCGCTCAGCAGACACGTCGCTCATTCCTTCGGATATTCTCACGACCGACACTGAGCTTGAGTCGAGTGATGATGAACTCACAATGCACGACAAGCAAGGCCGCCTGTTCGGAACTGCTCTATCCAAGCTAACATCACTAAACGAATTCGTCTGGTCTTGTAATCACTCGTTGATCTCGCTCTATAGCATCTGGCCCACACTCCTCAAATGTTGTACGCTCAAATCCGTTGAAATCAATGACAATCTGGTATTTGGGCCTGTTGCAGATGACGACGAGGTAACGAAATCGAAGCGCGTCGTATGTTATCTTTTCTCATTAGTTGGTCCATTTGACTAAATCTGCACTTAGCTACCTCAGTTATCGAGCGTCGCCGTGCGGTCTATAAAGAAAGGCTACGGACAAAACAAGGACGCATCACTAACACGCGTCACAGAAATGTTACATCACTGCCCGAACCTCCAGTCGCTCGACATCTCGTACAGCAGCGCACGGAACGGGTTCGCACACCCACGAGCAGAAAACTTCTTCCTGTGCGGCCGCTGGGCAAGTTTGCGGACCCTCACGCTAACGAATCTTGCGTGCTCTACGGAAGGGTTCGGAGCAGTGTCTACGTTTCTCCTGGTCCATGTGAATATTGAAATCCTCCATCTCGACCTCGGACGTTTCGGCGCGCAGCAGCTCATGTTACCGCCCAACACTCTTCCCCGCTTACGCGAACTTAAATGCAACAAAGAGCTCGCGATAGCCATTCTGACATGTCCCTCTGAGACCGCGCGACCTCTCGAAACTCTCAAAGGCATTCGTCTGACTGGCCAAGCATGGGATGCGCATCTCTTTGACGCGCTGAGAATGAATGGAAATACACTAAAACGAATCGAACTGGCTGGGTACAGCGAGTTCGAAGACATTCGAAGGCTCGCAGAATGTGTACCGAAGGTCTCTTGGCTCGACATCGGCAAGAAAGCCAACACGAACGTTAACTCGAGCGTTGCGGTTTCCAACGTCGTCGACTGGGCGGAACTCCTCACGCAGCTGCCCGAGCTTACAGTGTTCCATGGCGTTCGGTTCTTCTACGAAGTGTCCGACGTTGCCGCTGCCGGAGCTGCGTCAGGTTCGACGACGTCCAACATGTCTATGTCAGATCGCTCCCGCATCCGTAAAAATGACGAGGTTGCGTCTGTTCTGGCTTGGAAATGTCCGAAGCTGCGCCGTTTGGATCACTGGGACGAGAATTCCGGGAAAGTTATCGTGCTTCTCAAAGATGGCGAGAAAACTCGATGGGAAGTTCGCCGAGTTAAACTGTAGACTTGGTTTTGCTATTGCGATACGGAGTTTGTATTTCAGTATTCACGTTATCTGTCTTTTGTACGTCCCTTTGTAATAGATATGTATGTGGTTCAAGAATATCTGAGGTTCGTTTCCTTTATCAGAATTGTTCACGGTTCATTATGAGGCAACCGAAAATGCACACAGCACGACATGATGTCCTTTCGCGTACTAATAAGAGCAAGTGTAATTTCAAGTTCTGGATACTTGCACTGACTGCCTGCCAGTGAGGTTCGCTGCGACAACTTCGTAGTTCTATCGAGTTGAGTTACGTACTACTAATTACTAAATCAAGCTTACTACCGCAAAGTTATAAAAGGCCAGTTGACATTGATTGTTTTTTCTTCTGTACCGCCATCTCCTTATCACCCTTCGCACCGTCTTCAAATGCTGTAGGGACATTGCAAAAGTGGCGAAGAGTTAGACAGCTTCGCCTTCGCTAGCAGCTCTATGCTCATTGCGAGCCATGATGGTCTTCTAGATAGTAGTGAAAGCGACATTTTAATGATATAAAATTTTGTACGACATACAACCGACCCTTCTGCTAATAGTGAAAAATGCAATAAGACGACTCATGAGAACCATTTGTTTCGAAAGTATTCAATGTGTCCTAGCGCTCAGTCAGTCGGAGCAATACTGTTGCAAAGCTGAGAGTAATATGCCGTGCGTTCTTTTCTTCATCCATCATGTCTGATCTGAAGGCTTTAAAACAGTCGCCTGAACATCGACAAACTCCACCCAAGTGGTTGCCAGTATCATTAGTATGTGTGCAGCAAACTGGTTGGATGCACTGAAGTTTACGAGCATTCATAGCTAGCTTTGACCTCGGTAGCTCTTACCATCCCAGCCGCCCTACTTTGGCGCCAGAAACGTGCTCTTGGACTGTCGAAGCACCTCTCGCCTACTGCACCTCCGCTACGACGGAATGTCAAAGGAAGCGTACATCATAAAGGCTACAACACGTTAGCGGAAAATGCGACTGTTCCCAACTTGCCGAAAATTGACACTCTTGTATCATCGCCACCTCCGCCTCGACGAGCAACCCGGAGAGTTGTCGAGGCTTCTTCATCAAGAACAGCAGCTTCTTCCTCTGTGCCCCGTTCTGGCGGCAGCGCAAGTACAGACTTGAAACCCAGCGATAATACCGTGTCGTCATTCCTCGATGGTCCAGTGTACACTCTCGGAGCATTTGGACTAGCCACTGTGTTAGTGGGCGTTGGTGCGTCATTAGGTGTCTTAGGCGTGCAAAGGAGCATGGGTGTGAATAACGTGCGTTTCTTTCTTTACTTCTACTCAAGTTCTCATGAGCGCCTTAATTAGGTTGAAGAATTTGCGGCTCGGATGCGCCAGATTCTTCTTGAACGGATACCCTGGCTTTCGCGGAGAATACATCATTCAACCAAGGACACGGAGTCGCAATTTACCTTTGGTACAGATGAACAGTCGGAATGTATACCTCATTCTAGTGGGGAATGGACTTGGGATGCAGCGGAGGAACGCCTGCGTGTCGCATTCGAACGGGGAGGTGTGTCTACTTGGGCGGAGTCGGTGGTGCGGGAAATGGAGGAAGAGGCGAGGATTGAACGGAGCAAAAGAGGGCTATAGGGAAGGATTTCTTATACCCAAGCAGGTGTGCTCCGTCATGAATGGTCCCTTTTTACTACCAAACACTACGCGGCGGGGCCTAGGAACTCCAGCACTTGTCGACAAGAGGGAAAATCTTCTACGGGCCCTGATTACCATCGCCAATCTTCGGGTTGACATAATTCAATCAAGCACTCGTTAAGACACTCTTCCAAATCATTTCATTTGTCTGTGGAAGAGGTTGTCCCCTGCCCATTCAAGGGAGGATGGGGAGGCAAACCTGCGCCACTTTTAAATTGCCCGTGAGGGTCTTGCTGGTCGCAGGAGGACGGCATCGGTTGCCCCAATGCCGCCACGAAATCCTCCGGTAGTGAGTCTCAGACCCACTACACGCCATCCAGGGACTCTACTACAACTACTGCTACGGTATACGCTATGTATTGCGCTGAATATGATAAATCTTGACGCAACTCTGAAGGCGGCAGTTCTTCGACGTTAGCTTGCTACAGATACGTCTACTCAAGGTCCCCGATGGGAGATGCAGCGAATGCTTGAGGCAATCTTCGAGCTCTCAGACTGACATGGTTGCATCTCAAACATCTCAGACTTCGGTGCGTTTGTTCTTCCGACAGATTCCCCACCTCTTCGCCATGGATGTCACAACGTGCTAGCACTGAACTTGATCAGAATGTTGAGGGTGCGTTTACACTCACTTGAGGCTGCTCAAGGATACCCAACTCAACATCAACAGTTACTGCCGGTTATGCAGTAGAGGGTCGTAGGAAGCAGGGCGAGGAGAGTTTGAGACCAAGCGGTGAGTCGGAGCCAGACCAGAGGAATCTCGTCTTGAGGATTGGGTGCTTGAGCTTGAGGTCGGTGGTGAGCGAGAGGGCGAGGGCGAGAGGCGATGGGTCGAGATAACCCCAGCCTGTCCTCCTTTTATAACTTCGCGAAAGTGGTTCCGTGTGTGTGTGGCGAGCCCGGATATGCAAGAGCAGACAGGTGGCGAACACGTTTCGTGCACAAAGGCCTCGTACCTTCTGCGTTACCCGGAATTGAGACCAATTGTGGTTCAACAGTGAAAATTGATATGCAGATTCGCCACATATAAGTGACAAACGTATTCAAACAAATGGGCCTAAGCCTTCGGCGAGAGGTAGCCACGAGGCAGAATAAATTTGTCTTCTCTTGCACTTGGGCTCTGCATAGCCTATGGAGTGACTCAAAGGTATGTGGAAAGGGCCCATTATCATCTTAATTCAGTAAATATGAGTATACGCAAAGGGTTCCAGTCCGAATAAATATACGCTAACATGTCATATATATTTCAAAAGTAAACACTGTTATCAAAGGGTCCTTGGTGGCTGATGGAATGCGGGACGAATGTACTTCGGAACAGGGGGAAGTTATTTTATCACATTTCATCCAAGCACATCAGCACTCATATCATTATGCGTTGAAGGCTGCGTTGAAGGCTGAGTGGTATCGCCTTGTCCGCTTAGAAGCACTTGCGGTGCACGATGCCTGGGCCCGACTCATCATACTCCTGCTTTGAGATCCACATGTTCTGGAAAGTCGAAAGCGATGCCAGTATCGAACCACCGATCCAGACAGAGTACTTGCGTTCGGGCGGCGCGACGATTTTGACCTTCATGCTCGACGGAGCAAGGGCCGTGAGCTCTTTATGCATGCGGTCCGCGATGCCCGGGTACATCGTCGTACCACCAGAGAGGACGACGTTGGTGAATAGATCGCGCCGGACGTCGATGTCGCACTTTGTAATGGAATCGTACACGGTCTGGTCGATTCCCGATGCCTCAAGGCCCACCATGCTCGGCTGGAAGAGCGCTTCGGGGGCGCGAAAGCGTTCATTACCGACTGTAATTACCTGCCCGTCAGGAAGCTCGTAGCTTTTCTCCATAGCCGAGGACTGTGCGGCGACTTGCAAATCGTGTTCGAAGTCCAGAGCGACGTAGCACAGTTTCTCCTTGATGTCGCGAACGATCTCCATCTCCGACGAAGTTGTGAATGGGTAGCCACGCTCCAATAAACATTTAGCGAGGTAGCTCGTTAAATCACGTCCAGCAAGGTCGAGACGTTGGATGGCGTGCGGAAGGGAGAATCCTTCATAGATCGGCACAGTGTGCGTAACGCCGTCGCCGGAGTCGAGTACGATGCCAGTCGTACGGCCAGAGGCGTAGAGGGAGAGCACAGCTTGGATCTGAACGTAGAAAGCTGGCACGTTGAAAGTCTCGAACATGATCTGCGTCATTTTCTCGCGGTTCGCCTTCGGGTTGAGTGGCGCCTCAGTCAAGAGCACAGGATGTTCCTCCGGCCCACAACGCAATTCGTTGAAGAATGTATGATGCCATATTTTCTCCATATCATCCCAATTGGTGACGATTCCATGCTCGATAGGGTACTTGAGAGTCAAAATGCCCCGCTTTGCCTGTGCTTCGTCACTGCAACCTCTTCGATAAGGGTTTAGGGAGAAAGTGCAAACGAGAGACGTACCCAACGTAGGAGTCCTTGTTGTTCATCCCGATCATTACTCCTACGTGGCGGGGACGACCAACAATAGCACTGGCATAATTACACTTAGAATGTATCATTAACACCGTGAAGTTCAATGTACTTACGGAAAGACAGCGCGAGGTGCATCATCACCTGATGGTGCAGAGTATTAATGGCAGAGCTAGTTTTGATCAAACATGATATTTACCGGCAACTGCGACGAGACATGAAGGTTAGATAACCTCACTTAAAGCCAGTACGAGATCTACTTACAGCCCGCCTTGCACATTCCGGATCCATTGTCAATGACCTATTTTATAGTGAGATCAGTGGCGTTCTCAAGCATGTCATAGCGAAGACCCTTACAACTGCAGAGATATCTTCTTCCATTTTTCTATTCCTGTAATTCGCTGGTAGAGGGTGTAGATAGCTAGGGTTGAGTCTGAAGAGGTGAAGTCATCGATGACCTCCTTTTATAATGTGGCACGTTATATGTGCCACAGAGAAATAGCTCGGCGAATTGACGCAGCGCAGCTATCCCCAGTCGTGCATCGGACGATTTCTAAGTGCAAATGGCTCCAGCCAAGATTTTCGTAGCAATAGCTCTGCGCAGAGGGCGTTTTCCTGCGTGGTCTCAACAACAAGCACTGCGGCCCGCAGACTCGAAGTCATCGAGTCCGGACAGACTATGTACTGCCAAGAACATTTGTGAGTAGCTGTTGTTTTGGATGATTGCTGCGCGTTTCAGTTCACGCAGCAGAACTAATGGATGTAGAAACTTGGAGCTGTATCGTCATGGACTTCCGCAGTTGAACAACAAACCAATAGTGATGATGTTGCCACTGCCAGTGGTGGTGAGTAAAGCCTGAGTGCATCACGACCACTGCGTTTCATGGCGGGCTTTATCAGTGAGCGTGAAGTCTAATCGACAAATCAGGCTGTTAAAGTTGCAAATTCCAACATCATGTACTTTCTAAAAGCAAGTGAAGGCAAGGAACAATAGCTCAGTGGTAGAGCGTGGGATTGCAGTTATAGCGTCTATAAATAGCATCCTAAGGCCGGGTGTTCGACCCACTCTTGTTCCTGGCGTTTTTATTGTTTTTGCTATCTGTTATTAGCTTTCTTCTCTTTCTTGGGTTAAAATGGATGTTCTATGTGGCTTCAATGCCAATATCATGCATGCTTTCATCGTCCCGACGAACGCAGACTGGGAGGTTCTTTTGATATTCGAAAGTCATCGCTAGGTGTGAGCCTCGGCCGAGGCACTGTAGTGTTCGACCCACTCTTGTTCCTAATGTTTTTATTTTTTCTGCTATCTGGTATTAATTTTCTTTTCTTTCTTGAGTTAAATTGGATGTTTTATGTGACTTGAATGCCAAAATCATGCTTGCTTTCATCATCCCGCCGAACGTGGACTGGGTGGTCCTTTTGATATTCGAAATTCATCGCTAGATGTGAGCTGTGTAGTGAGTGGGCGTTTTTTCTCATTAATTCCCGATCAGCACAGTCACTAGACCCTGCACAGGTAATAATTGTTATAATATGAAATGAAAGCAGCACAGGTTCGGTACACTTGGCCGCCGTGTTGTTGTGGGTTGTTTACGCGTCATCTGCTGTCTTAACACCGGCTGTCGCGGATATGGAGCGAAATATCTTGGCGCCCTGGACACTCTTCTTCGTTTCCCCACCATCTCCAAACGCAAACCGTCCGCAGCGAAAAGTCCCTCAAGCTCCTTTTCCTTCTGACTGGTAGCCATCAAAAAGCTGCTAGTCTTGACGTCGAATGATTCCTGTCCGTTTCATACTCTCGCTTGCCTCCGCAGTTCTATCAGAGCACATCCCAAGCACACAAGATGATTCAAGTTCCTCGGGCCCAACAGGCAGCATGCTTCATGTCTTCTCCAAGCGTGAAATCACTAAGGAGAGCAACCCAGGCGAATTCATCGCCTTCGCGTGTCTCATACCAATCCTTGTCATCTTGTCTGGTGTTTTTGCCGGGTTGACATTGGGTTATATGTCTCTTGACGAGACACAATTGCAAGTCTTAAGTATGTCGGGTACACCGTAAGTGTCAAAGGGTCTTCTTCATGCAAACACTGCTGAACTAACGGAATCGGTGAAGGAAACAACGCGAATATGCGAATAAAATCAAGCCGATCCGCAAGAACGGCCACCTTCTTCTTGTTACGCTGCTGCTAGCGAACATGATCACGAACGAGACATTACCAGTGATCAGTGACCCCATCTTGGGTGGCGGCGTTCAGTCCGTCGTTGTCAGTACAGTATTAATTGTTTTGTAAGTGTATATTTGCTTTGCCCTGTCTTCTCTGATACGTCACGTACTACATGATGTCATGTCTTCGCCGCTATTCTCAGAATAGCCTCATTTGTTCTTACGCTCTTTGCTGATCGCTTATTCTATGATCAGGTTCGCGGAAATTATACCCCAGTCATTATGTACCCGGTATGGTTTGTATATAGGTGCAAAGATGGCAGGCGTAGTCCGCATCTTGATCTATGTATTCGTACGTCTAAGTTGCTCTTGACTGATGTCGTATGTCGATGGCTAACTCTAATGTAGGGCGTCGTTGCTTGGCCGGTCGCCAAGCTTCTAGAGTTCACTCTTGGTCCTCATCATGGAATCATTTACAGACGAGCTGGTGAGTTGGCATCACCGTTTCTCATTGAAGTGATCTAACTGTTTCTCTTTGCTCTGGTAGAACTGAAAGAGCTCATTGCAATGCATGGTGCACAAAATCCCTTAGGTGGCGATTTGCGTACGGACACAGTGACGATCATCGGCGCGACACTGGACCTGCAAGACAAAACCGTCCAACACGCCATGACACCGATCAATAAGGTTTTCATGCTGCACATCGATTCAAAGTTAGACTACGACACACTTCGTCGAGTATGTGCCACAGGCCACTCCCGGATCCCTGTGTACGAGGAAGTGGAAGTAGAGCTTCCACCTTCTGTAGCAATTGGTGCCATCGAAAGCGGAATGGCAGTTTCTACACCTGGCCTCGATGCACATGCGCTTGCTAAGGCAGAAGGGCTAGCTGATGACGGCAAGAAACTTGTCAAGACAAGGGTTAAGAAGATTTTGGGCATTTTACTTGTGAAACAGTGTGTATTACTTGATCCCGAAGGTACGCGCTCTAATGTTGGTATTTCCGATCATTATGAGAACTGATAGAAATTTACAGACGCTGTTCCATTGCGCAACATGCGATTGAACAAGGTGCCATTTGTTTCTCAGCACGACCCCGTACTCGGCGTCCTCGATCGTTTCCAGGAAGGTCATAGCCACGTCGCTATCGTGAGCAGGATTAGCAGGGCACGCGCTCAGAGTGTCAAGAAGGCTGTAAAGAAGAGTCTGACTCATCGCTTGATGGGCGCGCTTCATGGAGATTCATCCTCTGAATCTTCCTCCTCCTCGGATGAAGATAGTTCTGATGATGAAGGGAATACCACCGTCGGTTCTTCTGAAAAGAAGAAAAAGGACGAAGACGGCTCTGAAAAAGGCTCTAATGATGAAGGCATTCGGAAGTCTTGGCGCAAGCGGCGTCAGGAGAAAAAGCAGGCACGTCGGGAGAAGAAACAGCAAAAGCGGGCGGATTTGGAGAAAGGGGACGTTGAAGCAGAGGCTGAGCGCGAGAAAGATGGTATCCTTCTGCAGCACCGCACGCGCGAACAACTTATGCCAGCAGACGCTGTCTTGTCGAAACAGGATGCAGAGGCTTATTTGGAGAGTCAGGCGATCGATCCGGCCATCATGCCTTTGGGTATCATCACTCTCGAGGATGTTCTAGAAGAAGTCATTGGCGAAGAGATCTACGATGAGTTCGACGTCGAGGGTGGTGGTGCACACTCGCAAACCTTTGTTCCCCCGGGCGCGCACTTCGCTCAACCTAGCATGGCGGCGGGGACATTGAGGAAGCTCACTACAAGGATTATCAAGCGGAAAAACTCGGCTCCTGAGCTTCTTGGCGGGGATCTAGTGACGAAGTTAGCTGTGCCGGAAGAGGGGAAAGTTGTAGTTCCAAGTCAAATCATCGCACCTGTACCATCGAAGACTCTCGGAATCGGGCTGCCAAGGCCGGGCGCATTGAAGAACCTTGGGTTCTTGGGTGGAAGGAGTAAAAGCACACCGCCCACGCGTAGACAGCCTGTCAGGTCACAATCCACGCCATCGACACCGGTTGATCCTGCAGCCACCGCGGGGTCTACGGCATCATCGACCACCCTACAATCTTCGTCAGTGGTTCCGGGGGGTGCACCCACTTCTGAAACTAGCGTAGGTGGGAGTCGGCACACCGTCCTCCCCTCGACAGTCGTTGAAACTCCAGATTCCGGAAGGGGGCTCGCTCAAATCGTCGAGAACTCCGCTCCTGTTAAGGGATCGACTGAAGATAGCATGCAACGTGGATTGGCAAGTCAGACCGAGCCCACCTCAACTGGTCCCGTTGCTGTCCGTCCTGGCAGGGTGAAAGGCGCTTTCAAAAGCAGTCCACTGTTGCCCGTTGGTCCGGATGCTAATGCTGTGATCGCGGATGAGATTCGGAAACAGAAACAGCAGTCGAAAGAGAAGGAAGCCGGGTCGTCTTCGGCAACGGGTTATATGTAGCAGAGAGACTATAAGAAGATGTTTGAGGCTACTCTGCAGACGTACAAACAGCCACATTTGTAGAGCTAAGTAATTGAAGTTGAGGGTTTATCAAGTTGGCTTAATGTTAGGAGAGAACTTGAGTGAAAGAATGCTGATGACATATGAGATTCGAAGTGCAAAGTCTTACTTGTAATGGATTTTGGCAGTGGTTAATGATGGTCGTACCTGTCATAGATATGATTGCGACTCGAATGACGCGGCATCGGCATCTTAATGTTACGTGACTACAATGCTCGCCGATAAGATTGAGCTGCGCATCGCCATCAGCCTCTCCATCTCATTACTGTACCTTCGACAACATGTCGGACGCGCAGCAGCCACCCGTTGAGTACGTCCGCTTGGGGAAGAGTGGATTGCGTGTCTCTGCACCAATTGCAAGTTTGATTTCTTCTAATGTAGAGCCCAGACGATTGACACTCTGACATCGCAGTTTGGTGCTATGAGTTTTGGGTCTGATAAGTGGGGGAAATGGGTGATTAATGAAGATAAGGTAAATGGAATCTTGCTCCTACTAGTAGTAACTCGGTCGCTAATTCCATGTCTTGTCTTACAGGCAATTCCCCTGCTCAAGGCCGCATGGGACCGCGGCATCAACACTATTGATACTGCTAACATGTACTCTAATGGGGAGTCAGAGCGGATCATTGCGAAGTTCATAAAACAGGTAAGTTGAGTATTTATAAAATTCAAACGGGAAAGAAACATCTGACCCGGTCTTTTGTTTTAGTATAACATCCCAAGGGAGAAGATAGTGATCTTCACCAAATGCTTCTTCGTCACTGGCAGCGACCCAAGTGTACGCGTCATGGCCCAGCCATGGTTAAAGGACACACAAGAGTATGTAAACCAGTCCGGTTTGTCACGAGCAGCTATCTTCAACGCCGTGAACGCATCGCTTGAGCGCCTGGAAACTTCGTACATCGACCTCCTGCAGATCCATCGTTATGATCCGGACACGCCGCCGGAGGAAACGATGAAAGCTCTTCATGACCTGGTACAGAGCGGCAAAGTGAGGTACATTGGCGCTAGCTCGATGAGGGCTTGGCAGTTCTCTGAGCTCAACCACATCGCGGAGACTAACGGATGGACGAAGTTCATCAGTATGCAGAGTGAATACTCGCTACTCTACCGCGAAGATGTAACTCCAAGCTTCCTTCGTTGATCAGCTACCTAGAAAGTACTGACATCTTACGATCAGGAACGAGAGATGATCCCTTACTGCAACGCACACGGAATTGGGCTTATCCCGTGGGGTCCGATACACTCCGGCGATCTCGCGAGGCCGATTGGCACGATAACTGCCCGAAAGGAAGCCATCAAAGGCACACCGCTCGAAAGGAAGTTCTCTGAGGCAGATACAACCATCATCAATCGCGTTGAGGAGGTAGCGAAGAAGAAGGGCTGGACTATGGGCCAGGTCGCTCTTACATGGGTCAGCAAGAAGGTGTCAAGCCCAATCGTTGGCATAAGCTCGGCATGTCTCCACGAACATAATGTAGGGAATGCAAACTGACAACATATGCTTTAGGTTGAACGTCTTGAGGCGAACATCGTTACCGGTAGAGAGCTGACTGATGAGGAAATCAAATATCTTGAAGAACCGTGAGTGATATCTGTCTTCATACGCTTAGCCTTTGGTACTAACTATACCTCTTAGATATGTCCCCAAACTTGTTCGAGGCCATGCGTGAAATGCGGAATAAGGATGGGTGTGTATGATAGATTGCGCCAGTAACCTCAGCCAAGAAATTTCTAGATGCTGTACGTTAATCCATGTTCTATAGAACCCCGAGAACAACACAGATGCGGAGTATACATATAACATGCATCGTAACACTTATTCGATATGTTCGATTTCATAATACCATAAAATTGATCTCGGGGGGACGACGACTTCCGACTCGAAGATGGATTTTTCCGTGTCACCATCAGTGATAGAACTACGGATAAGTTCCCCCCGGGCCACTAGGAGCGCGCACGTGAGTATCTCCATCTTTTCTTCATCTTTTCTTCTTGCCGAGCATCATCATAGAAATCCTAGCTCTGCACTTGGTCTCAGTCACGGTCAAAAAAAGAATAAGTAATCAGTGAGCAGATCCACGAGCGTTCTCATAAAACACGTCCGTGTACTATGGCATTCTAGAAGATCGAGTAGAAGGTGCCATCGTCTGCTTTACCAAAGCACGTATACAACGATAACATCTTGCCCAGGCTCGAGCTCATATTTAAGCACTTGCAGGCTTCGTTATTGTTCCCAGTAGTGGAGCAGGCCACATTCCTCACCGACAGCAAAATGTCATCTTCTAACAAAGTTACTCTCAAGCCTAGGGAACACCTAACGGCTTCCCGATCTCTATCTTTTAAGAGGAGTTGAAGGTGTGTGGAGGTATTCTAAAGATTTATTGGTGTTACTCACGAAATCCCTATGATAGGATGTCTATGGCGGACCAGAATAAAAGTGAGTTGTCTCGCTATAGTCTCCGTAGTTAGCCTCGGTCAATCTAACGTTGAAAACTCCTGTACATAGAACTGTGGCCTTGAGCATCCGGGACGCTGATATCGGCAAGCCTCGCAATCAGGCCAACCCTCGAGGTATGAGCTGCCAGTGTTCTGAAGGTTCTCAGAAAGTAACTGGTTCTATACGTCAAGCGCTACCAATACCAGCTAGTAAGCTGGGCTTAATTAGATCACAAATAAATCTGAACATATACATATGATTGAAGACCCTGTAGTGGGTATCACGTATGTATCCTCCTATAGTTCTTCGCGTTTAATTTATTTGATACTGTCGTCGTCGTTGTTATAATTGTACCGCGACCTTAGTAGTTAAGCATTTTCTGCTTTCCGTCGACAGTTCTGCACGTTTCCTTCGGAACGGATGCGACCGACTCACGGAACGGGTCTGCACTGTGGATAACTGCGAAGCCGTCGAGACCTGAACTATGTAGTGGGGCTCGTTGTCGTTCATCTTTCCGTCTATCTATCGCTTTCGACTTGGGGTAGACCTCTGATTTTCAACATATTGTCCTTTCATTATCATCGGTTATTCATAGGCAGGTTAGTCGAGATGATTCAAATTTGCGCTATGAGCTCTTTCATAAAGCTCAATAATATACTTTGAAGCTGGCTTTCATGTTCGACTTAGCGCTAGTGCTATTTTGAAAATCGCAATCTAGATGTGCTGGTACTAAGCCTCAGGCTAACGTGCGGTACAGAACACTGCTAGTGGTAGAGGCAGATCCGGAAGTTGCCGGCACAACTTCAGATTCCGACAGCCGCGCAAAGTCTCTTTACCATAAGTTACGCAGACAACCCTCAACGACCTCAAGAGTCCCTCAAAACTATGCCGGTGAGTAGAATGCCCGTTTGAAACTCGTTGGGAAGGTGGAGAAACATTGGAAGTTGAAATAATGGAAGAACGGGAAGGATTGGCACGCTATGGAGGATGGATGAGACTTAAGAAGTTTGGATGAGGCGCTGATTCTGGTTGTAACAGGACAAATCGACATTCAAACGTTTCGTCGAGGTTGGACGTGTCGTCCTCCTCAAGGCCGGCCCCTCTGCTGGCAAAATCGCTGTCATCGTTGAAATCATCGACCACAACCGGGTATGTCACGTTAAATATGAATAATCTCGACTTCTATTTAACACAAATTCCTCATTTCTAGGCAATCATTGCCGGCCCAACGACCTCTGTACCTCGCCAATCATACCCCTACCGCCACCTCACCCTCACCCCGTTGACTGTCTCGAAACTCCCCCGCGCGGCAGGCTCCGGCGCCGTGAAGAAGCGCATCGAGGCGGACCAGATTGTGGAGAAGTGGGAAAAGTCGAGCTGGGCGAAGAAGCTTGCGGCTGTCGAACAGCGCCGTCAACTTAACGACTTCCAGAGGTTCGCGGTGATGATTGCGAAGAAGCAGAGGCGGGACAGTGTGCGCAAGTCTTTGAAGAAGGCTAGCGCATGAGGCGCTCTTTGAGGGGTGGCCCCGCTTTCCTGTTGCATATTCTCGTATCCTATCCTCTCGTATGTCATGCATGTTTCACTATGTTCGTTGCACAAAATTTCATCGCATGCTTATGACTTCAAAATCCCGACTTAAACCCAGCTTCTAACATAGTATTGACTTGAAAATGCTTTAGGAGAGGTGGGCTCGTCACGTATTGTTCGTATCGGCAGTGTAAACTCGAGGAACGTCAAGCACTGGCCATAGTCCTTCGATAGCCCCTATCATCGTCGACCACCTGTGAACATTCTCTAGTAACACATGTACCCCCTTGACCCAGTAAACGATACCGGGATGCCATTATGCCTTGCCCACGGAAAGACGAATGCAACTTGACGAAGTTCAGCTAGCATATGTGACGATCGGGGGATACTCAACGAACTTGAATGGAATTCCAATGGCAATGACTGGCACTCAGGCCGCCAACTTGAATGGACGAAGTTTTCGCCTTAATGACAACCGGCCGAGTCACTGGCAATCTCCTTCATTCTCTTAAGGCGCTCTTCTTGCGCCCCTATAAATCCAAAACGGACATTTATGAGGCAGATGAATGACAACTCTCTCGAGAAATCAAGGCAGCCTCTCTTGTCTATACAACCACGCTTCTTCTCGTCCGCCTCAACAGTGAGCGGGACCATTCTTCTTGCTCTCCAACTTACGACACGGGCTCACCACAACTGCCTCGAAACTGACGTTGAACTCTTTCATCGTGGCTCCGATCCAGAATGGCATGAGTACTCGAACCAACACTGCCGTCTAGTTCCCTTACTGGCACTGTTTGGTCTGAATTATCATGTCAGCGTTGACATCGTGATAATTGTCCGATGTTGCTCCGTCCACCTTCGCGTCAGTCTCTCCGAGTCTTCCAGTTTCTCTTTTCTTTCGTTTTTCTTCTTTCCGTTCCCTCTTTAATTTCATCTCCTTCGCATGGTGTAAGGGATCTGCCGGCGAAGGTATATACTAAACACGAGTCTGGTATTAAGGCCGGCCCTAATTATACCACTAGTAGAGCTGACTCGGAGACCGAGCTGGTATCGCTTCCGAACCGATGTCACTGTCTACATGTACTTCGCTCGTCGCTTTCTCATCGACTGTCTGTACCTTTGCCCGCCCATGATTGACGCTAAAGGGGGAAAATCATTGTTTTAATTCCACGCGATGACAGGACATGCCTTACTTACTTCACACGTCTGTCAACAACGCGAACTTGGCATCATGATGACTCTTATAGCTCCTTTGGGCACTACTTGATATATTCTTGAGACTGTGTCGAGTGGAGATGTCTTGCTTCCATAGATGATTAGCACGACTCATGCCTGGTGCTGGTTTTCCGAAGGCCACGATGCTAAACATCATGTCTTTGCTCAGGAAGACGAAGATATGCATGGCTCGGGTAGGATCTCTCAGGGCTACGTCTTATCGCATTCCGATTTTGCAACTTCGTTGATATGATGCCCGCCCGGCGCGAGGCCCCGAACCTAGGCCTGAAGTACTTGTGTAGTTACCAACTATATTCCTCAACAAGTCAAATTATTGGCCGCCCAGGCATAGTACCTTACAACGTGAGGTTGCTGCAAGCATTTGGAGTTAGAGTTATACTCAGTTGGGCAAGGTAAGAAAATTCTTCGAGGTGAGGGTTGCTTCGCGCAGATCGAGCGCTGATCATAGTTGACTCAGGGCCAGGGCATCTCCCGACACAGATACGCCGCCCATACTGTTCACTATAATTTTCTGAATGCAATAGACGCTGCAATCTTCGGTATTAGTGTGTGACCGCGATATGGAAAGATATAAACCTCACCGTCCTCGGGTGTGAAATCTTCAGCGTCGCCTTCATCGCCGCACCTCCCCTCTTTTTTTCTCTCCCCCAGCACTGCGCTGCTCTCGCCTTCGACCGGCACGCCATTCCTTGGATTCTAGAGCCCCTCATTCCCACACATCATCAGTACTACTGTCTTCAGCATTCGAAAAGATGAAGTTCCTTGCACCGACCGTCATCCTTGCAGCCCTCGCTTCAGCCGTCCTCGCTGTTCCGGCTCCGAAACCGAGTGCCCACCCACCGCCTCCTCCGCCTCCGCCCCCTCACCCACCTATCAAGGACTGCAGAGCACAGCCCCTTTGCTGCATTGAATCGTTGAAGGCTACTACACGTAGCATCGAGGGCCTTCTACAAGTGTTCCACACTCGGCTTTCAAAGCAGGAAGAGCAGGAGCTGGTTGGGCTCACCTGCTCCCACATTAACATTCATGGGAGACGTGGCCCTGAATGGTGAGAGAATATTCTAAGTCCACTTTCTCTTAAAGATGCCGACTTCGCTTCTCCTATTTTACTAGCTTTTTCCAACCACTGTGTTGCGATAAGGAACTCGGTGAGTAAATAGCGCGATATCAGCTTGTGACTTCCTGATGTTTTCTCGTTATTAGCTGGGGGCGTCTTTGCTATTGGATGTACGCAAGCAAGACTTTGATTGCGCAAAACTACCGTCCGCAATCCGATAAAGACTGATCATCCAATTCACTTTTGAACTGTATACCACTGTCGTTATGGTCGAACTGGCTTTGTTCGCTTCTGGTGGACCGCCAATAATGGACACTATCATCCGTTCCTTTCAATAATTATCCTCTAGACCTACTTCGAACATTCTGAACTTTTGCGGAGACGGGGAAAGACTAAATCCCGTTCGCCGACATCTGTCCTGACCACTCCTGTGATTCAGTTGCCTTTCTTTTTCTTTTTCTAGTATCTGCGCAGACCAAACCCAACTGTTCTTCCCCGAATCCGACGCATTTCTTTGTGCTAATGTCAGTGGGATGACTTCTTCGCTCTTTTATGGTAGTGATTGTTCGGTGATGTTCGCCTGTAGAGACTCATATAACTTAGCAGTAATCTTTATTATGCGCCTACACTATATGATATGGTGACATATGCTTATGCACTTCACAGGTCCGGTAACATATGTAAAGGAGAGCTAGGAAGACTTCCCCACTGCTATGTAGTAGGCCAAGCCCTTGCTGACCGTCTGCCCTTTGCTTTCAAAACATGTTCATGCTCATAATGCGGGGATATATATGTCAGACGGCTGTTGAGGCGCAGTGGTCTGACAGTAATGCCACCATTTGCAGAGGAACCGGACGAATAATAGCTGTGGTAATGATGCACGTTGTATTCGATGGATCCGATGATAATCTGGGCCAGGATGGAGAGAGGACTCGCCGAACTCCTCATTGACCTCGGCACCTTTAACGTAGGCAACCGCAAGTCATATCAGCCGATTCTACAGTGGGAAGAAGTGTGGGGTTATGTTGAGTTCACGCGTTTTTCGAAGGTTTGATGCTTTGGACAGCTGTCTCCGCCAAAGTCCGGGAAGAAATCTTGATTTTTGATATACCATCAGTTACAGTAATATGGATGGGGCTGGAAGGTGAGATAATATTCATGAAACTCTTTCCAAATAATCACTGCGGAGGACTACTCAAACAATAAGTATTAATAGTATAGAATATTCAAGTTCAAGTTGTTTTGTTTGACTCGAACTTGGAGGTGAAGGTGAAGCTACTATGACATCACCAGCGATCGGCGTGGAAGCTGTACATGAAAGGCAAGATTAGCGTACACTGGGCCCGAATGTGACCTAACCATAGATATGCTCGGACTCGGTCGCCAAAAAGGCTGAAAACGAGGTAGCTTCAAGTTGTACAGATCGCCGGCAGAATTTCGATTTCGGAGCTTATTGACTTATAAACGTAACTACATCTCCGGAGCGTTCGGCTTGCATTCTATGATATTACGATATATTGTACATTCACTCCAGGAAGCTACCCTGGAAGGTGGCCGAGTCAGAGATTCAGATATGCACCCGGATACTGCTAAAAGGTACCTAGGACAAAGATCTCACCTACTACGTACATGTACAGTAAGTATCTAGTATGTATGTACATCTTCGAGCGTCAACACAGGCCTTGATTCAAAAAGCCCATTCAGGCCCACAGTCATTACCCACCGCGTGCTTCACATTATCTATCTCCGTTCATTTCTGGAACGTGCTCGATCACGATAGCGATACCCCTATACATGAGAATAGAGCCAGAGTCATTGGATCATCAAGAGGCCTACACGATCGCTACAACCATGGGAACGAAATGTTTGTGATGTATCCATTTTCTTTCGGGATCTGGAGCTGCACATGATGAAGATAGGTGATTTGGAGCCTGGCATCTATGCACATACATTGTATACTGGGTAAGTTATCCTTGGCATCACGCAACAATATTACTGCTTGGTCGAAACGTGCAGGAAGCAGCCCTTGAAGTATTATCTCTAGATGACGATTCGCCAATCAGATAACTTCGAGATGCTATATAATAGTGAGATCAGTACGGACCGGGCTATTGTATGCAAGGCCTCTTGTGTTTGCTGTGAAGTCCTTCAGTGCACAATCAGGGACATCGGGCCCTGCAAGGGTAGAATATATGTCCGCCATCGCCAGCATCAGTGCGTGAATCCCACGTTTAATAAGAGATACCTATACGGAGAGCTGCCAGTGATATCGGAGTAAAGTGCTATGTTATGTCTGTTATCCTTAAAGGGGAAAATACTCCATAGCGAAGGCCAGATCACCTCTTGATTATGCGGTAACTCCCTCAGTTTCAACCGATAGTCCAGCCGACCAAGCTCGGAGGCGGCTGTGAAGAAGCGGAAGTAGTCGAATCTACCCAGCTGACATCCCGGCTTGGGGAAAGGGAATGGCGGGCTTGCTTCACAACCTATCGCAGATTACAGCGATGAGATGAATCTAGCGTCGTAGCCGCTCCTTTGCTGTGCACTTGGTACGGAGCTCGAGATCTTTCAGGCGGATGCAGGCTTGAAAGCTGGTACGCACGGAGCCAATGTGCCTCGGCTTTCAATCAAGGGGTAAAGGTTTAGAGAATACTGTGGGGCGTACCACGAACCGGCATCAATACGCCCAGGCTAGAACTACAGCAAGATGGGAACACCGAAAGGAGAAAGACACTATAATTGCAACGCTTTCGCGTGATGAGCGACAGCAAGAAAGAGTGAAGAGTAGGAAGTGGTGAATTATAGAGGATCATAAAAACGTCTAAGCCTATGTAAATGTTAGTTATGGTTATGCATATGTGCGACGACGGAGAGGTACTTACTTGAATTTTTACTTGTAATTGAGGAAATAAGCTGATAATGCGGGCAGATCGGTAGTACTAGCGTCTGAGTACGCTTGTTTGCGAGTGCCTGTAAACTTGAGGACCAGAACGGGACCCATCCATGCCTTTGGGGCAGCGCCGGACGTCAAGCGTTGAATCGAACGATTAACAGGATAACCCCTCGCCAGAGAAGTCGGACAATAGAACAAATGTAGTGGAAAACGAAGTGAGTCGTCATTAAGTCCTTTTGTCAACACAACCGATTGCGGTTCGGATTCGGGGAAGAATTCCTGCACTGGAGGCGTTGGGCAAACCCCTTGTTGCGGTAATGATGACGGTTGACAATGTATGGTCACCATCTGCGGACGCTCTGAAAGCCAAGGGATGTCAACCGGAGATCTTGAAAGGGGATTATGTACTGGTTCACCTTGTTCGATGAGAAACAAAAGTGCCGTTACAGTGACTAGACGTGGCGACTGGCATATAGTTCCCGCAAGGAGTTGGTAGGGTACAGGTCGAGTTACACTCGCTACGAAACACTCGTGTTGGTGTCGCGGCCAATCCTGTGTAGTGCAGTGGGTTCACATTGATGACTTTCGGGTGTATCGGGAAGCGAAGCTTACGCTTTCAAGATGTTGTGGGCTACAGTACCATGTCTTTTTGCAGCGACTACACCAAGTAGTCGTCGGCCGAGAGCAGATGGCGCAAGGATATTTAGCGGACATTTGGAGGGTAGTAATTTGAGTGAGGATCCAGCAGCGTTTGCCCCGTCGCTTTATACCTGCTAAAGCGGAATTATTATTTGTTCATCCGTGTCCGGCAGCCGTCCGATTGTAAGATCTGCACTGCCAGCACCTCTTCCTGCGATGCTGGATGAGATGCAGTCCCATTCATACGTCGGCAATCATGGTCGCTTAGAATGGTACGCGACCTCAAGAAATTGTACGGTCGAATACGTCAGGGTCTTAACTCGTAGGGTCCAGTCCACAGATCAATGAGTGAGACCCCGAACAGATTCCTGCATATTGATCGGATGGAGCACAGACCACGAGCTTGAAAGCCTCAAAAGTCCTCTCCACAGTTCCAGTTGGACCTGACAAGCTTGATAGGCACACTATCGAAGTGCGTGAAGATTTCCGCAATCATCCATTGCCACATCCCATACCGCGGAGGAAACTCGGGCAACATAAAGGATGTCTTATTTTAGTAGACACAGATAGAGCTAAGAGCAAATGTTTAATCAACTTTATAACAAGATCAACACGACTGCTAAGAAAACTCACCTGACAGTGAAATAAACCGACAAACTGCACATCACTCTGACTAGACGGCCAGTTACACTTTGATCGAGCGGGTCTCTTCGCGGCTGTTCTTGGGCCGGTGGTGACTTTCGCTCCCAGAGGGCATCGGCCCTTCCAGAGATCAACCTTAAACGATATTAGAGTCAAGGTCTCGCGGAGAGCGCCGACGTGGACGTCCGACATCCGCCGGAAGTTTGAGAAAGTTTCAGCGAGATACAATAGCCAGACATGCAGCCTCAATAAACTTCATGGACGCGAAAGAAATTGATAGAAGCTTATCAAGATCGAGCGGTGATAAAGGGGCATGTTTGCCGTTGTTCCATGTGCGAGACAGCCAGTGCGAAAAGTTGATCGAGCACACAGCCAGCATTACCCTCGCTTTAACAAGATAAGCATTCGCGTCCACTATATACTAGAACCTTGTACTGAATCAACATCACGGTCATCTTTTGAATCGAAATAGAGACTTACGTACAATACAAGGTATATGACAACCTATAAGAAAAGAGCGCAAAGCGTACATTAAGCAACCGAAGATGCTTTCGAAATCCGAAGGAAACATAAGCACTCAGCTGCAATGCCATACACTGTGAGCTTGCGTTGCAGCGCAAAGCTCGCAGAGGATATCATCGCAAGTGTGTACCAACTTCCACGAGGAGCAAAAGTTGGGCGCAAGTGTACGTGTAGATATACTATAAGTAGATGGAAGCGAATATATAACTTCAGGCACATGCCTAATGATTGACTTTGAAAGTGAAAGATCGGCTTCACCGCGAGAGGTTTCGGGAGTCATATCCGCGGGTCCTTTGACCAGACCTCCGAGCGCACCCCTCACTCAGCAAAGCTGCCCATATACATCGAATATCTCCCCCGTAGTCTATCACAACCTATTTGCGTCGTCGCAATCAATGTAAGCAAGAGCCGGTATACGAACGTTTGCTTACAGATTATACAGTATGCCTCAAAGAGAAAGCGATGCTTCTTTGTTTGTTCATCCTCGTTACTCCGCAAACTTGAAAGAAACCGACATCGGGAGCTTTAGTAAGAGCGGAGAATTGACCATATAGAATGTGATGCTTACAGATCTTGCAGCAGACATCTCACGCATGTCCCATGGCCGTTATTCGAGCAGCGGCCCGAAGTTGTAGGATCAATGCGTTTACCACTCCCATGCTGAATATGGAGGGGATCAACACGAAGTTCAGGAAGGCGAAAAAAAGGGTCGGCGAAGCAATCGATCCACAGTATTGGATTATCAAAGCCGCAGAAGGCATTGTCAAGTTCTTTTGATTCAGAGCAGAGGAAGAAATGTAAAATAAAATGTGGATGTCGTAGTAAAGGGGAGAGGTCCGAACAGAATGTTGGTGCTGGATACCAGATATATTTTCTCACACCGGTATGCGGCGTAATAGTTCAAATCTAGTATAGACCACGCAAGTATGGCAACTTACACGAAACCTGAATCCAAGCCGTAGCTCGAGATGCTATCCCTAATGCCATTTTCTAGTGATATATAATAAATGTAACAGCTAACGTCCGAAGACAAACCAAATTATTATCCTAAGTTAGATGATATTGAATGGGGGTTGGGGGAGGGGTTCATCATTGATATCCCTAATATCCGAGTCACTAATAAGGACCGGGCTCGCAATATGGCTGTTGGGCACCAGGCTGGAAAGGTGACAAAGTGAGCAAGGATGAACAAGGTACTTGATTATGGACGTACATTATGCATCCTGATCACGCGGACCCAGTCGATCAAGGTCACCCTTTAATCACAACACCATACAGAGCAGCCTAAATGAGGCTGTGACTGACACTGTGCCCGGAGCTCTTCTGAGAGCTATTGCAGATATCGATGACGGGCGTATAAGCAGCTGAAGATGCCACGATGAAGACAGAAGTAAGACCTGGCGAGACATGTTGATGGATTCGCAATTGTGCGAGTTGCTCCTAGAAAACCTATAAAGCACTGCAGCTGCTGCGCTAAGGCAGTAGAGGCAACGGCTTCAATCATATCCGAATGCATGAGCTTGTCCGTCAGTTCCTGATATTACATCATCCCTGAGAGTGACTGCATTGGCACACCTCAGACGCCAGCAGTGTGCGTCAACGAGCAGCCAAGCGCTTTCTAACGGAAGGCCGATTTTTGGGCTTAGCTGAGAGGTGCCAAATACATATGCCTGCAGTATGCGTTTGAGTTGCAAGATAAATCACTGTGCTCACACGACGGTCGCATCCTGAGCTCAACCCCTGCGCACTGAGCAGGTCCCTTCATTCACAAATAGATCCGAGGGGAAACGAGGAATCAAGGCACTGAGATAGGTCAGAAGAACTGAATACAAGAAAGCCTCGACAGTGTGAGGCACTCAAATTCCAGTGAGACTATGGTGTGGTGTCCTAAGAAATACATAGGAGCAAGGTGTTCTTCGGAGTTTCCTCCTCGCCGTCGTATTCAAGACGAACCCTAGACAATAGGTGTGGATAGGAAGGAGCGAGAAAAATTAGCTTGGGATAAATAGAGAGAAGAGTAGACATTACTTCTCTTCCGATGAGTAGTAGAAGAGTACCTCCGGTTGTTGTACTGCCATGGTCCACAAGTGAGGGGAGGCACATCCGCAATCTGCAGACCGCCGCAGCATAGCTTTGTCCTCTCCCCGGGCCATAAAGTGGAGGAAACTCCTATGGCTAGTACCTACACTTCGTATGAGCTATTATGTGAGCCTTCCTGACAGTGGACACACATAAATGGTGGTTTCTGAACAAGCGAATGTACCAGTGTGCCAGTAGCAATTGGAGGAATTGGGGCCGACACCCTCATAACCAAATAAACCAAAACTAATGCCGCTTACGGTCAGTACAGATGCGGCAACACTGTCATCTTCAAGTCAAATGACTTGGCCGCTACATTGAACTCGCCAACATGCTGCCCCATGCTGAGCGGACAAACTCGAACATGTTGTTCGCGAACTTCAATCAAGACTTTACGTACGCCTGTTAGCTCATTTCGGATGGTACCATAGCAGTCTCATTTAGCGACGGACAGGTGCATCTCTGTTGGTACTACGAAGGGCTACAGTATAACGAACTGTGATCCATTCGGACGCGTTTATACCATGAGTGAGCCGCAGTCTGATCAATACACTTTATGATACTAATCTTCTACATCCTCTGTAGATGATGGTGCTCGTGGAATTGTGGAGATGTTGTTCTGTACATCACTCATTGCGCTCGTAGGCGCGGCGGACCAGCCGCAGTCGAGTCCTCGTAAGCTACAGATAGTGAATACGAAGGTGTGGAATCCATTACATCCTTTGAAATGTACGGCTCATAAACGAAGGGCGGCTAGAGGCAATCCATGATATGCGAGCTGCTATTTCCATCGTCAATTCTTTCAGTTAAACTCAATCGGAAGGTTCTTGTGGTGGTGTTGGAGAATGAGATCTATATCTACGATATATCGAATATGCGTCTGATGCATGTTATTGAAACAACGCCTAACCCAGAAGGTACGAGGACCAGCTGAAATGCTTCCACTGTTATGCTGATGGTTGGCATGTAGCTGTTTGTGCTCTCTCTCCATCTGCAGAATCGTCTTTCCTCGCATACCCATCTCCAGTTCCCTCCCCCACTTCTCCCTTGTCGCAACCATCACCAGCAACCCAAGCACCTCCTACGACTCAGCAATCAGGCGATGTCATTCTGTTTTCGCCACGAACCCTAACCGTCGCGAATGTCATACAAGCCCACAAATCGCCAATCTCCTTCCTTTCCATCAATCAAACCGGCACGATGCTTGCAACTGCATCAGATAAAGGAACGGTCATTCGTGTTTGGAGTATACCCGGTGCGGAGAAACTGTATCAGTTTCGTCGGGGTACACGAGAAGCACGGATATACTCGATGAACTTCAATGCAATGTCTACTTTGTTAGCTGTCAGTTCAGCGCATGACACCGTGCATATCTTCAAACTTGGATCGTCTAAGTCTTCCGGGTCGTCGAATGGAAAGAGTGCGCCACCACTTAGTCCTTCTGCTTCGATAGATAGTAGGGAGGGCCAACTGGAAGGCGGATATGAAGCGTACATTGACGGGAAGAAGAAGGGTAGCAGTGTTTCGTATGTTCCGTTTGTTCTTCTCTTCAATAATTTTCAATACTGAAACATACATCAAGGTCGAGTTTTCGACGACATTCCATGAAACTTACAAAAAATATCACGTCGTCTGTTGGTGGATATCTTCCTAACACTCTGACAGAAATGTGGGAGCCATCGCGAGACTTTGCCTTCTTAAAACTTCCGGTGACCGGGGCACGATGTGTGGTGGCCATTAGCGGGTACGTTATTGAACGTTTGGAGAGATCCATGTACTTATATGATAATTACTTGGCTAGAACTATGCCTCATGTTATGGTCATCTCGTCAGAAGGCTACTTCTATTCTTATAACATTGACCTAGAGAATGGTGGAGAATGTTCATTAATGAAGCAATACAGGTTAGTTTGTCCATATCAGTCTTATACATATCTCTTAACTTTCTATACACAGCTTGCTGGATTCAGCGGAGGAGTCGGCAGGCTTGATTGAGTAGTGGTCCATGCGGATTTCTTTCTCGTCTCCGTGTTACATCTCTTATGTCTTTCTTTCTATATATGAGTCTTATGAGTTATGTATAGCTTTCGGAAATTGTAGTTAAATAGTTAGTTAATGAAAGTATCCTTCAACGCTTAGGGCCGGCGATATGGCGTTTGTCTCCGGAAATAGCTTGAACTTGAAAGAGTCAGATTTCGAGCCTACGGTTCCGGTTTGACTCGTTTTGACTACATACTATATTGACTCGTTTTGACTACATACTATAGTCCGCCCGAACTTGAAGTCAGATCTAGTCACAGAATCCTGGCGCGAGTAGCTTTAAAAGGCGGCAGCTTCTTCTGCCTCCAACGCTCATCTCGGTCCTGTATCGTCTCATCGGCTTTCACGCGACGTCTCCAAAACACCATGGCTACCTCACTTTCTGAAGCTGACCATAAGCTCGTCTCGGAGCTCTTTACTCTTTCAAAGAGGAACAAGAAACTTGTAAACTCAACTTCGTACCAGGCCCCGGATGCGCCAGAGATGACAGTCCGGAGCTGGAAGATGAATGAGTATAAGTACTATGATGTACCGTCGCCTTTCCCTACTCTTGCTCGTGGCTTATTCACCACCTGGGTTCCTGCTGAGCCAACCAGCACAGAAGGGGATGACAGGGGCAAATATCGGATTGTAGCGAGAGGTTATGACAAGTTCTTCAATATTGGGGAGGTACCATGGACAACTGTGAGTTTTTCGCATTTTGTAACTTATGTACCTTGCATTATCCATATTGATGGTCCAGCTACATCGCTGAATATCTTCGAATGCTATTCTCCCGGAATGCTTCATCGTGTTCACAAGCTTGTTTGTGGCTTTTATGTAGCCTGTCTGCATCGGTAGTGCATCGTCGCCTTTGTTACATTTCATTCCTATCATATCCTTTTTATCGGAAAGATGACCAGTAACTGACCTATCTGTCCTCGATTTTCGTCTCCAGTGGGATGCTCTGCAAAAACACACCAGTCCTCCTTATGTTATGACTCTCAAATCTAATGGGTGCATCATTTTCGTCGCACCCTTGTCACCGACAAAGGTCGTGGTCACGTCAAAACATTCACTTGGACCTATACAAAATGCAGAAGTTAGCCATGCGCAAAGGGGAGAGTACTGGCTTAAGGAGCACCTGAAACGGAAAGGCCGATCTGTCGAGGAGTTAGCGGAGACTCTGTGGAACAATAATTGGACTGCTGTCGCAGAGGTGAGCAAGTGGCTTTTCAATTCAAGCTCATCTATATTCAACTTTAGTATGTAGTTATGTGACGACTCCTTTGAAGAACATGTCCTACCATATTCTCCGGAGAAGACAGGCCTTCATTTACATGGGATCAATGAAACGACGGGAGCTTTCAAGACGTTACCATCCGACAAAGTCACGCAGTTTGCAAAGGATTGGGGGTTCATCGAGACTGCATACCATACGGTCAATTCCATAGACGAGGTTAGGGCTTTCTCCGACAAGATTGCTAAGGAGGGGAAGTGGAATGATGAGGCAATCGAAGGATTCGTTGTTCGCTGCCACGTATCGGAATCGAGCATCCAAGATCGCAGCTCGCCTCCCTACCCACCCGGATCATCCTTCTTCTTCAAGGTCAAGTACGATGAGCCTTACATGACATACCGTGATTGGCGAGAAATTACAAAAAAGCTACTTGGTGCGAAAGGTCCGGTACGCGAAGTGTCGATCCCGAAGTCGAAACTTCGCCGGCCGGAATCGCATTTGTACCTGAAATGGGTTCGCGACGAGATCATCCGCGACCGCAGGCAGTTCGCGGGGTACAACAATGGGACGGGCATAATCGCCACCAGGGAACGTTTTCTGGAGTGGCTTGCTACATCTAATTCTGGATCGGAAGTAGACGGGTTGACCATCGATGGGAACCGAGGCGGACAACAAAAAAGGGTGTTTGGGAAGACCGTGATTGTGCCTGTCGCTATTCCGGGTTCCGGTAAGTATTGAAGTCTTCCACATTAACTGGCTGTTGATAGTTTGTTCAGGGAAAACATCGGTATCAGTGGCGTTGAAACACCTGTTCGGATTCGGCCACGTCCAGAGCGACGACATTCGGGCAAAGAAACCGGCACCTATATTCCTGAAGAATGTTGCCGATGAACTCAAAACTCACGATGTCGTGATTGCAGACAAGTTCGTTTGTTCAATAATCTATTTCGCTTCCGAGCTTATCTCATTTCAGGAATAACCATCTCATGCAACATCGGCAGAGTCTACGTCAAATGATCGATAAAATCAGCCCTCCTGTCCGCCTTCTGGCCTTATATTGGAAATTAGATAAACCTCCGGCTATGGTGCATCGAATCTGTGGAGACAGGGTTATGCATCGTGGGGATAACCACCAGTCATTACTGGCCGATGCGGAATCAAAGAAGCACGAAGAAGCTATCTGGATGTTTATCAATCAGACTCAAGAGCTGGAAGACAATGAGGTTGATGAGATTGTGGAGATGGATATCGAGGATGATCTTGAGCGCATGGTCGATAGGGCTGTCGATGCGTGCGTACGGATTTTGGGTTTAAAGAAGCCCACCGAGGAGGAAGTTGGGAGGGCGCTGGCAGCTGCGCGCTCGTACACCCCATCGAAGAAAGGCGATATTCAAGCTCAGACCAAAAGGAAGGGACCGTACATCCGGTATTATGCAATTCTTCCAGAGATTGATCTAGAGGACGTTGTAAACGAAAGGCTGTCAGAAGAGGACGCTCCAGAAACCGCCAAAAAGACCTGGGGGGCGATCGTCAAGAACAAACGGATAACACAGGTCCCGCATATCACGTTAGTCCACCAAAAGTCATTACCTGGTGAACAGGAGCTCTGGGATCGCTGCAATCGACTTTTCGTCGACGAATCTCCGCCAACGTTTGAATTCGAGGTTGGACATCTTGTGTATGACGGCCGTCTCATGGCACTCACTATGGAGAACCTTAAAGCCGCTGCGAATCCGGATGAGGACACTAGCAAAGAGGCTCTAGACTTTGTGTCCAAGCTTAGCCCAGACCTTGCATCTAAGCTGCACATCACAGTCGGTACCCGCTCCAGCGATATTAACCCTTTTGACGCTCGTTCCCTCGTGGAAGCCTGGAAGAATGGTGAGGCGCCGAAGGATGCTGGTGCTCTGTCTTTAAAGGGTCTTGTGATTAAAGGCCGAGTGAAGGGTTTAATTCAGTAAAAGAATCTGTACGTGATGGCTCGATTGTATCGCTTTACACTTTCCGTTTCCGGTTCTCCTCGCAATGTATACTATCATCACAGCTCAACTCTTCACATATTTACATATTCATGTGCAATCTCCACTCATCGCTCTGCCCTTCTCCATACTAGTACCTTGCATATCTGAGACTCAAATTTTATGTATGTAGATATAGAAGAACAGTAGTTGATAAAAACATTCAATCGCACCGCAGACTTAATATCATCACTAGGTCGTCTCACTCAATACTCAATTTGATAGTTATTTCCAGAAATCAAGAGTATCCATCCGCTTTGACATGTAAGACTACATTTGATTTTGCCAAAGTTGCCATCTCTGAAAGCCTTAACCTTTCTGGCTTGGTGTTCATCACTGGAGTGGATCTTGCCTTTAGACGGTTTTTATAAGGAATGACCCGATCCATGATATTTGTAGCCCGACTGTCACCTTCGCTTTCGCCATTTCATCTCCATAAGGTCCTCTGTCCGCTTGGTGGATTCAAGTTTATGATGAAGACTAGAGGCTCCCAATCTACTTGCCTTAGCTGTCATCTTTGAGCAAATAATTCAATGTTCCGGGGGGATGATTATTCTTCCTGCAATCATAGATAATCCGCTTATCTTGACATGATGGAGCATGTGTTGTATATGATATGGATCATAGATCTCAGATTCGGCACAGCATCCAAAAATGGAATTAATCTAGAGCGTAGGCGTTGCACTATTTTTAACACTCCGCGAAGTTTATTCAGTGACTGACGTCATGAATGATCATGCTCGGATAGAATCGTCATTGTGTTGAGGGTTGTGGTGGGTTGGTAAAAGGGTATATAAAGTCAAGCATTTGGGAAAGGAGAATGTCATTCCCAGACTAGAACACTCATCTACTCACTCAACTTTAACTTTCCGATACGAATTAAATCTTTTCATCATGTCTTCAGTCGACAATGTTAACACTGTTACGGATAACGTCAGCAAAGATGTTAACAACGCAACCACCACCTCCAATGAACCCAAGTGAGCATTTGCTTCTAATAAACTATATCGGGCACAGTTCTGACAAAAATATGTAGCAAGACCACTGGTCAATATCACTCAGTGAAGGGGACACTCGTTGAGACTATCGGGAATTTGACTGGAGCAACGACATGGCAGCAGTCTGGGAAGAAGGAGCACATTGGTGGCGAGGCTGAAATCAACGCTGCTCAAGCGAAGGAATACATTGAAGGAACGGGTGACCGCATTCACGGAAAATATGACGCCGTCGCCGGAGCAATCACGGGCGACAAAACTCAACAGATTAGCGGTAAGTAGAATGTTCGGTCCTCATCCATTGTCATCATTTCTGACTTTGAATTTGTAGGCAATCTTCAACACGACAAGGGAGTCGCTCAGCAGAACGCCAATACCCCGTCGTAAATGCGCATAGCTTTCAATCAACATCTAATTTGCATATTTGTATACCATTTGTCATCCTAAAGATAATGAACGTATGTACAACTTATCATTAAAACGTATTCATGTATGCACTACAATCACAATGACAGAGTGTCTTGAAAAGAAACAAATTTGGGTAGCACTTGTACGGAATATGATTAACTGCATTAGAATGATCAATGTAAAATCTCTTATCACCGATCACTACTTACTTCATGCCATTCCAGGAGGACAATCGTCCACATTCGTCTCATCTTCGTAGAACGCACTGTGAAGCGCTTGACGCACCACATTTTGACGATGTCGAAATTGTCTCTCCATTTCTGACTGTCGACCAAGCTCCCCAGGAAGCAAGACAGAACGGTCAATGGCGGCGGGTAGACCACGGTGACGTCCTCGTAACATGACAGTGCATAATACAAGCTTGCTTGCCGTCCCCATAGCCCCGGAGAGCGAAGTATTCTGGTTCGGTACGCCGAGGCTCAAGCCAACAGTACCCTTAAAGAATTGGCGAGTCAGCAGAGTAGAAAGACTTCGAGATTTTAGTTTGACATACGTATGCAGAAACAACCTCAAAGATTATCGAGAAGACAGTGAAATAGGAGGCCCTTTCTGGATCCAATAACTTCCCGCGCTCTAAAACACAGATAAAAACTATTATGTGTCAGTGACTTTTATATGGACAGTCGATATGTATGCGCACAGACGGCGAGCGCCAACCACTTGGAACATATTGGTTAGAAAAAAGCGGATTTTATTCGATAGTCTGTGAGCTCTGCTTACCCAAATATCAAAGCTCAACTGGCGTTTCAGATGCCAAGTCTTAAGGATGATCAGATTTTAATTGGAGGGTTCATATTTGAGAAACCTACTATATACGACCCCCAACTCCGAGCCTTTGTTTCGCCGGGACTAATTTGCATACTGCTGAGATCGGCGTCGGCGTCGCCATCGGCATCTTCGTCATAGAGCGCTATTGAGCGGTCCTCGTACACGTTAGTAGAGCGTACTCCCAATGCTAATGGGAGGGCTCCAATGTACCTGTGCAAAACCCGATTAATAGGTCGCAGATCACAGTGATGTCAAGACAAGGTACGGACATCATGACGACGTAGAGAACCTGAACCGCGGGCGCCAGATTTCCAAGAACAACTATCTGGAAGCCCCCGCATCGCACAGCTACAGCCTGAAATAGTCCAGCCATAACCCGCGTGCCGGTAGGTATGCTCTTACCGTGCGATGCTATAAGCTATCGATCTCAAAGAGAAACAAGCACCTGACGTACCGAAATAGGTGTGTTCCCTATGTCAAGGAGTAGGAATAGTACCCAATCAATAGAGTTTAGACTGAGGACTACAAATACGAGGTACCAAGTCTGAGTACTAGGAAACAGATCTGAAGATATACGTAGTTCAGAAAAGTGCAGAGAAAATAGTTGATTTGGCTCACATAGGAAACAACGACGAGGATGATCCAAGATAAATCGGAGGGTTGCATACGTCTGAGAGTTTTTCGACGATGCAAGGGACGCGATCCATCTTCATTCAAATCTTTGGTGAGAACGGTGATGAAGGGGCAGCCGCTAGGCACTTACATGACAAATCGCAGGAAGCAAGGGAACGCGGTGTTTCCCGCAAGAATGAGAAACATCATAATCCAAAGAAGTAGGTATGCCGTTTGGAAGGGAACAAGGGACGCATCCACCAGACTATAAGGTCGGAAGAAATCAGTAACTTTACATCCAGACGTGCGAGACAGGGCAGCGATGCACCTCCTACATGAAAAAAAACATATGAGGTGTGGTTTCTAAAGTGTACTTGAGTACTTACATTCCATTATTTGCGTAGCTCGAAATTACTTGAAAAAGAGTGAACCTTCCTGCTCATTAGCACAATTTTACTATCGGGAAAGGGCTAAACCCTACCAGGTCGAATTAACGGGGGCAGCCTGGCCATCGTCCGAGCTCAGGGCTCCTCGAAACTGAGCTCGCGCCAGATATGGGGCTAATATCAAGAATCCCAGAAGCTGTGTTCCCAGCCAATACGACGGGACGATCCAGCCAAGCAGGTTCAGCGCTCGCAACTCCACCCCGCCTAGCTCTTCTTTCTGTTCTTCGGATAAATTCTGAAATGCTGAGTTTTTGCCTACAGTCGTGTCGAAAGTGAAATATGGCACGGTCTTAACGGCGGGATCTTGCATTGCCGAGGGCCGACCAGTAAGATTTTGTGATGACTGTAGAGTCTGTGATTGAGATACCCCCAGCTTCCGACTGATAGTACGAGTCAGTGGAACACCCGAAGAATTTCTAACACGTCCTAAAACAATCTTGCGCATCAAATTCGGAAGCGATGGAAACCCGCCATAACCTACATAGTAGAGAGAGGATAAGGTGCAAGGTAAGCCACTGTAGAGGGACAGCTGTATTCTACTCACCTCGGTCTTTATGAGATATCGCAGTGTCCGTCCTTCTTAAACTAACTCCTAACCTTGCCGGCACCGCTGTATTGATAGCCGGAGTACGTCTACGCAGAGACGCACCCATTACCGGAACAATCTTGTCCGAATAAACCTGTGGTCCTGTGAGTGGTTGCTCTAAACTGCTGTCACTGTGCTGCCTCGCGTAGTGGACTCTACTATAATCCGGAGCTTGACTAGATCCTTGAAGAAATTCCTCCCGTATCTGAAAGTCCTCTGCCCTAGCTTCTATGCCACCCGTCTTTGCAATTTCAGCCCCAGAATCCGCCACCACTGTCGCTTTCATCTCTTTTCGCAATTCCCCGACCTTTTGCTGGAGTTTCTGTGTCATAGCTTTGTTGAAGTAATGCTTACGAATGACCACCATAACTGTCGATACGAATGAATAAGATCCAACCGCAGTCAGAAAGGCTAGAATGATCTGTTGCCCAACGTTCAAGTTGCTAAGATCCACCGTGAACAGCCCAGCGACAGTGCCAGCACTGACACAGAGAAACAAGCAATCAATAAACGAGACGAACGGTTGCGAACTAGTCCTTGCATCGTTCAACCAGTAGAATATTACTGAGAACAACAGAGGAAGGACGATGAAGAGTAGAAGATGAACGCGGAAGAAATTCATCTGATCCGAGACGAATGTTTCAAATCGTCTGATGCCCGACTTCATTGTCGTTTCGGTGAAAGCCAAGTTGTTTTTTGCCATAGAGAACACGAAAGGCAATGAGGGTAGGAGGACAGAATGAGCGTCAGATTTTTTGGCCTTGGGGATAGCTATAGCATGAGTTAAGATTGCGAACTGGGAACATCACCGAGCGGAGTGGGGGAAGATGCGGCCTTTTAGCTACTTGTGAACTTCCCTGTTATTGATAGAGCTCGAGGTTACTCCAGTACGACAGCTTGTCGAGGACCAACTATTCAAGAAAGTTGAAAAGTTGAAACGATGAGCAGTGGAAGCTATCAATGATTCCCTAAGTTTCCCTTTACTCCCGTTGGAAGTAAAGGACACTGTATCCCCTAAATTGCCGTGGGACGTTCTGCCAGAGTAGTCTCGTAACCAGACCAGGCTACTTATAAGGGTCGCTTTGCTCGAAGGCGTAGCCGGTCTGGATTTTAAGGTTTCAATTTAAAGGACTTGTCGCTGACTTTCAAATAAAATACAAATGTAGTAGCACACCCCATTGATGGTATGACTAAGACGCAAATAAAAAGTAATGACCTACTTTCCGCGGCCAACTTTGAAATAACGCAAGTGGGCACAAATGTCAAGTTAGTCTTTTTTACTACATTCACATGATGACATCATAATTTAATTTTGGAATACTAGGGAACCGACCAAATCACTACTACATTTAGATTAATTTGAAAGTCAGCGACAAGTTCTTGTAATCGCAGACCTTGGAAACCAGGCCGGCTACGCCGTGCTTGCACCGCAAGCTTTAAGAAGAGAAGTAGCCTGGCCTGGTCACGAGGCTACTGCCAGAGCCACCTTTCACCGAACTTGAAGTTGCTCCGCTCACCTTTGCTTATGTCAGTTTTTCTCGTTTCTCTCGTCTTTTCGTTCCCTTTTTTTTGTTTTCCTTCATTCGCGATTCCCTTTCACTCCAATGGGGGAGTAAGGGTTCTGCCGGCGAAGCTTGATCCCGTTATCTAGTATAGGACGAAGGTAAGAGCATGAATGAAAGACTCGGATTCAGCAAAGTCATTTTGCACCCAGGCTGTGTGGGAGACTCGGATTCAACTTGGAAAGTCTCCACGCGGACGTCACGCGTCAAGTCGCGTCGCGTCTCTTCATCATGGACCACGACAACAAGAACAATTTCGAGTCTCAAGACAGTGTCGACACAAAAAGACCTCAAGATTCTTGCAACCCACTCACCATCACCTCTTTTGGTCCCTGAGAAAGATCTCCAAAGGGTCTTTCCGTTCAAGCTGACAGCACCTTGGGGGTGATAGGTTTAAGGACGAGTTGATGCATCCATCTGCGGTACGCCTTATGATTGCATCATTAACAGCTATCACTACTCTTAACTTCGTAGCGGGTATAACTATTCGTTCAATCCTACGTTGACGTTAGCTCTTGTGCGATTGCAGGGTCAGCCATCTGCGATTAGGTCAAGTTCCTAATAATCCGGATGCAACAACAATGGTTACATTTCTTCTACTTCTAAGTTACATAAACGGTTAAGCATGTACTGAAATACAAAGAGTCATAGTCAAGCATAGTATCATTGATAGGCTTTCAATGTGCCTGATTTACAATCCTCCGTCGGCTGTAAGCTGTTGTCATTGAGGAAGAACCTTTTGTTCGATGCAGATCAGATGTAACTCCGCTGCACATCGAATCTTTAATATTAGCTTTAATTCTACGCATTGCTCCCGTCATGGTAGGCCTGTCTGAAGGAATTTCGGCCCAGCAGTCGACAATGAGTAATTCAATTTCACTCGGATACGTCGCTCGCATATCCGCCGTCCAATGTGGTCTTCCGCCTTTGAGAATCTCGAAGACGACGAATACGTCGCTTTTGAGGTGGACATATGGAGTATCGCCCGATAGGATCTGAGTTAAAGCGCGTGTAAGAGTGCAATCCAATTTATTAGGGAAAATCCTAACCTCGAAGGAGAGTATAGCGAATGCGAATGTATCGGATGCTTCGCTTTTGGTGCACATTCCTTTTATAAGTTCAGGCGCCATGTATCTTAGACTTAATCAACAAGGTCAGAAACAGAGTAATCCGAGATCATGTAACAATACCTTCCACTCTCATACATGTACGTGGACGTGCTATCAGAAGTAACGAGAGGAGAACGAAATGATGATCCGAAGTCACATAAGAGCGGTTGGCCTTCAGCTGAGACTAGAATATTGGGCTGCTATTCAAACGTCTGTCACAAATCTGGCATATGCTTGAGAGAGGAATATGTACTAACACTGGAGATATCCCCGTGTATGACTTTCGGTTTGCGCGAGTGCAGATATGCTAGCGCGTCCGAGATTTGGCAGAGCTGTAAGGAAGAAAACAGAATGAGCCATCAACCAAGAAACAACTTCTAGCATATATGTACCCACAATCTTAATTCGATCAACAAGAGGATTAGCTCTTAAGTACTGCATGATTTGTCCTTGAGATTGCCACGGACTAATAAAATAAAATATAGATTCGATGATAGAGGCTCCATAGAATGGTACAATATTTGGATGTTTGAGAGATTTCCAAACATCAGCCTCTCTGATGCAATTCTACCAGATCGTCAAGTCAGAAACTGGTTAACCGTTCATGAACAACACGCCTCACCCGTTTGTACTCGTCCTCTGAAGAGAATGCGTGTTGGCGCACTATTTTAACAGCGACAATTTGTCCGCGCGCCAGCCCTATATGAATATCACTATAGGAACCTCCGGCGTAGGCTGACTTGCTGATTGTAAGCATAAAATCATTGCCTGGACTATCCCATCGGATTTCCCTGATTTCACAAAGTCTAAGTATATGATGCACTCCGATGTACCGACAGTTTTGTCTTCTGCATGCATAATTTCTCCTCTTCGCCCTTGAGTGAGATTAAGTGATGTTCTTCCTGTTTCGACCCACGACTATAACTCACATGATTATGTCTTCCTTCTGCCATCGCTGGCCGTGTAGTTCGCACCTCGCCATCCGCATGCGGCCAGAGTTTCTCGGTGTCGTAACCATTGTGAGGATGAGCAAGATCTACTCCGGTGAATGTTACTGAGGGTCAAAGCAATTGAGCCACGATGACAGAACGACGTAGCCCTCCAGCTTGGCCAAAGACTGACCTCGAAGCAGGACCTGATAGTCGTTGAGCGGGAGCAAGACAAGTGGAGAAAATACGGACCATCCATAGTCTTATACTTACTACCGACAATGCTTTGCGGCTGGCCCGACCTTGAAGTGTTAGAGACCGCCTCGCAGTCCTGGAGTGGGACAACCACCAAGATCGGAGGTAGTGCCTCCACTAGAATGTACATTTAGCGCTCGATCCGATGCAAGGCACTTGAGATAAATTCACAGACTACGGCATGTTCATCAGAAGATACTGTAAGCAACTTGAAGGCAGACTCACCCAACAATGGTGCCGACATCATGCATTGTTTGTTCATTGGCAGGAGCAGCCAATTTGCACTATTTGCAGCAGTCATCAACGTGAATACCCCGCGGCCTCTATTACCTTAGTATCTCATACTCATCCATGTGCTCAACATTGCATCAAGGTCATGGGTGATGTATGATGGGGTTGCCCGGATGAGCGCACTGAGTCCTAATAAAGGGATGACTTGAAGAAAACCCGGAAGAAATTACTGTAGTAAGGAGATCGGCTACCATTGATTGTAGAAGCAGCAGAACTAACCCACTTACGAACCACTGCCAGCTTTGGGATTCACATCGGTGCTGAAAAATGATGTTCTTGAAAGTTGTATTCTGGATCCAAATACATATGTACTATGTAGTAATCTCGGCGACTTCGCCGAGAAGTATCTGAAGATCTTTCATAAGAAGAGTTCTTTGAGCCGACTTCGCATGAAACAGTGATATGAGCCGACAAGCGGTTAATAGGCGCCCGCAAGTGCCTCATTTGATGGTTCGGATGCTTCATGTATGTTGCCAGTGTCGGCGACATGACTGCTTTGAGAACTTGAAGGCTGCCGTTGACCCGATCCTGTCCGAGTCCATGATTTTACCGTACTTATACCTTCCACGACAGTTTCAGATTGCATCTGAAGTGCTCTGTCAGAAATAGAGCCCATCATGGGAATGGATAAGAAGGTTGAGGATCTGGTGGATGACGGTTAGAGTTAATAAATATGTGAAGTGAGTTGAAAAGAGTTTGTCACCCGAATCAGATGAGTGGCGCGTTGAGGAAAGCTAGGATACTGCGCCAGGTTGGGCATTGTCTTCATATCGGTCAATGTTGGAGGTATCACAGAGCAAGATCATGACCCGCATAATTGCGCATGTCTTATTAATGTCCGAAATCAAAATCGATGCTAGCAGGCCTAAATTGTACTGCGAGTTAAGCAATATCAGCGATGGCGTATGAAAGCCGGTACAGATCATGATACTGCAGCCTGAAGTTCTAGATTAGGGATCTTATGCGTGAACAGCATCTAACATCCGCACAAATAAGGAGCCAGCCCCATTCCTGTCTTTGCACCAGAGCTTATAATACACCATCGCACAGTGAGAGCCGCCCGACGATGAAATTGAAAAGCACGCGGTCACTTGAGAGAATCATATCGGACCTCCACGCCACGAGCCTATTTTCGTAGATGGGCACGACTTCTGAGTCGCAACATAGCCTCTCCGAGTCTGGCAACTGAAGTATCGTGAGACGTTGCCTGTGCAGGTAATGACCGATGAAGATGAACTGAAGAGCACTTCGAGATTGAGGCCTTCATCCACGTCATGGTGAGCCGTGTGGGCTATGGAATGGGCTGGATTCTCCAAGTTGAGCCTGATTGGGACGATGGGAAGTGCTGCGGGTGTGTGCCTGCTGAGCGCGAAGCAGTGCAACTGAAAGTAAAATAGTCGTGCAACAAGAAAGATAAACGTGTGTAAGCCCGAGAGTGATCCTCGTCTTCAGGACCGTTCGAGTGCGTTGAAGATACAGTTCCGGAAGCCACTGCACAGCCCCACCAGGCAACGCAGATGAGCTTTTCACTCTGCATCACGGATGGACGCCATGGCTGATGATCAGCGAACGAAGCTCGAATCTGCGCCGCCTCTCTGCTTCAGCCAGCCCCATGCGGCATGAGCAGAAAGATCTGCCTGATACAGTTTATTTCTTCCTTCGTTCAGCCTCGATTCCGTCGTGGCTCTTTGATGCTGTAGGCCGAAAGAAAGGATAAGAATTAAAGGGTGGTAAAAAGTACAAAAATTTCCGCAAACATTTGCGTCAAGGGCCAGACGAGTTGAGGTGTTCACAACAGGTGCGCAGCTAGCACCAGACCGCCGGGTTCAAATCCAAGTTGTTGCAAAGATGATTTGACTGAATGCCAGTGATGAGAATGCAAGGGCTATGTTAAACTTCTCCCGGTATGAGAACGCACCTGCCGATCAAACGGGCATCCTTATAAAGCCGTGTGTCGAAATAACAAAAGTTCCCTTGGCTTTGGCCTCATCCCCATCTTCCACGACAATCTCCCTTCACGACCAACGACGAGCGTCGACTTTGCTGACGACGACAACGAGCTATTTGCACTGACTGTAGGCAGAGGTCGATGAGTAGAAGAACACGAATGACAAGGAAGATGGACGTGGTGTCAGGTGAGCCTGGGTTCGATGCCGAGCGGCTAGAGCGGGCAGCAGTTTCTCCGGCCTATGATTAGCAGGGCAGCAAGCATGGCATAGTCCCTCGAGGCACCCCTTGGCCTTCTATTTTACGGTGTACAACTCCCGTCTCGAGCTTTTATACGCTGTCAGCAGAACAGCTCACGAGAGGCGCCCCTTCTTCCCTTTCCTACGTCGACGTCTGCTGTCGCCTTTTTCCATTTGTTTTTCGACTCAGAGAAGGAAAAGATACTGAAAATTCATTTGGTTTGGCTTATATAGGCCTCGTTGCTGCGTGGGCGTTATCTGGCGTGCCAGCACACACACACGCACACGCATTCAGTCTCCAGCAACTTCACGAGCGCTCACCATCACCAGAGCCAAAGCCTGATCGCAAGGGTGACGACGACGACGACGACGATAGCGAAAACGACCAGAGCAATAACGTCGACTACATTACACAGTCTGGAAATCCGCACTTCCCCGTCCCCGGCACAGCAGTTACGATGACCTCTTCGCTCAGCTTCTTCAACCCCACGCCGTCGATTCCGATCACCGCTGAACCCACCAGCACTAACACCTTCCTCGTCTTCGAGACAATCCAAAATACGACTGTATGCGGCGAGGACTCCATTAGCTGGGAGTATGCAGGAGACCAGACCTTCACTCTTGCATTGGGAGTCACGAATGATGGAGTTGAGGGTGTCGACCCGAGCGCGCAAGTCATCACACAAGTCCTCGAAGTGGACACTGATGGATTGATTTCGTCGAACACATTCAAATGGTCGCCTGTGGCTCTCCCCGTCGGTCCATACGTTGCAGTCATCTCGATACCGAATGCGGATATGTTATTCTACTCGCCGACTTTCTACGTATTCAACAGCTCTGATCACTCTTGTTTGAGCAACAACCCATCGACGTCAACATCTCTCGCCGGAAGTTCCTCCACTACCGCGATTTCGTCTACATCTCAAAGCAACACAGGAACAGCCCTACCCGTAGAAGGTACAGTCTCCAAGGGTCTATCAGGCGGCGGTATTGCAGGGATTGTCATCGGTATCCTCGCGCTTGTCGGGCTGGGCGGTGCTCTACTCGTTTTGCTACGGCGCTGCCGCTCACGTACGGTCGCCTCAAGTGCGCTATTCGGCCGCTCACGCCGCATGTCTGGCTACATCGAGAAACGTGATCCGCCCAGTCCGGGTCACGGCGCAGGCGGGATCGGCGGGTTCCCAGGTGTAGTAGGGTCACGTGGAAGGTCACGTGGGGTGAGTGTCGGCGGCGCGGGAACGGGTGTGAACAGAGGCTTCGGAGGAGGGAGCTCAGACTTTGCGGTGCACAACATCCATGGGAGCAGCTCTCAGGATGAAATTACTTCTCTTGCCGACCAGGAAAAGGTGGTCGAAAACGCACGTCCGAGTACAATTGCCTCTGATGCGGATGTGTTAGGCGTGTTGTCGCTGCACAGTTTCCCTCCCAATACATATCGGGACTCTAGTGCAAGTGGTCAGGTAGCGCGAGGAGGAGTAGGTGGAAGGGAAGAAGGAGCTGTAGGGTTTTCGCGAAGTTCATCATATTCTGCGCGCTCAGTAGCATCCGATCCGTTCGATTCTGACGGTGATGTAATACCAAGGTCTTCCTCCGGTCCTTCCCCTATCCCTTCCAATCGTCTCTCGCTCGCGCCATCTGTCTCGGACCCCTTCAATCCCTTTGCTTCTCCCGCTGATCTCGAGCAAAATCGGGCGCAAGTAGGGTCGAGGGAGCGTCAAGTCCCCGTGCAACTCTTCATGCCCACAT
This sequence comes from Trichaptum abietinum, assembly GCA_910574555.1. NCBI lineage: Eukaryota > Fungi > Basidiomycota > Agaricomycetes > Hymenochaetales > Trichaptaceae > Trichaptum > Trichaptum abietinum. The sequence continues at coordinate 5,252,419 of CAJTBE010000005.1, read as the reverse complement.
CCGCGACCTCCTCCCCGCGCCCTGGCATTCCACGCGACATCTCTACGTCCTCGATGGCCGAGAGCGACGCGGACACGTATATGTATGATCCAGAGAGCGATAATCTGAGTGAAGGAGCGACAACGGCGACGGGGGGGACGATAATCCCGCCCGCGCGCCGCATGCCTCCTTCGGCTCCGGCGATGAGCGCAGGCCGCCGGACCATGTCTTCGAGAAAACCCGTACCCGTATACGCGCCCTCCGTCTCAGGCGAGGCGCTCGAGCTGACGGAACCCTCTACACCTCGCTCTGCGTACTATCAGCACTCGTCGTACTCCTCGACTCATTCGGGTTCTGGGAACAGCGGAAACGACTGGAGCTCAGCCGCCGCGCACTCGCACTCCCCCGCAACCGCCTCGCCCATGAGCTCTGGCTCGCACCTCCCACATAGCGCGGGCAACCAGAAGAGAGATAGCAACTCCTTGTCGATTTCGGGGTCGACGTCGTCGGCTTCTGCGTCAAGGAGCGTGTCGGTCATTGGGGGTGCGTCGACGATCTCCCCTTCTTCCCCGACATCGCTAGGCTCCCCTAGTACAGTCGTCAATGGGCATGCGAGCTTCTTGAGTGGACATCAGTACCTGCCCGAGCTGAACCACAAGTCGAGTTTCGGAGACCGACCCGTGCATTATCTGATTCCGGATCCGCCGAGTGAGAATGTGTTGTGAGCACCATGAGTCGACGTTTGCTCTGCTCATTGGTTGTATCACTGGAGTGTCGATTGCACAGAATGTAATTGCCTATGATTCTGCACGCGAGAAATCTTGCTTATCGCACATTTGTATAACGTTCTTGCTGTGGATGCTTTTTGGCATGGTGTGCCACTTGATTCTAATTTCATGCAGTATCCTGGTGTATGTATAACTACTATTCATTGCTATTCATATAACCTCCTCCTCCTTCCGTTGCTCCCAACCCTAACTTTGTACCTCGTTCAACACTCACGCTTTCCCATTGCTTTCTTATATAATGTCTTCTAATGTCTCTCCCCCATATTTAGGATCTGATTGTTGCTGTTGTAAACCTGGAAAACTCAAACGGAACTAACTAAATGTACTTATTGTTGAAGTGTAGATGTTGTTATATTTCAATGTTAACGCGACTCATTCATGATTCCCGAACACCGTGAACTTGAAGTAGCACCAATCGAATAAAGTTTGGAAGAGCCTGAAAAAGGATTCGCGCCGAGTCGAAGGGGGAATCATTCGGCGTATTCAGTTAAATATTATCATCTCGAAGTCCTCGGGTTGTGTGAGACTGTGAAGCGGAAGGAAAGCTGTCTTTTGGTAGCGTTCTCAGAGACGCGTCCAACTTCCTTGATTCGAACCACAATCTCAGTCACTTTCTTGTTATACTCGTTCAAGCAGGCTAGATCAAGTTTACGACGAATAGGTTCATGTTGACCATTAGCCGGTGCGCGTGCATGCTAGCAGCAATGGCTGGGAGCTTGAACAGTATATACAGTAAATGGTGGAACCGCAAAGTTAGTGGATTGGGTGAGTCTCACAGGTGGCCGCTTTAAATTTGCAGAAACACCTCTTCATCTTTCTTACTTTTCCATTCTCTGTCTCCCCGGTTCCGTACGATCGACTGTTTCAAGCTGCAGTAAATCTTATAGTTTGCAGATATCAGTGCCGCATTGCGTCTTCAAGCCCGTTCCCTTCCCTGTGCAGCCGACTCACTGGCGCCCTCATCATGCAATTCCAGTGCAACGAGCCTGAGGTCCGGTGCCTACTAGTATCTACACAGCCTTTGCTAGTGTTAGTTTACTCTTCGCATTCCACCTGGGACCTGCGCTCCGTGCGTGTTCAGATACATCTGCAACATCTGCAACAGTCGTGACAATGGAGCTACCTCCACAAACAATGCGAGAGCATCGAGCTACACGCGGGCGGACTAGTCAAAGAGTCTGGCTGGGAAGTCTGCGCAAGATACCAGGCGCATTTCCGCGAAAACTCATCCCCTACTAGCATGACTTACTCCAACGCCTTCAAGCTCTGGACGCCATGTAGTACAGCTATCATCTTGCTGAGTGCCAGTGCAGGGTTGGGTACTACTACATGCATAGTAGTAGCCTCAGCAACCCTCAAAAGTATTCTCATTGTCTCGCAGTAGCCTCAGCCAGCCGTTGCTACCCTTAAAGTATTCCAAATATCTCGCCTCTTAATGAAAGACACGACTTCATCTTTAACATCTTGAATGGAGCGCAGACCGTCACCAACATATAAACTGCTATGGAGAGCCACTGGATGTCGCGCTTTTCTGCAGTTTTTCCTCCTTCTACGTGCATCGGAAAATGTGCAGCCAAACCTTCAGCTTACCGTCTTCATTGGACACCGACTTTGTAACACTTCTCGATATCTGGGATCACCATGAAAAACATCCACTTTTTAAATTTAATTCTGGAGAGGCCGATGGCAGCGTCATTACGTGGGGCGAAGCGATCTGCGCCATGCATGCTGCTGGGAGGATCGTGCTCGATGCCCTGATCAAAGATAATCTCTTTGATCCCAGCATCGAGCATGGAGAACGACCTGTCGTTGGTATCCTTGCTGTATCTGGTCAGTGGCTAGTTGTGAAATTTCGATGCCATTGAACTTGCTGACTACCGCAGAAACACAGATATGATCACCGCGGCCAGCGTTGCAGGTATCATTCGGGCAGGTTTCCCGGTTCTCCTCTTGTCCCCTCGGAACTCCCCGCCAGCCTTGGTACATATCTTGAAGTCGACCAAATGTCGAATGTTACTCTACTGCACCAACGTCTTCGTCAAGCAAACATTGGCAGAAACTTGTGCGTTGCTCCGGGAATCAGGAGGCGCACCGCTGTCCCTTTTCCAGCTTCCGGGATACTCTGAAACTTACGGACAAAGAGATCATCTTAAGCCACTTCCTCGCCGTTCGAGCATTCACTCGGACGACATAGCACTAATATCACATACGTCAGGTTAGTAGTGCAATTATACCTTCCCTATGAACAAACTCAGGTTAACATGCCTGACAAATGTGTTAGGATCATCATCTTTTCCCAAACCTCGAATGCTTTCACATAAAACGCTTTATGCAGTTCTCCAAATACTTATGTACGTATTTAATTTCTATTAAAATTAGTTATCTCACAGTCTACCTAGATAATCAAAATTTAGATATGTCATGTAAAGTCGTGGCGGTGCACGGCTTGCCTTATTTTCGTGAGTCCAGTCACAATCTTTCTATATGCTCGTGATTGATTTGCTTTGAATTTCTAACTCAGATATAATGGGTAGTATATCAACACTGGGATGGACAGTGCGTGTCATTTTAGCGTCTTTATCTCGAGCTACTAGGACGCTGAAAATTATTCCCTACGTGTAGACTGTAAGCGGAGCGGTGATGGGAGTCTTCCCTCCAATAATGCCACTGACAGTGCCCACACCGCAACGTGTACTCGATGCAGCCATCGCGTCCCAGGCTGATTCCTTGTTTAGAGTTCCGTCGTTTTGTGAGGTGAAGGAAGTTCTGTCAAAATCCTTACGTTAAGAAATGCTGAACATATCATATATAGAGCTGGTCATTAGACGAAGAAGCTACCAAGAAACTTGCCAGTCTCAACATTGTTGTAAGTACATCATATGGCTCCAGTCGGACTCTACAAATAATCCTTTGAAAGATATTTGGAGGCGCACCTTTGATAAGAGAGTGGGCGATCTGCTGGTCAGCAAAGGCTTTAACATTCGCACACAGTATGGATCGTGTGTAATCTTTTCTTAAGATCTCTCTATTCATCAACCGATCTAACATATCGAAAAGGACTGAACTTGGTGGAATCTCAGCGTACTATGCAGGCATGCAGCGTCGTTGTCTCTTCGACTAAACCTTCTCTAAGAGTGATTAGTGATTAGACGCACCCTCAAGTGACCGGGAGTATTTCAACGTAAGTTTTTAAGAAACTGCCCGCAAACATTTCGTGCAGCTTAATGAACACGAAGATATTGAAATATATCGACGCTCACCTTGTCCGTGAAGAGGGTCCCGAAGATGTTTACGAACTCGTAGCGACCGTGAGCATCTCCTCCGTAGTTTTCCGGCCCGTTTCGATCTCATTTATCCCAGGAAACACCTGATTACTGCCCCTGCGCCTTCAATACAAAGGTCGGCGACAAGCTAGCCTTCGCCTCTGGAGATTTGCTTGCTCGCCACCCTACTAACCCAGAACTTTGGCGTATCGCTGGACGAAAAGATGACCAAATTATGCACTCGAACGGCGAGAAAACCAATCCTGGTCCAATAGGTAAGGTGGTAATTTCTAGGATCAAGGCTGTATCTGACAACCACGTGTCATTCAGAATCCATCATAATCAAACATCCCGCGGTCAGAAGAGTATCGATGTTTGGAAGTGAGCAGTTTCATCCCGGAATCATCATCGAGCCAGTTGAAGCCCTCGGAGACGAGGAATCGTACAAAGCCTTCAATGCTGAAATATGGTAAACGAAATCGCTCCGGTGGCCGGTGTATTGTTAAAAGTCTCTAACACGATTCAGGCCCACCGTGGTTGAAGCCAACGCTCGTAGCCCGACACATTCCCGGATCTTCAGAGAGGTATGAAGGTAGATCTAAGTCTATGGTTACGAAAATACAGCTGATTTATACTGAAAAGAATCATAATTGCAGATCCAAAAAAGCCATTTAAGGTTACGGCAAAGCAAACTCCAAAGCGTTTGGAGATCCTGTCAGATTACGAGGACGAGATAAAAGAAACGTACCGTGCGTTCGAAGTATCGACCTCTTACATGAATAACGTGCCTCCCCCGAGTTCCTGGAATGAAGAGCATTGTGTTGTCTACATCCGAGTGCGGTCACTCGTAAACTTGGCCGTAATTTGGAGGTTGACGATGATTTTTACCAGAACGGTCTCAACAGGTATGGCTCAGTCATAAAGAGTGCGAAAACAATTTGACCCAAAAGCAGCTTAGAAGTTGCGTATCTTCGAAGCACAGTTGCTTGTGCTTTTCGGCGAACTGGTGTTGATGTTCCATTCGCATTAAGCTTTCAGTTTCAAGCACTCAAGACTCTGATCACACAAGTAAGATGCGGATGGTGGGATTTGTTGCATGCTCCCCGCAAAAAAAAAAAAAAAAAAAACTATTCTTCCCATTGAAGGGAGGATGTGGAGAAAAAAACACGTCAGCCTTGGGGGGATAACCAGCACCCAAGTTTAGACCGCGTTGGGTCTTGCTGAACGTGAAAAACTCCCGGAAGCGAGTGTCGGTCTCGCCCCACCAGCATCCAGAATTCCAATTCTACTCTGATTCTACGCAGCTTCCCCCGTCCCAGAGACGTTCGGGAATACGAGGTGGCAGTCGATCGGGTACGTTGCCCCGCGTAATGTAGGGGACAGACGGCCGTCTTCAGCCACACCGTCCGCACAAGGTAAGCAGCTTGAATGCAGCCGACAGCTACATGGCCCACAATGATGGCGTACAGGCATGACTGAAGAGCCCAAGAGGAGTGTGGCTAGGCCCGAGTAGCGCGCTCAAACCGAACAAAGGGCTCGGTGACACCACTACGTATTGAACGGGCCATAGCTAGAAAGGTATAGAAGGGAGAGTATCGACATGCTCCTGCTGGGTCGGTAGCGGAAAGTCGATGGTGATGGAGGGGAGACGTCAAGAGGAGATGGGGCTTCGGACTCCAGCTGTCCGCTCCTATATACCCAGTAAGTTTGTGGCGAACAAACAAACGCTTTGGGCGTGTTGTTTTGTTCTGGACGGGTGTGGTGCGCAATACGGTCGGAGGAGGATGGATCATCGCCGGTGTCCGTCAGCCGTCCAGCCTCAAAGCCAATTCAAGAGGGACACCCGACCCCACGAGAATCCGACAGTGAGACCATATACTTAAGCGTTTAACAGTTTGAGGAATTATTGTGTTTATCAGCTCTTATTCATGCCAGCATGAGAATTGCAAGTGTGCTCCTCTTACCGCATTCAAGTTTTCTTGTCCTTCCAATAACTTTTTCTATGTTTTCTTCATTTTGATACTATTGCGTTCTCATCGAATGGGAAATTCTGCCGGCGAAGCTTGGCCCGTGTTTGCTGAAGCTTCTCTGATATATTGGCTTTGCAAGCTATGCATTACATTGGAATAGCAGCTCAGGGCTTATTCTAAGTTAAGTGACCCGGGTCCTGCTGCCATTTTAAGCAGCTGAAACGTCGGAGAATCAAAAAGGGAGGCTGCTTACTTTCGATACTGAGCGAATGGAGATGCCGAGATTGCCGGAAAATCTAGACCAAGAGCGCATTACAAAGCCATTCTCACAAACCCGGTATGGTAGACATGACGCAATGCCGAAGCTGCGGATCATTCTTACTTACTATTTCTGATACAGTGCGGCTTGTCGGCCGGATTTTCCCGGCCCGTGGCGAAGGGAAACCGTATAAATTTGAAAGTTGGACCCACAAGTCACGGGCTACTTCATACAGTTATCTGATGAGCAGATTCTTTATAGCATTTCCGCCACTCACTAGCATAACAAAAAGCGCATAGCGAGCATATTGTCATCATTTTCCCCATGGCTTAAAATTCCATCAACTTCCGGCGTAGAAGTGTGATATATCTGTAGAGTCCGCACACTCAGGCTCTCGGGTTGCTCTCAAGCACCATACGCCCGTCCTTTCCTTTAAAGCCGTGGACTGAGCGAGTCAACACTAGTTTGTCTTTTCCACTAGCATTCATGTTGTGTTAGTTATCCTGGGTCTCGTCAACCCAGACACACATATCTGCGTTCTCTATTCCACAACATTCCGAGACAGATCAGCTCGCCGTCATAAAGATGAGCAAACAGCCGTACTCGTTCGATACTACTACAGCAGTTACGAATTCGACATCCACTTCCCCGCAACGATCAAATCAGTCAGCGTTTTAAATGAACGAAAAGAAGCAACACCCGGCAACTTACTTTAATGTTAAGAAACAACATGCATAGCGAGGGTGAAAAGTGAAAAGGTGGTCGATGGTCAGATGTACCATCTTCTGTTGCGGCCTTCTAGTGTTGCAGAACAGGACACAGCTTCGGCGACGGACGTCTGTCGACAGCTCGGAAAGGCCTTAGCTCCTGCACAATCGATCGGCGGGATTAACGCCGTCGCGCACTTAAAACCTCTGGGCCGTCCGCTTTGAGGCAGTTTCAACTAGGAGTCAAGTGGTTGGAATGCCAGAATGTGGTGGAATCGAGGGGCTCGGCCGTGACAGCGTGCAGTCCGCACCATCAACAGAATCGGGGTGCAAGCGAGTAACAATATATTTGCGGACAACAGATTGATCGGGATAGATGCGGCAACCTTCGGAGGTGTATTCTCACCAGATTTAGGTGCTGACGTCGGAAGCTGATGCCGTTAAAAGGCCTTGAAGTAGACGGTGACTCAGCGTTGAGTAACCACCACGTGCCAGAGTACGATATCGTTTCCCCGCAAGCAGATCAGGGTCGATCTCGAATAGCTTTTAGCGTTCTAAATTATCGATAGATAGCTACTCACAGTATTCAAAAGCCGGAGGAACAGAGGAGCAAGATTTTGTCACTCCCTACCAATAGCGAATAGCGCACGATAAATGAGATTTGCGAGTTGAGAGACAGCACGTGCACGCAATGCCTTGCAGGGCCCCTCATCACTACAAAGCCTTCTCTTCGCGAACTCTCGCGGCTACCGTGCGGTTAATAATCATACGCCTAGGGACGGGCAAGGTACCTGACTTCAAGTTGCCCGCGACCCTGCCAATGCAAGAACAGAGCCGATGGCCCGACGAAACACATAGATGAAGGGAGTTTGATGCGACTGGGGTGTATGTATAGGTACAATGGTGTACACAGCTCCTGCCAGGGAATAAATTAGATGCGTAGGGACGGAGACGTGGAGGCAATGCCGGGGAGATTTTAATAGCTCTATGACAATCAGGGAACTTCTAACCGAAATCGAAGATGGGGTAGTTATGGCCAGTTGTCTAGGCCCCGTCTTCGAAGGGGTAGAGGAAGCCAAGGTCTTCTGGCAGCCTTCCGCACGCCGCCTCCGTTCGCCGACAGCCCAGTCCTTCGTATGTTTCTCAGTCTGAAGAAGTTGATCGTCAGCCAATGGCAATATTGGGGTAAGAAGCTGATTCGCGAAGTCAATCTTACCTTCGGAGCCCCATCCATGAAATAAGCAATGAGATGCTCGCGGCTAGGGCGGAAATCCCCGCAAAGGCCCATGGGCTGTCTTCGAGGTGGCTTTGCAACTGGGGGATCGTCGAATCGAATTGGGTAAGCCATTGATCGGCGCGGGAGATCGTCCTCGGACACTCACATTCATACCAAATAGTCCAGCCACAAGGGCCCCGGTGCCTATTCCGAGTGTACCGATCGAGACCTGCGTCGGTAAACGTCGTTAAAGCGTCATAATGACCTCACTGCTAGAGGTATCACCTTCAAGTCCAATGCCAGCAAAGCGTTGCGGTTGGAGTCTAGGATTAGTTCCACAATTTCTTGCGTAGACTGGACATTCGCCTACAAATTTCGGACGGATCAGAAGACACGGCCGAATGCAAAGGGCGAAAGCTTACCGAGATTGTCTCCGTCTCATTTACGATCTCCTCGACTTGTTTCGAAAACGATTCTAGTAGAACTTCCAACTCCTCGTGATCTCTTAGGTTTCGGGGATGTCCGTTTTTCTTGTCCGTGAGATACATAGCCGCCAGGTCCTCGTCTAAGGGTCAATTCATTGAAAATTCAACGGCTAAACGACCGTAGTCCTGGGAATAAGAGCATATGACTTACCCTGCTCAAGAACTTCTTCTAAAGCTTCTTGAACCTAACAATAGGTCAGAGAGTACAACGGTCGACAGACAGCTAACGCACCAACTTCGCTCGGTTTTGGAAAGCGCTCAGACGCCTAGAATAATGCAGCAGCCTCTTGAACTTGTCACGATCGATATCATCCTCGAGTTCCGCTAGCAATCCTCCGATCAAGTTCCGCAAGAACACCATCTCTGCCTCTAACGCGCTAAGTACCGAGAGAAGTATCGATTCAAAAGCGCTTTAGGTTGCACACCATCAGATCTTTGTCGAACCGACTAAAGAACTCGTAAAACGGACCGGAATTCATACGGTAGGGTGTGTCCTTTCACTTTCAGGTTGTGCTATACATAAATATTAGTGAACAACGAGCCTCTTAATATGAATAGACTTGCTTCCAGATGGTATAAGAAAACGGAGTGGAGTTTTGAATCGACTGAGCCATAGCTGTCAAACAGCAAGACTGTGTCGGCCTTAATCAAAGCGCGGATGTGCAAGATATTGACCTATAATTAATTATAAATAAGTATTTCCCCGGACCGGGAGAATAACGGCAAAACATTACCAGGATAGCTTCCTTTCGCGAAAGGATAGTAGGTACCAGGTTAGGAATCCTTGAATCAATCTTTCGAAGGTCCCGAGGCTGAAGGTGTGGAACAAGCTTGAGCAGACAAGCATATGTGGCGTTGAGGTGAAGCCTGACCACTCACATTAAGATGATGTTCCGAACATAAGTCTGATCTCTTGAATTGGCCGGAGATGGTCTTGACATCGCCTAGGTGAGAATGTTATAGTTGAATGTGAGAGATGCGCCGTTGAGATCGGAAAGACGGGCACCTTCAGCATTCAGAATTGTACCTATTAGAAACAGTAAGATGAAATCAGCATGTGCGTGATATTAACGTAGACGTACAACGAAGCATGAGGTCCGTTGCTTGCCGCCCCTTCATGACTTTCTCTAATATAGCAGACCGCGCCGCCTCATCCTGTCCGTCGGAGATTGGCGAGAAGGGCTCTGGTGTGCGACTACGAGTGACAAGTCTGCTGACCCATGACATTTGTCGCGAAGAAATGCGGCCGACGGTTTTTTTGGAGTTGCATGGCCCAACATCGTCGACTCTCAAGGTGTGGGAATCCCTTAAGCCTGAAATTGCGCGCGTGTATGTTCCATGCCTCGCTGCAAAAGAAAGAGTACGTTGTTGTTGCAAGAGGTGGTTGCAAAAGTTTTGCATTACATGGCTTGTTGACCAGAAGACACGACCTCCTTGCATTCGCCCAGAAAATCTAAGCTGGATATCAATCCACGTTTCTTCAGATTCGAAGCTAAGCTACCCTTGGTCCGTTTCTTGTCAGACAAATAAGAGATAATGTGTTGAAGCAGAGCACGCTTGCTTTTGGAGTCGGGGACACGAACCAACTTGAGTACTTCAAGTTAGCGAACTAAGGTGAGCTCGTAACTTATTACGTAACAATCTAGTATATTTATATTTATATACCTATTTTTTTGTAATTTGCATAAAAGTAGCATTATTTAAAAAAATGAATTCTGGAGATACGTCTCCGTAATTCATAGAAACTGCTCGTTAGCCCAAGTAGAGGCTTCTCATAAATTTCTCCAACATCAGATGTGTTTGATTACAAGGGCTGCAGTCCGCTGTATTCTGTCGCTGAGACCTCCAAATTCTCGGAAGCTTTCGAGTCAATTCAAGTATATGCCCGGCAAGGGGCCTCCCGGTGGCCATGCTGCAGGATGCCCCCACGACTACGACCCCAACAAAATCCCTTCCATGACTGTTGACGAGTACAGTGACGTGGGCACTTGCATCTCGGGCGAAGGCCCGAATCTACTAGGCTGATTCACGACGGAATATGCCTAAACTAAAGCCTTTCCCCTAGGTTTGCTCGTAACAGCAGTCTGAGAAGCCAATAACGCTTTCTCCAGCACCGTGACCCAGTACCCTCGTTTGCAGCGCTGTGATTGGGAGCCATACAAAGGTCCTTTCGCAACCCTTGCGAGCCAAACCGTGCACTCACCTTCAAGGACGCTTCGAACTACTCTATACATCATTGAATCAGCCACTGGCACGGCGAGTTGGATTGTTCTCCATTCAGTCATTGCTCAAGTGACTTCCTGTTTACAGTTGTAGTCCGCCAGTCTCAGGTTCATAAGTCTTTCTTCGCCGAGTATTTCAAGGCCGCGATGGAATACTCGAACTCTCCAACATCTGAGGGATCATGGCTCAGACTATACGAGTTCTCGAGGCTGCAACGGCGCTCTCGCAAGCGCTCACCGCAAGTAACATCCCGCACGCTTTCCATGGGAGCGTCTTGATCGCCATGGTGTCTAACAGTGCAATGTGCAATGTACGTACGTGTCACCACTTTGCTAAACATCGCCTCATCGTTTATACAGGAGGTCCAATGTATTGTTGAAGGAGGCGCTGTCCATCCCTTCGGACGTGTCCGTCAGGCTCTTGAAGGTCATCCTTCTCTCGCAGCGACGAACTCACCGTGGACTAATCGGTAAATAATTCCATAATTCAAGCACGCTTGCATGCGCACATACGATCTCACACGCAACACTCTTCAGGCTGCACATCACGTATAGCGAACCCATCCCCCCTGTAACTGTCAGTCATTCTTCATGCGATCTACCTTTGCGTTGCTGACATACTTCTTTTCTTTTGCCTCACAAGATTGAGATATTACCGGCTGGTGAGGAGGGACCCCGACATCTGGACAATACGACGGTCGCCGTTATTCAGGGCTTGCCATTCTTAACGGTGTCAGAATTTCTGCGGGCTAAGATCAAGGCGTGGACATTGTACGTACTAATCGTTCCTAAATGTCTTATTTGACCCTGACTCCTCGTAAATGAAGGCGGGGTAGCGAATATGATGCACAGGATATTACTTGGGTTCTTGCAACTTACTGGAAGAGCGTCGACATTAACCGTATCCCCGAGGAAGACATGGAGCGCTTTGTGTCTGCTAACCCAACGGCAGCGCCTGCGTGGATGGCCATAAAACAGCGTTTTAGTGCGTGATCCGCGCGCAAAAGTATGTAATGAATGGACACGGACATTCGATGACTTGATGGACTCCAGGAGCTTGGATCTTCTAATTGTACTAAAATAATATGCACTTGCATCTCCGAAAAGCCGAATCTGCATTTTCTTGTCATCTCTCCAGTTGTGAAAGCAGTTCTTAACTCTCTATCAGTTTCCGTCTATTGTAATGGTTGTACTTCCGCTGAGTTGGGCGAGTTTCGAAGGGCTATACTAGACGTTGAGGACCTCTTCGAAAGGTTGGTCAAAGTTTCATACCTGGCCGTGCGCATTCACTTCGAACGATATGCCTACAATTACCATTTCTCATGAGTCTATTATGACGACTTGACACACCTGTGTGGAGACCTTAAGAAGGGTCCTTCGAAGTTGACCCGCATGCTTGCAAAGGCTCTTAGGTTCGAGGTCCTTCAAGGACCAGTAGAAGCGGATAGATCTTGATTAAGTGGGATTGTAACTTCCTGTAGATGTAGAGATGATCTCCTGATACTAAAAGATTAACCGGCGAGACTTACCAGGTAGTACGTAAGGATCATCCTTTTGTATCCTCGTAAAACGAGGCAGGGGAACCAGCCTTTTGAAGACATAAGCTATTCAAAGTCCCAGACACATTAATTAATCTCCTTAATCGCCCTGAGAGAATGCAAGGAGAGTGTCAAATCTCACCATTTCATCCTCGGTGATGTCCGATAAATGAATGCAGGGCAATTAGACAAGACATTACAAATTGGAATCATAGGTTTGCTTCTTGAACGAACCTGACACGGATTTTGAACCGGATAGATTTTTGTTATTATAGCTAATCACCATGTCTCTAATTGCCAGTTTCATGTGAAGGGAGCATTATCTTTCGTTACAGCGCATGTCTTCCTTGGTCGCCAGATAACAGATAACAGCGGGACTCTTCGGGACGAGCCGAGATATGCAAGCCGCCGTGCATCAACCATGTGTAAAGTCAACAAGTTTGACAAAAGTTCCAGCCACGAGTTTGAAGAAAACTGTATGAAGAATTACAAAATCAGCTCGCTCGGCTCTGTAACCTGTAGATACAGACTTAGGAATAATAAGATACGGCTTTCTGTCCCGACTTTCTTTTCATCCGGTAGAATGAGGGATAAAAGGGTAGGTGCCCAGAGAATGTAAGTAAGGGATAGACTTAAGGATTCCGATGACACACTTCTTAGATCTCATGTGAACAGAGAAGTCTACATGTTCTTTTCGAATCCTCAACAGCTCCGCGGACCCGGTGACACACTTCAGATAAAGGGCAGATATTGCCTGCTCAGATGAAGCAGCGGATCAACATCTTATAACCGAAAGAGAAGCAGACAACGATAAAGCAAATTGGGCTCACAAAGTGCTATGAAGGACGTCCGGACCACTCTTCCACTTGTATCCCTGTCGTGTTTGAAGCGTGTTTTCACGGTATTTCAACGAGCAAGCGCCTACAGGTCCGGTGGTAGATAGGCTGTTCGGGGATAGCGAAACACAATGCCTCATTGAAGTTGCGCAGTTTCTTGAACCTTGACTCAGCGTCATGTTCGAGACTCCGTTACGTTGGCCAAAAGGGAAGGAAAGAATCAATTCACTGACCCATAGGTGACCAGCATGGTGTCTGGAGTTATCTATAGCTAGAAGTACGGGGAGTAAAGCCAAGAGTGAGAGAAGAGAGACGGGAGGTGGTGGCAGTAGATAAGAGGAGGTAAAGATAAAACTTAGAAACGTTGGACTTTACCTTTTAGCTTCATGCACGTGGTCTTGTGGCACTGCTGAGGGGCAGCGTGAGAACTTGTCTAAGCAGGGTCAGGCTGTCGGCTCGGACACGTACGTTGTTTGCTGGTCGCTCAACGTCGACGACATTTACCTTCAACGCCCCCCTTCCCTCATCCAACGCAACTTAAGAAACCCGTGGCATTGAAGAAATATACATCTTACCGATAATGTCAGCAATACTTGACGAAATTCGAAAGGTTCCGATCGTGACGCGTTTTCTATGTGGATCTGCACTGGCCGTATCCGTGCCAGCAATCCTCGAAGTTCTACCCTTCGTCAAGGTAGTATTCATTAGAAGGCTCGTCACTCAGAGATTTGAGGTATGTTAAGCAGATCAAGCTGTGACAAGCGTGTCTCTGACTAACTGTCTCAAGCTATGGCGACCTTTCACGTCATTTTCTTTCGCAGGTATTGCAGACATGTATGAAAAGTAATGTCGTGGGCATCTAACATAAAATGTACCCCTCAAGGAACGGGCTTAGCCTTTATCTTTAATTTTGCTATGCTCTAGTACGTATCAATTCGCGTCTAACTTCCAGATATTACTAATAGACTTCCTAATTTTGTAGCCGAAATTCGGATTCCTTAGAGTCAAGTCATTATGCTGGACGCTCGGCGGACTATGCATGGCAACTCTTTGTAAATTCCTGCGCAATACTCGTAAGTATCTTTTCTTTAGTCTGATTGGTTAGCTTCACTGATGTACACCCTGATCGTACCGTAGGCGCTCAACATTCCTCTAAACTCCATGATACATTTTCGACCCTTCCTCCTCTCCATCATCACTCTCGCTTCTTACCTCTCACCCGATGCTCTCGTCAGCATATTCGGTCTTATTTCGATGCGCAACCAATACTTTCCCTTTGCACTTCTCGGAATCGACTTCCTTATGGAAGGGCCGAAACAGGCCGCTTGTTCGCTCACTGGCATCATAACTGGATACGCTTGGTGGTATCTCGTCCACAATGTCGAGGCAGGCCGCCCTGGCGCAGAATTTGCTCGTGCCCCGGGATGGGTGAAGGCGATCGTAGGAGAACAGCGAGAGGCAGTCGTCCCTGGTGTCGGAAGAGTGGTGAACCCTGTAGGCCGCGCTACAGGTGCTGCAAGGCAGGGCGGTGGTTATAACTGGGGTACTGGTCATCGCCTCGGGAGCGACTAACCTCAAGTCTAATAAACAAGTTTGTGTTTGTTTTCCGATCCGATCGTCTTGCACATGCCAAGTTGAAATACATTGATTATTAGTGTAATGTCCTACCTAAGGGTGATCTCTACATATTTTACATGGGAAGGAAAAGGTGATATGATAAGTTGAGCGTGTAACGATTATTGTGCCTTCGAGGATTCGCCGGCTTGCCTTGGGAGTGCTCGTGGGTCCACAGTATATGACGATTCTGTCTCCTCCGCCTCCGAGTATGATTCGGACTCGGATGAAGCCTCGTCTTTAACCTGACGCGGCAAATTAGGCAGTGACGCCCATCCTTTGCTGATGCCAGTGTGAATCGACGTTTCCGGTTTGGGAGCGTAAAACGAGTCTTCCGTCATCGTTGGCTTAGCAGGCGGTCGAACTTTGGTTACCGGACCATGGTCGGCCTCCTTAACCTTGCGTTGCAGGATCTTCTGGTAGTTGACGTCGTAAATCTCGTTCAATACTTTTATGATTGTCAGTTGGAGAGAATGCTAATACTTACATTTTGCCTACCTGAAATTAATATTGTCATGGTGCCAATACCGTGAAGTGCCCAGACAATGAACACCGAGCGACCCGCAGGCGTCTGAGGAGTCTTGTCTCCGTATCCTATGGTACTGAAAGTCTCAAAGCCTGTTTGATATTTATGTCAAGCAAAGAATACAGAGCAGATGTCGTGACTCACAAAACCACATTGCTATACCATACGACCATCCCTCTGTGGCCATGAAAATTGCCGCACCAACCTTACCAGAAAAGATGAACTGAGCACATATCGGAAGCCAAAGAACAGCGATGGACACTCACAAGCCAGAACCCTAAGAAGGTCGACCACACGACGGTCAACTATCAAAGAGCTAGTTAGTTTGGAGAAAATCTATATCATGACTGAAAGAAAACCACTTTGACAAAATTATCTTGTTGCAACTCTTTAGCGAATATTTCGTCAATCGACTATGATTATTCTTGTCAGAAGAATCGTATATCAGAGTAACGAAAGATCTCGTCCTGACCGTGTCGAAGGAGAAGTGAGATGAATGCCCATCTGATTTCATCATTTTTCCCGTCCTATCCAAAAATTCATGTGCCTCTCGTATCGCATTAGCCGTCTGTTGCGCCGTTAAAGCACCCTCATTCAACTGGCGGTGCACCCTGAAAGAGAAATGATGATGATGATGATGTTCTTCATCGTCCTCGTCATATGAATCAACGTATATAGGCA
Source organism: Trichaptum abietinum (assembly GCA_910574555.1). NCBI lineage: Eukaryota > Fungi > Basidiomycota > Agaricomycetes > Hymenochaetales > Trichaptaceae > Trichaptum > Trichaptum abietinum. Next base: position 5,236,335 of record CAJTBE010000005.1, on the reverse strand, counting down.
ACCCTGCCTTCTCGAGCTGATTTTTTAGCGCCAAATTTTTCGCTTTCATCCACTTTTTATTGTCTTTATGCTCTCTTCTCCTTTGAAGCATCGAGGTCAGTCGTTTCTTGTATTGATACTGAAAACTCTCGACGACTGTTCTGTTGCAGGTGGTGACTGCGAGCGCGAGTATAAGTGTTCCAATGGTGCCGTGAAAAGCTGCAAATATACGTGCGCCGGTGGACTTTGGAAAGATGTCGCCGAACCCCACGGTCTCGATAGTGACAACGGTAAAATATAGGCCGTCAATGAAATCCAAATCCATGAGAAGAGAATTGATGAGACCGCCAAACGCAATCCAGCAGAGCAATATCATCACTACTATGACGAGAGAGCGTTGTTTGGGTGTCAACCCACTGGAAGACCATGCGAAGTCGGGAGTACGAACATAATCGACGATGAGCGACACGTTTGTTGCCGTTGAAGCGATAGTCGAGCAAACGGTAAACCAGTATGATTGACCGAAGGTAAAGCCGTCGTTGAAACGATGCATGACTGCGAATATTGTTACAGCAGAAATATTGATGACATCTGAATGGGGTTGGTGGTCAATCGGCAGTCACTTTTTGGAGGGAAAAGAACAAGCAGACCATGGATAGTTAGTGTCGCTATAGCGATTAGCGTAGACGTTCGAACCTTTCTCTCCAAGAATCGGAAGACGATCGCAATATTGGCAATAAGCGCACAAGCCATGGAGATGCTCATTCCGGCGTCAAGGAGTGCGCTGTTCTTCCTGGACTCGATGGTCTGGTTATTTTCCGTTACGATGTACCAATGTTCAGTGAGACCCGGAATCTCGAGAAGGATAGAAAACGGGATCACGATTCCAGAGAAAATGGGGAGCCAACGGTAAGCTGCTTGGTGCTCTGTAGCGTCATCTGCATTCGTTTCTCTCTGAAGGATGAAATCCTTTGCGTTGCGCAGGTATTTGCGAGCCCTAGACCAGATGCTGATTCGAGCGCCTCGATCATCATCATCAGTTGCCTTCGACATACTACCCGCCCCCGGAGCGAAATACACGGTGTCTCTATTCGCCCTCGTCTCATTCTTTGGCTTCTCGGATATGTTTGTCAATTCATCGTCTTTCGCAGCGCTTCGCTCCAAAGCCTCCAAGTCCTGCTGTCTCCTTTGGCTCCGCGCATAGAAGATGTTGGCAAAAATTAGGACGTTTTTCATGACGAAATCGAATGAGGGAGAAGGGGGTGCGACTGGAGACGGTCCTCGCAGCTCGCATTGGAGTCTAAGCACATGTTGTGAACATGTCCTCTTCTCAGAGAATGAACCACTCCACTCACTAGCTGCATCACCGCACTAACACATCCGAATATGACAACTGAGAGGCACATCATGATAGGGGTGATGCCCACCTCATAAGGGTAACCTATACAGCGCATCCAGCCACACTCAAAACTCGTGTCTCGGATTAAGGCATAAGTTCCATAAACGTTTTTAGGACTGGATCTATCGGATAGAAAGAATGAGTAGCCTCATACAGATCTTGAAGTGATATTTTATAACTGTTCATTCCAGCGTAACGTGAATATGAAAGGAGTTCAGGAGGGCGTTCCCCGCAATGAAGATGCTACTAGTAGGTAAAGTCCTATTTTAGCAATGCATTACCTTTTCCAATCACGATGCTAAACCGCCGGAGAACTTTTGTCGTAGACCATCACCGGGCTCTTTGTCGTCATGTCAAAGCTTCAGAAACACCAAATAGAACTCATCGAGGGCGCAATGTCAGTTGGCGCTCTCAAGTTTGGTTCATTTGTTCTCAAGTCTGGCCGGTCTGTCTATCTATCTCTTCTGCGATTTGTACAGCACTCAATGTCTCACTACCTGACTCCCCTCCGTCCTTGAAACCACCGTCTAACTACGTTCAGCAACTCTCCATACTTCATCAATGCCGGGCCTCTTTGCACCGGTCCGCTCATCTCTGCTGTCGCGTCGGGTTATGCATCTCTCATTGCCCAAGAAACGGCGACTTCCGGACTTGCTTTCGATGTGCTCTTCGGACCGGCGTATAAAGGAATCCCATTCGCAGCTGCAACCGCGTTGGTCCTTCATGAGAAGCATGGGATCGATGTGGAATATGCTTTTGATCGGAAGGAAGTGAAGGACCACGGTGAAGGGGGGAAAATGGTGGGCGCTGACGTCAAGGGCAAGCGTGTCCTAATCCTCGACGATGTAATGACTGCAGGTACGGCGGTCCGTCAGTCCATCGACCTCATACGAAAAGAGGGTGGGACTGTCGTTGGTGTGGTTATGCTTCTGGATCGCGAGGAAGTTACGGTCGATGGACGAAGTACAGTCAAGGACATTGAGGAGATCATGGGAGGTGGTGCGAAGGTCAGGCCTATCCTCTTGATGAGAGATTTGATGACCTGGTTAGAGGAAAATGGTCAAACTGAAATCGTCGAGAAGATGAAGACGTATTATGACCAGTACGGTACCAAGGGCTAGGAATACAAGAGAAGTTATTGTACATATATGTCATACAAATTAACAAGTAGATTTTAACTCTGATCGAGGTAGGCATATTGTCAGACACTTTTATGACGAAGTCAAAAGATAGAATACTTACAAAGCTTCAGGATAAGCACAAGCAATGCAATTTCCACTGACAATACCACCGCCGTCACCAACACCACGATCCACCCAGCTGTTACGAACGGTCGACCAAATATTCGCTTTCCCGTCTGACCTTTCGTCTTAATTGCTGACGTAGTTTCCTCCCGGTAAGAATCAGAGAAGTCATGTTGACTATGTCGAGAGCGGAGAATGGAAACAATGAAGAGAAGGCCAGCGAGGACGGCATATGATAGGCCAACTAAAGAAGAACGTTGATATATAAGCGCCTTAAACGACAGAAAGTGTACACAACGACATACTTTTGTAGAACCGTCGATCGAATAACTTCAATACCGTTAGAGAATAACCAAGGTTTCCTAATGCCGTTCGTGCGTACGCGCCCTCGAAAGTCCGTTGTCGAGCACGGATCTCAACGAGCTCAGTCAAATCAATCGGTGTGAACGACTGTGCCCGATGGCCCCTTCACCAGAACTACTCCTTTAGCCACTTTAATTATCGGAAAGTATAATATAAAGGTCTACTTACCTGTACCGATGCTGCTTTCCTGACAGAGTAGACTTCGACCGCTGAGACGAGACCTCAGTTTGAAAGGCGCTATTGGGCTCAGTCGCTAGTAAAACGAGTATGAGCAACGGAATTACTGTCCATAATACTCTTATAGATCCATTGAATGTACCACTCACTAGATTCATCCATTGTAGTATATGATGAAGGACGTTTGCGATGCGGGGCAAGGCGGCTGCAACTTCAACTTGAAGTCCAAGTCCCAAGATTTCGGCAATACCCGGATCCTCAAGCTCGTTTGGACCGTCCTGCCACATCCTCTTCCTGTCTTCCATCATCATCACTTCCGTGCACTCGGCTCTCGATGTCTAAATGACGTCTGGTCTCTAATAATACTAGTAGCTGAGAGTTTGTATACTCAAGCGATCTAGAGCAATACGAACTGCTAGATGATCATCTCAATGACAAGTAGACCAGTGAGTCAGAACAACAAATATGCAACGACATCAACTGATAGAATGGTAAGGCCCTGCCAGTGTACTAGGTAACTGAGCTCTTCTCTTCTAACTCCAGACGCTGCAAGCCTCAAGATAAAATAGTGTCATCGCTTGGCCTAGAAGAACTGTGGCGTTCGTCCAACTCCTATGGTTTTCTAGTGGGAAACCGCCCCAGAAGGCAACCAGAGCAGATGATATCCACATGTGATTGCGAGCTGTCTCACTAATACTCTACGAAAAAAGCATCTACCGATAATGCCATTACTACCAAGAATATCATATATCAATTTAAGAAAGGGAAGCTGATTTACAGTCTTTGGATTTAATTATCAACTAACCAATGTGCTTTCGAATATGATTATCAACGAGTACTCAAACATCATCACTATCGCGTTTCTATATGAGGGGAGCGGGGTAGCGCGAAGACCTAAGTCTGACTAATTATTTCGTCATCACGAGCAGCACTCTTTGCTGTCGTACGAGATTTTCGTGGAATGTGCGGTGGGCATCTATCCCTTCCAATCCTCGAACATCGCTCGCAAAGGGGATGATCAGAATCTCTTCGTATAGGTGTACACTGTACAAAGATGGGCATAAGCTACTTTTTTTTCCCCCGCTGGGCTCGTATGTGCAATGGGCTTACCTTGACCTTACTCGATTGGCAATAGCCACAAGGACGCTTATTGATCGACCTGCGGCGATGCTTTCCGTTCCATGCGCTTTGCGAGTCAACATCCTGGCTCGGTGGTAATTTAGCATTAGCTGTGATGGCCGAAAGTCCCTGACTAATATCACTGGTGGGTAAGGCGGTCTGATCGATAGCTTGCCACAACGTCTCGGCGTCTCCCTTGGCAAACAAGGGGACTGGGATAGCCTGTGTGTAAGGGGCATCTGCGAAAGGATCCTGTCGCGAAGGTATTGCAGGAGACGGGTATGCCAGTTGGTAATAGCTGTTGCAGATCAAATCAGGTATGAGATAGCCGCTCATAGCTCTACGCCGTGGATTGACCTGTGAACTGATCCACGCACAGTCTGAAGGAGGGGCTATAGGGCGATGGGATGGCCGAGAATCTACGACATATCTCGCTTTTTATCGAGTTTGCGAGTGCTCTAGTTCGGCGAATCGAGTGCATCCTACCACCTTACACGTTTTCCCTCCCAAACACGTTAGCAGCTCTCGAACTATCTGTGCAGTGACCATGGTACTGACCGGCCTGGGCTAGGCCCTATGAACCGCTAGCGCTAACTAATTTTATGCTTGCGGGAGCTAGCGTGTATTATCGAAGCGGATATAAAATTTACATCGTTTTAAGACACTGCAAGTAAGATGATTCGTGGAGCTTTGCAGGGATACCTAACGTGTCACCCGTCTGTTGAATCTGCGATATCTGCACTTAATTCTGTATTGGAAAGGTGTGTTGGTATCGGCAGAGACTTTGTACCGTCCAGCTAAGACGCCGAACTTGTACTTTAGATGATCCAGGACCTTGTTTACTATCCTTTTGATTAGCAGATCTTTCTAGAACGACAACCCGAAAAGGACATGTTGGTCGTATTGGAAAGACGGTCTCGCTTGGCTCGAGCAAGTGGAGTTTTCAAATTGGACTTGAAAACAGGTGGGGATTGCTGCTTCGCTTCACCTCGGCATATGTTTACCAACAGAAACTATTAGTCATAGAACATGGTGAGAAAGCTTGCATATGCTGCTTGTATGACAAGTCAACATTCTGGGGTGTGATAACAACTCTTTCAACAATATATAATTGAATGAGCTGATAAAAGGCCCGGGAGGTTTAGCTTGCGACTTCTTTTTAAGCTTTTAGACTGAGTTGCCGAAGTGCCGACTCAGACGGCTCGCTCAGAGCCGCCGACACCACTCCATTCCGACAAGGGTATGATAATCAAGTCGTGTTCCCCGGCCATATATCATTGGTTTAATAGCAACACTTTAGTACTAGGAGTGACGGTCTCGACCTCAGGCTCGCTTATTTACCGCTGATCAATGAAGTGTCGTCCTTTTATAGGTGATGGCTTCGTATACAGTATGTGTACATGCAAGTTATTTCCGGGTGATACAGTCGATGCTCACAAAAACTGCTCCTGCAATCTTCCAACACCATCCTCCGTGATCTATGTAGATCTATCCACGACACTCATCTGTTCATTATATCCTATGATAAGGACTTTACACTCCTTCCATTCAAGCATCTGCATGAGTATTCTGCTTTAAGTCCTCGGTGGTCAGATTTTATCCTCTAACTCTTACATGTTCTAAGCCCTAAGCTCAAATAAGCGCTTCCCGGGCCCAGACCATGTTTAAGCGTGCACCGGCGGCTCTCTCAGGCCCCTCTGAGAGCACGAGTCTAGACACTACTTCGAATATGGACCTGATCATACATGTATGCAATGATATAATGCACTACTACCACCGTCTATTGCAACTAGCCCCTTCACGGTGATTGGTGGATAGAATGACACGGGGCAGCGCAGGGTACTATATGTATGTACACCCAATCTGGATATGGTCGTATAGTTTCCTAGTACACAGACATTGGTCGCCGAAAGCCAAGATACTGGGGCTGCTGAAATCCACATACAGTTCAGTATTTCGCTCCGTGGACTTAGAAGTAGTCGAAGCCTCCGAGCCTTCAGGAATAACGGGACCCTGCTTTGATTTATGGGATCTAGACTTTGGACTCGCGATCCGACGCACCCGCCTATACTGGAGAATAGATTAAAGAGCGTAGCAGTGTCTGGTCCATTACAAGTGTAGGGTAAGTCGGCGACAAAGTCTGTTATTCATCTATTCTGGTACACCAGTAGTATATAGAAGTTGGTCAGAGCGAGGGCGTAGCGGAGGGAGTAGCGAATTCGGAGAGGCACGAAGGATCATCAGTGGGGAAACAATCCCAGGTTGTGGCCGGTGTGGTTGTCGGAGCAGGCACCGTGACTGTAATCACAGTTGTCGCCGTATCCGAAATAAGAGAGCAGCAGGTGGAATGATCCGTCGGGTATACCGTAAAACAAGTGGAATATGTCAGTACAGTCGTCTCTGGAGCCGGGACGAACGATGTCGTGATCGGAACGCAGACAGTTTCGCTGAGAGCTGTTTTAGTGCAACTGGAGGTCGTGCTGATGATTGGAAGGTTTATTTCGATTGTAGTGGCGGAGGTAAGAGTGCAGGATAATGTTCCTGATCCCGTAACTGAGGGGCTAGGAGTTGTGGTCGTCGTGGTCGTGGTCGGCTCATTAGGCGGAATGCAGCTGGCGGCTGTTGTGGGAAAGCACTCGGTGATGGTGCTGACCGACGTGGTGGTTGGAGTTGTAAGAGGGTTCGACGTCGTCTCTTTGGGCGGAATGCAACTGGAAGCTGTCGTCGGGAAACACTCGGTGGTGATGGGTTCCGTGGAAGTAGTAGACTTTTCCGACGAAATACACGTTGCATCGGTGGTTGGGAAGCAGTCCGAGATCGTTGTTGCTGAGGTGGTTAATGGAGTGGACGTCGTCAATGATGCTGTGGGAAGGCACTGAGAGAACCAGTCATTCAAGTAAGCACATGACCATCCATTGGCGCATATTGTTGAGCCTGTCCAACCTATTCCACCGCCTTCATGCACGTTTCAGCTCAGCAAGGGTGTAGAGATGCTAGGCTTACATTGACCCCAATTGGGGCTGGGCGTTGACTGAGCGAGCGTGACGGATAGTAAAGCAGCGACGCACAAGAGACATTTTGACATTTTATCAAGTCAGTCTAAGTGCACTTCAGCTGCCAGTGAAGGCTACCTTTATATCTCCAAAGTCTCAACCACGATCTAGATGAGTTCACGGAAGGGAGCGGCCGTCATGAGATGGAAAGAAAGCATTGTATGCCAATAGTACGATAAAGAGCATGTTTATCCGAAGCAATTATAGTGCTATACCTCTCGGTCTTGTTGACAGGCAAATGCGATGATTTTCCGAGGTCGACCCATGAAGCGTAGCCGCCCGTAAACAGGCATACAAGCGACGTGAGGATCAAGACAGCCAGTAATGCCTCTCCAGACTATGTTGAGTAGTAAGTTCAATAGTCTGAGACAGGCTCACAACAGCTAAGAGGTCGGTCTACTGCTGGCGAAGGATGGACCATGATGTATTCTGGACCCTTGGAGAGCAAAAGATCATGAGCTGGCAGATTGAAAGCAAGGTAACGGATGCACGTACTCTACTCATAATTCTTAGCTTGTTAACAGCTTTGAGAAAGGCTTGATAAGAGAATTTTTGATATCTCTCGAAGGCTAGATCGACCATCATGATTGTAGGATCCTTGATGATCAGTTGAAAACTTAACTATAGATCCAGACTCAAAGTCGGTACGTGCTCAAATTGTCATCCTAAGGCTTGAGTGCAAGAGGTTGGACGATATCGGATAGTCTTCAGCCGCTTCAACATATAAAGTACAGAATATGGGGGGAAACACACGAAGGGACGAGATTATGATAGTCAGAGTGAGAGATGTCCCACAAGCAGTGCCGCGCCAAGTTGAGTTCAAGGCTTCAAGTTGCACTCAGGCTTTCAAGTTCAAGTTGCCAGTGCCAGTGAACGCGTCATGTCACAAAGCAGCGCGCCAGGGTTCACGCGTCTTCAACAACAACTTCCACGACGCGTGCCTCCCTCCGTCTACTAAGTCTCCCCGGATTTTAGAAGACACTATGCTATCTCATTTCAAAATATCCCTGTCTTGAATTGCACACCTTGAAGACACTTTCAGTCATCGCTGAGGCAGCGCACATTCATCCCTAACAACATTTTGGGCCTTGGCAGTGACGCGAGCTCACTTGTCTCTGTCATATCGGGCTGTCCAACAGGGCTCAGATGCAAGGAGTAACCGACCTCGGCGGAGGAAACCAGGCGGCGTATGTGCGAAAGCAAGAGCTCAATGGACGACTTGGATCATTGGAGATAGAGATCAACGACATAGATGCCGATATACAGAGACTACAAGAATTGAAGAAACGTCTTCTCGCAGAGAAAAAGGATATATCTGCACAACTTAAGGTTAATGGCGGGAGACTGCAAGGTCTTCTAGGATCTACTGTTATTGGTCAGGAACGGGTAGAGGATGGAAAGACCGATTATACGACGGAGCGCTTTGAGTGGACAGGGGAGCTTAAAGCGAGGATGAAGGCCATGTTCAATATCGACGCTTTCAGACTTTGTCAGGAGGGGTGAGCTCTTACTGCACTTTGTCCTCTTCTAAGTCTAACGAACTGACTGTAGCGTATGCAACGCGAACATGGATGGCCGGGATATCGTCTGCGTCATGCCTACGGGTACGCCTGTCTGTGTGTAATTTTGTGGCTCCAGCTGACCTGGCTACTGAAAGGTGGTGGCAAGTCGTTGACTTATCAGCTGCCGGCCTTGTTGAATCCTGGTTGCACGCTCGTCATCTCACCCTTAATATCACTCATAACTGACCAGATCCTGCACCTACGAGAGTATGGAGGTGAGTAATACACGATGTGCAATCTGGCAAGTAAATCGATCATGGGTACCCTATTTACCAATGACACAGTGGAGGCTGTCAAGTTGACCGGCTCAACTTCAAAAGAAGAGTCCCGCGACATATTCTCTCGGTTAACGTATTCTGCTGGCGGGAGGAGTAAGAGTGCAATGAGTGGGTCATCTGGACCAGAGATTAAACTCTGCTATGTCACGGTCTGTTTCGGATTAACAAGTTATTCTTTCAACTCAAACGTTGATTTTTCTGAGCAGCCCGAGAAAATAGCGAAGAGCAAGATGTTTACGTCTATGCTAGAGAAGCTGGTCAACGCTGGGAAACTAGGTTTGTAGAAAGATATTTATATCATTCTAGGCTTATCTGAAATTGTCTTTCAGCTCGAATTGTCATAGACGAGGCACACTGCGTATCTCAGCTTGGACATGATTTTCGGTTTGTAAATTGCAAAATCTCTCAATCAATTTGTCTCAAACACACTGCGTGTAGACCCGACTACAAGAAGCTCTCTATTCTACGCCAGCTTTTCCCTCGCGTTCCGATATTAGCCCTTTCTGCCACTTGCCCGCCAAAAGTACTCAAGGATCTTATTCTGACTTTGCGCCTCAAACCCACTGTTCCTGGAACAGGTGCATGTCCTCACGTCTCCTCGTCTGCGTGCCTGACTGATGCCCTATATGACTGCTTCTTTCGAAGCTGCCAACACTGATGGCACGGTGTACTTCTCTGCCCCTCTTTACCGCAAGAACCTGCACTATAAGGTACTTCCCAAGCCTTCATCATCTAGCGCGGCCATTCAAGCGATGGCGGATTACGTCATGGAGAAGCACCGGGAGGACAGCGGCATCGTATACTGTCTGAGCAAGAAGGTGCATGATCCTCGTGTTCTTCTGGACCAATGACCGGCTGACGGTGCAAATTCCGCTTCACAGGATACTGAAACAGTCGCAGAAGGATTGCGCGAAGCGAGCGGCGGAAAGATACGGACAGGCGTTTATCATTCCGATGTACAAGATAAAGATAAAGAAGTCCTCCACCAAAAGTGGCGAAGAGGGGAAATTAAGGTCGTCTGTGCAACTATTGGTAGGTCCGTCACCCTTTTCTACATGAGGACAAGTAATTGATTGGTTTGCGCTCTCAAGCCTTCGGACTTGGTATTGACAAAGGAGATGTTCGCTTTGTGCTTCACCACTCGGTAAGAACTTGTTTCTGACCATCGAATTTTCTTGTTCATTCACACACCTCTACAGATGTCGGTAGGCACCTTTCTAAGAATAGCCCATCAAGTCCTTTCAGCTGACCGTCATATTCAAGAAATCTCTAGATGGATACTACCAGGTGACACAACTCATCTACGTAATAAATAGTATGCTCATGTTCCGAGAACAGGAATCGGGTCGTGCCGGTCGAGATGGCAAAGATTCAGACTGTATTCTTTACTATCGTCCTCAAGATGCAACAAGACTGAGCGCTTTAATATGTGGTGAACTAGAAGGGCAAGATAAACGTGGGCTTCAGATTATTTCGCTTGTCAATTTCCTAACTTAATTCTTTGCCAGTGCAAGACATGCTTCGATTTGCTCAGGACGTTGAAGAGTGCAGGAAGCTGCAGTTCGCGAAGTGAGTCGTTGCGTACCGAGAACATGAGTCAAACATGTTTGACCATGTCGAAATGACACGCTGATATTACTCCATAGATACTTTTCGGCCTCATCTTCTTTATCAATGTCGGCTTGGGGCACCGCTGACTCTGATGCTACTGCCCGTTGTGGACACTGTGACAATTGCACACGACCACCGGAGACTATAGACCGTCGAGACGTTACCCTTGCGGCTTGGCAGATCGTAAAAGTCGTTGCGTCGATGGAGAGGGAAGGTGGAAGAGTCACCGTTGGCATGCTCGCCGATTTAGTCCGGGGTGTAGGAGGTGGAGCGTACGGTGTGCGTGGTGGTGGCAAGCGCGGGAAAGGCAAGGCGAAGGAAAAGGTGGACCTAGATCTTGACAATATCACGGGGGGAAAGGTCACACTTGGCAAAGATGTAACTGTGTTTGATTCATCTCCTTGCAAATTTCTTAACACTTACCGCTATTAATTCTATTTCACAGGAAACGGAGACAGTGGTGATCCACCTCTTGTTATCACAGTACCTGAAGGAGTCTTTTCATACAACGGCATATGCGATCAACGTGTATGTCATTCCTGGCCATGAAGCCTTTCGACTGGCACGGTGCTCCCGGGAAGATATCGAAAGCGGGAAGGGACCTCGAGTGTCTGTCACTTTCCTCAAGAAGCCACCTAAGAAAACCACGCGCCGACAACCTTCAGGGTCAGGGAGCCAGTCCACTCTAGATAACCAGGTGCCTAAGTCAACCTCTCAAATCGGCAAGAAGCGAAAGAGGGCACAGGCTGTCATTGAAGACGAGCCAGATGAAGAAACTCTGCCGTACTTTATTGACGACGACCTAGAGAATATCGCTGTGATGTCTGACATAGAAGAAGAGCCACAGATGGACTCAAAGCAACGTCGCACGCATCGAAGACGAACGGAAGCGACGATTTTGTCAGACTCTGATGACGATGGCGACGATTGGGCATTCACGTTGTCTCGGGCCTCATCTTCTAAAAAGGGAGGAATAACAAGCAAGGCATCAACGAGGACTAACATTCAGGCGAAATGGGATGAAAAGGTCATAATATTGTCGGACTGACATAACATACATGTACATGTAGATCGCTGACCACTGTATTTCTAAATTATTTGTAGAGCTCGATGCTTTATTTATGTACTATCATTATCATAAGGCGTAGCATTCTCACGGAGACTTGCCGCATTATCATACTCATTCTCGGATATTTGGGGGCGAGTAATATGCCTGACTCTCCGGCCGAACGAGGGCAACCGTGCCAGACGATGATCCTGAGATGCTTGTTCGCTTGAGAGCGGGGCGGAGCGGAGACTTCGGAATCAGTCGATGCTGTATATCGATCCGGATACATTCCTCGTTCATCCAGCCTACGCCTGGCTCAGGATATTCCTTAAGATCCGGTGGGTATTCTTCACCTGGGCCGGGACGGACATATCCGCCGTCGTTCGTCCACAGTTGATCCCTGTGAAGAAGGTTAGTGACTAACGCGAAAAGTAGAATATGAACAATCACCCTCGCTTATTGAACCAGCCTCTTCTCCGTTTTTCTATAGGCACGGGTGAAGGACAAATGAGGTTTTCCGAGAACCGAACTGTCCTGCTTTGAGCCACGGAATCAACGCCGGCGATGATTATGTTCGGTGGCTCCCGCGATGCACTGTTCGACAAGGTACGAGCACGGATAGGGACAGGCTTCGAAACCTGAACACGCTGAGGTTCATCAGGGAGACTAGAACGCCCGCGTGAAGAAGCTGAGGACGTATTTCTCCCCAGCATCGGCCGGTCAAAATACGCCGAGGCATCCGGTGCCGCCGCATTGCTTAGCCTACGCTCCCGGATGGGGTCGGCTGAAATACGTTCCCTCTCTGGAGATATCCTATCACGAGTGCCATCGGGTGAAGAATAATAGGACCTATCACGAGAGGGGGTATTGCGAAGTACGACGGCCGTTGAGCTTGGCGTTCGGAACTCGTAGTCGTTTGCTTCCACAGGCGAAGTACGCTCGCGTCCTCCTGCAGGTAAATTCACACCACTCATTCGCCTGGACCTCTGCGTTTCGATGTACGAATCATCGCGATGTAAGACAGGTGCATCACGAGATGGTCCGGGGGTAGCTGATCCGTTCGCTAATCTCGAGAAACCTGCCCTCATGTCGTAATTATCAGACGAATAACCATCTCGTGGGCTTTGGGAGGGAAACTGGACGACACCATCCGGCTTAGGAGGGCTCTTTCGCAACACATTCGGACGGGATGAGCGAGATGCAGCGTCGTCAGAATCACTGGAACCACTTCCTCGGCGACGGCTGGGATCAGTGCTTCTACCCGGAGGACTAGAATAGCCTGCTGGGGCCTCGCCAGTCCGTAAAATCGAATTGTTTCTCAAAATCATAGATGAGTTCGAGGAAGGAGGTAGGGACGATGGTTGATGGTGGGGTGTGGGAGGTGGGAGGAGCGACTGCTGCCTGACATCATCTCGACTCAGGCCAGCAAATGCCGAAGACGGAGTCCGTCTAGGATCACGCCCGTAGTCGCCTTGGGATATAGTTGACGAAGTGGCCGTGGTGGACGAGTAAATGGAGGCCGAATCAACAGTCGAAGTAGAGTAACTCGTCATTGTCTCGGACCGAGCATCTTCTGAGCGTTCATAGATGAAGGCAAGTGGGTCGCGAGCACTTGGATAGATTTTGAAGGCACGCCTCCCGTCTGAGGGACCCGTATTGTTTGCACTGTGGTATGGAATGGACGAGCTTCGATCAGGAGCAGCGGGAGGTGCCTGTGGCTGCCCGTACGGTTGAGAAGACGGCTGGGAGTAGGGAGTTGCCGGCGTCGCGACAGACTGGCCAGCATGGCTGTACGATGGACGCATAGAATCGAGGACGTAAGAGCCAGAGACAGAGTAAGAATACGCCGGAGTAGTCTGAGCGGTAGAATAAGTTTGCACAGCAAAATTCCTGGGTGCGCTCGTCCCAAAGTTCTGCAACGCCTTCGTTATAAGCCTCCTCATGCTACGATGTTCGACTGGCGGACCGACCTGTTTAGACTTGCCCAGAGTCTTCTTTCCGAAAGGATGCGGTGCACTAGCCCAGCTGAGCATCGTCAGCATTCTTGCTATGTCGTAGTATTGATGTGAGAATCCGAGCTTACATTCTGGAGACACTGACCGCAGGCTGGGTCCTTTTAAGCATTCTTCTCGCACATTCGGCCCACAGGCTGCCAGTGCGCCACAACCATGAGCTTGAAATCAAAGAGACAAGGGGATTGCAATGACGGCAGGTTTAACATGACATTACTGCATGTAGAACACGTGCTGCTTGAAAGGGAAACACATCTTGATTAACCTTTGCAACCGTGTCCCTGGACATGTACCGCTTCTTTGTCGATGTCATTGAAAGCCTAAAGAAGGAACTCTGCGAGAGTGCAGTCGAGGACCTTGTGCAATCGGAGAAAAGTCCCCCGCAAATACTATCCAGGCTCCATGGAGGTCAGGTAGATTCATTTGATGCATACTGTAATATAAAGTCGCACGTAAGCCTGCTGGTAGTCCATAGCATATGTTTGATGCACGGATAATGACATTTGCGTGACCAAGTGATAGAATGGGGATTGAGCATAAGTGAGGTGGAGTGACTCCCGAATGATAATGTTGCCGACACAAACAAGAATTGCTTCATATCCTCGAAGCTATACACGTTAGTGTACAGATGGCCAGCTGTTTAAAGGTGGAGGGCCAAAATGACTCACATGTACACGCCGACAATTCATATGCAGTCCTACATATGACCAGCAAAGCAGAAACCCGCTCACCTTTCGGAATGCGGATCAATGGAGAAGTCATTCCGAGTGCCTGGTTTGTTTGATGCGAGCACTTGCAGATTAAACCGCTGTAAAACTCGACACATTGCCATGCAAGCTGATCGTCCTTGATGCCAGCGGGCGTCGTTTACCAGCACATTTGAATTGCTTGGCTCGCAGAGAGTTGAATGGACAAAGTTATCCAAAGATCGCCTCCATTAGCATGAACGGAATAGCCTCAACAAGCAATCACATCGTCTCGCCAGTGGATGTGTGAGTTTGAACATGCCAGTGTAACATGAGGGCCAGGGCTGATAGGTTCTCGGTGTAAGAGCTTAGAGGGCGTGCTGCCCTAACTAGATGGCTGAGTCAGCGGGCTGAGGGCCGGTCACTTGCCAAAGATTACTAGACCGAAAGTTAACGCAAAGTTCAAGTTGTGAAACCGGGACTGTTTGTCATAGACCACAGTACATACCGCTAAGCACTTCAGACAGTCCTCTCAGGCTTGGGAAGTTAAAGTGGCTATTGGGTAGCTAACTGCAAGGATGCAGGCCTTGCGTCGAGAAATACTATCTCCCAGCGGTATTGAGTTTGCAACGAGTCTAAATCTAATTCCAAGCACCGTCTTTCGCAAGCGTACAAGCCCCACCGACGGACGCAATGACTTGCCCAGGTCATTAGGCAACATCGTTGTAGCCAGGTCAAACTTTCTGCGCATCTACGAAGTACATGAAGACAGCCTTCCCCTTCCAGCAGTATCAAATGGAGCACAAAATCGTCGAGACACAGAGGCTGTCGAAGGAGAGGTTGAAATGGACGCACAGGGAGAGGGGTTCGTTAATATAGGTGCTATCAAGGTAGATACCGCTACTTTGCTTTTCTATACGAAAGTCTTGTTTCGTACAGTACATAAATAAACCTTTTTGCTGATCATATTCGGCGTGCCCTAGTCTTCTTCAACTTCAGGTACTTCACCACCGACGACTCTCCGGTTATACCTTGTTCGAGAGCACCAGCTGCATGGACTTGTCACTGGTGTTGAAGCAGTCAGAGTCTTCTCGTCCTCCGAAGATCATCTCGACCGCCTCTTGGTATCATTCAAAGATGCGAAAGTCGGTTGTCATTTGCATTGCTTGTCAGAATGAATACTGAGTCGTTATAGATTGCTTTGTTGGAATGGTCAGTTCAAGTACATGACTTGATTACGGTGTCTATCCATACATATGAGAGAGCTCCCCAAATGGTGCGTCCGTTACTGGGATGTGATGTCACCGTCTCTGAATCGATTAAACAGGCTTGGTTAAGTCCTTCGACCTTCAAAGCTGAACTTCGAGTAGATCCAAGTTCAAGATGTGCTACACTACTCCTCCCGAAAGACTCGCTTGCCATACTACCCTTCTATCAAAGTCAGGCTGATTTGGATCTAATGGACGTCGACCAATTGGTATCTAGGTGCGGTATTCTTCTTTCACCGACCCCTTTTGTGACGTCTGATTAGGGTTTTGTGAAGGGACATACCTTATTCCCCAAGCTTTGTACTTGATCTTTCCACAGAGGTTGATTTCAGGATGCGCAACATCATCGACTACGTTTTCCTCCCCGGTTTTACGAGCCCCACGCTTGCAGTATTGTATCAATCACAACAGACATGGACAGGGTGAGTGATCTTAGCAAATGCAAGCAGAGCGAATTGCTTAGTATGTGCACAATAGTCGTCTAAAAGAATTTAAGGATACATGTTGCCTGTCTATATTCACTCTAGATATAGTGTCACGGAATTATCCGATGATAACCGTTGTGGAAAACCTACCACACGACTGTACCTCCATCGAGCCATGTCCGCCATCCCTCGGAGGTGTGGTCATTGTGAGCTGCAATGCCCTCATCTACGTCGATCAGGCGTCTCGAAAGACTGCACTGCCGGTCAATGGTTGGGCTTCTCGAATCTCAGATATGCCTATGCAAGCCCTACGCCCAGAAGAACAAAATCGGGCCCTGCAGCTTGAAGGCGCCAGAGCCGTTTTCGTGGATGAGCGTACGTTCTTCACGATCACAAAGGATGGGACAGTATACCCAGTGGAGTTGATGTTGGACGGGAAGATCGTGACGCGATTATCCATGGGTGCTCCGATGGCGCAAACTACTATTCCGAGTCTTGCAAAAAACTTCAGCTCAATCCTTCGTGCCGGAGAAGGTGAGGTTCTATTTATAGGCAGCACTGTTGGACCATCGGTACTTGTGAAAACCCGGAGGACCGAGGAGGAAGTCTTGAAAACCGAAGCGGAGGAAGCACCATCAGCTGTCGTAGACCCTCCTCATGCAATAGAAATTGATGAGGATGACGGTGTGTCGCGTTTACTGATTTAAACATACGTCGTTCGCTGACTTTAGCTCTGCAAGATATTTATGGCGATATCATCAAAGAGAAACAAGCTCTTTTGGCCCAATCGAATGGCATAACTTCTGCCCCCGAGACAAGATCAGTGCTCCATCTCTCACTTTGCGATACCTTACAGTCATATGGATGCATCAATGACATAGCCTTTACTCTGACGAGGAACGGGGTAAGTTGCGACCTATCTATATAACGATGCCTTATGGAATCCGCGCTGCTTCTACGAGGCCTGATATTAATATGCTTCTAGGATCGGCCCGTCGCAGAGCTGGTTGCAGCAACTGGCGCTGGGAATTTAGGTGGCTTCACTCTCTTCCAGGTGCGCTAAATTTTTATTACACTTTGGAAACGAAAATGAAGTATTTCTTGAAGCGGGATTTACCGACACGAACGAAACGCAAAATTCATGCTGTGGGAGGCGCGAGAGGCATGTGGAGTTTGCCAATCCGCCAAACTCTTAAAATGAACGGCACATCGGAAAGGTTTCATAAACCAGCGCATTCCGAGAACATCGACACCGTGATCGTCAGCACTGATGCAAACCCGTCCCCCGGATTAACCCGCGTGCGTTTTCAAATTAATATCCAGTAATTTGCCTTAAGGACTTAAACTTTCTATGTTACTATCAGTTTGCTTCTCGTACGACTAGAAATGACATCAATATCACAACTCGAAGAACGGAAACGACTATCGCGGCCGCGCCTTTCTTTCAAAGGACGGCAATTTTGCATGTTACCGCAGATCTCATCCGAGTCTTGGAGCCTGGTACGTCAATGATACAATTTCCGACCCGTAGGCTTGGTAAATGAATGTCTTGTCCATTCAGACTGTACGGAGCGGCAGTGTATTAAGGACATGGATGGAGTAGCTAAGCGTCCCAAAATCCGATATTGCAGTGTTTCCGACCCGTTCGTTCTCATTATCCGAGAAGATGACTCGCTGGGGCTTTTCGTCGGAGACGCTGAGCGAGGGAGAATCAGGAGGAAAGACATGACGCCGATGGGTGAAAAGGTAGGTGATCTGGTGAAGTATTTGTGCAACAAAAGCTGATGTCCACAAGATATCGCGATACTCAGCCGGCTGCTTCTACTCGGATCAAAGCGGGGTATTTGAGTTGCGAACGAACGCAAAGGCGCACGGGAACGGAGAGGCAACTGAAAAGGGCAAGAATGTTACATCGTCTCTTGAGGCAGCAGTTGACGCCCAACGGGGATCGCAGTGGCTCATCCTATGTCGACCTCAAGGTGTGATTGAGGTCTGTCATTTCCACCTAGCTTTCTGGTTCCGTGCTAACCTGGTTGATTAGATCTGGACATTGCCTAAGTTGACGATTGTTTTCTCGACGTCGATTGTTACGGAATTACCCGCGTCAATTGCGGACTCTTTTGATCCTCCCGCTTCATCCGTTCCGGAGGACCCTCCGAGAAAAGCTCAGGAAACAGATGTTGACCAAATTGTAATGGCACCTATAGGCGAAGACCTACCGCAGCCGCATTTATTGGTGCTGCTGCGGTCGGGTCAAATGGTAATCTATCAAGCGGTTGCTTGCGATAATATGGAATGGCTAGATGAAACAAACCGGGGTGCTTCACTCTCGCTGCGTTTTGCCAAGCTTGTATCGCAGTACTTCGAACCTCACCAGAACGAGGCAGCAGAGAGATCTTCGATAAACGAGCAGAGGCGTATTCTTAGGCAACTAATTCCGTTTCAAACTTCCCCCTCACCCGACGTGACGTTACATGCCGTGTTCTTCACTGGGGATCAGCCGCGTTGGATTATCGGCACAGCAAAGGGGGGCGTTAAAATTCATTCCTGTAACTACGCTGTAGTGAATGCTTTCACTCCATGCTCCATTTGGGACTCGAAGGGGGACTTCTTGATGTACACCGATGAGGTACGCCTATTTACTTACTTCCAGCAATATATGCCCATCTGAAAATAATCTTAATTCAAGGGCCCTTGCCTGCTCGAATGGATGCCAAATGTCAACTTGGGCACTAATATGCCATCTCGGCCGGCACCAATGCCCCGAACGTACACGAACGTGGTATTTGATGCATCCACTAGCCTAATGGTAGCAACATCAGTAGTCCTGAACGATTTTAATCTGTTTGATGAAGAAGGAAACAAGACCTGGGAACCGGATGGTACGCAATGGACAGTTTTTATTTCCTTTTCTAAGCTAACCGGTATTTTAGCTCCTAACATCAATTACCCTCAGACTGAGACCTCAACTCTTGAGATATTCCCTACGGACTTTTCATCTGTAATGGACGGGTGAGAATGGCTAAGATCAATTGATACTAAATTACTAATGCCTTAACCTTATAAGTTTCGAATTCCTGCCCAATGAATTCGTGACCTCTCTTGATTGCATCCCGCTAGAGACTCAGAGCACTGAAAGTGGAATAAAAGACTTTATTGTTGCTGGTACAATTGTCAACAGAGGAGAGGATCTTGCTGTGAGGGGCGCGGTATGTTCTTTATGTGTATGCTGAAGATATCATGCTTACCGTGACTGTAGACATACGTTTTTGAGACCGTTGAAGTAGTCCCAGATCCAGAAAAAGGCCAAACAAGATACTTCAAGCTTCGATTACTATGTAGGGATGACGCGAAAGGTCCAGTAACCGCTGTCTGTGGTCTGAACAACTATCTTGTGTCTTCTATGGGTCAAAAAGTCTCTATTAAACTTTTACCTCCCATATACCATTCGTTCGCCTACTAATGCATCCGTTGTTTTTATAGATATTCGTACGTGCGTTGGATCAAGATGAGCGGCTCGTGGGGATCGCCTTTCTCGATGTCGGTGTATATGTCACCTCACTGCGCACGATGAAAAATTTCCTCTTGGTCGGAGATATTATTAAAAGTGTCTGGTTTGTGGCATTCCAAGAAGAACCATTCAAGCTAGTCGTCCTAGCAAAAGACGTCCAGTCTCTCCCAGTGGCTACAGCCGATTTCTTATTTGATAACAATGGAGAGTTTTATATCGTGACACATGACGAGGAGGGTGTGGTAAGGTTATTTGAGTACGATCCTTCGGGTGAGCCTCTCCTAAGTTTGTATCCAAGTGAATCACAATTAACTTACATTCAACAACAAAGATCCGGAATCGCGCAATGGTCAGTATCTTCTCCGCCGAACCGAGTTCCAAGGTCAAGTTGAGTGCAGGGCAACTGCGCTCATTGCTCGACGGCTGAAGGAAGATGAGGGTCTCGTCCCGCAAGCACGTCTCATCAGCGGTACGCGTGGTACATTGGTCTGTGAAGGTCATTAAGCTGATGAGACTGATATTCAGGAGCAACTGATGGATCTATGTACTCACTTACTCCAGTTGAAGAGGAAACCATGAAGCGATTACAACTGCTTCAGGGCTCATTGTCGAGAAACATGCAGCATATTGCTGGACTGAATCCCAAAGCCTTCAGGTACGTTTTTCCGAACATTGCACACATACTCATCACGCATAAGGCTAACGCCCTGTACTTATCTTTTCTAGAATCGTGCGGAATGATTCGGTCTCCAGGCCACTTTCGAAGGGTATTCTTGACGGGAACCTAATAGCAGGCTTTGAAGATCTTCCCATCTCTAGACAGATCGAGACCGCACAGCCCATCGGAATTGACAGGCTGTCTATTCTAAAAGATTGGACAGCTCTGGGTGGACCTTGGTAATACATTTTTTATCTATTAACTTGCATGTACTGTACATAAGCGAATACACTCTGTAGTGTACTATAATATTGCATAACAAGTTTCTAAACAGAATTATCATCCTGCAACGACCGAATGTAAGTCGAATAAGAACTTACGACGTTAGGCAACCTGGAAATGAACAAACATCGATTTTGTTTGCCAGACTAGCCCATGCTTTGTCCTACACCTCCTCGAATTCTGATTTTGTTTGCTTTATCCTTTTTTGCATTTTCGCGTGCATTTTGGTCTCTGATAGTCTCGCCTTCCTTCCTCCACTCCTTCCGCTCAAACGCATCCCATTCTTCTCGAGCGTCAATCCAACGTTCTTGTACGTCCTGTACGGAGCTTCGTGGCCCTGGGAGCGGACCGGCAGCGGTAGATAAGAGCCCATATTCGTTCGGTTTCTGCGAAAGCTCAATGTCGCCCTGATCAACGGCCCCTGGTGGGGCCCCAGACGCTGGAGGGATATAAACGTAGCCTGTTGCACGGTCAATGACGTGGGTCAAGTGCAGCATAGAGTGCTTGTCTTCGACTGCAAGTGTTTCAAAGCCAACGAGGGAAAAGTCTTCGATGAGGGAGCAAATGGCCATGTTTAATGCGGCGTAGCGAGGTGAAGCTGTCGATAGGAGGTTGTCAAGATGTGACAGATCTTGCACTTCGGTATAGAAGTCGAGATTGAAGTCTATGGATGTATTAGATCTAATACATTGAAGGTTGATGAAATTGAATTACCGAGTTCTCCATACTGTGAGATGAGGTCAACTTTCGAGAGGACATTGATGTGCGGAAGTTCTAGCTGTAGCATTGTTCTCAATGACAGCAGTAGAACCGATATGTACTTGGATGCGTCTGTCACATAATGGGCATCGCAAAGGTGAACAGCGGCTAGCTGAATTAATCAGCACTTAACCTAAACGCTATGAAGTACATAGAAGACGCACCCTAAATCCTAGCTTCGTCAACCTGATAACAATCCGCTTCAGACTATCGTGGTTTGTGCTCAATTCCACTTGACCTGGAAGATCAAATACAACATATGCGTCCTTGCCAAGCGCTTTCAACCCTTCCTCAAGCCAGTCAAAATTTGCTTCCAAGTATTCCATAGAGTAAAGCATTGCGCCGTTGGGCCCGAGACCATGCTCGTGCATGATATCATCCAGAGTTATCAGAGAGGATATATCGAGCGCACAAGGATACGGAATATTCTCATTCGCTGGGTCGAGGTTTACGATTGAGATTGGGCGGTTTAGTGCGGTGAATAATTGATGTTTGCCATAAGCATAAGTCGATTTCCCGCTTCCTGGTGATCCAATGACGATCTCTCCGAAAGGCATAACAATACCTTCGGTCTAAGGGGTGTTTAGTACGTGAAAAGCCTTGTACTAGGAGAGATATAGTTTAAGGATGTCGATGCTAGGAGGAAAGGCCGACCACAAAACTGGCACTGTAAGTGTAACTCATAACTTAAGGTAATTCTCACGGGTATAACGGTGCTTCCGGAAGCAAAGACAGAAGGCACCGTATGACCAAAATTGTGAGCTGAAGTGCAGTTAAAGCCGGTCTCGAGTTTATTCAAATAACTTGTTTATGAGAGGATGAATATTTTGAGAACTACATATATGGGAGTGATATACAACTTCACTGGTAGCAGAGACTACTGAGTGACGTGGATGTATTATTTGATGTTTAGGGCAGGAGAAAGCGCTCTAAAGACTTGGGCGCGTCATGGAAATTGGGACACGTTACAGAACGACCAACATCTCTCCGCCATGAAGTTGAAAGAAATACACCGGACAGCGACATTTGCATGGTCACCTTTCTCTGATCCACTCCTTGTATCTGGAACAGTCGCAGGAGCTCTTGATGAGTCCTTCAGCAACGATAGCCAACTCGAAATCTGGGCACCAGACTTCAAGGACAAGTCTGAATATGATTTAGGCCAATTCGACCAGAACAAGCCCAAGGCATCTATCACAGCTTCTTCAAAGTATGCATACTTATCTAAGTAATATGAGAATAGTCATTGACCTCACCTTCTCAGGGTTAACCGTTTGGCATGGGGTGTCGCAAACAATGTAAGCGGAAGGGGCATAATTGCTGCTGGTATGGAAAGCGGTGAACTTGGCCTGTGGGACCCAGAGAAGATACTCTCGAAGTCGGAGTACGTGGCATGTCAGCGTGGCTCGGATATTGCTAAAAGAAATTCAGCTCGACATCCTCGTTAATACACAAAAATACGATACATCAAGGCTCCGTGAGAGGGCTCGATTTTAACCCTATTCAAACGAATCTCCTGTCGTCTGGAGCTACCAACGGCGAGGTAGGATGCACACTGTGATTATTCTATCTTTCTGACGTTTGTCTAGATCTATATCTGGGATTTAAAAGATCCTAGCAAACCTTACTCTCCTGGAACTCGCTCTTCGAAACTTGACGAGATCAGTTCCCTCGCATGGAACTGTAAAGTTCCACACATTCTTGCTTCTTCTAGTGGCTCGGGCTACACAGTTGTCTGGGACTTAAGGAGCAAGCGTGAGGTGGTAGCATTAGCCTATGGTGGTGCCACTCAAGGTCTCAACATTGTGGGCGCTGGTGGCAGAAAGGGCATGAGTGATGTCGCATGGCATCCGGACAATGTGAGCATCTCTCCCAATATTAATTGCACCTAGTACTGACAGATTTATGAAGGCGACGAGGCTAGTCACGTCGTCTGAAGATGACGCCTCACCCATAGTCATGGCCTGGGATCTACGAAATGCTCGGGCTCCCGAGAAGGTAATGCACTGGCTTTCACTTTTACACGCGGTTACTTACATGTTAGTAGATATTAACTGGACATGAGAAAGGCGTCCTTTCCTTGTCTTGGTGTAAGCAAGACGCAGACTTACTTTTGTCGTGTGGCAAAGACAATCGTGTCCTTTGCTGGAACCCTCAGAGTGGCGAAGTTATTGGCGAGGTGAATCACAGAACAGTTAAACTTGTGTCATCATATCACTCACCATCTACCATCATAGATTCCTTCCGCCGATAATTGGGCATTTGAGGTTCAATGGTCCCCTAAGCATCCAGACATCTTTTCAGCTGCGTACTTTGACGGGACGATCGGGATTCATTCGATCCAGTCAACGAACGAGTCTCTGGATACGCAGGTTGCTCCTCCCACACCTCAGCTGGACGGTTCAGACGTGTTTGACGTTCCAGGATATTCACGCACGACGCAGTCGTCGCTCTCCTTGAAACAGCCTCCTAAGTGGCTGAAGCGTCCAGTTTCGAGCTCATTCGGCTATGGCGGAAAACTTGTTTCAGTGTCGAACTTGCCGTCAGAGCATGGCAAAACTCAAAGTAGTGTCGTTCATCTCAGGAAGGTTATAACTGAACCGGGCATCGTTGACAGGGCGAAGGAGCTGAAGGTGGCTACTGACAAGAATGAACTCGAGGTCTTCGCAAAAGATAAGTCAAAGGTTGCTGATTCCAAAGAGAGCCATGATGCTGCCAGCTGGAAGGCTTTGTCGAGTCTCTTCAAGGCTGACTCAAGGGATGAGCTCCTGACGCTACTTGGCTTCTCGAAGGCTGAAATTGCCTCACGCGTAGCTGAGGCTGTCGAGAAGATTAAGGCAAATGTAACTCCTACTCAACTTCCATCAGACGAATTCGATGCGAACGACAGAAAGCCTCATGAACCCGTCGTTTCATTCGCCGAACCAGAGCTATCAGTTTCCACTCCGGATCAGGAGAATGAGCCTACACCGTCGGAACAAAGCACTAGTGTTACCTCGGATAGAACAGAATCCACGAAAGCTGCGGATGGAGAATCGACAACTACGACAGCACCAAGCCTATTTGGCGACGATGCCATCGGAACACCGCAACTTGATGCCGAAGCCGACTTCTTCAGCACCATGGGCACGATTAGGGAAGATTTGAATGATCGAATTCAGGTTCCTCATCAAAATTACGGTGTTGATTCCTCTGTGGCGGCAACAATTGGGTCCCGGCCGTCTTCTGCAGCCTCCGAGATGACCAAGAGTAACACGTTTAGGATTTACCCCTCTGAAGAGTCGGAGATTGATCGTTTGGTGACGAAATCTCTTGTGCTAGGCGACTTTGAGTCTGCCGTCAGCCTGTGCTTGTCAGCCGAGCGTTTCGCGGATGCAATCTTGGTTGCCGTTAAGGGTGGACCGGATCTACTCCAACGTACGCAGAAGACATATTTCGAGAAGCGCACAGTCAATCTGCCGTATCTACGTCTTTTCCAATCCATTGTGACAGAAGACCTTGACGACATTGTGCAAAATGCTGATCTCCAGGAATGGCAAGAAATCTTCGTCGTGTTGTGCACGTTCGCCAAGCCAGATGAGTTTGCGAACCTAGCAGAGCAGCTTGGCCAACGACTTGAATTCCAGGCGAGTCTGATGAAAGGATCCGAAGGCTCTGCGACAGCTGAGGAGCTACGGAAGAACGCGACGCTCGCATATCTTGCTGCTGGACGACTCGAGAAGGTAGTCAACATCTGGATTGAAGAGATGTCTGAGGAAGAGAGTCGTTTCCTTGATGGCAGTGATGGCCAAAGTAGCTCGAGGTACTCGGCCCATGCACATGCGCTTCAGACCTTCATGGAGAAGGTCGCTGTTTTCCGTAGCGCAACAAAGTATACCGACTTAGACATAAACATCACCTTTGATCCCGATGCTATTCGATCGTATAAGCTGTCAGGCCTCTATGAGCGATACTTCGAATACGCGGATCTTCTCGCTATGCAGGGCCTGCTAGATGAAGCCGTCAGCTTCCTGAAACTGATACCAAAGGATTATCAAAGCAACACTAGAGTAGGTTTCGATTTCTCGATGGCAAGGGACCGTCTAGTCTCTGCCGCCGATGCCAATGTTGTCAAGCGTTCTGCACCAGCCGCATCAACTTCCACAGTGCCGTCATCTACTACGTACGGATACCAATCATACGTCGCTCAACCGCGACAGGTCCCTACTGCTACGCCGACAGCATCATCGCTTTACCAGCCCTATAACGCGGATGGGTCTGCCGTGCCCAACCAGCCTCTCAATGCATACGGCCCAGTGACCAATGGTACAACCACGGCTCCTATGCAAACTTACCAGTCTACAGCGCCCATGCAAACGTATGGCTCTACTGGCTTTGGAACTGCGACCGCCTACAATCCGCCTGCGCCGGCTGTGTCGGCCCCTCCCCTACCTCCCCCTCCATCGTCCAACACAGCAGGGCCTAATGCAAGTATTCCCCCACCCCCGCCTCCCAAAAAACTGGACAATAGCGGGTGGAATGATGCACCCATCGCTTCCGATCGGCGCACTCCTGCTCCTCATGCCCCCCCAAAGGTTGCTCCCATAACGGCACCTTTTCCGAATGCTTCCCCAGCTCCTCATTCGGTTCCCGGCTCTCCGGCCAACCACGGCCCTCATCAAGGACTTCCGCCTCCGCCTAGGCCAGGAAGTGTAAACAGAGGCCACCCACAGGGACCCCCGCCTGGTCCAGGACAGCACAGACCTACACCTGGTTCTCAACATGGTCCGCCTCAAGGACCTTACGCACCTCCGCCAGGCCGTTCGTTCTCGCCGTTCAAACAGGGCCAGGTTCAACAACTCGGTCAACAGGCCCCTCCACCTCCGCGTGGCCATGCACCATCTCAGTATGCACCACCTCCAGGGCGTGCACTCTCTCCCTCGCAGCCTCCACAAGCTTTGCCTCGACAACCACCACCCCCAGGTCCAGGTCAGTTTGGCGGACAGCCAATGCGTGGTCCCGGTATGAATTCGGCTCCCGGCGCAGGTGGTCCTGGTTCGTTTGCTCGAGCAACCCCACCTCCAGGCTGGGCAGGACCTGGTGGAGCGCGCCCTGCGGCAACAGGTTTGAGTCCACCGCCTCATGCCCAAGGACAACCAGGCCACTATGGGCCTCCTCCGTCAGCGTCAAGACAGATGTCTCATGGCGATCCTGGTGTGCAACCCCCTCATCAACAGGCACCTCCACCCCAAAGGGGTCCTCCGCCGTCCGCTTCTGCTCCGCCACAAGGTCCTTCAGGGCTATCGAATGCGGCACCAAGGGCACCTCCGTCGGCAAAGCACGGTCCTCCACCCCCTAAATATCGTATGTCCTAATTTTGTTGTCCTAAATCGTCGCACAGCACTCAAGCTCATGACGTTACTGTAGCTCCTGGTGACCGTTCTCATATCCCAGACTCGTCAAAACGGGCCTTTAGTATTCTCTTACAAGCCCTTGAGCACATGAAACAAACTGCACCGGCAAGTTCATATATAAATGACTTAAGCTGACGATTGCATGCTCATACAACCTTCAGCCGCAGGATAAACGTATGGTTGATGATACAGAACGAAGGTTGAATGCCTTATTCGATTCACTCAACTGTGAAACTCTTTCGCCGCCTGTAATGGAACAGTTGAATAGCCTTACCGATGGTCAGTTCCCCTTCTCTTACTATGATCTGAGAGGCTTCGCTAACTCCAAGCGTAGCAATGGCTGCTCGTGACCAGCCTCGGTCTCTTGCTATTCATGCGGACCTCTTAGCTCAGGGATCTCGCACGGACGACATCGGTTTGTGGATGTCGGCCATTAAACAGCTTATTTTGCGGCTCTAGAAGTTTGCTTTTATCATCTCGATCGGATTCAAGTAACACCCATTCCTGTAATTTTCTGCCAAAAGTAAACTATGCACATTGCCATGATGACTGAAGTGACTTGGAATCATCAAAGCTATATTGTAACACTCACAAGGACAACTGGGTTTGAGCACGAAAACTTGCCTCAGCGATGCGGGATGATGATAAAACCGACATATTGCAATCAATGTATAGTAATACTGTAGATCAGGATGAGAGCTTAGACCTAAGACTTGGGTACAACCTCACTACGTTGTACGGATGTGTTATCGGAAAAGTCCAAGAAATTTGCCTTTCGCTGAAGGAGTCGAAGGTGGCAGGGGCCTACATGTTCCCCTTTTACATCCCTGATATCATGGTAGGCTCTTATATACATATAAGCTTTTCATAGGAAACTACCGAGCCGTTTTGTAATAGTAATGAAAAAAAAGTGAGAACCGGTGACAAGGTGCTCTGCCATGAGTATGATACTATGTAGTTCAAGTTCAACATGAAGGGAAGAAGTAAAGAATATTCGTATGCGGTTTTGTGATATACCTTTCGTCTTACGCTCTTGTTTATATCATCACATAGCGACACACTATGAAAGGCTGTCTAAGAACTCTGTGTCAAACACTTGACCAATTAAAAAGGATTGAAAGACCAAGTCCCCGCAGAGGGCTTGACTCCAATGGTAGCTTACTGGATATACATAGTAACAAGTGATGAGTACGGGACGCCGACGACATGAAAGAAGGATATAAACTCTTGGATCGAACCGATCTGAGCCGTACACTTGTATGTGTGTAAGCCCAGGCGAGTCATAAAGCGTGCTGGACTATGAAAGGAGAGCCTCAGTATTTCGAGTCTATAGATTCGACAATGCACCGTTAATGACTAAACACTTGAACGATAGCATTGGTAGCCCTGCGTACCTTCTTTGAAAAACTCAGGTCCGTAGTCAAAGAGTAATTCTGAGCCAGCCTTTATATACTTGTCTGGAAAAATCATTAACTTAACAGCTTTTCATAAATGATGAATCAACATACTGGCATATATTCCCAAACGTAGCTCCCCATTGACAATACGGTCTAAACATAATGATAGCTTTAGCCACAAGTATAAAGCGTTGGATGACGTCAACTCACATCTCGGTACGCAATTTGCGTATCTTCCCTTCGCATGATTGATGAAGCGCGTCTCATTGCCTGCGTATGCTGAGTCGACAGAGAGGGGTTCGGACACGCCTTCGCGAAACGTAAAGACATAACTCCGGCCTCGGTGCTTTGCGACATAGCTTTAGTTTGATTTAGAATCAGCGCTGGCAATAATGCGAAGTTTAATTGCCTCACTCTCGACTACCCACCGTTGGGTCATATATAATCTCGCCTGCATATTCTGAATGGATGGCGTTAAGAAGGTCTTCATGTGGTTGTACCGATACTCACCTGCTATAAGGTCCTTGTCCTGCGCACGTTCCGTGAGGAATAAGCCAAATCCGTGGTCTGTTTCCCGGGCTTGCACGGTCTTTGTTACTCGAGTCAGTCGCAGATATCACGGATAGCTTATAACTGTTTGTAAAAGCAGACCTTGCGATTGCCTCGTTGGATCTGAGCGTTTCGGCAGATACTTTCATGGGTCGCTATGCATTCAAGGTCGGTGCATTATAGAACCCAGTATAAAAATCCACTTACATCTAAAAGGAAATTTAACACTGTCTGGAAATGATGTAAAAATTGGACACTTACGAAGTTTTACAGGAGTTGCATCTTTCTGGATCACATTCGCGGTTGGCTTGATAACATGGACATGTACGGTTGTAGCAAGCACGCTTTTGGCCATTCTGGTATACCATCGAATCGCAATTGCATCCGGGGAACCTGTTGCTGCCTATAAACAATATTAGATAGGTCAAATGTATATCCTGCTCCATGAGAATTTTACAGT
The DNA here is from genome assembly GCA_910574555.1 of Trichaptum abietinum. Taxonomy (NCBI): domain Eukaryota; kingdom Fungi; phylum Basidiomycota; class Agaricomycetes; order Hymenochaetales; family Trichaptaceae; genus Trichaptum; species Trichaptum abietinum. The sequence goes on along the minus strand of CAJTBE010000005.1, from coordinate 5,207,102 downwards.
TGCTGGAGCAATAGCACCCATTCTCGCATGTAGCTTTACTCATGAAGCATACACATTTCGGGTTTCCGTTACATGGTCCTCTATGTCGGCAGAACAGTGTTCTTTTGGGCACCAAGTAATATTAGTAAGGATGCGATGAGCTGAGGGGTAAAAAGGGACACTCACATGTTCAAATCGAGGTTAGCATCGTTTCCTAATAGTAAATGAGTTTTGTGTAATGAAAAAGAACGATGCAGTTTCACCCGTCCTTCTCCCTTTCCTTGGAGATGAACTAATAACATCTTCTACAACAAGCCGCGTCGGCACTTTGCTCGGACTCTGCATTATGCTCTGTCGCAGCCTGTTTGCCTGAAAGTGAATTGCTCAGTGTACCTTCTCATCGCACAGTCTGATTTCCCACCTCTTTGCAGGGTATCACACATGCCACAGCGAGTTGACAGGACGTGAGACCAGGGCATATGGAGAGGATAGTAGTTATTGCCTCGATGGACGAATTGTCGTCTACCAGACCTACGAAAGGAAAGTGAGGGCAAGACAAAAACATGCAAATAGATCGGACATACGATTTTTGGGATTATTTGATAAAATAGGGAATAAAATATAACAGTTTGCTCCACATGGGTCGATAACGGAAAACATTGGTTGTTCTAACGATACAGTATCCGGGTATTCTATGCTTTGGTTGTTCACTTGATTAGATTGCAGTCAGTAAGAGGGGGAAATTTGAGTGGGGATGTGACAGAGAACAAACCATGAGCGGCACAATATGGTTCACAACAGTTGAGACTTGTGCAGAAGGAATTGATAGCGATATTTAGTCGGTCTCGGAGCGTCTGTTCCTCTGGAGGAACATTATCCAGAGGGATGTCGGAGTGCGAGATAGGAAAGACACCCCATTGGACTAGATCTCTGGTGGAGTAAAGTTACAATCCCATGAATGATCCTATATTTTTGAGTTAGGGAGGGCGAAAACATTCTTACCTGCATCTTAGGGACATAGCTGAGAAGTTAGGTAAGACATGCGTTTCATTGATGTCGCTAATAGACAGCTCATGATACACATTTAGCCTAATAAGTGTCTCGATTGTAATCATCTCTACTGCAGATAAGTCAGCGTCATGCAGCGCAATTGATGGGTAAGACATTATTACAGTCAGGATCTCTTCGGGATTTTTGCCAAGCGAGCGATTTATAGAGGTCTTCATACTCCTCGAGGTTGAATGTGGTATCCCCAGGGAATGGAACGAAGTCAAGGTCGTCGGAATCATCGCCACGATGAATTGGTCTCCCTGTCGCAAGGCATGACTCGTATTCTGGACATGGGGATAATGAGGGTGCTTGTATCTCCAGTTCGTGATTCCAATGAAATTGTGATTTATCTTTAGTATCCCACTCCTCTATTAAACTACTTAGTCCCACTACATTTCCAGAGGTCATTCCAGCTTCCTTTTCTGGATTAACTGAGCCCTTGGCTTCTAGACTCTTGAGCATAGATTTCGAATGTTCTTGTTCCCAGTCGTAGAATTCATTCCAGACATCTCGGTAAACAGACACAACAAGCGGTTTTATAGTAGAATCTGAGTTAGTTTCATCCCCAGGAGATTCGGACATCAAAATACCAGAAGGAACATAGCAAAGAGTGGAAGGCTTCGAGGTGAGTGTGGTGATTTGCTTGTAGTGGTTCAACAGGTCAACCGTGTTCACGCGTCGCGCGACGCGACTTCAACAGATGAACTGTATACCACCCCAAAAAGGCAACAACTTGATTAATAACTGATTACCAATACAGTTTTCATGTCGGCGCGCCGTTTGCCAGTAGTCGAGAGTCACCTCAACTCTCTCTTAGACTTCCACGTTCTAATAAGAAAATGCCGCAACCAGGGAAGCCCGACTGGTCCCAGTACAACTATGGGGCTATCTCGTCCTTGGTATTGACGGCAGATAGGTCTGCTCTCCCAAGGAGAGACAAGGAACCGGATGGTACACCGGAAACCTTGGTTGGAAAGATTGACCCGAAGCAAATGGGCTCTCGCGCTCAACGTCAAGTTCCAAAAGACCTGGACAAGAAGAAGAAAAAGGCCGTCGAGAGGGATGCTGCTGAGAAGCCGAAGAGAAAGGCCGCAGAAACTGCTGGTTTTGGCTATACAAACATCATTGAAGCTACCCAAGACGTCGAGGGATTGACGTATCGTCCCCGCACTGCCGAAACGCGCGAAGTGTACGAGCTCATCCTCGCGATGACACACAAGTCGCTTGGCGATCAGGCCAACGATGTCGTCCGAAGTGCTGCTGACACACTCCTTGAAACGCTGAAGAACGAGGAATTGAAGAATTTCGACAAGAAGAAAGAGATTGAGGAAATACTCGGCTCGGTGTCAAACGAAACTTTCTCTCAGTTTGTCAATCTCTCGAAGAAGATCACAGACTACGGTGTTGAGGATGACGCGATGGTCGATCCGGACATGGAACGCAAAGACGCCGAAATTGATGATGAGGTTGGTGTCGCCGTTGTTTTTGACGAGGAAGAGCAGGAGGAAGAGGAAGAGGAAGGCTTTGAGATCCGAGAAGAATCAGACGAAGAGGGTGAAGAGGATCAGGAAGATTCTGCGCCTGCACCAGAAGCAGATGGCGAAGAGGAGCTCGTATTCGGTGCTGGTTCATCTACGGCAACAAAGAAGAAAGAAGACAAAGACATCGTCGCTCCTCATGAGATTGATGGTTTCTGGGTACAGCGCCAGATATCAGAGGTTTATCCCGACCCAGTCACTGCGACAGACAAGGCCTCCGCTGTGCTTTCGATACTCAGCTCTGAGTCATCGGCTCGCGACTGCGAGAATCAACTAATGGAGTTATTCGATTACGAACACTTCCAGTTGATTACTAAGTTTCTCAAGAACCGCGATGTCATTGTGTGGTGTACCAAGCTCGTCCGCAGTGATGCGGATGAACGCTACAATGTCGAGGTCGCAATGCGCGAGAAGGGTGTTGGCTGGATTTTACGGGAGCTTGCGGGTGACCGGAAAGCTAAGGCTGCTGCTGCTGGTGAAGCTATGGATGTCGACGAGAAGGCAACTGTTCAGCAACCGGTTCCAAAGACAGGCACACTAGCACCTGGCTCTACAGTTCAGCCAAGACGTATACTGGACTTGGAAGGCATGGCGTTCAGCCAAGGTGGTCACCTCATGTCAAACAAGAAGTGCAAGCTCCCCGAAGGTTCCTTCAAGCGCTCGAAAAAGGGTTATGAGGAGATCCATGTTCCGGCTCCGAAGAAGAAAGACACAGACGCCTCAGAGATCGTGCCAATCACAGCCCTGCCCGAGTGGGCTCAAGCTGCATTTCCCGGTATTAAGACGTTGAACAGGGTTCAGAGCAAGCTATTCCCTGTCGCTTTTGGTCAAGATGATCCTATATTGCTCTGCGCTCCTACCGGAGCTGGAAAGGTCAATATTCGCTCTTCTTCTATTATTTGTCGTCACGTCCTAATGCCTCTTTCTAGACTAACGTAGCTATGCTTACGTTTCTCAACGAACTAGCTAAACATCGGGACGAGCAAACTGGCGAATTTGATCTCGACTCGTTCAAGATAGTTTATGTCGCTCCGATGAAGGCTCTCGTCCAGGAAATGGTCGGGAACTTTGGAAAACGTTTGGCACCATTTGGCGTTAAGGTCAATGAATTGACTGGTGATAACCAACTCACGAAGCAGCAAATTGCTGAGACACAAATCATCGTCACGACCCCGGAGAAGTGGGATGTCATTACTCGAAAGAGTACAGATCTTAGCTACACTAATCTGGTTCGCCTCATGATCATAGATGAAATCCACCTCCTTCACGATGATCGAGGACCGGTTCTAGAGAGTATCATTGCTAGGACCATTCGCCGCATGGAGCAGACCGGCGATTATGTTCGCCTCGTGGGTCTATCGGCAACCCTTCCGAATTATCAGGATGTTGCTACCTTCCTTCGCGTCGACGAGAAGAAAGGTCTGTTCTACTTTGATGCGACATACAGGCCGTGCGGTCTTCAGCAACAATTCATTGGTGTGACCGAGAAGAAAGCTATTAAACGTTATCAGGTCATGAACGAAGTTTGCTATGAAAAGCTGCTTGAACAAGCAGGAAAGAACCAGACACTGGTGTTCGTTCATTCTCGCAAGGAGACAGCCAAGACAGCTAGATTCATTCGGGATATGGCCATCGAAAAGGAGACAGTTACCCAATTTGTCCGTGCTGACGCGGGTACTCGCGAGATCTTAGAGACGGAATCGCAGAATGCGAAGGACCCTAACTTGCGAGACCTCCTTCCGTTCGGATTCGCTATCCACCACGCTGGAATGTCGCGTGAAGACCGTGTCCTTGTTGAGGATCTTTTCGATGACGGAGCTGTACAAGTTCTTGTCTGCACTGCTACGCTTGCCTGGGGTGTCAACCTTCCCGCTCATACCGTCATCATCAAGGGAACTCAGATCTACAATCCAGAGAAAGGGCGTTGGGTCGAGTTATCGTCTCAAGATGTTCTGCAGATGTTGGGACGTGCTGGTCGGCCACAGTATGATACGTTTGGCGAGGGTATCATCATCACCAACCATTCAGAGCTACAATATTATCTCAGTTTGTTGAACCAGCAGCTACCGATTGAATCTCAATTTGTCGCAAAACTCACCGACAACCTCAACGCCGAGATTGTCCTGGGAACCGTTCGAAATCGCGATGAAGCTGTACAGTGGCTTGGATATACCTATTTGTAGGTCTTTCTTCTTATCGTTCTTTATTCAACGAAATATTGACCATGGCCAACTAGATATGTGCGTATGCTCAAGACTCCCAGCCTGTACAGTGTAGGACCAGACTACTTGGACGATGATCCTCTGTTGATTCAGAAGCGTGCCGATATTGCCCACTCGGCAGCCGTTTTGCTAGAGAAATGCAATCTTATTAAATATGATCGGCAATCCGGTAAATTCACATCTACGGAGTTGGGGAGAATAGCATCACACTTCTATGTGACGTACAACTCTATGGCAACCTATAATCAACATTTACGCCCAACAATGTCAACCCTGGAGTTAATACGTGTATTTGCCCTATCTCAGGAATTCAAACTTATCCCTGTTCGTCAAGATGAAAAGCTCGAGCTCAGCAAACTGCTCGAGCGAGTACCCATACCAGTTAAGGAGAGTGCAGAGGAGCCAGCTGCGAAGATCAATGTTCTTCTACAAGCTTATATCTCTCAGCTGAAATTGGAAGGGTTTGCGCTCGTGGCCGACATGGTCTTCGTCCAGCAATCTGCAGGACGCATTTTGCGCGCTATGTATGAGATTTGCCTCAAGCGTGGCTGGGCAGCTCCTACTCGTGCTGCCCTCGACCTTTGCAAGATGGTTGAGAAACGCATGTGGGGATCGATGACGCCTCTGCGCCAGTTCAAAGGTGTACCCTCCGAGGTTATTAAGAAGGCGGAAGGAAAGCAGTTCCCGTGGTATCGCTATTTCGATTTGACGCCTCCTGAGATCGGAGAGCTCATCGGTATCCCGAATGCTGGCAAACTCGTACACCGGTTGGTGCATAGTTTCCCCAAGCTTCAACTACAGGCACAGGTCCAACCTATTACGCGCTCACTCCTTCGAATTGACCTCTTAATAACACCGGATTTCATTTGGGATGAGAAAGTCCATGGCGGAGCGGAGCAGTTTATCATTATGGTCGAAGATGTTGACGGCGAGATCATCCTCTTTCATGACACATTTATCCTTCGACAACGTTATGCTGAGGACGAGCACAATGTATCGCTGACAGTTCCTATGTTTGAGCCCGTTCCCCCTAACTACTACATCTCCGTAATATCCGAACGGTGGCTGCATGCGGAAACACGCCTGCCGATCTCGTTCAAACACCTCATTCTTCCTGCGAAGTTCCCTCCTCCGACTGCTCTTCTGGATCTTCAACCGCTTCCTCTTTCTGCCCTTCACAATAAAGAATTCGAGAGTATCTACTCTTCCACACTTCAGACCTTCAACAAGATTCAGACACAGGTCTTTCAAGCACTTTACACTACGGACGACAATGTCTTTGTTGGTGCCCCGACTGGTAGCGGCAAGACCATCTGTGCGGAGTTCGCTCTTCTACGACTCTGGTCAAAAAAAGACGCACCGCGAGCTGTCTGCATCGAGCCCTTCCAGGACATGGTTGATCAACGTGTGGTTGAATGGCGTGCAAAATTCGGTGAACTGCAGGGTGGCAAGGAGATTGTTAGCTTAACAGGAGAAACTGCTGCTGATTTACGTTTGCTGGAGAAGGGTGACGTAATTGTCTGCACTCCCTCACAGTGGGACGTTTTGTCGAGACGCTGGAAGCAGAGGAAGAACGTGCAAAATATCGGTCTTTTAATTGCTGATGAAGTGCAACTGGTGGGAGGTGAAATTGGACCTACATACGAAGTTGTCATTTCTCGCACGAGATACGTCTCGGCGCAGACCGAAATCAAGACTAGAATTGTGGCGTGCGGTGTTTCCTTGGCGTCTGCTCGAGACTTGGGAGAATGGATGGGCGTTCCCAGCCATGCGATCTTCAATTTCCCGCCTAGCGCTCGTCCACTTGATATTGATATTCATCTACAATCATTCGCTATTCCTCACTTCCCCTCGCTGATGATTGCAATGTCGAAACCTGCCTATCTGGCAATCGTCGAATACTCGCCAGCGAAGCCAGTAATCGTCTTTGTTCCTTCCCGTAAACAATGTGCAATGACTGCTTTGGATCTTCAGCTCCACTGCATTGCTGATGGTGATGAGAACCGATTCCTTAATGTCGAGGAGGCAGACCTACAGCAACACCTGGACCACGTGACGGATCGTAGTCTGGCAGAAAGCTTGAAGCATGGTATTGGGTTGTATCACGAGGCGCTCAATAAGCAGGATAAGCGGATCGTGGAACGATTATTCCAGGCGGGTGCGATCCAGGTAGTGGTTGCATCAAGGGTACGTGCATACTGATTAAAATTACATTTCGATGCTAAGGCGTTTATCTCATTAATCAGGACGTTGCTTGGAGTATTCCGCTCGCCTGCTACATGGTTATTATCATGGGGGTACAGTTCTTTGAGGGAAAGGAACATCGATATGTCGATTATCCTGTGACGGATGTACTCCAGATGATGGGCAAGGCATGCCGACCAACCGAGGATGACCGCAGTCGTTGTGTCCTTATGTGCCAACAAACGCGAAAGGACTTCTACAAGAAGTTCCTCGCGGAAGGTCTACCAATCGAGTCTCACCTACCGACGAACTTGTTGCATGATTATTTCCTCGCTGAAATCGCTGTGAAGACGATCGAGAATAAGCAGGACGCTATGGTAAATCCATTCGCAATCTGTTTGAAACTTTCATTGATGGATTTGCTCTTAGGATATCCTTACATGGACATACTTCTACCGTCGAATGACACAGAACCCAAACTACTACAATCTTAGTAGTGTTAGCCATCAGCATCTGTCCGACCATCTTTCGGAGCTCGTCGAGACCACCTTGAATGATCTTGTTGCCTCGAAATGCATTGCCATTGGTACGTTTTCTCAATAAGTTTTGCAGATTGATGCTTAAAATTTCATAGAGGACGAAATGGATGTTTCGGCACTCAATCTCGGCATGATTGCTGCTTACTACAACATATCATGTAGGCCAGTTGCATTGAATTCTATGTGCTTCGACTAATTAGACTATTCAGACGTGACGGTTGAGGTCTACACTCTTTCATTGAAGGAGCGCACGAAACTCAAAGGCTTGCTCGAAGTCGTTTCCTCCTCAGCAGAATTTGAGACCATTCCGATTCGTCGTCACGAGGATGTTCTTCTTCGTCGCATTTATGATCGCGTACCAGTCAAATTGGACAAGCCTGATTTCGAGGCACCACACTTCAAAACATTCCTCCTCTTGCAGGCACACTTCTCCCGAATTCAGCTTCCCCCGGACTTGGCCTCCGATCAAGTGCTAGTTCTTGAGAAGGTACTAAACCTCCTATCTGCGTGCGTGGACGTCATGTCGTCAAATGCATGGTTGAATGCTATCGGAGCTATGGATCTATCGCAGATGGTCGTCCAAGCCATGTGGGAGACGGATTCTCCGCTCAAGCAGATCCCGCACTTCGAGTCAGATGTGAGTTGATTTTTTACTAGTTTGTGGAAGTTATGGCTCATCATTTTTGATTAACGAATGAAGACCATCAAACGCTGCCAAGAGAATGGTGTAGAATCTGTTTACGACATCATGGATCTTGAAGATGACAAGCGAAACGAGCTTCTCCAAATGGATAACCGGCAGATGTGAGTTTCACAGAAACGTTTGAAAGTTTGATGGTCTGACGTTGCGATTAAGGCGGGACGTTGCTGCTTTCGTCAACTCTTACCCAACGTTGGAAGTTGAGCCGGAGCTCGTGAAAGGAGATTACACGTCCACCACACCGATCGTCTTACAGGTTGCGCTTTCGCGTGACGCTGATGAGGATGATGAAGACGACCAGCGCGTCGTTGCGCCGTTCTACCCAGCCCGTAAGATGGCAAATTGGTGGCTCGTCGTTGGTGAACCGGACACGCGGCAACTGCTTTCAATCAAGCGCGTTACCGTCAAAAAGAGTTTGTCCGTGAAATTGGAGTTCAACCTGCCGAAGGGTAAACATTCCTTGAAGCTCTTCGTCATCTGTGACTCGTACATGGGTGCGGACCATGATATCAAGTTGGATCCGATTGACGTTGCTGAGGGTGACGATAGCGATGACGATGACGATAGCGACGAGGAGATGTCGGAGTAAAACTTCCTCATAAAATCTTACAACTGCTGCTCGCGCTTGCTATCCTTGTGTTAGATCTTTCCTGACTATATATTTGTACTACCTCGCTGTAATGTAGCTCTACCATATAAATATCTGACTGTTGTGCAGAAGCAGCATACCATCATGAGCTAAGGGGTTGGCACTATTTGCATCGCTGAGGTTCCAATTGTTTTGTCCTTGTGTGCACAGACGAGCTTCCGTAGCTCGGTATAGAGTTGAATCAAGTCCTTTTCCTGAATGTGAATTGTCAATGTTACAACGTTGTCATGAGAAAGGAAGAGCCAAACCTGGTATGCAGCTGCGAGGCCAGAGGTACTAGGAGAAGAAAAGAAAAGAGATTCTTCTACAGCTGGGGTTTATTTAATACACATACTCGGTAAAACGCATTTCACTCACGCCCTGCATCCTTCTCAGGATATACAAGCTTGTATGGACGAAGACCCGGTACAATCTCACGTTTAAGCTTTTTCTTGGGAAATTCCATGTCTTTTGCTTTCTCATCGAAAATCTTCTCGACCTCGGTGTACATTCCCATGCCGACAAAGCATACAATGCGAGGCCTGTACTTGGTTATTCTCTGGAGGAGAGCAGGTGTCGACTCTCGAAACTCCGCTTTCTTAAGCTGGTCTGCCTTGTAAATGAATTGAATGTTTAGCGATATTGACCTGATATTTCAAACCAAAAAAAGACTCACTGATGCCGAGGGTCTATCTACCAAATTAGTCTGGGACTGGTCTTAGTGCATAGTGAGATAGTTGCTCTGAGAAGTCTACTCACAATACCAATATTATACCGGTCAGGTAGGGTATAGTCCTCGGAAGGATCAACGCGCTCCCCAGTTAGCCCTGCGTGGAGACTGATGAGAATCATACCGTAGTGTGCTAATGTAATATCAGGGGAAAGACAGCTCTCAGCATACCGGATCCGTGCAAGGCTTTATAAAACCTATTAGATGGGTGGGCGAAGTGATGTCCAACTGTCGCAGAGAGGACTCCGGGGCTGGGATAGTTTAGCTTTATTCCGAGAAGCAAAAAGCGACATACTTGATCCCAACAAATAGAACTAGTAGAATTCGATATGTAAGCGCATTATAATGTGAGCAGACTAATGAAGCTTACCATCGAGATGCATTTTTATACAGTCATTGAGTACTCTTAAATGTGCGTAAGCTTCTGGAGGAGCATAGCCTCTCTTTCGTTTAGGAGACCGACTCAATCGCTTCGAAGGTGAGGGTGACTCTTCGGACACGGGAAAGCTACACGACTCTTGCTTTAATTTTCGTTTTCTAGGAGAGATATCTAGCAGTTTCTGCTCGTCGGCTCCGGTCGTTGGTTCCACATACGCAGGCTTTTGCTGTTGCCCACGGGATGTACGAAGGAGCGATGGTTTGACATCCCCTTCAAACACGAATCTTTGGATGGAATTTCTGAAGGTTGGGCTCTCGCTCTCCGAGTGCATGAAGAGAAGAAGTTGAAGGTGGACGCGTAGGCTCGGACGCGGAAGGTTGATTGAACGCGAGAACTTGAACCCGGCGCGTGACGTCACGCGTCTGTCAATGTAATTCTATTAGGGTTTGTAGCTTGTTGCCGTTTTCGGGTGTACTCGGTTCTCACCAGCGCTCAACATCGTTCGCATTAGCAAACGGTTCGTTTCTATGTCTCCTCCCGACGACGACGATGTCTGAATTCACACCTGCCCCCGCTCCCGCCAACATAGCCCCAGGTCCGACGGCAGACGGCACAGTTCTTGCAGACACCCCAGAAGATGCACCCGAGCCTCTGCCCATCACAGACAATGAAGTGGGAGAATACCGCGAGCAAGACCGCTTTCTTCCCGTACGTCTTTTGCGCCTTCCATTCTGCACGAAGCAACGAGCTCAGAGAATCGAACCCAGATTGCCAATGTAGCACGAATTATGAAAGCTTCTGTACCTCCGACGGCAAAGATCGCCAAAGACGCGAAGGAGTGCGTGCAAGAATGTGTGTCGGAATTCATCAGCTTCATTACATCCGAGGCAGCCGAGAAGTGCCAGATGGAAAAGCGCAAAACTATCGGCGGAGAGGACATTCTCTACGCTATGATTAGCCTAGGCTTCGAAAACTACGCAGAGTCACTAAAAATCCATCTTGCGAAGCTAAGACAGGTGCGCTTTCCTCTTTACTATGATTACCAGAGACTATAATCAGCATGCGACGTTAGCACCAGACGAGCACAGCTGCTAATCGTGCACAAGGCGGCGGAGATGTGGCTGACGACGAGTAGATCTTTTGTATTATTATCATTATTTTGTTTCAATCTCAGGGTACTAACATTTTATAAAATACTCCACCAAGACGGACTGTATTATTGTAGTCCACTTTGTATATGGGAAAATACACGACGTCCGCTCATCAATGGATTCTAATCTGTATGCATCTGAGACAGCTACGTCGTCATTCATATGTTTCGTTCTCACCGACTTTGCGTCCACCGCGCTCACGTGTAACTGCATCATGATGTCAGTCGGTAGTCGGTAGGATTTCCTAGAAGATAGACTTCGTACAGGCTCAATAGTCACGAAGATCCTTAAGATTGAGCTAACGCCTATCTCGGATAGAACGCCAGGGAACAATCAATAGAGAAGTTCACATGATTTACTGATCGCAGCAGCCCGCAGTCATTGATCTCTCATTAAACCCTTTGCGCAGCATTTGCTATTTGTTGACTGCAACCACCGCAGCAAACCGCAGCACTATCACTTCTCCCCTCCCTGTTATCCTTTCTGTTTTATCGCCGAACCCAATATTAATACGGAACACCAGACAAGACAGACCTGAGAGTCAGTCTATAAAGCACGTTAGGAAGGAATCCGTAGCGATGATCATGGACACTCAGAACGTTGACTCCAAGTCCAACTCAGCCGTGGATCCTTTTGAAGATCAAACAGCTGGTGAGTAAGCTGGCAGGACGCATGGCTAGCCGATTCGCTGACCCCAAGTTCTCAGAACTATCCTCGACACCACGTACACCTTCGCAAACGTCTGTTGAAGTTCGCCGCGCAATGCTTAGTTCGCCTAGCATGGACAAGAGCGCTCTGGCCTGGGCTGAGCAGCAACAGGATACGCCCCCTCTCTACGCGCTCCCAGAGAATGTGCCGAGAGTAGCAACAGCCCCTACGGTTGTCAGTCCCCTCCCGCCTCACGAGCCCGTGAGCGATGGCGAGTGGCACGAAACGCTCCGTGAGCTACAGAATAACCTGTCTGCCCTCAACCAAGCGAGGCGCTTCAATACATTTCACAGGGGCAGCCGGAGACGCTTCCTGAAGTCGCTCTTCAACTCGTACTCCTTCAAGAAAGGCGCCCAAGAGCCGCAGATCAAGGAATCCGACATTGAGAGCCAGACGCGGGTCCAACGGATTCACGTGCTCGAGGAGCTCGTGTTGAGCGGCATGCGCAAGCTTGCGCGTATTCACCCCGAGCCTGAGGCGCGCCTGGACTGGCAAACGCGCGCGGACGAGTTTGCTGCGGCAATTCGCAAGGGCGCCTCGACTGGCACATTTGAAGAATTCATTGCCAACGATAAGAAGAAAGAGTCCATATTGGAGGGCCTTGCGAAGGGCTTGGTCTTGCTGTGTATGACACCGGTTGCTGTGGCTGGAGTGGCGGTTTTCAGCATAGGTGCTATGACTTACGGCCTCGGGAAAGTTGTTGTCTCCATTGGCCATGTGATGACGTTTGGCAAGTTCCACTGAGCTGCGCAAATCCTACTTTCACATACTGCATATTTTTGTCTTGCATTCCCTGGTTGATGTTTCTGTATATTTATGCATTCCTTCATGATCGGACAATCTGTTGATCAGACGTTGTCAGCAGCGTATAAATAAATATGATACTGTGGTGGTATAATTGATACATGAATTGGCGAAATGTGATACACGGCGATGGATTATTCGTAAAGTTTTCTGATTTGGGTTTCAACTTCATCAGGATTCATCTTGATGTCTTAAAATTGAAAAAAAATATGTCAGCGGGATAAATAGCCTTGTCAGTAAGCAAACTTACATTTTTGTGGATCTTAAATTGAATATATTGAGTTTGAACACAGGATACTGAAATAGAGTATGGCACGCACTTTTACTGAACTCCTTCTCCTTGTTCTTCTGAATAAATCTTTGCAGGCTCGGTACAACAAGTTTAGTTGCTTCTTCCGCAAGGGCGTCCCTTCCCGCATCATCATCAGGAAGGAGCTGAACTCCCCTGTGTCGGTCAACAATTTCGTCCAAGAGCATGAAAAACCGCGTGAACTTTTCCTTCGTTGCCGCTTTCCCACTTCCACCGCTCGAGCCTGGACCATCTCCAAGAGCTTGCAAGATTGGTGAAAAGTTGGCATCGAAGTAGCCAGCCTTCGCTGTCCGGACTGCGCTCTCTAGTGCGTTGCGAGCAGGAGGGGCTAGGATAGCCTCTATAGGTGCAGCTTCCTCCTCTGAATAAAGTAAAGCATTCCGAAGATAAGTGACATTATTTAGCAGAAAGATTGCCCCCATGGCAGGTCTTCGAGAGGATCGTGCGAGCGCTGTTAATGTATTGAGAGTGGTCATCACGACATCGTCTGTTGTGATAATATTAGTCGAATAAAAAGGAAAATGATGCGTTTCGATTTACAAAGGTAATGTTCGACAATGACACTCTCACTGCCCTCTCCCATTTTGGGCCCTTTGGAGACAGCAGCTCCTTCACCCATTTTCCAATTACCATCGCCTAGCATGAGCAGCGCACTTCCCGCAGCATCCTGGACAGCTGGTATCACCTTCATGTATTTCACAACCTGTTTTGCTTTCAGCTTTCCAAAACGCTATAATGAGCTGAGTAACCTACTGTTTGCGTGATATCCGCAACCCCGGTACCAATTTCTCCGCCGCCTGGAGCCACCGCAGCCATCTTGATGTCAGCCAAGAATTCTGGGAAACTTCGCAAGCAGACTGCGCGGAGGCTATGCAATCCCTCCTTCAGCGTGTTCATGTTCAGAGTCGCACTCCCTGAGCCTGACCGACGGACAATCACGTCATCCCAACGACTAGCCACAGAAGCATCACTTAAGCGAGAGTAAGCAGACAGCGCGAGGAAGGTATGCTGATGCAGAGCACGCTTTACTTTCAAGTTGAGCTGTGAGAAGGACGAGGAGAGCAGCGAGAGCAGTGGTGAGAGAAGTGATGCATATGAAGGCTGGAACTGTGCTGCAGAAGGGAGGAGAGCTAGCTCAGCCAGCAAGTTATACTCGTTCTTGTATGCAATTGTCAGCAATGCGTTTACCGTCTTGGTCTTTATGAACATACCTCAGCGACATCCAGCACATTCTCAACAAATTGAGCAAATGTATCACCCTCCTTGACGCCGATCTCCTCTGTGTTGTCCGTCATGCTATATCCCACCCCACGTCCATCTACCGCCCTCTTTGCCTCTCCTTCTAAGCAACGCTTCGTCCATGCACCACGCATGTCCGCATACCCTCTTTGTGCATCTGAAAGTGCCCTCTGAATCGATGCAGCGGCGGGATGGGAAGGGTGAGTAGCAGGAAGAGGAAGGGTACGGAGGAAGGCAACAAGAGGTCTGAGAGAGTCAAGGATATCCAGTGGAAATGGAACAAGGTATGATTGTGGGTCGAGATCGAAGGAGCTTCGTGCTGGCGGAGTACCAGATGATGCTTCTGCTACGAGTTTTGTGTACATCTGTGTTAGCTTCGTTGCACCGGCTTCCACAAGACGAGCCTGACACAGTAAATCGCCGATGAACAATGGGCTGCACGCGGTAATGAAGCACATACAGTATCCCTCGAGTCACCACCAGAACCCTTGAAAGCAATGCTCGCATTCATCCGCTCCAGCACCTCAATGTAATACTGAAGATCAGTAGCTTGCGGACTAGAGTAATGTTCAACGATCGAGCAATTATTGATCACAGCCAGGTCACGTACCCGCGTATGATGAGCGCCTCTTCCTCCTCGAGCCCTTGTTGACCTGATGCCACTTCGTCGATGAGTTGTAAGGTAGCATCGATATCTGCACACGACACTTGGTAAGCGCTACCCTAAGAATCAAGATACAACTATACTGACTTGCAGATCGCCGATTTAGCAGCTGTGTAGAGTTGTGCAATGGGAGGATTGATTTCTCGAGCTTGACTAGGCGTGTATCAAAATTTGAGAGGATCGCTGGAGCGAATGTTTAGCGCATGTTCATCTAGAGAGTACTAGTTGCTAACAGATCATCCTTTGGGAGATTTGACGCGTTTTATTGAGATTTTGCTCGAGCTTGGATCCAAGAAGTCAGTGCATACTCTGGTTTGACATCTGTAATAAGAGATTGCTACCAGCTCAATCTCTGCGGCTTCGTCCTCCATCCTTGTGGATCAGATACTTTAGGTGTCCAATAGCGTACAGTGAAAAGAAATATGAAACCAAAGAACAGTAGCAAAAGTTCAAGAGAATGTGTAGTAGCCTGAGCGCTCTGGCGGCAACCGTGATGGTCGTTGATCTAAAAATAGTGACCACTGACCGTGACATCGTAAGACTGACGTGACAGGACAAATGCTAACCGTGACTTGGATGATGCCAAAGTTTACTTTCAGACTCAGCCTGAGCTATCCAGGCATTCAAGTTCCTGAGTCTCTCACTGAGTGCTATTGGATAACTACTCAACATGCCGCGATTATCGAAAGCGCTGCCAGGCCCTTCGCGGTTATCAGCAGTCCTAGAAAGCCTCAAAAGGCCACCAAGGCCAACATTGTCCGCGCTTCGGGAGCTCAACTTAACGCTGGCGTCGAGGAACGACCACTTCGGTGCCAGGTGCGTTACCCGTTTTCTTTGCGTTACTCGACGGGAATCCGCTAACGTTTGTTGTTCGTCGTCTATCGAATAGACACTTCTTAAAAGAGGAGCTACCTCGTATACGCTACGCAAACCCCGAGCTAAACATCCAAATTAACAAAGTGCCGAAGTCTGTGGAGGACACATGGAAGGCTGAGTTGAATATTGAGTTCAGTACGTCGCCATTCAATAGCGATCTCGGCTCTCTATATAACTTGTTGCATTGTACAGAGGACGGGCGGAAAAGCACGATCGACATGTCTCAGAAGTGGTCATCGCAGATCTTCGAGGAACTCATGGACGCAGCAGGTGGTGAGCGGTGGAAGCAGTTCAAAGAGGCACGAAAAGCAAGTGGGGAGGAGCCTGTTTTCCCGACAGTTATATCAAGGATCCCTTCGACACCAAGGACAGGTGTTGCTGCTGCTCTTCCCTAGGTCTGTACGTACGCAACTATAGTAACATACTATGGACACCCGCCATCTGACATCTGATATTTATTACCATAGACATGTTCTCGGCTCACTCTCGTTCTCTCCCGCTAGTAAATCTATTGGGTATATTTATTATACTAGATGCAGAGAGGATACATGTGCAATAATCCAATAAAGAACTCATACTTCAAACGCTCGATAGTTTACGTATGATGCAAAATAATGAGACAGATATCCAAAATAAAAGTGTGAATGGTAGTCGATATTCATGCTCAATCATCTCCGGTCCTCGCTAAGAATGCTGCGCCCAATCCTGCGCTGTTAGTCCGCCTTATACCACCGAATCCTACACTGGGAAACTTCGATCCGTCTGTAAGAGTGGCTCCTGCCAGATCACTGATAGATGGCTGGAAGCCAGCCGAATGTTCCTCCTCATGTTCGACAATGTAGGGCTCCGTTGCGTTGAAGCGCCTCCCAAAGGTTGTATCAACTGGCGAGTCAACAGATGGCAACGAAGCAGACTGAGAAGTAGGCGAATTGGAGCGCTTTCCTGTCGAAACGGAAGCTGAAGTCGTAGCCCGCTTCTTTTTCCTCCGACGCGGTGGTTCGGCCAAGGGACCACCAACAGCTACCGAACCGCCTACGGAGGCAAACTGGGCATTGAGAGGACTGGGATGCAACGATTGTTGCTGGGAGATATAGCAGTGGTTGTATTGAGCAGGATCGGCGTTAGACACAGAAGCGGAGGTTTGCGAAACGGAATGTGAGCGCGAACTGTCCGAGCCGCGGGACCCATGAGGGCGGCGTGGTTTCTGCGCGTACGCTTCCCCACCAAAGTCGGCTTCACCATCAGCAGGGTCGTCCGCACCAGCGCCTGCACCTGTAGAAACCGGATTGAGAATATTGGCACCGACGAATGGACCGTAGTCGTCCGCACCCGCCACCGTACCAGGTGCAGACGGAGACGTAAAACCAGACCCGGTGGAGGCAGCGCTGAACGGCGAGCGTAGTTGGCCATAACCGCTTCCTTGGAAGCCTTCGAAGTCATCGTCATCAAGCCCCATCGCTGCTGCGGATGCTAACTCCTCCGCCTTTCGGCGCAGTTCCCGCCGTTCCCTCCGTTTCCGCCGTCTCTCTTCCCGCTCTTCGCGTTCCTCCTTCCGTTGCCTATCCATCTCTGATGCTGCAGCAGCATAATCTCGATCCTGCGCAGCAAGTCGAGCAATAGATGCTGGGTCGAGCGGGGCAGCGTCCGAGTCGAAAGCAGATGTCGATGAGTTTGAGTTTGTGGCTGACAGGAGGCGTCTGCGCCGCGAGTCGAGGGCACTGTGCTCGCCGTCCTCGTCTTCGGACTCTGGTAACTGGATGGGAGGTCGTCCGAAGAGGTCAAAGCCAAAGAGTTTAATCGACTTCTTCCTTGTATTTCGCTTCTTTTTCTTCTTTCTCTGACCTGCGCCACGGCCGATGTTCGAATGCAGTGACATAGTCTCGGCATCAACGTCTGTTTCTTCCACGTCACCTAGGAGGCCTTCTAGTTCATCATAGTGCGTTTGGCGTGCCCTGACGGTCCTGGCATTATTGTCACTTTCGTCAGAAGATTCTTCTTGTTTCTTCGATGCGAAGCAAGGAAGGCAAGAGCTGAGCGCAGCTTGCACGCCGTCAGACCAGGAGAACGAGTCCATCAGGAGATTTCTGCGTCACTGGATGGCGTTTTTGCGAGATTCTTGCACTTCGATGTCAGAGCTGATCAACATGCGACAACGAAGATGAAGGAAAAAGTTTTGTGTAAGTGTAGGAGACGGCCGCAAACGCATGCCAGTGACTTGTATTTGTCTCGTCGCGCGTTTCGTGCATTTCACGTGGGATGGCTCGACATCGCCTCTTCGGGTGACTTTTTGATTCCGGCGATAACTCACGACTCGGATAACATCGCGTCGCAAGCTGAGCTCCATCTATCGTGTCAAATCTGTCGAGTATCTGCCTCTTCATACGTGCGGTCAATAACATTCTATCAGAAGATTGGAAAGTAGAAGGAACGTCAAATAACGGTTGTGCCAGTGAAAGTGGGTAATCGATGCTCTACTCAAGCTTGTACACTACTCACATTGTTACTCAGCCTACACAAATTGACGATTTACAAACTACGTACGCCCGTACAGATACTTCCAGCCTCAGTCTTTTATGCTGAACTTGTTTACCTGCTGTCGACGTCGAAAGGTTTCTGGCGATATGGAGCCTACATATCGTTATAGGAGGGCAGAAATGAACGTAATAGCATGTTTTCCGGTACCAAGTGTCGTTCCTCAAGCCAAAACCGTGCAGATTGACGTTGACCCAATGATGGCTCTCCTACCGGAGATCATGTCTAAAATATTCGTCGAATGCATGCCCGAGGATCCCAGTCTCATTGGTCGTGCTGATGAAGCCCCTATCAATGTATCCCAGGTTAATCGCGGCTGGAGGGACATAGCAATCCACACGCCTGAACTATGGTCGAATTTGGTTCTTTGTACGGATCGCCTGTATGATCACTCGCATGCAACTGTGATGCATGGGAGGAAAATGCCATTACATGCTTGGAAATTGTGGAGTCAAAGGTCCCAGTCGCGAACGACGTCGGTCTACATCCAAAGATCACACTGGGACCAGACTGTTAATACTGATGGCTATCTTGGAATGTTGTGTGAAGGAGGAAGACGGTGGAGAGAGCTCTGCCTGTCTGTAGGGTCGACGCAATCACTGGTTCTTCATCCAGAGTCGATAGAACAACTTGAGGTTCTGTGTACGAAGGACTTTCTCGTCTCATTCAGTCTCCACGGGCCTTACACCAAACTCTTATCGCTGGAGGAAGATTTCTACTCTTTGACTACTCAAGATCTGAAGCTCCCGTCCAAACTTCGGCATATCGATTTCCAATTAGAACATGTTCCGGGCAGATGGAATCCCCAGGGCATCGTCGAACACGCAGCGATAATAAACTTCGGAATGATGATGGCATTACTACGTGGAGCGTCTTCTCACCTTTCTTTCCTTGCCTTCTCTCTGGCGAAAGAATGTAACATCATCAGCCTTGAACCTCGCGTCCAACCCGTAGTCATGACAAGTCTCAAGACTTTGATCCTTCACGACAACGTACCAGCAGTCAGGTTGTTCTTGGATCACATCACCGCTCCGGCCCTCGAGAAGTTGTGGATTGAACTCTGCGAAAGTCCCTTTCCTTCGGATCCTCCGACTCGTCAGGACCTAGATTGTCTTCTCGGATTCCTTTCGAGGTCAAACCCTCCTTTAGCCGACTTGAAGGTTCGTGCTGATGGTTACGACGGCGAAGATATGCGAAGGATCCTTGGCCATACACCTAAACTCCGCAAGCTCATAATCGATACGAATGAAAACAGAGCATTCTGGACCGAAGCCAATACCACATCGTTCGTCGGGGATTTAATGAGTGGAGGGGTATGTCCGGAGCTAATGGACGTGAAACTCCATCACCTACCCGTGAACGTCAATCTCGAAACTCACAGCGCTGCTGTAAATGATACCCAAGTTATAGATATCATGTCGGAGGAAGCGACCGAGAGAGCAAAGCTGATGTTGCATCACATCAACAAATACACGTTAATGAGTCCGCGTCGGGCGCGCTAGACATATCTGAAGTTCCAACGTCCTTCGATTTACTCTAGAAAGAGAGTAAATATATTGTCTTCGTCATACTTTAGTTTAGCACATAAACTTTCAGCACACTAGGAACGGAGATCTTAATCAGAAAGAATATCTTCCTAGTGAGCTTCGATAGTGCGGATTAGGTTTTGTTTCAGGTCATTGCAACAATTATTGCACACTAGCTGTCATAAATTGCTTGCGCATCCTCTGTTACAATTACATCCACCTCCTGTTCGTATTCTCCATTTGTTTGAAACTGATATATGCTAGATTATCCCCACATAACCCCAGCTGACCCCTCGCCAAAATATCTATCGCCAACAACTGGATGTTCTTCAAGGACTTTAAAGACGGCCGCAGTTTCATCTGGAGTGAGTGATACATCAATTGCTGAGAGGTTCTCCGTCGTACGTTTGGCGTGTCTTTTTTTTTAGATGATGTTGCAATTAGTGAAAGTTAATATAAATAGACCTAACGGATGGGAGTCGACGTACGAAGAGCCGGGCAGCGGAATAACGTGTGACCCCAGAGAGGAGACCCAAGCAATGGAAAACTGGGCTGGACTGACGTTCTTCTTCTGCGCCAAAGCCACGACCTCGTCTACTATGGCGACATTGTTCTTCCATGCCTGAATGGGTGGCGGTTATTTTGGTTTATGAAAATTTTGAGTGAAAGAGTTGGACATACATCTCCCTTAGCGCGGGTGAGGTTGCGCC
Source organism: Trichaptum abietinum (assembly GCA_910574555.1). Taxonomy (NCBI): domain Eukaryota; kingdom Fungi; phylum Basidiomycota; class Agaricomycetes; order Hymenochaetales; family Trichaptaceae; genus Trichaptum; species Trichaptum abietinum. Next base: position 5,186,633 of record CAJTBE010000005.1, on the reverse strand, counting down.
TCATATCGTTAGCTACGATGGAGGTGGGTAGATTAGTAAGTCAGTGGACTAATTGTTAGAGTTATAGTAACGCACGAGCGAGATCCTCGGGCTTTTTAATAGTTCCTGTCAAGAATCCCCTGCCAAGTGGACTATAATTTGATACGTTAGAAGAGCATATGAATAGAGACGCTGCAATCTAGACTGACGAGTATGCGATGACGGCGGTCCCGAGCTCCTTCGCCGTTGCGATCACTAAATATTTCCATGTCTTTTAGCGCTTTATCTTTTGAGTTGCTGCAGTGGCACTCACCCTTCTTCGTTTCTTCCTCATATGACCAAGGACTAACCTCGATCTCGACAGCGGCAATGTGATGCACCTAATGCCAGAGCAATTTCTAGTTTATAATCATCATAAGCAATGAGATATAGGGTACTCACGGCACTAGCCCTGCGAAGCGTTGCGGCAGAGCACTCTGACAAACCGATGTAATCAAATTTACCCTCTTTGACGAAGCTCGATAGTGTCTCTATGACAGACTCGATCGTGACATTGCGGTCAATGCGTGCAGGCTGGCATTGGAAAAAGGACTTGGTTATAACGGCAACAGGACAACCTAAGACTTGAAAAATACACGAACCTCGTAAAGGTCCAGCTTCTTTGTTCCCCTTAGCTTGCTCAGAATATTGTCAATACTTTTCTTCAAATTCTCCGGGCTACAAAGCCATGTCAGTCGCTTGCTCGTGTGTGATGATAGCAGCGCAATTATTACTCACGAACAACTAGCCCCTGTGCCATGACTATATGCTCCCTATTCCGATTGGATCTCATTTAAATATAATATAATGTATCAGGGGCAAACAACGCGGAGTGTACCTTGACAGAAAGGAATGCTTTATCTGCATAAGACGGGTGCTTCTCGAAGAAACGTGCGAGGAGCTCCAAGTTTGCTTCGGGTGGGTTTCTGCCATAGAACTCTCCTGTGAAAGGACACGCGTAATTGATATGATTTGGCACAGTGAGTAAATGATGATGTGATGGACATATCAGACGAGTGACATGAGCTCACCGCTATTGAGTATCATCTTGGATCCTGAGGGGACGGAGTCGAGAGATGTCTTGATTGCTTCGAATGCCACTTCGTCAGTGACGGGGTCAGCTTTTACCCTAGAAAGATAGAAATTCATATTATCAGAAGATGATAATCTCTAAGGCGCGAAAAGAATCTAACGTCATCATCATAAGACCATGCTAGAGAGAAAATGCATTTCTATGAGTTCATAATTTAAACAATATCGCACGTAAGAGTACCCACAGCGATCTTCCCTACAGAAACACTCTTCCCCGAGCCAGAGGATATCGTTGTGGTCGCCATTCTTGCGTATGCTTAAGAGGGTAGATGGGTAGTTGCTTGAAGAGGATCTCGTCGATAAAGATGTGGATGCTAAAGCTACAGAGTGCCACTCCCCTTTATACCTTGAATGTAATGGAGTGAGTGCTATGGTGCCGGCGGCAATCCACGCCGTGACGCGTGCCACCGGCAGCAATCACTGGCATGCCAGAGCCGAATCGACGCGCCAGTGAGCGTTGCCGAAAGCAGGAATTCGCGGCGGCAAGTCAAATCGATGACAGAATAATTATACTGAGTCCGACAGGTCGGGATTTGTTGTCTGCCAGCCAGCGGAAATGGCTTCAGTCCTATCAAGTATAAGTTTGTGTCAGTAGCCTACGTTTATGTCGACGCATTTGTCGAGGAGAATCGTGAAGAGTTTATTGTACTAAACTCCAGATTCGCGGTGAATAGAGATTCTGTAATTAGGTATGCATTGACAAGAGTCGGTGACTGGATCACTAATGCATGTCTAACATTAGACTTATATAAGACTTCTTCGTGCCGCCTCAGGGGCCAGGTTCATCAGCGGCGTAGACGAAGTCCATGAAACAATACCATTTGACTTCAGATCGATATAAGTACTCGGAGATAAGTTTCCACCGCCTTGTCAATCACTGTATGTTATTAACATCTATTCAGTATCCCACCTTCCATGCAAACATTGAGACATTCACCATTCCTTTCAACTAAAGTTAGCCCCACATGAGTCCAGCTGACCCCTCTCCAAAATATCTATCACCAATCACAGGGTGCTCTTCAAGGACTTTAATAACATCTGCAGTCTCATCCAGGGTGAGAGCGATGTCGATTGCTGCGAGATTTTCTGCTGTGCGTTTCGCGTGTCTGTATAACAAGTATCACCAGAAATGGAACGACTAATTAGTAATCAAAACACTGCCTTGATAAAGAAGACTGACGAAGAGCCAGGCAACGGGATAACGTGTGTTCCAAGAGAAGAAACCCAAGCAATGCAAAACTGAGCCGGAGTAACGTTCTTCTTTCGCGCCAAAGCTACAACTTCGTCTACAATGGCGACATTATTCTTCCATGCCTGGTAACGACAATCAGCATGGGTGTTCATTTTTATGATTTTTTAATGCAGATAAAGAGACATACATCTTCCTTGACGCGAGTGAGGTTGCGCCGCACATCGTTTTCTGGAAGAAGGTGGTAAACTAATCAAGGACTGGGCGTTCGAGACATGATAGCGCACGATCAAGATCCTCGGGCTTCTTTATAGTTCCTGTTAGAAATCCCCTGCCAAGCGGCCTAGGTATAAAGAAGATAATAAGTGTATGTATAAAAGAGATGCTGAAGCTTTGTACTGACGAGTAAGCCACAACGGCGGTGCCGAGTTCCTTCGCCGTTGCGATAACTAGACATTTCAAATTTTATTAGCAAGTCGTCTAGAGTTAATGGTTGAAGCTATACTCACCCTTCTTAGTTTCTTCCTCATACGACCAAGGACTGACCTCAATCTCAACGGCAGCAATGTGATGCACCTGACACAAGAGCACAATCTAGGTATCACCAACATGGCTTAAGGGAGACACCGAAAACTTACGGTACTAGCCCGGCTGAGCGTCGCAGCAGAGCACTCTGATAGTCCAATGTAATCGAATTTACCCTCCTTGACAAAGCCGGACAGTGTCTCTATGACAGACTCGATCGGGACCAAGGGATCTACACGCGCAGACTTCGATCGAAATAAGGCACAATTAGAGCCACAATGGGATATCCCTTAAAGGCTTGAAGAATACACCAACCTCGAAAAGGTCCAGCTTCTTCGTTCCCCTTAACTTACTCAAGATATTGTTAACGCTCCGCTCCAAGTTCTCCGGACTGATATTGAGTTAACGGCCTGTAGCACAGCACCACAGCTTAGTTTACTCACGAGCAGTCAATTCTAGTTTGACCAGCAGCTCCCTAAGGAACCAGGTGTCAGTTTAATGAGAATAAAATATCCAAAGAAAACGAAACCAGGAAGCACACCTTGACAGACAGGAACGCCTTATCCGCATAAGACGGATATTTCTCAAAGAAGCGAGCGATCAACTCCAAATTCGCCTCTTTCGGATTTATGCCATAGAACTCCCCTGTCAGCGATTACACGAGAAAAGGTAAGACGTGTCATAATTAAGAGAACCAAATTAGAAGATATTATATTCGTAAACTGATAAACACTGACCACTATTTAATACCATCTTTGTCCCTGGGGGTACAGAGTCAAGAGACGTCTTGATAGACTCGAACGCTACTTCGTCAGAGACAGGGTCAGGCCTCCACCTAGAAACAAGGCACATTCATCGTCAGAAAGTGGCAGTCTTCAGAGCAAAAAGAAAAAGGTCTGACGTCATCATCATAAGACCATGCTAGAGAAAATTAAACGGAATCAAGTTAATCAATATGAGTAAAAGTCATCAAAATAATGAGCACATACGGCGATCTTCCCTACTGAAACACTCTTCTCCGAACCAGAAAATATAATCGTGGTTGCCATTCCGAATGAAGTGGGTAGTTAGCGTAGTCGATTTAGATACGATATTGCATCCCTTTATACCTTGCAAGTAAAGAGTCATGTGAACTTTTCGAAGTGTGGAGGAGCAAGACAGGACCTAAACGGTATGCCATGCATCCGCCCTATTCGGATGAAACGCCGATCGCCGCGTTTTGTTGTGCAGCGCTGACGTGGTCATTGATGCATAATGATCTATCCGATTCGGAGGGAGATGTCATATCAGACCTCTAAGAACGGATAGAAGTGCGAGGAGGAAACTAGTAGTGGGAACAGTGATTGTCATATGCAGAGGCTAGCTTGCGTTGAGTCGATTGGGAGCTACGGCGCTGGTGGCAAAACGACCGCTTCATTGAAAAATGACATCTTGGTCAATGACAAAGGAATCAGGAATTGCTTCCTCGGATGCGTTGATGAAACAACAGATAGTACTGGTGTGTTCTCCGCAAAGTCAAAAGATTGACATTCATAGGTATGGATGACTGAAGAATATGAAACCATTAGTAACACTCTCCCTCGTACGGTCATATTCATAAGGTGTGTGAAGCCAAACAAGTCGGAAGCTATTCAGTGAGTTATACAGATGTATAGCGACCATTAAAGGACGAGTGACGAGGCTGAGAAAGCGGAAGCACACACGGGGACTTCTTTTTCGCCAGTCTTGTGGTGGGTGCAGTCAAAATGTGCCACAAAGAAGCCTTTCTTTCAAAGTGCGAGTCAGACAGATCTCTGGGACATAGGCGTAGAGCGCAAACGTAGCAGAACCAAATCGCGGAAGCTACTAATTGATCTCCGTGGTGCGCTAGAGAGTTGATGGTGCTCGTGAGTTTGCCGCCGATGGTCGCAGCACTCGCATTCATCAGCTTGAAGAAGGCTAAAGTCTGAGCCCCCAAGGTCGTACGACACACCTACGATCTTCCAGGTGAAAGTAGACAGTCGCTACCGCAACGCCCATCGCGAGCACTTTCGGCATCGTAGAAGTGAACAGTTTTCTAAAACGTAGACAGGTGTTACACATGAATTTTGTAAGCCTCGCCTCATGCTTAGTATCGAGCTCACCAATACGCCAATGCTACTGACATGAAGCCACAACTTATAGAGGGCAAGGGTTGGAAAAATATGTTGCGGACGGTAGCGAGTGCTTCGTGGGCTGAAGCAAACTTCAAACTTTTGCACTTATGTAATAGTAAGTACTTCAACTTGAAGTTGCCACAGCGCGTTCACCGTGTGGCACCCACTCCTCATGCTGTTTCTACATCAACTAACCGCCGTCTTTCAACTCAACAGTTCTTGTGCCATCAACATGAGCGAAAAGGATAGCCATGATGACCAGGTTTCTTAATGAAACAAGACCAGCACCTTCTGTTTGGTTATTCTATGGCTCCTTTGTCCCCGCCAGCTCATGATCAAGCTATCGAGATCTCCTCGTGCAAGGAGCCAGATCATTTGTTACTTTGCGCTCATACTCCTCCTTCACCATCAACAACCCACTCTCAATACGCACGGGCACCGAGGATGTCCCCTGGTACCGGCTTGCCCTCATTCCGGAGACCGCACGCAGAGGAGGCGGATGCCCGGTACCGACCAGACAAAGGTGATCAGCCTGGGATCATCTTTGTTGGCTTCGCCGTTATTTTACACTTTCCCACATCCGTCGGTGGGGTCGATAGTGGCCGTCAGACTGTGGACTTGCCGAATATGGCACGGTTGGTGGACAAAGACACGCCAGACGAAACGAAGACTAAGGGCATGGATGATCAGACGTACAATTTGCTTTTCCCGGATAAGTTCAGTATGGACGTGCGATCATTCTATCTCTGGCAGGACGAAGGCCCGCAACAATGAGAAACTCGGGATATGCATTAAAGTAAGCCGTGCACTAAGGGTCATTTATCCGCCGTGGCTCGTGGATTGTACGTAAATGGCAGGCATCAGAGGGATCGGATTGGAAAAGGTATCGTAAAAAGGAAGCTGGCCTGAGCATCGACACCTCCCAAGGCTCCGCTCGGAACACGAAGGCTAAAATACACGGTCACCAGCTCCAAACAGATCCCTTCTTTCTGCAGATCTTGAAAGAAAGATACGGCATTATCCACAGTCCTGAATCTACCGCTGAGAGTCGCATCGATCCTGAGGTTTTGGACCTGCGGTACAAGGCAAAGTATCTGTCGAATATCCTCGTCATCGAAGCCGCAGACACATATTTTCAAGTCGGTTATGGGCGCTTTTGACCTCGAAAGAAAGCCTGTAATGCAATCCCGGTCCTCTGGAGTCATATCCGTATCGCCCCACAATATATCGCGGCGGAAAGTGAGCCACAACGTCTCGAGGAACGGGGCGGTGATGTGATCTAAGAAGAACCTGGCCGCGTGAACGTTGTCCTGAAGCTTCAAAACTCGAAGATTCGACAAGAAAACGGGTTCAAAGCGATGATGACGGAAGATGTATAATTTTGCCGATAGAGAGAAGCCGAAGTAGGAAAGATGAGAGGATGCTCCGTAAAGAATTGACATCATCATCCCGTAGTCGAAGGTGTCCAAACCTGAGTCGGAATTCAATATCCAGGTTTCTGGTAATGTCAACTCGACATCGACAACCCGAAGTCTGGAGGGGATTGTCACGACCTGGCCAGTCAAATCGTTAAAGTCATATTCTTTTGATATGTGCTTTGTATAAGGTGCTCGGGAATCGGCTGTGATGAACATGTTCGTCATACACAAGACCTCTAGTTGTCCCAATGACTCCGGACTAAGAGCAAGGATATCCACTCCCTTTTTCGCGGGTAGAACACTAAGACACAGTTCTTTCCATCGGTTTCCTTCGTCCAAGCTGCAAATAGAATGGAGATATCGTTGGATTTCTGCATTGGAGTTTCCCTTTATACCTCGCAGGAAGACCGACAGCGCCTGCGCCTTTGACCTCTGGGCCCATAATCTCCACGCATCCGAGGTCATGAACTGCCTCCCCTTGTCCGGTACTGGGTGCGAGTGAGAGTCCGATTGAGCGCCGAAAAAGATCAACGTCGACCATAATTCAGCCGTGGATAGTGCAATCTCCCTCCAGCCACGACTAACTTGCGACACGTTGACCGGGGCTTCGTCAACACGGCCTGTGAGGTTGAGGTCTTCGGGAAGGCACTTGACGAAGATTTCGGACATGATCTCCGGCAGAAGAGTCGTTGTGGGGTCGATCAGTATCTTGCTCTCCCGCGAACCGTTTGATGTCTGATCTGAACTGGCATTGGATATTCGCCCACGTGGGCTGCAGAAAGACATATGGGAATACGAAGCTCCACTGTATACGCGCAATTCTCGTCCTTTGATGTGATAGTCGACGGCCCAGAAAGGTCTTAGGAGATCGACGACGACCGTTATTTGGCAAAGAAAGAAACTCAACCAACTGCGATTTTTTACTAGTCTCTGTCACTCTTGGCACAGCCGCCTCAAGTCACGCTGAGCCTCGGGGCCGTGGTCACCCATATTTTAGCTACAAATGAGCAATGTAAGCAGGATCTGTATATCTATTTGAAATAGAAGAAAGGTTAACACCACCCGATCTTCGGGGAGTTCAATGCTATCCTCTTCCCATCCCATCTCTCTACCTGATAGATCATACCCTGCTCCGTAGCTTTCGAGAAACTGCGCTGTCATACAGTACGATTAGTACTGGGAGTCAAGTATCCTCGAGTGGTACGAACAATCTCTCGGCAGTCGCTTCGAGCCTCCGGCCACCCGGTCGCCGTTATGTACATCGATGACGAAAACTCCTATTCACGAACTATTCAGTGTACCTACGGGATGCTCATCTTCTGGAACAAATCCTGCTTCACTGCAGGATACACTGGAGCGCGTAATTCACTGCCAAACGCGGGAGGTGTTCCGGGACTATGACTGATCGAACGGGCGAAGGGGAGTCTCGATATGGTGCAACAACAAATGCGATGGATCAGAGCGTCAATATCATGAGTTGCTAGTGGATGGGTGAGACTCTGGACAACTACGTTCAGGGCCAGAGATACAGTGCAGGTTCATGTCCAAGCCCATGCCCGAACTTCGGGTACAGTGTCTTTGGGACGCTGCGTATCGGAGATAAATATCCTCGAAGCTCAAGACTTCCCGGCCAGGGCTGAATCTCGCAATCCTTCAAGTTCCAGATTGTACCCTCCGCCCCATTTGATAAATCCTTCAAATCCTCACCTGCCACTCCCACGACAGTTTCTTACTCAGCCTTGACGTATTTGAGCAGTTTCCCGGGTACAAATCTGCAGCAGAATGGGCGATGCATATGTAGATGGTGCAAATTACAACAGAAGTGGGGTGCACTTGAAGCCAAGAACTACCTTTGGTGAAACTAAGACTCGCAATGCATCACAATTCAAGCCAGCATTGAGTCCATGATCTCCTTTGTTTGTTTTCTTATTTTTATACTGTTTTTAGGTGGTTACAATGACGAAGTGACGTAAGTACATACATAACATTCTGCAAAAACATTGCGCATCTGAAGTTCTTCATGTTAAGATTGCCATAAAGGAAGCAAAGAAAAGTAGATAGAAAACTGTCTTAGTTAAGTGTCTAAAGGTGCCGAAGAACAAAAAAGAAAAAAGAAAACCAAGGCAGCTGGAAATTGAAGTAGAATACCCCGCGTAAAAAGAAAGACAAAATCTTTCAGAACCCAAGACAAAGAAATGAATCAGATCAAAGTAATTAGATAACTGAAGTCCGAAAAGATGACGTTTTTAGATCATGAATGTCCGTGAGATATAGTTCGCTTTCTAGAGTCTATAGAGTTCATGCGCCGATGAATTTAGTATAGGGACGCCTTTTCGCAACCCACGGCGAGGATCCCGGAGCCTGAAAGTCAAGCGTCAGGCAAAATGTATCCGGGAAGAATACAACTTGGAGCGTACCGTACGACTTGTCGCAACAAACCGTCTTGAACAAACACTCCGGCTTCTTGCCCCCACTCAACTTGATCTTCTCACACGTCAGCCCGGCATCCAGCTTCGTCTCCTTGTCTGTGAGATCCGCATGAAAGAGGCCGAGTAGCGCCCCGACGTCCTTAACGGGCGTCTCGGCGAGGCAGCAAAGAGCCTCTGTCTTGCACTTCGTGATCGGCGGAGGCGGTGATGGAGGAGGGGGAGGCGTGCCGCTGGGCTTCGGGTTCGGCGCTGCAGAGGCCGAGAGCGCGAAAATGAATGAGAGGAGGAGCGAGAGGAGGAACGTAGAAATCTTCATGGTTAATTAGTCTGATGCGCTATGGGCCTTCCGAGTGAACACTGAAGAGCCAAAGGGAGCGAAGGGAAAGCTTTCAAACCGGATTCGTGTTTGCTGAGAACAAGAGCAAACAGGGAGTCGGTCGAGAGGAACGAGCGACGCTGGGGGAAAGAAGATAAACGCTATCGACCCAACGTGTTTATATACTTATCGCATTTGAAAAAACTGCGTTCATATTGCGGGTAATCGACGCCGTGACCCCATAAACATTATCGTTGACGTTGTGCGCCTTATGTCGGTGCCTTGAGGCCGAGCTCTAGTCCCGCGAATCAAGGACATCAAGCCACAGACCTGATCTAGAGCAAACACGATGCAAATATGTAGAGCAGGGCTTGCCTTCATTAGGCAATTGCACTTACCTTATTGGGACTACTCGCGTCCGTGCCGATTGTGGAAGCGATTGGCGCTCTCTTGTGACGTCAACCCTACGTCGGGGTCTGTGGAGGGTCTGACAAGCTGATGACATGCCGGTATGTTAGTTAATAAAACTCACGGCAGCAAAGAGCGAGGTGGAAATGGGCATACCTCACTGATATCTGACAATTATCAAACTTGAAGGCGCTCAGCGCCCACTAGCACTGGTAGGCCATTTGATCCGATTTCTCTTATTGATACCTTCAAGTTGAGCATACTGACAAGGCGGTGTAAATGACTGATATCCAGATGCGATAAACAAAGACACACCGCTCAATTCATTCACGGCGTTTGAATGCTCAAAGTGCGCTGCCAGGGTATCGAATTCCTGCCACATGGGCCTGAGCTAGAGTTCGCATCAGAACGCAGGTCGAATTTTGCGCCACTATTACTGTTTATTACTTGTGTTAAGATTCTAATGCGGGGAAACGACGGACCAATGAAACTTGAGATGGCAAGTCGTGGTGTCACAGCGTCTACCTTGATCCCCCACATTGTGATCTTTGCTTGCTTCTGCGCACACACGAGGGTGAATAGGAAGTGCGAAAGCAGGACCCGCCGCACAATCGGAGAGCAAGTTGGGTGCGTATTGCACTAATGGGATCGTCGATAGTTGACATGAATCTTCTGTTCCTGACGTATTGGGATCCATACGAAATGACCTAACGCGCATGGGCGGGCTGAGGGTGTACTAGCTTCGGCCTTGATTTGATGGCTGATATAACTTTGGCACGCCACTATCAGAATATTCTGGATAAAGAGAGCCGTTTCTCATTATCTCGAATCAAAGGTTGCAAACGGAATGTGTACACAATTCAGTCCTTTGTACCTTTCTTATCAGCTTGCTCACGCCATTTCCGGAGTTTCTCAATGGATTCAGCACCCTTGGCCTCACCCTCGTAAGGGCATTCATTTTTCTTTCCCAAGAACTTCGGTAGGTCATCGTTGATGTCCTCAACGCGCGAGCCATAAAGCATGTGGTGCGTCCTATTTGCACGGCGCCGAGGGGATGTTATGGGCATCAGCATGTCACTTGGGTGATATGAAAACTTACGCGCGAAATGGTCCTGGCAAAAGGTTCAGGTCGAACTCGATGAGTCCAGGAAACATGAGGAGCATCTTCCGCCCTTCGTCGCAAATTGGGCTATGACACTGAGCGCAGGAAATCTTCAAAGGCAGTTTATATTCAGTGCGTTTGTCACTGATATTGGTATCAGATCGGCGGATAGGACGGGCATATACGAGAACGTACTGAGGATTGTAAAATATAAGCTCTTCTTCTCCTTGAGTGAAGTGCACTGCGTCCTTATGAAAGATCGCCGCCCATTGATATGGTGCACCGTGCAGGCGCTGACAGTCTCGACAGTGGCAATAGCTAGCATCTAAGTTTCAGAAGCCAATTGTGTTCTATGCATCAAATTCATCTTAGATAAATGTAAGAATTACTACACACCTAAAGGATCTTCGGCTATCTCGAACTGAACAGTTTCGCAAAAACATTTGCCTGTAAATTTAACTTTGAAATCTTTTCGCGTACGGGCGTATGGTGCACGCTTGAGGCGTTCCTTGTCATCTGGAATAACGAGGTGCTGATTTTCTGCTTGAGAGCTCTGAGCGTGAATTGTTTCGTTCTCGCTGTTCATGCCGTGCAAGCTTGTGTGGGCTCTGTTGGAGAAATTGTGTCGAGGAGAAAGGGAAAGAATAGAGGATGACCTTCGAATCTCGACGTATATCTGGACGTCATCGTGGTGCCAAAGCTAGTCACTGAGTCGACTTCGACTTCAAGTCGTATTGCTGGTCCGCTGATTTCCGGGTACAGAATAGTAGATGATTTGCAGCTCAGCCGTGGGAATGCTGTTACTAGTGTGCAACGAATTCGGTCGCCCGACTTGCTCGTCGACCATCATCTTCGGCCAGAATATCTATGGGTATTCAGCATCGACAGGGCGCTAAGACTGGTGTCCAGGAGAAAGAGAAAGAAAAGGATATAGGTGTGCTACTTGTTCTTTCGAAATTGTCGAAGCTCAAGTATATCGAATAATCTCATGGCACGACTTTCAGATTTCAGCTACTTCGGCGGTGCCGAATCGCTCAATGAAGGGCGTTCACCGCGTCGAACGGTCGTCGCAAAGCCTACACTAAATGACGATGGCGTATCTCATCCAGGTCCACCACAAGACCCAAAAGACTTCCTCTGGCTGATGACCGAAGAACCGCACCGGTCGCGGCGCGCAGCAATCATGAAGGCACATCCTGAGGTCGTCAAGCTTATGGGCCACGAGCCACTTACCAAGTGGGCCGTGCTGCTCGTCGTGGCGCTTCAACTTGCTGCCGCGTATGTGCTACGGAAGACGAGCTGGTTCGATTGGAAGCTCATCGCAACGGCGTATATTCTTGGAGGAACGGCGAACCATAATTTATTCTTGGCTATTCATGAAATCACGCATAACCTGGCTTTCCGGACGGTTCGTGCGAACAAGCTCCTTGCAATCTTTGCGAACATACCAATTGGCATTCCGTATGCAGCGACGTTTAAGGTGGGTTGTCTTTCGCTGAACACGTACTTCTTCAAATCAAGTGTATTCCTTGTGTTCATTGGCCAATTGTTGTCTTCTCCCTTCCGCCGTCATTCTCCCTCACATTCCCACTATAAACTTCTTATAAGCTCATCAATCGATCTGCTTGTGCTATACCTAAACTCACAGGCACCGAAGCTAATATTGCTTTTAGAGATACCATATTGAACACCACAAGCATCTTGGCGAAGACGGGATTGATACCGACCTTCCAACACAACTGGAGCTCATCTGCCTCAACAACGTCCTCGGCAAGACATTCTTCGCAACCTTCCAAATATTCTTCTATGCCCTCCGTCCTGGCTTCGTCCGTTCACAAACACCGACATCATGGCACTTCCTGAACATCGCCGTTCAGATATTGTTTGACATTTTGTTGATACAAAATTGGGGCGCCAGTGCGTTCGTGTATCTGCTGTTATCGAGCTTCTTCGCTGGCTCTCTGCACCCGTGTGCTGGCCATTTCATCGCGGAGCATTACGTGTGGGATGGCTTGGATCAGGAGACGTATTCGTATTATGGACCATTGAATTGGTTGGCTTATAATGTGCGTTTGCACCTTACCCGTCTTCCTCACCTTTTCTAAAGCATCTCCGATATTTTCTTCCTCTCTAGGTTGGATACCACAACGAACACCACGACTTCCCTTCCGTCGCCTGGACGCGACTACCAGCTTTACGAAAACTAGCCCCCGAATTCTACGACACGATCCCCTCACATCCGTCTTGGCCCATGGTCATTGTCAACTTCATTAGAGATACGAACGTCGGCATGTATGCGCGCGTGAAGCGGAAAGAGAAGGGTGTGCCACTTGTGTGGGATGGTGGGAAGATTACTACTGCAGCCTCGAGAGATGCGAAAACCGAGAAGGAGAGTTTGGCAGACGCTGGGCAGGACTCTGACTAGAGTTTCGGAGGCAGAAGGACTTTCTTGACGTACGTGTAAATACTATTAGAGTAGACGTTAGTCGCTGATTGAACTAAACTTATCTTGTATTTTGAGTGAAGTCCATTTCGTGGTCTCAAAGCACGTTATGGTCATGTAATGGGTTGAAGTGGCAGTCTTCATAACATGTCCTCGGCTTTCTCTATCTCAAGGCACGACTGCGAAATGAAAAACCTACGCGAGACAACCATAATCACTGATTTCCATTGTTGACATATGAAGCGGTCTCGTATTCAACATATGCATTTTGCACAACTCCATGCTGCGAAGGTTTGTCGGAGACCACTTCACTGACTTGGAAGACATGACTTGCATGACCGATGTGCTCGGACGACCTCAATGTATCAACTCTTATGTCCCGCACTTATCAGTCCATTTACTCACTTTTCAAAAGCAGTACTACATATGCGATCCTCTCTTTGGCCATAGTATGTCACCAGCTGACATTGGCTACTTGGCTCAAACATGCCGCCTTGTATTCAAATCTACATTGCTATACAAGGCGCGCGCGTCTGATAGTCATAGGCATCTTGAGCGATTCTTCACAGATCCTCTCGGTTTCCGTGTCATTCAGGCGCAGGCGGATGCCATCATCTCTGGGTCCAATGCGCGCCAATTTCTCGATAGAGTTATCTACCCCAACTCCTATCTCGATCTCTACGTGAGTCCGACTCATGCGCGCAAGGTGTGTGACTAGATTGTGCAACGTGATGGAAATGGGTATCGGTTTGCGCCGAACTCGAAACAAGAGGGTGCTGGACTTCTCGATTACGCGAGTGCGGTTGAAGAACACATCAAGCATTCTGATGCCGGGCGGACTTCCGAAGAGGTATAGGAAGGGGTTGAACGGAGTCGATATGATCGACATATCCCGATAACTGTGCTTAATGTCAAATCTACGGCGGGCGCGAGGCTAGTGCAGGTTGTCGTTATGGGGAGCTCGCCGATGGCTAAAGTTTTGAGTAATCACTCTTGTATGTGGATCAGTCAATTTTTTATATGCTCGAAAGTCCTGGCTCACCGTATACTTGCTAGCTGTCGTAATGAATGTGATAACATACCGAGCGGCTTACTTCCTCTTCCCGAAAGAGACATTTGAAGAACGTCGTCTTTTCTCATTTGGACTTCGGGGCGTCATTCATAATGTAGCGTCTCATCGACTTATGAACGGTGGAATAATTGTCTCCCATCTTTGCAATTCAGGAAATTGTGGGCTAGTGACAATAAGACTTGGGTTTTACCCTTTGCCATCGAAAGCGTGAAAGAAAGCTTTGGCGTAAGGCACGCTGCGCTCATGCCTTTACACATCAATCCCTTCACATTCAATAACTTCAGAGTCGCATTCGCGTTGTCGGAGATACATCTGGATTTCGACATTATTAGACCTGCCTTCTTTGCGAACTGGTACACAGCTTTCCCGGAACTTTCTGCATAGTTATACTTGGTATTCGATGCTGCTGAAAATCTGTCATTGCGCAGTTCGATGATATCCGTAGTGCATAGGTGCGCCACACACAGTCCGAAGTTCTCTTACGGTAACTTATCTATTTACACGTATACCTAGGAACGATTTGGTGCTGTGCATCTTTGATCAGCTGTGCAAATGCAACATTTTGGTGACTCGTTCGTTCATAATTCACTATTTTAAAAGACGACATGTATAACTGATGAAAAGTGGACAGGAGGCAAATTCTCTTTTGAGGGCCCAGTGCGTCGACACGATGCAGTCGTTTCGTGTGACGCTTCAAAGCTTCTTCAAGCTTCAGCTGGCTTGCTGTTCAGAATAGATCCTCTGTGTAAGTCTTGCTTAGGTTAGTTGAAAGGTGTTAAGTTTGACATGATTTCCAGTAACCTATTGGATTTCACAACGTCTACGATGTCCTAACTTCTTCAAAGGTGTGATTGTATTTGCATTGGAAGGGCTTCCGGGTACCTTCTCTATCTGGTTTCCTCTTTTCACAAATCCGCCTAACTGCGCAGTATTCAGGGTTCCGTAGCAAAAACTAAGATGGCAAGCTTAGCTTTCCAAGGAACGGTGTCTTCCGAAGTTTAGGGGACAACTACGTGGAAGCAAGTTGGCACCCTTTCTACGGAGCACAGCAGAAACTACGCTCTCACTTTTATTAATTCCGCAGGTGTAGCTGCATCTTGCAATGTTTTATAAACCCCACTGATCACTGCGGACTGTATCTGCGGTCCTCCATAATCGCTCTCTTTCTCTCTCAAAGCCGCTTGACGCACCTCATGTCGACTACTCCGCTATTTTACCATATACTCGATAGAGATTCAATCTACGACGCACTCTTCCATTATCTCTCGCCTTCCAGCATCTTTCGGACTGCTCGAACCTGCCACCTTGCCCGTCAAGCTTCAATTGATTATCAGTCGCGCGCATTTGACATTCATAGGCACTTGAAGCGCTTCTTCTCTGATTCTGTTGGCTTCCGAGCATTACAAGCGCAGACCGGAGCTGTCATATCTGGATCCAATGCGTTGCAGTTCTTTGACCGAGATGTCTATCCGGACTCCGATTTAGATATCTTCGTTAACATTGGGAATGCGTTGGATGTCTGTTCTTGGATCGCACAGAACGGTTACTCATTTGAGCCTAACGAGATGCAGCAGGCCGAGGGCATATCCACGTATAAGGACGCAGTGGAAAGTTTCGGCGTCCGTCATAATGAGCTCGATGATGTCGAATGGAATTGGCACGGTCGTTCCGAGGCTTACTCAGCCTCAGTGATCAACTTCGTCTCTTCAGCGGACAATTTAGAAGCGAGAAAAGTGCAAGTAATCGCCACTTTAAGCACGCCCATGGCGAGGATCCTGACCTTTCATTCCAGTATGCTGGCCTCACTCTCACTGATCTAATACATTGATGATTTTGACTTTTATGAATGAATAGCCGTCGTTATGAATGCGATAACATATCGAGCGGCCTATTCGCTTTTCCCATCTGAAACCTTCGAACATCGACGGCTCTTCTTTTTTAAGTCGACGGACGAAATTAGCAGTGCAGCTGCTGTAAACAAATATTATGCTCGAGGATGGGAAGATCTCTCACCTACGTATTCTATGCCGCGTTACGCTTTCTTACATACCTACGACATTGGGAAGCGTTGGGTTGACGATAATAGGTCCTGGATTATTCCTTTCGATACTGGAGATATCGAGGGACGCCTTGCAGTAGCTGGAACTGGACATAATTCAGACTCTCTGGGAATCGACCCTTTCTCCCTGAACAGCTTCAGCGTCACGTTCACTGCGCCTGAAGCAACTACAGAAAGACTCCCGGACAAAATATCGGGGCTTGCTCGGCTGTCGATCGATTTCGACCTTGTAAAATCCACCTTCTTCGAGAATGTGTACACATCGTGTCGGGAACTCTCTCTGAAGATGGACAGTATAATCGAGAACTTACATGAAATCTTGCAAGATGAGCCGATGCTGTCTGCTAACCAAAGGTAACGCATTCCATTACGCAATCCCTGTCGATTGAAGGGTTAATGAAGACGGCGCCAGCGACGCCGCATTTCGAATAGTTAACGAAATCTGTCGGCGACATTGCCATTGCAACCTGATGATCTCGAGTAGGTCAGAGCGAGAAAATAGATTGGGCCAGCTAAATTTATTCTCGACAGGAGAGGGGTTCACCTACGACGACCATCTTTACGAACAGAATCTAATAAACAAATGCAGAGCATACGCAATGCTTCGGTGTGCCGCTGGGCTGTTCCTCAAGGTTACTGTAGTGAGAGAACCAGATGATGAAGGGTCAGATTTCAACCTATGGGGGGAATCTTTGCGTAGCATTGCACTTTGATATTTCACTAAGCAACTTTCACCTTTTCATTTTCTTAAACGCGATTGGAACTATAAAGCTATTGAAATCCAGAACAAATTCAATATGTATTATCTTCTATTAGTATTAATAGTAGACTAATTCATGTTAGGGGTTCAAATTGTCGCAGTGAGTTCAGGGCCGGCGTCACAGTTTCTGGCGGTTGGCGGTTCACACTGCAGTATGAGCGGCCATCTGGCACTCAGGCTACCTCCCACTTTTCAACATTTACTACTGTGCTATGGACAGGTGCCCGTTCGAACTTCTTGCTTTTATCGTAGACCTTGTTTGCTCAGGCGACCCCGAACGCTCGGCATGTATCTTGAGTGAAGTGTCAAAGCTTTTATTTTCGATCGCGGGGCCTATACGCTTTCGTCGTCTTCGTATATCTGGTCTCAAGCAGCTTGAGGACGCGTTGGGAGCTATCGACAGGATGTCAAGCTACACAGATCTCCGACATATACAAATCAAACATCTCTTCATATGCAGCTATACCAAGGAGCATGCATTGGCGAACGATACCTGCATGGAAGGTCCTAAAAGGTCGTTCTACTCGACAGAGGCCGGGCAAGAAGTGGAGATAGGTTACTATGCTCAGCATCCCCGATTCTGGGACGAGGCATCCCGACTCCTTCAAATTGCTTCCCCCTCTCTTCAGACGCTCTCTATTCTCGATTTCACTCCATATCCGGATCCTGTGCGCTACTACAACAAGAAGATAACAGCCTTTGACGATACGAGACTGTTGTTTGCACTGTCCTCCGTAAAATCGTTTCCTCGTCTCTCGTCTCTTGTTGTGAAGCACGATCTACGACGGGGCAACCCAATTTTCAATGGGATTAGCCCATGGCAACGTCCGGATATGCCCAATCTGGTAAAGCTATCCGTTATAGCGGGATGCACATATGGGCGCATCAACGAGGCCGCACGCCTTCATCCACTTCTCATCAACATACATGACAAGCATCCACGCTTGGGCCACCTTACCATCCCTACCAGTGTCGGCGTTGCTTTCTCAGATTTAATGTCCTTTTTTTGTGGTGTACCTCCTGCACTAGTTCGACAAAATAGCGACAATTTGCGGAGTGACGCCAGACACGCGAGGCAAATGGCCAAGGATTGTATCGAGAAACGCAGGCTTCCGGGAAACTTGCATACGGCTGAAGCGCGCTTGGGACGCTCGTCTACTTACACACCACCATCAGGATTCGCTGTAGATGCATTGCAAGACCTTATGTCGGACTTCCTCAAGGATATGAAGGCGAACGCTGTGCAAGGGATGGTAATCGTACCGATGACACCTGCGTATCCGAAAGAAGGAGAAAGAGAATATGACATTTTCTCCTCTGAATGGAAAAGAGATTCTGTGATATTCGAGTAAGTGTCACTAACCCTCGATTACCGGGGTGTTTATTGACTACTTTCTATATCAGATAAATATGTGCTTCGAGACGTGGCTATATAACAGCGTAGCACGTCCTAATTAATCAACATGTCTTTTAGCCAGGCCGGATCTACAATTATTCGTATCCACTCTTATCATGCAGGCCGTCCCTCGACACAGCCCACGACCAACAATACACATTTAGTCAAGATTGCCGCCTGTGACAAAATGGCTTTAAATCTGTATAGCATCAGAGGTTTAAGAGCTCCGGCTATTCTTATCTCTCGAAGCTCAATGTAATGCAAGAAGCGTTCTTCAGCAGGTCACGACAATACCCTGGGTTACAGAACTTTTTGATGATCAAGAACCCTATCTACTTTGGGTATCGATAGAAGTCCGAAGGTCGGGCTTCTTTCACTTCAGCACTTAGGGAGACCTTGGCGACGACAGCATTCCGTACAATGTCGATTTTACGGCTGTGGGTCCATATACTAGCCGAATTGTGCCACCTCATCCACATATTGCTAATGTGTATTAAGTACGGATATGGAAGAGAAAGGTGGACGTTAAGTACCATCTACTTCATTCGATGTTATATCTTTCTTACATTAGTGCAAGAGCTAGTCTTGTAGCGGTGCTACTTTCCCGAGGAGCATTTTGTTCACAATATGAGAGCCAGCTGTTCATGCTCTTTCTCACAATCAAATCTGATCTTGCGGGGGAAAACTGGGCGCGATTCATTGGCCTAGATTCTCAATTTAATCTATGTTTACTCCGATGCCATCTTCTGTTCACGCTTTCGCCTTTGAACCATGCGTTCAGCTGTGAGTTCTCTGTCACTGGTTGCTTCACCTGTCTTTGGAGAAGTTGGGCCTCGCAATCGTTGCACATCGATGCCGGTCGGAGTTATTTCGTCTTATTGCGTTTCTCTGATCGAAAGACACGAAGAGGCTTTAGAGACCCGCGAGCGTGGACTCCCCGGTTATCCATAGCCCAAAATAAAGCAGTGAGAAGGTGAACTTTCTCATGATGCATGCGCAGCTGATGAGATGATACGTTGGCCTTCTCCATTCTAGCTTATCTTCACATGCGGCGACACAGTCGTATCGAAAAAACGTAATCGACAGAGCGGAACTAATTTACTCTGAGACAGCCTTTGCTCGTCAGGGCATCTACACGTCTATGAATCAAAGAACCTTTCAGTGAGGGAGAACTGCTACAGAGGCAGTCCCCAGGCAGCACAAAACCTTTGAGAGCATGGCACCTCATGACTCTTGATACAAGCAGACTTTAGCAAGTTTGTAGTCTGAAAGAAGTCGCCTTACCTCCGACAACCTGGATGACCCCATCTCTTCTCTTCCTACCTACGGGCGCCCGGTTATCCCGATCGTAGTCTCCATTCTTCTTCCCCCCCAAGGCCCTCGTCAATCTGGATGAAAAGCGCAAGTGATTGCATACCCCTTATCTGAATCTTGGAGCAACGTTCTCGTGCCTGTCACTCTGCCCCTGAAGATCACAAGGGGCTCATCGCTGTGGTCATCTCGGCTGCGATGGGAAGAGTGGCACAAACCGTGACCGTGCGCTAAAGTCTCAGGCACTGGCATTCAATATCGCCGATCTTTGCTCCTTGTGAAGGCTTCAGCCTGAGGTCTCACTTTCATTGGCATTGTCAGGTGAGTTATCACGCGAGGCTTTCGTTCAGGATTATTCAGAGCTAAAGGATGATCCAAATTTGTTTTTTTGGCTACTATCAGTTTTCGCTGCATGTGGCTGTAGTCATCATCTATTTGGGCACGAAATGAGGGCTGCAGTCGGTGACAGATTCGCGCCCGCGATTCTACACCGCTTCGGTATTAGCAAGGCTATAGCGTCATATATTCCGAGACGGCGGAGATACCTGTCAGGTCCAGAGAGAAGTGAGCGCTCACGCTATCCTTCAAGGTACAGTTCTTTCAAGTTGGCGCTGAGTATAGTAGTGAGTTGCGCGAGAGCTCTACAGAACATGAAGAGATTATTACAACAAATGGTATAACGAACATTCAACTTAATACAAATCATTTCTGTTTTCCAAGAATAAAGCAAGTATAGAAAGCAAGACATAAATGGATGATATGGGCAGAGTGAGGAGGAGTAGCTGTCAGAACCGGGGAGCACAAGAACACAGATGAAAAGCGATGGTGAGACTAAGTGAGTGAATGAAGAATAGCCGGAATCTCAGAAAGGGGGAATGTGCCCAAGAGAACGTCCCGCCTGCTTCGTTGTGTGCCAGATCGTAAATGTCATGCTTAAACAAAATGTAAAGGGTAGGCAAGGGGAATAGATGCACGCGGACGGGGAAGTGCAAGGTTAACTCTAAAATAAACGCGGGACAGGTCATTGAACCGACCAGTGCCTGAGGACGACGAGACTACTCACCGAGAAAAATCGTACCACAAGTCAGGAGATGCGAAGAGAAGTCCCAGTTGTTGAAAGGGAAAGTTGTGCGCGAATGCGGCGATTGGCTAAGGCTTGTCGGTAATAGAAAAAAATGCGACTTCATAGGCTGTTTTATTCATCTACGGCGAGGTAGCATGCGGCTTCACGTGAAAGGAGGGCGAGGGGGGCGATGGAAAAGCTGGGGGGATGAGGTCAGAAACGGAGAGAGAATATGCAGCTGTGCGTGGTGCATCCATCACAATAGCTTCGACCGTCTTAAATGCTCCCGCACAACCATGTCACGGACGCTCGCTAGAATGCCTGAGGTGGTCATTATTTCCTGAGCCATCGGGGAAAAAAAATCAGTATAACACTTGTACAGAAGTGCGAAAAAAGAAACATGGACGCACAGTCACAGACGTGCAAAACCCGTAGAATTTTCGCGGGCTGGGCGAGTACTCGCGTTGGATAGCTGCGAACTTCGCTCGGAAGTCTGAGGGAACAGGAAGAGGGAAGAGATGATGATTGTCGGCCTTTTTTCAGTTTCCAAAGTTTCGCAGGATACACATACATTTTTGCACTGTTTCTGAGTCATTCGGTCTGTCCTGAAAACTCCGTACATACTTCGCGAGGCGGATGCCTGACTTCAGCTTCCGGTCCAATATGTCGCATTTGTTTAGGAAGAGCACGAGTTCCACGTTCGCCAGCATCTTATTCGAGCAAATCATCTTCCACAGGAGAACACTGTCTTCCTGTTATATCATATCAGTCAATATCAATTATTTTTCGTCCATGGCGTGATGTGACTGGTACGAACTAGTCGATTGACGCTCCGGTCTTCGGCGAGCACTTGGTCGAAACCCGAGATCGGAGCGAGGAAGATAATAGCGTCCACTACAAGAAGTCGAGACAAGTTGTTAGCATGACACGAAAAGACCTAGACTCTGGGATGCAGCGTCTACTCACCATCATCAAAAAACGGAACCCAGGTCGCTAGAGGGGTATGTGTTGGTTTTTATCTGAGAGATGCGTGCTAGGAAAGTGTGCTCACGTCGCTAAGAGTGCCAAATGAGCAGGACGTCAGAATCCACCAGAAATTTTAGCGATACGGGACACTTTGCAGTAAAAGAGAGGGGCAGAAGACATACTTGGGACCGTGATCCACCGACATCAACTATCCGCCACTCTGTACCTGTTTCGCGCCCGATCGAGGTCTCCATCTCGAATTTGTATTCAGACACGCCGACAGTTTTTAAGCGCGCTTTTAGCACATCGTCTACATACGAAATTTGTTAGTCAAATGTATGCGGAAAAAGATAGTGATATGTACCATCGGACGGCAAATATTTGAGAGATGCTATGCGTTCTAGGTCATTTAGGAAGCTGGATTCCGGTAAGTAAAAGAAAGATTTTGATTAATCGGCGAAATGAGAGAGGCTCTAGACCACTCACAATCCAGGCTGTTCCTCGAGCCTAATTTTCCTTCTCCTCAAAATTTCTCTGACGGCTGGATCTTGCCAAAGACTCATTAGGTCATATCTGCACTCGTGCAAAACTGCCGTTGGCTCGTCCTGGGTCTCGATTCCCGCCGTCCCAACACTCAGCGGCCGCCCGTGGCCACGTACACCCTTCCCCCGCGCGACGAAGCCCTTCCACGACGTACCCGGACGCACAAATATTTCCTGATTTGCCCGTGCGGCCGAGGAATGACTGTGCGCGTGCCCATTGTTGGAAGCGGAGGGGGCGGAAAAGCCGCCAAAATGGGTCGCCTCGTCTTCGCCGGGTGGCACGAGCTTCGCGATGAGCAACTGCTCGATATGCCGGAGCGGAAGCAGGCGCATTTTTAGCTCTTGTATTTCTGAGGAGAGGAAGAGCTGGTCGTCCAGCTCGTCGTTGTCCGGACCTTCGCCTTCGTTCCCGGACAGAGACTCGCCGAGCGTGTCCTGATAGTCGGAGAGGGCGTCGAGAATCTTGCGCACGGAACGCACGAGATTCAGTTGGATGACGGCCCGCCAGAGGATACGTTCTTCACGGAAGGCGGAGGGAGTGTATAAGCGTTGGAATTCTAGACAGCTGAGCATTAGTAGATGGTCATGTTTGTTAACTTCAAGGTAAACATACGTCGCAAAGTTGTAGACTTTCCTGTATTCCGTTTGAAAAGATATTGAATATAATCATGACAGAACATGGCTGGTATACGCACCGGACTCGCTCTGGCCAAGCAATAGCAACTTGACAATCTTTTTTCGCCTCTGCTCCTGCTTCTCTTTCCTGAGCTGCTCATCGATCTGTTCGCTTATCCGCCGCGCATCGTCTTCCCTCTGGACTCGTAGCGCGCGCTCGTCGGGTGTTTCGTTCGGCGGGGGAGCCATTACGAGCGCCAACGGGTCGTCCGCATCCATGGCCCGAGCGCCAGGCATATTGAAGAACAAGCTCGCAACGAGTCCGCTGCCACTACCTGATCCCGACGCGCCGGGGTTTGATGCGCCTGCCACTGATCGTCCGGACACCTTTGTGCGGTTGGTCGCTGGAGGTCCGCTGGGTCTAGGACCGGCCAGGTTCGTTGGGGCGGCCGATATTGTCGCGGTCGCTGTGACGGCCAGGTCGAGGCTGAGAGTGGGGGGCGGAGAGGAAGGACTGGGAGAGGAAAGAGATGAAGGAGGACTTTAACTTGAGCTGTCGAGCCGCGGACAGGGATGGCATAAGGATTCATATTCCGACCACTCGGCTCTAACCTTGTTCTCACTCCTGTATATCAATCACAAGCACCCACATCCTCCTTCCTTTTCTCCCGCGTATGACCCGTGAATGACTGTGTTGACATCCTCTATTCTTGGTATATACTGACCATTATAACATATGGAAACATATGAGCAAAACACAAAGAACCTTGAGGCAAGGCACAGCTGAAGTAAGAGAGCAGACGCGAAAAGGAAGTATGAGCCGTTGTTCCTGATGGCCGTGTGCCTGATGAGCCACCTCATTATGAACCTGCACAGCACGGGGAAAGCCTCCAGGCAATCGCCAGCGCAAGGCACCGAAGCACTATAGCGAGATTGCTTCTGTTAGCCCTCCCGACCATGGCAGAGAAGCCCGGAAGTCGAGCAAAGTTGCTAAAGTATGTGCATACCATGCCCACGAACGTCCGTTCTGCACTGCTGTGCCATGTGCTGGGTAGCATTCCTTCGCCTCGACACGATCACGATCACGGGTGCGCATACACCGGACACCCGAGGCGCCCGCAAGCACATTCTCCTCAGTCGTAAACTCCGGTCTAAGGACAGCTCAGCCTCGAGGTATACACCGTGTCGGCCGGCGGCTTGTCCAAAACAGCATTTTACTGCTCAAAAGTTGTAAGTATAGTCTCTCACACAGTCAAAGACAACGGCGGTACGTTCCGATTGGCAGAATACCCAGGCACAGCGTTCAAGACGCTACAAGTATACTTTCCCACGACATATTTATGCTGTTATGTTAAGCACTCGCTTTCTCCTCTTCTTACACCCTTTAGCCTGCCGTTTAACTTTTTGAACTCCTTGAAATCTCTACGTACCATTTTGAATACAACTCAATATTCGAACTCGAGAGGCATGATGTGGGACATTTACCCGTAGACCGGCTTTATTCGGGGATGAGTCACTTTGTTGAAATTTAACCATGTCTTTCCGACCAGCATCCAGCCGCCAGCACACATCCTTACGCTGTTAACGTCTCAAGACTTTTAACCGCTTTGCTCTCCCTCCAACGTAGCGAACGCAAACTCCTCCTTTACCTTCGCAAGACGTACGGACTTGCCACAGAGGCACTCTCAGAAAATCGTGTTCAAAAAGACCGCTTCCTTTAAAGAGCACGCCATCATACCCGTCTCAGGCCGCTTTTGCGACTTGAATAGAGATTATTGACCTGTATAATATACCATAGCATGTCGGAGTCGCCAAACGGATCGCGGTCGCGGTCACCACCGCACCCACCGCCATCTCCATCTCTTTCTTCTACATCCTCCACACCATCCACAATGTCGTCCCTAGGTCCTCAAACGCCCACAGCACTACATCAGAATTCGGTAGACCCTGCAGCCAAGTGGCTTGTCCAGAAGTATGGAGGGACGAGTGTTGGCAAGTTCGCTGCAAAGCTTGCGGAGGAGATTGTTCCGTGAGTAGTACCTTCACCCATCGTGATACGTCTGCTTAACGGAAGCTAATGTTTATGTACATATTTAGAACCTATCTCGATCAGCACAAGCTTGTCATTGTATGTTCTGCTCGTTCGGGTTCCACGAAGGCCATGGGCACCACAAACCTGCTACTCCGAGCAGCCTCAGAAGCGCTTCAACGCAAAGACCCATCGCCAACTGCAGGATTCTCCACGCCTCAGATCCCCCCTGTGACAGCAGGGATTGCACACAACAAAGAGGGCTTCTCTTCCCGCAAGGACAGCATAAGCAACAGCGCCAAGGCGAACGGTGTGGCACCGGCTTCTCCCCGCTCGGGCGCAGCCTCGCCTTCACCGTTCTCCCCCTTGGGCATGTCGAGTTCCTTTCAGAACATTCAGAGTTCTTCAACAGCGAACGGGATTGGAGCGCAGCCCTTCCATGCCACTGTGGACACTCTTCGGCTCGACCACCTTACGGCTGCACGTACGAATGTACGCGACCCAGAGTTACTGAAGGAGCTGGAAGCGGAAATTGACCGGGACTGCGAAGGTTTGCGGAGTTTCTTGTTCGCGGCTCAGGTACGTCACCTTACTGTAACCTGAGAGTCCTTGTATCTAACATAGTTGAAGATAATTGACGAGATCTCACCTCGTTCTCGTGACTGTATCGTCGGTGTTGGCGAGCGCTTGTCTTGCAAAATTGTCGCGTCAATTCTTCGAGATCGTGGAATAGACGCCGAATTTGTGTCGCTGGAAAACATCCTTCCGGTTGGCGATAAAGGCTTGGATACTGATGACTCTTCGCGCTTAGAAGCAGGGACGCTTGATCAGTCTTTCTATGACCGTGTAGCAGAGCTAGTGGGGGAACGTATAAAGCAGTGCGGGAGCCGTGTCCCCGTCGTCACCGGGTTTTTCGGACCAGTACCAGGCTCTTTACTACGACAGGTCGGCCGCGGGTACACTGACCTCCTTGCTGCGCTAGCTGCCGTCGGGCTCGAGGCGTCTGAACTACAGATCTGGAAAGAGGTTGATGGAATCTTCACCGCTGACCCGCGGAAGGTACCCACCGCACGGCTGATCCCGTTAATCTCGCCCGACGAGGCAGCGGAGTTGACGTACTATGGCTCGGAGGTGGTCCATCCCTTCACAATGGAGCAGGTCATTCGCAGAAGAATCCCAATCCGGATCAAGAATGTCGAAAATCCACTTGGTGGGGGAACGGTCATCCATCCGGACCCGGAGTCTGACGGGGTCGGTCTATCTCTTGACGACGCCGTGGATGGTGTTGTGAGCGAGACGCTCAGCAGCGCATTTGCTCATCAACTTGAACAGCGCAAGAAGCTGCCTACCGCGGTGACGATCAAAGAGCACATCTCGATTCTGAACGTGCATTCGAACCGGAAGAGCGTCTCTCATGGGTTCTTTGCCGGGATATTTGGCACGCTCGACCGCTTCGGGGTCGTCGTGGACTTGATTAGTACCAGTGAGGTGCATGTGAGTATGGCCATCGAGGATGGGCTGGGAAAGCGCATGCTGGATAGGCTAGTCAAGGAGCTAGAGAAGAGTGGGACGGTGCGTGCCCATTCTGCTTTTATCTCGTTCTCCAGTTTGGTAATTACTGTTCATTTAAAATTTCGCAGGTCTCGGTCCACCCAGACATGGCCATTCTCTCGCTCGTCGGCAAGCAGATGCGCAACCTCGTGGGCATCGCCGGGCGGATGTTCACGACGCTGGCGGACGGCAACGTCAACATCGAGATGATCAGCCAGGGCGCGTCGGAGATCAACATCTCTTGCGTCATCGACGGACGGGATGCAGTGAAGGCTCTTAATCTGATCCACCAGAGTTGTTTGCAGATTAAGCCGGAGGGCGCGATGGGCCGCAGTAAGTTAAATCTGTCTTTCTATTCGTACTTTTCCCATTCTTAATTTTGCTAACGATTTCGGGACAGTGGGCCCATGGCTATTCTAACTTCTGGAGTCAGAAAATGGCCTCCCTCTCCCTCGGGGACAGTGACGAAGAATAAATGCATAAAACAAATAACAATACCCTGGGGTTTCCAACAAACTCTTTTGCACGATGTTAGAAAGTAGTCAACTTCAATTAAGACCTATGTAGTAGACCGTAGTATTAGATGTAGTAATAGCGATCCAACTCGCTCGCCTGTCTCTTTGTATCGATAATATATGAACATCAGATATTTATTCGTAAATTTTAGGATCAAAGTAGTCGGGGAAGCTCGCCCGTTGTTGTTAGTTAGCTCTAACTTGAGATCGCCTCTTCGAAAGAACTAGAATCGAGTCATATCGGTAGCACTCGACTTGCGCATTATACTTTCAGTTTCGACCACTCAAGACTCAGATCACACAAGTAAGATGCGGAGGGTGGGATTCGTTGCATGCTCCCCGCAAAAAAAAAAAAAAAAAAAAAAAAAAAACTATTCTTCCCATTGAAGAGAAAAAAACTATTCTTCATTGAAGAGAGGATGTGGAGGAAAAAACACGTCAGCCTTGGGGGGATAACCAGCACCCAAGTTTAGACCGGGTTGGGTCTTGCTGAACGCGAAAAACTCCCGGTAGCGAGTGTCGGACTCGCCCCACCGCCATCCAGAATCCTAATTCTACCTAACTCTACGCATGTTTCCCCGCCGCAAAGACCGCCGCCCATTGAGGACAGACAGCCAGTGCATCACCACAAAGCCGGGCATGCAGACGCGGCCTGGGTATACAGGGTGGCCGTTGAACTCGTCGTCCCAGCGACCGCCGTCCGAAGACATAACTAATTCTACGCGCATGTTTCCCTGCCACAGAGACCGCTTCCCCCCGGAAGGTTCCGCACTCTGCATTTCCACGAAACCGGGCATGCAGACGCGGCTTGGGAGTACAGGGTGGCCGTCGATCGGGTACGTTTCCCTGCTTAATGTAGGGGACCGACGGCCGTCTTCCGTCACGCTTTCCGCGGAGCAGAGGGTGGCATTGCTGCGACCATGACGGCGTACTGGCATGACGTGCACGGTGGCTGAAGTACCCAGGAGATTATATGGGCAGGCCCCGGGACAGTACGAGTACACCGATGTCGAGAGTGGTGATGAGACTCGGTGGAACGACTACCCGTCGAAGGGGTCCATGCTGGCGGAAGAAGTCGACAGTGGTAGAGGTAGGAGGTCAAGAGGAGGTGGGGCTTCGACGCCCAGCCATCGACTCCTTTATACCATCTGAACTTGTGGCAAACAAACAGACGCTTTGGGCTTGTTGTTTTGTTCTGGACGAGTGTGGTGCAGTGCATATCCAGGTCGGAGGAGAACGGATAATCGCCGGTGCTCGCCACCTATCCGTCAGCCGCCCAGCCTCAAAGTCAATTTCAATTCGAGAGGGAGGCCCAACTCACCAGAAGTCCGTAGTGATACCACAGACAATAGCGTATGTGTAACACGGTTCAATCCCAACCAGGCAGACAGTTCGTTCCATCAATTCTTGATCAGTTTACAATGTACGTTCGTCTATTCGCTTTCCGGTCGTCCAATTCGTACACTGTCTACAAATTCCTCCGAAAATTCGTAAACGACGCATACATCTACAGAATAACAAGATTAGAACAGGTATAATAAAGAGAGAGAGCTATCATTGTCTAGGCCCGAACACTCACTTTGAGCAAACTAGATGATCACTAGGAAAAGCAAGTAAATTGTCCCTCATTTCCCAACAGGACCCCCATTCCTGAACAGCGGAAGGCACTAGTTCAATAGATAGGTTTTTCTCGAGAAGAGACTGATGGTGTGTGCCATGGGCGCAGTAATAGAACCAGAGTATGTTGTCGTTGGGCTCGCGCGAGTAACCGACAAGTGAATCATTGTATCCGCGATGGACTGGCAAGCGCTTGAAACCATCCCTCCAAACAGGAGAGAATAAGTTCTAAAAACCTATATACCAGCAGAACGCACAGTATCCGAAAGCCTGCAAAGCTACGTCAGAGTTCCGCAAGCGCTAGTTACTAGCATCGAATGTTCAATAACACTCACTAACACCGAAGCTCGCTGACGAGTTCGAGTTGCATATCCTCATTACACATCCCGCCCCCACCTTAAGTGCCGTCGTCGACCAGCAATATAGAGACGAGGACTATGTTTGTCGCCGTTAAATATGGATCGAAGTATCCAAATAGACGGAAGAAGGTGTGGAACGAGAGCGAAGTTGCCGGTCAGTTTCGTTCTACCACAGACAAACTTTATGTAAAGCCAGTTGTCGGCGAAGCAGCAATGTTCGCGTGGTAGGTGTGAGCTCAGTTCTGAGGACGTAGGTCATACCCAAAGGCTCAGGCTGATTATCTTTACTGTAAGCTGAACAATTAAAACAAGAGAGAGGAAGACTCACTCCCATCGGTAGTAAAGAGTAAATGGTACTCAGCTCAGGCTGTTCAAACTTCGAATTCGCGCGAGAATGGCTTTCGTGCCAGTTCCGAGTCTCTTTCGTCCTTTCCTTTCCTTTTTATGTTTCCCTTCAATTCAATACCCTTTCACTTTCTCGTCATGATGGGAGTGGGAGTGAGGTAGGCCCGTTATGTGTGTCATACTGATTGTACTTACCTGTGCTTGCTCATACTTAAACCTCACTTATCCTTGGCCTACCTCCTGATATGACTTACTTACATAAGTGTGTTAAGGTCCATGTAAGGAAAAAAGTATCCAAAATGGGCACTTAAGTCAGTGTTATTAACTTACATGGTATAAATGACTTAACCTACTCGAGTGAGCTGAACGAGTGACGACTCGGACGTCCAAATAACACACTCGCGCTCTTCCACATAGTAAATCGTTCACCTTAACACGGGTCATGACCGACGCCGCATTTAAGGATGTCCCAGAGCTCTTCGAGGTGAGCTTACACTTCGCTACGTCGTTGGAGAATTGACAAACTCGGGCATGCAAGACGGAGCTGGGAGAGGTCTTGACGGCACGTTCAGAAAGTCTATGTGAGCAATACTCCATGATTGATTGATACTTTTGTCTTGCTAACATCAAAAAGCTACATTTCGCGAACTGGGGCCACCCGACCTCTGTCATGTTGTGAAAAGTACCGGTAGAAGCGGTCAAAAAGATGTAAGCCAATATCTGTCTTGAGGAGAGTAAAGTATCAGCTTAATCCATTCATTCACAGCTTGGATCATATCACTTCGTTTCTGGAGTAGACGCATCATCTTCAGCTTCTTTGGCAGCGTATATCAACTCCCTCACATATAGTATTGACGACAACTCGACGTGGTTCTCCAAAAGTACAGCGTGGAAAGTGCGCAGCGGATGCTACTGGTACGCTTCGGGTTGTCACATCATTTGCACTTTAGGCAGCTCACCGCTGTGTTGTCCAGCTGCTTCAACGCGTTCTCACGTGTGGATGTGCGTGTAGATGTCAAGATTCCAGGAGGTGTATTGGCATACGTGATTGACCTTCGAGGAGAACGGTATGATTTGCTTCCGTCGAGCTTTGGGTTACTATTCCAACAATTCTGTCCAGTCACGACACAACACCTGAGATATGGCAGGAAACATATTTATCTGCAATACTTCGCGCTGTTCTCTACGGTGACGACCCGACATACTGGTTGGAGGCGTATCGTCGGCTGGACCCAATCACAACTCGAGAAGGCGAAGTTCGGTTCCTTGAAGCTGCCGAGGCGCTTTTCTCTCAGGGTGAGTGGTGATACGGACTTTTGTAATGTTTCTATTTAATGATATATGAACAGGATGGTCGGTTGGCTCTGACCCGGAGATACAAGTCGCGAGCGTCGTCTCAAACCACTTGACTGCTGCGATCATGAAATACTTTGGCGATAGTTTCCGCTTTCAGCAGGCCGCAAACCTATTCGAGAAGGTATCTGTCCGAGAGCCTGAAGTTTCGTCCTTGCTTGCTCGAAGTTACGTTGGGATGAGTAAGTCTAATCTGTGTATTGGGCAAGTCGGCTTGTCATTGATACATGTATATAACAGATGAAGAAGTTAAGGCTGTGCAGATCCTTGCGAACGCGCTGAGGGACAACCCGCAGTCATACACCATCTTGCATGCGCAATGTGACTTCTTGCGCTCAAAGGGAAAACATGAATGGGCACTGAAACTGGCCAAACAAGCAGTCAACTGCGCTCCGAGCGAGTTCGTTACGTGGGAGAAGCTCACAGAGATATACATTGAACTTGGACAATTCGAAGCTGTGAGTAGTGATCGTGTTATAAGGACAATTTATATTTACTCCCTTTCGAAAGGCATTACTTACCCTCAACTCATGTCCAATGTTTACTTATAACGGACGAGACGCTCACCGGCCCATCACCCCGGCACGGATAAATCTCCCTTACAAACCCGCTATCGCTGACATCCTACCCGAACGGCGGAAAACCGAAGACGATGAAGCAGATCCAGCACTTCAACGACTTCCTGCACCAGGGCTCAAGGGCACATGGGCGCGCGCGTACGCATTGCTGACAAAACTCGTATCGAAGATCGGATGGGACGAGCTGCTGCGGACGCGAAGCGCAGTGTTCGTGATGGAGGAGGAGTATAGGATGCAGAAGGCGCAAGTGGACATTCGGCGGGTGAATGGGAGTGTGGACAGTACGGAGTCACCGCTGACGGGGACCGCGCCGCATGTCATCCTTGAGGATGGGACAGTGCGGGACTCGGTGATATCGGGTACGTCGACGAAAGTGGAGGCGGACGACGATGCGTCGACAAAGGGGGTTGTCTCGCCTGAATCGCCGGGAGGTCTGAAGACTGCAACGCCGTCTGCGTCGGACTTGAATGTGAATGAAATCCCGACTATTAAGATCTCCACGGAAGAGGACCGTGAACGAGAGGATGAAGAGAAAAAGACTGTGACGAACGGAGATGAGACTAAGGAAGAGGAGGTTCCGGAAACTCATGGACTTGAAAAACCTGTGCAGGCGAGGGCCGCGAGTGCGGAGGATGGTGAAAATACGGAGGACTCGGGTCCGAATTCAGCACAGGAGGGCTTTTCGTTCAGCAATAAACGGCTATGTGAGCGGTGGTTAGATAACTTATTCATGGTTCTCTACGAGGCGAGTTTATCTGTCTCCCCATCCCTAACGCCTGCTCATAATCCTTTTTGCGCCAGGACCTACGCATATGGACGATCTTTCGCGCAGAGGTGGCGCACTTCAAGACACAACATGTCGCGTACCGCAAGACAGGGTTGGAGTGGGAGATCTTGGGAGATCTTGGGCAGCGGCTGCACCACAAGGAAGAGGCGAAAGAGGCGTTCCAGCGCTGCCTTGACTCTCAGCGGTACTCAATCAAGCCATGGCTAAAGCTAATGGAGATGTACGCGGATGAGGGCGACTTGCAACGGACACTGCAGACTGCGATCCGCGTGGCTGCATATCAGCATAAGTGCGTGGTGCTTCTTCTCGTGTTATTGACACTGCAGGCATTAATCTTATAATCTATACAGTGAATACGCAGAACTATCTGTAAGTTACGCATCGTCTCTCCAACGTTACATATTCTAACAATTGCCCAATCTTATAGTATCCAACCTCAATTGCTCACCAGCTCTTCAAGCTCGGGCAAATACATGGACACGCTAAGATCTCGTATACACTGATGAGTATGGGCCTTCCGGATCCGATCTTAAAGATTATGGAAAGTTACTTGAAATATGGGCAAAATTTCCAGGTAGAGGGTTTTGACTTCTAAATAGTAGCAGTAGTATATATTTGTCTGTTCGCAACCTTCTTTCTGCGTTCCCTATATCCTTTTATTTTTTCTCTCTGACGTTATGTTCTTGCGCGTAATTTAATTTCTTCTGAATCCCGTTTGTTCAATATTCGTGTCTGCAAGCAACCGGCGGTAAACTTATAGCTATACGGAGAATTGCCGGCCGGCATGATGTTGCGCGGCAATATAATATTTGGGCGTGAGTCGACTGAGACACAGTCCTTTCTTTGTAGCATCCGCCCACACAATTAGGCACATCGCAGCCTTTACATCCCTAAAGCCTCAACACACAGATCATCGTCTCATCAGAGTGCTATCTGTCAACTTAACCTCAAGGGCAACGTTTAAAGTCTAACTCTGGTGCTAGGGCGTTTAACGAGGCGCAAAGTTGTGATTCGGACATGAGCACTGCGGAATCGCTGTCGTCCTCTCCGTCCTTCAGACGCTACTCCGTCTCGAGTGCGGGAAGCAAGCGGGATGAGGACCTAATCAATGCATATGAAGCGGAGGAAGAGCGAATCATCAATATTCTTTCTCGGAAACTTGAGCAGGTGCGTTTGTACTTGTATTAGTATTTTGTGAAAGGCTTATAATTTGTTCAATGTAGCTGAGGGAAGAGAAGATCAACCTCGAGAGAGTGCATGAGGAGGAGTCAGAGTCTCATGTCAACCGACTTGCGAGAGAGCTGGCTGCGCTGAGGGTAAGACAGCACCAGCAACAGCAACAGCAAGTATTAGGGCTGAATGGGAATGGGAACGGTGGTGCAGTTAATGGGTATCACATTATTGGTGACGCTGATGATCTAGACGGAAGAGCAGGCCCATCCTCCTCGATGTCGACACCTTTTGTACTGCCACGAGAGGTAATGGACCCGAGCGCGGAGGTGCTATTGGCGGCGCTGAAGAAGGAGAACGAGTCACTCCGACAGAGACTTGTCACGACTGAACGAGACTTCATACGCGTCACGAGGTTGAATGACATTTATCGCGAGGAACTGATAGATCATCGACGGCGGGTGAGTATATGATGCATAATATCGAGCATATTCTGGTGCTGACTGTGGCGTGCGCGCAGCTTGGACTATCGGTAGATAACCTGATAGGTATGACGCCAGCGTCCGATCCTTATTCACAACCAACACATCAACGAATCTCCTCCACTGCGTCCTCCTCGCCGACAGCATCCATGGTCGCGCTCCCCTCCGCAACACGCCCCTCCGCGACTCATAGTATGCCCATTCCACGCCCACCTTCGACGATACATCGACCGCACAAGACCGCCTCCTCAATTCCAACGACGCCTCTTAGTCGGTCGGCATCTTCCACAGAATCGCCCTATCCCCTCTCCCCCATCGCGTCTGTCGACCCCGAGAGTTATGCGAGCCACTTGACGACGCTGACGACGCCCCCTTCTTCCGCATCTCTGCAGTCCAATCCTCCAGCGCCGTACCCCATGCCGCCACCCTCGCTCTCTTACCCATCTGTCCCTCCGCCCTCGCTGTCTTCCTCCCTAGGTTCACCTGTGATTTCGTACCACATGCCGACGCGCGATCCGCCGTCCCCTGTTGACTTCCCCATTCGGTCAGGTGCGGGGACGGGCGGGGGTGCCATACATGACCGCCGGTATAGCAACGATAGGCGAGTAGCGGAGACAGAGACGGAGAGCCTACGCGACTTGAACTGGAGCCGACGCGCGAGTGTGGAACGGGGAGGACGTATTGCGGAGACTGGATCGCTAGCGCGCAATGGAAACACAACATCGTTTAACTCATCGGGCCAGAGTCCAGTACTCAGTGTATTCCTCCCTTCTCTGAATGAGAAGTTGGAATAACGCGGTGGCTTATTACTGTTTTCGAACCTCTTTCGCTTTCGATCTGCAAACTGTAAATTTACCTCTGATTTATATACTGTACTGGTTTAATTCTTGGTTGTATGAGTCATTCCTTCTCCCTTTTGTATAGCTTATTCTGTCTGACTTACCTCCGGCGTTCAAGGCTGAAAACTATATTATAACAAACTCAATTGCCAGTGATGCGCACTGGCGTTTCATGTGCGCCGTGCTGTGCGCCGCGTCGGGCTGCTTCCGAATTCGGTAAATGGCCAATGCACGAGGCGGTGACCATATTAGGACTCCGGACACCCGTATTTGACTCCGAAGCACGAATTATCATCCAGTAATTCATTCAGATTTGATCTATCTGAAACCAGGGCAAGTAAGATTCGAAGATCTTCAGGACAATAGAGCCTCTGCCTCGTGCACACAAAGGCAAATACAGACAAACAACCGGAGAAAATACTTCCTTGGGTGACCGGGGTCGCAGACGTGATGCGTGATGTTAATTGGCGTGTGTCGGGTCCGCGCGTACACGGTCACGTCTTGACTCACGGACGCGTAGGTATAAAAAGGAGAACAGGAATTAGGCTTGTCGCCGTCTCCCATTTAATGTATAACAATGTCCTACCAATACCCATACATTGAGCACTACTCCCCGTCGCCAGCAACCTCAACGCCCCAGCAGGCCTTTGCTCAGTGGACAGATGTGCAAGATGAACATGCTATGGTCTCCCCGATCCAGCAGCCGAATACGCAAGCACTTGTGCAGGAGCAAGATCAGCAACAGCAAATACAGCAGCAAGTGACATCCCCGACGTACGAAGCCCCGCAAGTGATCCAGTTGATTGAGCGCCCTCTAAGGCGGCCGAAGCTACAGCAACAGCAACAGCAAGCTCTGCAAGCCCAAAATCAATCCCAGAATCAGAATCAAGCCCCTAACCCAGCTTCTGCGACGACACAGCTCAGCAACAACAGCACCTCCCCGCCGTCGCGCACGGGAGTGTGGTTTGATCTTCGGGACTCCATCTCGACGGGTAAGGGTAAGGATGTGCCACAGACGCAGGCCGTCAGACAGGCGTTGGTATCCCGCACGCAGGCGCGGCTGAACGCGCACCCGTATCATCGACGCGCCATCTCTGGAGATGTCAAGGCGCGTCGTGAACGCGAATCATCCGTGCTGGTGTCGAGCGCACCGAATGCGGCGACATACACGGTGATGGCGTGCGGCGGCCCTCCGCCGGCTTCGGCGAATACAGGCGAGAACGCGAGGTGCGTCGAACGGTCATGACTCTACTCTAGTTGTCAGTGACGTTCTATATCCCTTTTCTTTTTTTTTCTTGCGCACCTGTAGTGCCTCTCCGTCGCCAATCAGCTCCCCCCTCGTCTCCTTCGGTGCACCCGTTGAGGTCCGTAAGCTTCTCATCCGGACTGACGTACACTGCGATGTCGAGACCAACATCATGACGGTGATGCTTGAGCTTCCGGGCGTGAAGAAAGCCGACCTGGGCCTGACGCTGGGCACATGTCCGTACAGCCGCGTGAAGCAGCTCACCGTGCGAGGGCGGTCCGGTCCCACGTTTGCGGACGAGGGGTATACGGTTAGAGAGAGGAAGTATGGCGAGTTCAAGCGCGTATTGGTGGTCCCTCCGGAGACTAAGGTGCGTCAACTTACTTTCATGTTTCCCCCTTGAGTAATGTCTTGAATGGTGTAGCCAAGCGACATAAAAGTGAGCATGGAAGACGGGATCCTCAACCTCAAATTTCCTGCAGCGGCACAAGAAGCTGAGCCACAGGAATATGCAAATATACCCATCACCTAGAGGTTTATACGTATATCTAGTCTTCTATATTATCATAACTGCGACTTTTCTTCCTTTTTCTTTCGCTATCTTACTTCGTTCACTTTTAGCTTCACAGCGCATATATATTGAGTTTCCATCTTGTTCATGCACCATTGGCTTCATTCATCACCATTCAGCCTTCTTTTCGAGCCGTACACAGCCGCAAATATGTAACACATATCCCTTCCAGTTCCTCTACCGCGACCCTACACACCGAGTCGACTTCATTGTGTATCAGTTTTTCTGCTTGTTTTTCTTCCTTTATCGTTACCTGTGCCCCCACTTCCCATTATTCCCAACTCATCAAGTCAACCAAATAACCATCATAGCATTCATAGCCCCCTATTCCCATTGCGCGTCATCCCCCACAATCTTGCCCCCTCATTTTCCCAGCATCTTGTAGCTATGTTTGATAGGATAGGTACCAAATTCCTCCAGCCCTCATATTACAATATCACTATTCGAAGAAACACATGCCATATTCGTCTAGTTGTCTCTTTTTTCCTCCTTCTTGCCTCTCGTTCCTGTGGTTGTACTGCTGCGATCCATATCATTCATAATTAGCATTGTTCTCCCTTAACTGTATCATGATTTACATAGCCCCCCACATGCCCCTTTCGAACCCCCCTTGCCTAGTATCCACTACTAGTACGAGTGAGAGTAAAATTACCATACCATATGATTGCAACAGTTCTTGCCCTTGTATGCTAAGCGTTAACTTTGTTTGATGATTGATGAAGCCGGCTTTCCCAGAATACCTCAATGGGTGCACACGAAAGCTGTCTGGGGACCTTGTTGTGAGGTGTGACTCCCAAGCACGAAGCAGAGCTTAGGAGTTGAACCTTATTCTGCGACACCATATTTGAACTCAAGCAGTGAAGCGAAATGGGGAACTAGAAATGCCGCCGTTGAGTTGCCAGCTTGACTCGTTGAATGCGCTGAGATCCAAATTTCAATCTCCACAGATCGGCGGTGCAGAAACGAAATATACACTAAACAGATTGAGTGACTTCTATTGTCGCCGAATTTAGATTAGAATATCCGACCTCGCTTACGAGTCTCAGAGATTATCTACTGATCTTCGGCTGCACCTGGGAAAGACAATATGGGCATGCTGTGGGCGCGTGTTTGAGTACAATGGACGTTGTTGAGGCAATGTGTGTGTCTCTCGCGAAGGTCGGAATTTTTCAAATAATTCACGATTGAAACCGAACTGTGTGCGTTGGAACGTCCAAAATTCGTTTTTCCCGGCACTTTCCTCGTTATCTTCTCGGTCGGCGTGTACTTTATCGACATGAGGCTCTTTTGCTAATCATCGTGCAATGAGGCGCCCGAAGAACAATAGACTGTGGTTTTGTCGCCTGTAAGTAGTCGACTATAGTTGTAGACATGTTGCAGAAGCGAGATCGCTCTCCAGATAGAAGGTTGTCACAATCGAAGTAATTAATGATCCGCGCGGTTTGCCCGCCAACTACATCCGCACTCGAACCCGTAACTAGTTTGGGACTTGAATGGATAGCACCATAGCCACCAGCCGAACCTTCATTGGCTTGTTATTGTCCTCCTATACAACTGAACACACGTTTCACAGTTTCCGAGGTAGACTATAAATCCCGAAAGTAGCCGCAATTAGTCTTAGATCGCCGTGCATTCGCGCTTAAGCCATGCCAGTGCCCGAGGATCGTTTTGCAGGATCGGAGACACCTTCTCAAATGTCTCTGCATGATACACGTTTATCCAGTCGCGTTCTTGGGGCGTGAGCAAATCAGGAACGATGAGTTTTGTCTGGATTGGGCACTGAAGATAAGTGTGGATTTGTTATTTAGTTGCTTGAAACAATAAAGTTCATGTCTGCATACCAATGTGACATGCTCGAATCCTAGGTAGCCCTTGTCACCGAAGTTATTGGGCGTCTTAGCCTCGCGCACAATGACGATGTTCTCAATCCGAATGCCGAAATGCCCGTCCTTGTAGTATCCAGGCTCTGATAGTGGTATGCATTATAAACTATGCACAGTGCAATCAGCCAGCCACTTACCGTTGGAAACGGTCATGCCGGCTTTGAGGGGCGTGTTGTTATAAGCTTCCGGTAGCGTTGAAGTTAGTGTTCTGCAAGTATGAATGAGTGAATGAATGTGCCGAACTGACCAATCCGCATTCCGATTCCCTGTGGCCCCTCGTGAACGTTCAGGAAGTGGCCGACGCCGTGTCCTGTACCATGCCTTTTGGGATATCAGATTACATTTGACTGTCGTTAGTGTTGGCATCGTACCGGTAGTCTGAAGACATGAGGAGCAAAGTAACAGAATATGAGGTTGATCCTCGTTAGAATGTAGTTGACGGAGACTGACCTAGTCCGTCGAGCCAGAGTGCCTTCCGAGCAATTGGGTCACTGTAACATCGTACGTTGAGCATACGCAAACGCCACTTGCTGCGCAGAGGAGAATCCTGCTCACATTTGGAAACCTAACATTTGAAGTTACATTTGTCAATTCTGTTCCGAATCTTCAGAGACAGTAAGTATACCTGTAGTCCCTGTGGGAAACACTAGTGCGTCAATTGCTATATGCCCCTGAAGTACGCGGGTGAACGCCCGTTTCTCCTCTTCTGTAGGAGTGCCGAAATGCTATGAGGATTGGTGAAGTAAATTTCAGCACCTTCTCTCTTGAGATCATGATCAGCTTACCCAAGTCCGCGTAACGTCAGTCGTTCCATCAACAAATTGTGCTGACAAACGGGGTAAGATCCATGCGTAGTAAGCGAGATTCGAGAGATTATACCTCCAGAGTCGCAAAGATATATCTAGCCCGGGATGAACGATATGAGATATCCTGCACATTCTAGAGCAGACCGAACTCTTACCTGTTCCTTTTCGATCACGGCGCAGTCTGTCGGGTCGGGTTGGTAGTGAATGATCGCTATGACCATGACCGTCCGTGATTAAGCAAAATATGCGGCAGAGCGTGGACTAGACTCACCGCCATTGGGTCCGGTCGAGCTGATCGTGGGGAATGACAAGCCTTTGAAAAGATCAAGCTCACTTCACACGCTTTCGTTCACCACATGTTCCTCAACTTCACAAAACATTAACTTACGACCGATATGCTTCCAGTTTATCTGCCCCCTCGCTCTCCGTCAGTCGTACCTCATTGTTCAATTGCTCCTCAAGCCAGGCGAAGTACCGAGCGAGCGCAGCGCCGTCCCGAACGTGGGACGCACGGAAACCAGCGATCTCTGCGTCTGTTTTAATCGCTTTTGCTTCGGTGACTAGCGAGGGTGCTATCATGACGTTGTCCTGATAGTTAAGAGACTTACATTAGATCATCAAGCATGGCAGAAAGGCAGAAAGAAAGAAGGTACGAACATTTCCGATGGCATTCACAATTGCAAGGCTGGTGTTGTTACCGAGAAGTATCGGCTAGACGAGTAAGCGAATGAAGGTCAATCATTCAAATTTGATTGGAATGCGAAGGACGGCCCTCGTACCTTGTCCTTGCTAAGAGCTAGAGAGCCACTAAGCGCCTTGAGGTAGTCGAAAATGGACTCATAGGGCTTTATCTCTACGGCACTCCCTAAGTGACTACGGACTTCATCATCAATTTGGGCACTGTCGATGAATAGGACTGTTGTATCGGCTGTGACAACTGCATATGCAAAAAATACTATGAGCAGGAAAGAAGGATGACTGTTAGTTAGTGTAGCAAGATAATAAACATCAATTGAAATATGCCAACCCGGATTGAAGTCGATATCCGAGCCTCGAAGGTTGAAGAGCCAGGCGACCTCATCAAGTGCGGATACGACTACACCAGCCGCCTTCTTTTTCGTAAATTCTTCGCGGAGGGACTTTATCTTATCTTCGAATGCTTTGCCTGCGGTAGCAAATCAGAATTAGACTTCAACCGAAGCCTGTACTGCTTTGTTATTGAGAAGTTACACACCAGTAAATTTGACATCAAGTGGGAAGACTTTGTTTTTCAGTCTGGATGGACGGTCGGATCCCCAGACAGTATCTACAGGGTTTTGCGCCACTGAGATGAGCTCAGATTCGTTCTTACCCAGAGATTCAGTGAGTGATTTGGCGTCGGCTGAAGAACGCTACTTCAGTTGAATTTCTTTCAAGGAGCGATCTGGACAAACCGGCTGCTATGAGAGTTGGGTCGATGCCTATTTTCTTACCCTTGCCGAGATTCTGATGGTGATTTACCACTCAATAACTGTGAAACTTCGAATTCCAACTGTGCACTTACTTTCTCGAGGAACTCTTGCCATGTTGGAACGTCTGTAAAACAATTTGATGGTTTATGCGGACATTGACGAAGCTTATACAGAGACGCTCACCCTTTAAGCCTTGTTTCATTAAAGTCCAATTTCTTTGATGCTCTTAGTTCACGAGGTGCGGTAAGAACACATGAGTATGTGCGTACTTGTCAAGTTGCTGAGACGCCTGAAGGAAATAACGGCCGTCGGTGAACAGATAGGCATCTGTGTCCGTAACTATGGCGCAGCCTGCGAGGTCATATCAAGATCAGAGATATTGACTGTAAGACCTGCCATATTTGCATCACCTGCCGATCCATTGAAGCCGGAGATAAAAGCGCGACGTTCGTCTGCATGTGACGGATATTCACTAGAGTCTGTCGCGCAGATGTAGTTAGAAACCGAGCCTGAGTAGACCAACAAGCTAGCATCATACGAGCATCTTCGCTGGGAACCACGAAAGCGTCGATCTTCGGTGAGTGTCGGTCGAGCAGCTGCCGAAGCGCAGCCAATCTCTGCGAAGTGTCAACGGTCATCGTCCCTGCGCCCATAGTCGACAAACTGGTCTTTTGAAGAAAGAAGAGTCTACCGGAAAGCCTGCAGCAAGCTCTCGAGGAAGAAAGTACGTTGTGGGACAGTGAGAGAAGAGGACGGAAACGCAGCATAAATATGGGTGCTGCGTGAGGGAGCAAGTTTAAGAATTCGGCCGGAGTCTGCCGTCGATATACGGTTTGCTGAATACCGCATGTACAGATAGCAAGCACTTCTGGTGAACGCACGAGGTAGCTAGGCACTATCGCATGAACGATGTATAGTTTGCTCTCCACGTCGCCCGAAGTTGAAATAATACAAGATCCGGATGCACCACTAATGCAAGTTGTCTGTCTATATTAAGGACCAAACAATAATAAGCATCGGTTTTGTGGTCTAGTGGTTATGATTTCTGTCTTACACACAGAAGGTCCCCAGTTCGATCCTGGGCTGAACCATTCTTTTGTCTTTTTATTTCTGTTTTTTTTTGCATAAAGTATACTAGTAGTGTGTATTTGTGTTTTTTTAGGAAGATCAGTCAGATTTGTTGATTATATGTCAGTAGATGTTAATAGAGAGGTAGGATCGAGTCAAGAACAACGAACGATGTCGACATATATGTATTGCTCGTTAGACACCATTAGCTCTGGAACAATGCATTATATACTACGACTCGGAAGGAACCTTCTTGTGCAAAGGTATGTACTGGTACATCAACGTTTTCCCTTCCCCCCGATAATGGATAAGATAGTAGCAATTGTTGTATACGGAGGTGAGCCGAACTTCGCGTAGGTCAGGGCAATATCTATCTTCATAAACTACGACACCCATGCGTCTTGCAAGCTCTATTAGCTCGGACCCTTCTTTTTCCACCCCCGTCAACATGGTAAGATTTCGGAGTTTCGGAGTGACAAGAAGGATTCCCCGAAGGACTCTTGGTTCAAATGCATCGACGTTAATTTTCAATTCGATCAAGGGAGGCCTTGACCTTATCAGAAAGCTGACTATCCAACTCCAGTCTTGACAATCTATCGGAATATTAATGTAGTCTCCTTTGTGGAACTCTAGCTGTAACATCTCGAGGACGGGCGTTGTAAGGTGATCCAAGAAATTTCGGGTCGCAGGTACGCTGCCACCAAGAGTCAAGTTCCGGAGATTCAGCATTTCTTCAGGCTGAAAATGATGCCCAAGTTCGACGTTAAATTGCGGGGACAAAGTGAAGCTGATATGCGAAAGGTATGAGAAAGCTCCGTGCACTAATGACAGTAATGGTCCCATATCGAATGCGCCAAATGAATCCATAGAGTATTCCGCATCTCCCAAGGTGAAATAGAGGAGTCGAAGTTTCGAGGACTTTTGCAAGCCATTTCCCCCCAATTTGTCATCCGTACCAGGCTGTTGGATATCAACCGAAAGGTGAAGATTCCTCGTGTGCAGAACATCAAATTGATGTACTAGATTTGAGTCAAGTGCGAGAACGTGTCGCCCGTTGACTAGTCGGGGAAGACAAAGGTAGTGTTTTCTCCATTGCGTGTTCATCTCGTCCGCAGCCTCGAGATACCTGTGCGGACTCCGAATAACCAACAGCCCACCCGCTTTTAATCCTCTGAGTTTCAGCATCTCGTCCAGACCTTCGTGTGACGGAATTGAGTCAACATTGAACTCTGATCGGATAACACCCATCCATAGTTTGGGAGTGGATGTCGCTACGTCCCTCCAGTGACGACTAACTTGTGAAACATTAATCGGGGCTTGATTGACACAGCCAAGGAAACGAGTATCCTGGGGAAAGCATAACTCGAATATTTCAGACACAATCTCAGGCGGGAGAACTGTCGTCGGATCAGCCATACGAGTCAATGTTGTAGCAGCCTATCGGAGGTAAAGAAATTTGGGAGAATAATTGTTCTTAGTTTCCATACAGAGATACTAGGAGATGATGGTTGGAACTCGGAAAGACAAGGAGTGTTTGTCTTTCAAGAACTATCACAAGAAAGTTGACGGATGACGATGCGGAAGACAAATGCCCGAGACCCGTAAGGGTAGAGGGTCTTGGAATGTTAAATTCGCGCCTGTTTACAAGTAAAAGCTAATCCGTCACGTGTCTTTCTCTCACGCTTCTTTGCCTATACTTTTTCCCTTCTTCTTTTCCTTCTTTGGGCTTTGCACGTGCTTTTTATCGCGTCTCGTTCACAACACGCCTTTCGCCCTAGCTCGGGTCAATTTCTG
This sequence comes from Trichaptum abietinum, assembly GCA_910574555.1. NCBI lineage: Eukaryota > Fungi > Basidiomycota > Agaricomycetes > Hymenochaetales > Trichaptaceae > Trichaptum > Trichaptum abietinum. The sequence goes on along the minus strand of CAJTBE010000005.1, from coordinate 5,143,330 downwards.
TGGAACTCAATCTCTTTCGCGCGGAGGCTGAGTGCAAGTGCTTTCCGTCCACCGCGGGTACAATGTTGATTCACTTACCCGTTACTTGCGCAAACCCAACTTGCGACAACATACTGAATTTTGTTCCATTACCACGCTCACATTCATATATTCCATCCTGAGCCTCCTCTCGAGAAAGCCCGGTCTATTGAAGTAGTGCTTCCTATCAATCAGGGCGGAGTGACGGCCAGTTTTCTTTCTTTTCCTTGTGATCATCTGGTTTGCTCAAAGTGAGTGATCGGGCCTGGACAATGAGGGCTTTCCCTTCATTATAACTGTTCTGATTATGATACCCTGTAGATGTATCATACCGCGACATCGTCACGGTGAGCGTCGTTTACGAATAGGCGGTGAATTTGTAGGCTCTGTACGAATTGGACTATCGGAAGCCAATAGAAGCCAACGTAGTACATCACAACCTGATCAAGAGTTGACGAAAAGCAATGTTTGCCTGGTTAAAATTGAACTGTGTTACACAATACTGTCTATTATATCACTGCCGGCTTCTGGTGAGTCGGACCTCCCTCTCGAATTGGATTTGAGGCTGGACGGACACATAGGTGGCAAGCACCGGCGATTATCCGTTCTCCTCCGACGTGCATATGCACTGCACCACACCCGTCCAGAACAAAACAACAAGCCCAAAGCGTCTGTTTGTTCGCCACAAAAGATGGTATAAAGGAGTCGATGACTGGGCGTCGAAGTACCACCTCCTCTCAACCACCGACAACTTCTTCCGCCAGCATGGACCCCTTCGTCGGGTAGTCGTTCCACCGAGTCTCACAACCACTCTCGACATCGGTGTGTTCGTACTCTCCCGGGGCCTGTCCATATCATCTCCTGGGTACTTCAGCCACCGTGCACGTCATGCCTGTACGCCGTCATGGTCGCAGCAATGCCACTTCTTGGCTTCCCCCCTCTACCATCGTCGACTTCCAGCCACCGACTCCAGCATCCAGCATGTCGGTACTCGTCCTTCAGCGCCCTTCCACCAAAAGCCCTGCCAACAGGTAGTCAAGCCACCGAGTCATGCCACCACGCTCGACATCGGTGTGCTCGTACTTTCCTTGCTAGCCTGCCCACAGTATATCCTGTGTACTTCAGCCACCGTGCACGTCATGCCTGTACGTCGTCATGGTCGCAGCAATGCCACCCTCTGCTCCGCGGAAAGCGTGACGGAAGACGGCCGTCGGTCCCCCTACGTTAGGCAGGGAAACATACCCGATCGACGGTCACCTCGTACTCCCAAGCCGCGTCTGCATGCCCGGTTTCGTGGAAATGCAGAGTGCTGAACCTCTTGGGGGAAGCGGTCTCTGTGGCGGGGAAACATGCGTATAGAATTAGGTCTTCGGACGGCCGCTGGGACGACGAGTTCAGCGGCCACCTCGTATGCCCAGGCCGCGTTTGCATGCCCGGTTCTGCGGTAGTGCACTGACTGGCTGTCCCTCAACGGGAAGCTGGCCTCTGCGACGGGGAAACATGCGTACAGTTGAGTAGAATTAGGATTCTGGATGGTGGTGGAGCGAGTCAAATTCTCGCTACCGGGAGTTTTTTGCGAGCAGCAAGATCCAAACGGATCTAAACTTGGGAGCCGATTATCCCCCCAAGGCTGGCGCATTTTTTATCCCCATCCTCCCTTCAATGGGCGAGAATCGTTTTTTTTTTGCGGGAGTAACGATCATCACCCACACCCGCAACCTCATTCGCGTGCCCTTAAGAGATTCTAAGAAAGGCTGAGTAACATACATGTGAATAATGCTGTTCTAAACGCACCCTACGTGCATTCACTTGCGCTGAACTTCACTATATTTGTCACGTCCCCTTTGATTGAGAGAGCTGCATTCAAGTTTCTACTCCAGAACCAAATGGTGGTGCTTAATAGGAAGCACGAATACACCTTATATGTTCTGCACGTCATTGCAGAAATTCTGTCTTCAAGCTACATGTCTTCTGTTTGGGCTGACATATATTAACCTCGACACCTTGGACGACATAAGAAGAAAACTGAACGAAGGTGACTATACATAAGAAGCGGCAGCAACTTGAACGTAATGCCACAAAGAGAGCCTGAGGGAAAAGGTAAAATGTTCCCAGGGCCAAATCTGCAGCTATCCACGGAAATTTAGAGGTTACAGTGCCCTTTACTCCCAATGGGAGTAAGGGAATTCTACGACTTTCACAGTTTTGGTGCTTACATTGTGCAACTAAGCCCGCCGCAGGCACTGGTGTTCGAGCGCAAGCGTGCGAGCACGGGCGAACGCCCGGGCGAAGCACGCTGCAGCTGAGGACAGCGGTGCGGAATCCGGATGGCAGTGAAGCCTTAATTATTTTATTTTATCTCCTTTTACGCCCCGAGGTGGTCTCGGGTTATGCCTGCGCAATGCAGGCCCCTCGGGGCGTTATGATTAGCTCTTCAGCATATCTGCGTCGATTTTGTGACTGCGATAAAGGTTGGCTCGGTGAAGTCGCTGGACAAGTGCTCAGGCTTTGTCAGCTGCTTTATTTGGACAACTAATCCTTCCCCGTCAATTGCGAGCGACACGACAATCGTGTTGCAAGCGCACACGCCCACCCTCCCGCTTTCTTTCCTCCTCAGTCCCCGCCTGAGTCCTCATCTACAACATCTGAGGATGGTGGAGGACAAGTACATTGGCCTAGCACTGGCAATATCTGGCACACTCGCCATTGGCTCAAGCTTCATTATTACGAAGAAAGTGCGTGTATAGTTCTTTTGTGTTTATAGACATTTATTATCAGCGACTGACTTTATCTCTCTGGGCTTTGTTGTGCAGGGACTTAACGACGCAGGACGAACATCTCAATATGAAAATGCCTCAGACAACCTGGCGTACTTGAGGAACCCAATATGGTGGCTTGGGATGATTACGAGTGCGCTTAAGTTCACATATTTATGTGGCAGGTACTGATCTCCAACTCTCTATCCAGTGGTGGTCGGCGAAAGTATGTATTCAAAGAGGCCAGCAAGCTCATGGACTGAATGTTGTCAAATAATCTACAGTCGCCAATTTCTCCGCATACCTCTTTGCTCCGGCAATATTGGTTACACCTCTCGGCGCTCTCAGTGTACTCATAGGGTCCGTTGAAAAGAGTTCTCATTATATATGACCACTGAACACTTTAATCTTTAGAGCGGTGCTGGCATCGTTTCTCTTAAAAGAAGAGTTGGGGCACATTGGACGAGTGGGATGCGCTCTATGTCTTATTGGGTCGTTGATCATTGTAATGCATGCACCGGCGGACAAGGAAGTGCAGACAGTCGATGAAATATTGCATTATGCCATTCAACCAGGTACGTTCCTACTTTGTAGTTCTCTTGTCCTATACTTTCATCTTCACTTACATTGATTTACATGCGCTCAGGATTTCTGTTGTACGTCTTCACGGTTCTGGTCTTCACGCTCGTCATGATCTATGTCTTCGCCCCGCGATACGGTCGCACGAATCCGATCATCTACATCTCAATCTGCTCACTGGTTGGATCCGTCTCCATCATGGCCATCAAAGGCTTTGGTGTCGCACTAAAATTGACATTCAACGGGAATAACCAATTCGGACATCCGAGCACCTACGTCTTCGCCATTGTGGTGGTTGTCTGCATTGTTGTGCAGATGAATTACTTCAACAAAGCGTTGGATATCTTCTCAACGAATGTGTGCGTATACATTCCTGTCAATGAAATGTGCTGCGGAACAGTTTATACTAATGTTGAATACACAGCGTCAATCCGATGTACTACGTCGGCTTCTCAACGGCAACGCTTGTCGCCTCCCTCATCCTCTTCCAGGGTCTCAACACAGACGACGGTGTTGCAACCGTATCCCTCCTTTGTGGGTTCGTTATTACCTTCCTGGGGGTACATCTCCTCAACCTCAGTCGTATGCCTGAGGCCTCAGCATCCCTCGGAAATGGGCACGCTCGTCGGAACTCAACTATTGAGAATGGACTTCTGAATCCACGACTGAGCATCAGTAGCATCAGCGGGAGGATGTCCCTTGATAGATGGAATGGACCTAACGGAGGACTCGCGGCCTATCGCACGGACCCTCCACTCTCCGCAGGGGGTGGACATGCGCGGAGGAGTTCGCTATATCGGCACCAGACATCTACTCTCTTTAGCGCGTTTGGGGATGACGAAGATGACGAGTTTGCGGGGCGACCACGAGAGGAAGTCGGGCTGCAGAGGCTAAGGGAGGAACCCGAGATGGATGATGAAGGAGAGTTGAGCGAGGTAGATGAACGGACTCATTTACGATCTGCTGATGGAAGACTACCGCAGCATGTGCGCAGAGAAGGCTCGAGAAGTCATAGCAGTTCTCCACGCATATCAAGCTGATAGCATTCTTGTTGTATTTATTACTACCTCTTCCGACCACCTATTACCATCACACTCAGTAGAGAACCTTCCTCAAGTCAAGCATAAATAATTCCGCAGTAGTAATCTCTCTTTTGTTACGAACTCTTCTTTTTTAATAATTGTTGTCTTTATTTACCACTTCCAAGTTGGGGATATACATCTGCGACGCGTCGCGCGCCCGCGCTTTGTGTTGACATTGACCGCAACTCTCATTCCTAGGTTGATCTAAACCTTTTGCCGTTATAGCTTGACATTAATCGACGTGTCCTGAGAAACGCGGACGAGCTAATGCCATTCATAAATGCGAGTATAGACGCGTTTCTTGTCACGGCAGCTGCAACAACTATACCGTGGATCTATTTCACGATCTGGCGAACACCTACCGATGGGAAGGCAAACCTGCGTCCCCAGTCTACGCAACAGCAGCAATATCAACAAGAGCGGCAACATGGTAGCTCTACGAGATCCTTCATAGCTCTCTTTGTTGCCCTGCACTCTATCTACATCTTGTACAACCTCATAGTCTGTTCGCAGCAAAACATCTTCTCTGTGCTGGATGTTCCGTTGACGGAGCCGAGCGACGCGATACGGGCACGTTTATTGCACCTTGCGGATGTACCTGACCTTCCAGAAACTCTTGAAAGGCTGTTGATGCGACTATCATCGTTTGATGTGAGGCACATCTATGTTCGGTGAGCTTGCATCTTCATGCATCGAAATTAAGACTAATTTCAATTGCATGGTCATCTAACTATTCGTCCATCGTCAAACGAAATAAGGTTCGGACATCAAGTCGTAGAAGGATGTGAACACTGTGCGACGTTCTATGACTTTGTACTTTACGCGCTGCCACGGCCTTTATTAGAGTATACACGGGAAGCGGCCGTGGTAGGTGTGGTGACTATTCGTGGTAGCGTACGGGAGCGCTGGCGTCCTTGGGGACTGGGCATACTGGGAGTGTCTGCAGCACTTGAGGCGTATTTCTTGATGACAACGAATATCACCATTGGGGGAGACAAAAGAACTGTGATGGTAAGCATTGTTTGCGCATCCCCGTGTCTTGTACCAGTGAGGTTCTAAATTAATAATGGTCCTGGTTTACTTTAGCTGCACGACAACTTATGGACCTTCCGTCAACTCCTCTTCCTCCTCCTTCCTGCAGGCTTGCATCTCCTTCGACCCACACCTCGGCGAAGCACACCGCTTGACGCCCTGCCTGAACTTACGGTCCTCGCAAACCAAACATTCTCACGAATCCAGCTTCTGAAGTACACGCGCGGCGCAGTAGCACGCACTCCGGAGCTACAGGGCGCTGCTGATGAGTGGTGGGCAAAAGGACGACAGGAGGGCGAGTGGGTAAGGGAGGATCAGGAGATGCAGGAACTCGCGAAGAAGCTTCAATGGGGAATTGAGAGTGATGGGGAATTGCAAGTGAAGGCAAGGTCGATAGTGGAATCGCTGAAGGTTGGCTATCAGCCAAGTCAGTTCCAATGACCCTCTTGACTTCTGTATGCCACTTCGTATGCTTCAGCTTTATTGCATATTTCTTGTAGCATCACCACATACTCCTGTATCTGCTTGATATATTTTTCACCGTTAATTTGCAACTTTACACCGGCTACGCTACTTATTAGTGTGTACTGATGGGAGTGATTTGCTTCTGTCATTGCTGATGGTATACTAGGTGAATGCACCATAAGGAGTATCCCGGTATAACAACAACCGCTTTGCATATACTTGGCACACGTTTGAGCGTGGACACAAAGGGGCCCATTACATCCAACTTAATTCTTCACACTTACTTCTTCGCGTGCTACGTTCCGTACAGCCTTTTCAACGTCGTCCACGACGACAACAAGCGGTGTAAACAAGCGGTGAAGCGCAGTGAACGTTCGGAAGCCGAAGTCTCCACACAGGCCATTCACGTGCGTGTCCATATATCTTGCTATTCGATAATCACTTCGACTGACGCTTCTATGGCTGTAGTCCTCTGCATCGCCCCCAGAGACACATTATCTTCATATCTACTCTTTGCATCTCCCATCACGACTTCCAACGCAGAGTATACGACAAGACTATCATAAAATTTGGATAAGTGGCGAAATCACATCGCACGACTCTTGACGCACTAGGACACGACATGGCTTCGACGACTCCACCAACCACATCCGAAGGACACGATGCAGGCGACGAGCACACACCGGCCATCGAGCAGGAGGAGCAAGAGGCTGCGATAGCTGTGCCAGACTCAGGCGATTCAGGCGAGGGCGGGAAGCTGAAGATGATTGTCCAGCTACTAAAGAAGTGCTTGGGCGTGAAGGACCTCGCAGCCATGTACGTCTACAATACATCCTCTATTCACCGATACCTGAATTCTAAACGTGCAAATTGATTTTATTGCTTGGATCTATCTCTTATTTTGTCTGGTGTTGAATTGTCCTTATAAACATCTACATCCACATTTTACGGCGATGCGGCTTTAATGTCCTATAGGCGACTTTCACTCCCTGCTTCACTACTCGAGCCCATCCCAAACCTGGAGTACTGGCAATATTTAGATAGGCCAGACTTATTTGCTGCGTAAGCTCATTTCTCTCAAGTCAAGCGATAGCTATTGAACTTGGTTTATATAGCATAAATGATTCTGATGATCCATTCGAGCGAATGCTCGCTGTTATACGGTTCACCTTCACGAAGGACCTCAAGTTCATCGTATGTTATCTTCTCCTACGTCTTGTCTGATCTAATGATATTCCGATACCAAAACACCAGAGGGGCAAGGTTGTGAAGCCGTACAATTCAGTTCTCGGCGAGCACTTTCGTGCTCACTGGGATTTCTTGCCGGTCGACTACCCTCCTGATCCGCTCCAGCCTCCTATTCATCGCGAGCATACCACCTGTCCCGCACCCTCGGCCAACCCGTCTTCAATCTTTGGCAAGGGGCCTAAAGATGAGAGCGTGCTCTCCTTCCGCTCAAACAAGTCCATCAAGAGCTCCAACTCCAAGCGCACCTCCTCCTTATTCAACTTCTCTGCAGCGCGCGTGACCCCTCTCCCTAGTTCAAGTGCGGCAAGTCCGAAGCCCATCGCGACTACGTCTTCGACGGATAGCACCACACCTGTGGGCATCGGCGCCGGGGTTGTGGAATCGAACTTGGCAGCGCAGGTGTCCAGCCTTAGTCTTGGTCGTACGTCCGGGTCTGTATCCGGCGGAGAGGGAGAAATCGAAATTGACGAGAACGAACGTGTTCGTGTCGCCTTTCTCACCGAGCAAGTCTCGCACCACCCGCCCATCAGCGCGTATCACGCGATCTGCCCCTCTCGCGGCCTTTCTATGAGTGGTATCGACCAGATCTCTGCACGTGTTTCGGGCACGTCCGTCCGCGTTGCTCCCGGGTCATTCAACAAGGGTATCTACGTACATGTTGAGGATGGACCGGGTAAAGGGGAACAGTACCAAATCACCCACCCCGTGGCGATGGTGAACGGTATGTTGCGGGGCAGCTTTTATGTTACAGTAGGCGAATCGACGATCATCACGTGTGAGGGATTAAATGGATCAGAGGATGGAAAGGAGAGACTGAGGGCGATTATTGAGTATAAAGATGAGGTTCGTTTGCTAGACTCCAACACAAAGTGTCTTCCAGAACGAGGCGCTGATGCGTTCTTTCTTCTTTTTATCTTTAAAATCCAATTTAGTCTTGGATAAGCGCACCTAAATTCGCCATCGAAGGCGTTATCCACACCTACCGCGAAGGGGAGACAGCGCATCTCGAATGGACAAAAGTCAAGCATGTTCCGCGCACCGTCGCCGTTGCCTTCTTCGATGGTTCCTGGCGCACGCGTGTGCGCTGGCGGCGGGCCTCAGGCTCTTCCGCACCTACGGCCGATGAACCCGCGACGCTCATTGACCTGTCCACGCTGCTGCTTGTCCCGAAGAGGGTTAGGCCTTTAGATGCACAACATGCGTATGAGAGCCGTAGGCTGTGGGAAAACGTGACGAACAACTTGTTAGCGAAGGAGTATGGAGAGGCGACGAAACATAAGCATACGATTGAACAGCGGCAGAGAGACAAGGCGGCGGAGAGGAAGAAGAAAGGAGATGAGTCAGTTGCATTTTCTATCGCCTGATCTCCCTTTCCCGTCCTCTACAAAGTCATGCTGACCTTGTATGTTTACTTCTCAGGTTTATACCGGTCTTCTTTGAGAAAGACATTGACTCAGGCATTCCACGGTTAACTGCAGAGGGTCGGAAGGCGTTGGAGGAAGAGCTTAGGACTACAGAGGCAGGGCCATAGATTTCGTCTACCAGAAACTCAGCATCATAGGCTTTCTGATACGCATGTATCCTGTACATACATCCTGCATCCACTTGTGGTTATCGTCTTCTCCATAGGTATGCTTCACCTCTAGTAACAAGCTTTCTTGTTCCTCTTTCTTGTTGCATCTCGGTCTGTCATTTTGCTTTCCTTTAGATATCTTCTTGTTCCTTGTATTTACGTTTACCATCCGAGACAGAACACACAGTCATAGTTACAGACACATTGCATACCCTTCTTGGTTGACCCTTACGCTAAAGACGTGTGCCACTCCATCCAACTTGAAGTTGATTCGGACGCTAGTGAGTTCTTGAATGTGTATATGTACATAGCGTATTTACGCTGGCACAAGGAATAAACCAAATATATCAAAAATAAAATCACGCGTAGGGTTGAATAACGGGGGACATAGGGGAACGTATTGAGATACATAGGAGTTGCTACACTGTTTAAACAACGACAATCATATACATTACATCGTAAGCAGTTTCCTTCAAAATGAAAACATATTTATACAGTATAGCGCTCACTCTGTTGCGAGCGAGGCGTATGAGCACTTCCGTATTGAATTAATGAAAGAGTGAAAACTTTGAGGATGGCACTACCTGGGTAGTCACGGTGGTGTCCCACACTTGGACGAGAGCGAAGTATCAATCCTCTTGGAAACACACACTAGTTTCTGCGTTGTACGGATGGATGATGCGCGGCTCGTACGGCAAGTAGGTCTCACAATCTGTCTCTGGTACCTACGAAGCTTAGGATCTGTTAATAAAGAATAAGTAAGTGATGCACATACTGGCCGTTTGTTTGCAGATGATAGTTGATCGGAATGTGTCTCAGTGACAACACTGATCTTTATGTGAGATGTTGCTGCTTCCCCGAATGACTGAGAAGAACCTGTGAGCATGCTGATGTGCTAAGGTGGACAATAAGGAGAAATCACACCTTTTCTGGCCTTGAGTGAGATCGAAGAGGGGATAACATTGAGGAGCCGGGATTACTCCTACTTCCACTTCTGTTTCGACTGGAGCTCGTCCTCAAGTTTAACCTGAAGAATGTGCCTGTGAGCTACGATCAAACCCAGGCCTGGTATAATCCACCACGTACGTTGCCAGCAAAGCGGACATGTACACTGTACTTGTTTTCAGTGTTTTCTATCATAAGTGAGAAGTGCAAAGCTTACGAGGACTGTTACATATAAAGAATGCAAGATAAGTAGTTGTGTCAGGATATACGAGACTCTGAAAAGCAATGTGTAAAGTTTCAAAAAGAACCGCAAGAGCAAGAGTCTTACCATGATCAGGGTCATGAGCGCACACAAGCTTGTTGCTAGTCCAGTACTGATGGTTAGAATGATAAGTCGTTTGATGAGGGTTTCCGAACGATGGAAGCCCGTTCGGGAGCGCCAAAGTAAGTATATGAGAACAAGAGCGATAGACATGTCACAAGTCGCCTCAACAATGTTTGTCGTGCGCGATAGCCACTCGTATTTCGATAGGTCGGGGAAGCGATTGAATGGGGCGCTGATGGCAACATAATTTAGCAAGGACAATGCAATGATACGAATTTAAATTGAAAACCTACGCAAGCGCAAAGTAAGCTGAGCAATTGTCAAGTTATCAACAGATAAGTAAACGCGCGCAAGGAGAATCTCGAACATTTACCTAAGACTAGTGAAATTTGTGCAAGGACAAGGGTACCCAATCCGAATACAACGGGGATATTCCCGTGGCTTACTATAAGAGATATGCATTAAGCCGGACGAAGTGCGTTATCTGGATCTGACTTACGTTTCCAAACTCGATGCAACATGAAACATTGTACCATGCAACAAACAAATCCCTGAAACAGACGAAGGTCAAGATACGTCTATATTTGCAACTTGCCTGCAAGTTGAACGTACACAGAGTAACATTGAAGCCTGCGAATATGGCATACATTTAATAACCGTGGCGGATGAAAAACAATTTGCAACTAACGAACATTATGACCTTTCACTATCGCGCTGAGATATGCAAAGTTGCCAAACTCCGTGACAAGATATGTATAGCTCGTGTTTACGATCAATCCTTGATGGGCAGTAACAAGAACCGCGACGACTATAACCTGAACATGGAGTCAATGTTATAACAAGTTCGTGATAATGCAGAGACTTACCAAGTTCTTGATAGGCCAGTCGTCATTATATCTCTGTTTCCACAAGCTAAGGTCAGTATTTAATGTAGATGATACTGACCACGAACACTGAAATAGTGGTACAACTGAACACATCCAGCTCCCCATAATCTAGTGGATTCCTTAAGAATCTTAAAAGGGAAGAGAGCAATGTGATCCCTTACGCCGTAGCCAATCTGAGTAACACATTATTAAGTGGTTGGATAGATGGTAAATTAAACCAGAACATTACTTACATCACTCCGAGAAAAAAGGCGCCAGCCTGAAAGTGACACAGAAAATCAGCATGAGAATAAGGGCAAGAGATTCTGCAACACAGACAGTCTTGCCCACGGCTGGGTTGCTATCGAGTAAAGTCATCCTCAAGAAATGTTTAGGCACCTTGATCGTAGAACGGGGTGAGAGTCACAAGGTCCCAGAAGAGAAGATGAAGGGGTTTCTTAAGAACGGAGAAGACTGCTGTAGTGTGGCAAAAGGCGACCTGAAGTAGACCGGAAGTTGCTAGCACATCTAGATTGACCGGCGTATACTATATGGAGTAGAAGGCGGTAATCTTCGAATTAGTGACATCTATACCTTCATACCCGATCAAACTCAAAGATGCCTAGTGGGTCGACTGAATTCCTTAGACGCTGTCGTTCGGTCCCGACCATTTGAAATACGTTGGCCCCACATCACGAATCCAAGGTTCCGCCAGACTTCAACAGGATCAGATGGGTGAGTGAAGGGGGAATGATGACGATCGAGAAGATGTGTGCCGAGGGGTCGTGATGCAAAAGCCGGATATCAGCATCCATATGACGAGAATCCAAGAATCAGACGGCAGAAGACAATATTTCCACCATCAAGTGAACCATTGGCAGCCAAAGGCTCTGAATCGCGAGGTTTACACGAAAGCTAAGGCATTCAGCTATGCGCGCTTGAGGAAAAGACGACTTGGTATATAGCCCTTATCCAACGATCTTCCAGCACGTAATAGAGCATAATCGATGTCATGTTGAACACTATATAGCTAGCAGATATTTTGTGATGCTTCGAGAGGTTTTGATGCATGTGTTTGATCCCGGCTGTAAGACGGAGTTCACATAGGTTAGTAGACACGAGTTATCACACTCTACAGAAAGTGCTTCTAGCCGACCCCTCCTCTTGATGGTACGGCTGGATGCAGAGAGTTCACTGGCGGGACATGAGTTTATCCAAAGCCCGAGATTGCAAACACAACTCGACCAGCTACCGCTTTACAACACCATCAGATGTAGAGAAAGATCCTTTTCAGAGGTCCAACTTTCAGAGACGTGCTGTTCGTGAGCTAAGTGAATGTGCCTCGAGGAGGAAACTGTCTCGGAGATGATTGCAGGAAGAAACAAACCGGCAAAAATGGCACCCTGAGCTAAAGTTTCTCACGGTTAAGTTAAGTTGGCATATATATGTATATACATATTTCAAGCTATGCATTCTGCAGATATACTGTAACCCGCACTATCGCGAATTACTATCCAGTGTCTTTCTGGCAAACTCCAATGACCATGGGCCTGAGTCCCATCTAGAGAAACATCACCTTCGATCGTAGTGATGCGATTGCCTCTGGCTAGCTTGGAACGTTTAACCCTCAAGCAACGCCAGTATGCCTCATCACGAAAGACCTTCAGCGAGAGTGCAAAGCCTTGCTTGCATCATCTGATGTTAGCTTCATTAACCGGGTGGTTGGAATAGAGGAGATGAAGGGCGAGGAGAAAACGAGCTGTTCCTTGCCAATGAACGGGTTGTGCCATCATTACTGGGCTACCCGTACCTGGCAGAAACGTTCTTGAGGATAGTAAGAAGTGAGTCGTCTTTCAGTCTCACTTACATCTTATGTACTTACAGTGACCTTGCTGGCAGTCACTAATTGTTAATCTATCAAATGATGTGAAAGTTGAGCGTCAGAGCGTCTTGTCTTTAACCGACATGCATCAGAACCAGGCCACGTACATGTATGTAAAACGGACGATTTTCTTTAGCTGCTCATACATAACTCATTTTATTTTACTCAAATCTATTGAAATTAGAATTTATACAATATCACAACCACCCGTGCCAATTTTAGATGACTTTAACAATACATTTCCAACTGTAAACCGGATGGAGGGCAGTCGGGAAAATGTCCGGAGCTTCCACGTTAAAATTACCTCAAGATGAGGCGAGGGAAGCGAGGCGAGGTGGACGGCAGAAGTGTAGGTTCCAGCTGAAGGGACGGTTGGATTGGCTTGTGGCTTTGGCGGGAGGATGAGAAATCTGACAAGGAAGAGAAGCCGAAAACAGTGGAACAGAAGGAGTGGGAGAAACGAGGAGGTCGCACCTCCTAGCAAGAAGATTAACAAAGCTGAAGGAAAGGAGAACAAGGGAAAGAAACATGAGCGCTGGAGGAGAAAAAGGTCAGGTCTTGTTACGGAGGAGTGGAAGAAGAAACGAGCCATTGCTAACGCAGAAAAAGTGGATAACTTTTTCGAGGAATGGTCCTCACCAATGACAGTCATTCTTGTTTTCTGTGCCGATACGCTTGGGACTCTTGCTTTCTTTGACTTGTTGCCGACTTATCTGTACGTTCTGAAATTATCGGATGCTTTCGTGCACGGCTCACCCTTATCGTAACGTATTTCACAGTGACGTCCACGAGGCGAGGCTCTATGAACACGTACCTGGTAGACCTGTGGTTCTCAACTAATCTACTCTCACTTGGACAAGCAAATTAAGTATAGCTTTGTATCGTCCGCTGTGATTCCGATCGGTTTGTGTATTGTGTTCGCTTCAATCATGGAATAAAGGGTTCATTCGGACTCTCGATATTACCTTCTTTCCATCAACCCTAAGTCCCAATGCTTGCAATATGAAATTTCTCGGCGTTATACAAAGTTCTTGTATCTGCAGTAGTCCATCACATGCAGATCTGGTGGGGGTACCGAGATCACAGAAAAAGCTCATTTAGGTAGGAAACGTGCTTTGCTCTCGAAACTTGATGCTGATGAATAATAGGGACGCAGCGGAAAACCCAATTTGATGGGAAAAGCTTTATGCTTTTAAAATGAGGACGGCGGAAGCCATGCCCCGTATCTCGAGAATGTCTCAGTGCACATTGCATTGTTTGAAGAATATGTACAGACCAAGATGGGTTCATTGACACATTAGACTTTCCTTTCTGACTACTGTCGAATTCACCTGACAGGATGTACAGAGAACATTTAAATACTCATCTTGCCTTTGAGAAATCTAGACACCAGAGCGAGATCTCGTTAAGTCCTATTGTCCTTCATGTTGCATAAGCATAGCTTTTACAAATCATTCATAGGATTGGGCAAAATCTTGTACTGGCGTTCATGTGGCAGCATCCGATCGTGCAGTGTCGTCATAAATTATTAAGGGAATGAAGTAACGATTACTAGTATCCGTTACCTTCGCTGATTTGTAAATCCACTTTCCGAGTCGAAGCAAGCTATAAGTTACTGCCTGAGGCGAGTTAGACGACATTAATTGTGCTGTTGATCATATGAAATTGATATCACTTGAAATCTAGAAACATGGGTAGCAATTCGATGGAACATTTCCTTAGAGCGGATCTTCACCGTGATATTGGACACGTGGTGACCCTGCAGCAACAGGCCAGATACGTCTCTCTCTTGAAAGAGTACTCGAGGTATACGCGTACCTTTTCTCACTTCTGCCGAAGATATGACTTGATGTTAGCCTCTATATCCTGAGTTGCGATAGCTTTTGCACGGATCCCTTGCTCGCATGATATTACCAGCCGCTGAAATTGCGAAGCGAGATCACAGGTCATCTCTCTTGCTTTTCCTTATGATACAAACGCCGGTGGGGATTCGAGTTTTGGCTAAACGCTACTACTAGCTTTTTCAAAATATGGAACGTGCTACCTTCTTTTTCTACTCGACAATTGAACTCAGAACACTCCTACGGAAGGATGCTCGATCCAGTGACTCTTACTATGGACAAATGATCGATAACCTCGATTTGTCCTTCATGCTACGCTGGTTTGCGAATGCTGATTGCGAGAGATCGTGATAAGAGCTACTGTAAGTGTCTTATCGTGCTGAATATTTGTGGTTCGTGCGCCATCACTTACATTATTGACTTTCCGGTTCTAGATCTTGATGTATGGTAGTCGAGGTACAAAAAGGCGGGTGTCTGTTGCCATTCTTCCACACATCCCAAGCCCACTGTATCCATTCCAAAGATCATGTCTAATCCCAGCAAGCTCGAGTCTAAGCTTCTGACGTCTTCCGATGGCACTGAGATCTACTCGGAGGCAGTAGGAAACCCACAGAAGTCACACATCGTCTTTGTACATGGCTTCAGTATCAGCGGAGGTGTCTTTGACAGGATATTCAATGACACCAAGTTCCAGCAAAGTTACTATCTTGTGAGTCGAGTCTAAGCATTCAAAACCTTAAAGCTGACATCTTCAGGTCCGTTATGATACGCGAGGACACGGACGTAGCGGAAAACCCAGCTCCATGGATGGCCACAACTCCAAGCTTTATGCAGATGACTTCATGGAGGTAATCAAAGCTTACGGACTTCGTAAACCCACATATGTCGGATGGTAAAGTTTCTATCTTATAATATACCCAATAACTACTGACCTCGATAAACTCGCAGGAGTCTCGGCGGTGAGCGTTTGTTTGTGTCAATGTAGTACAAAGCTAATAAGTCTCAAATCTTCAGGGATTATCACCTCAGATATTACTACCCATCTCCCGCCCGATACACTTTCGGGTATTGTGTATATTGCGAGCTTCTTCAGCTCGAAACATGTCCCTATATACGCCACCTCGTTCGCCAAGGAGCAACTTGCTGTGCTGACATCAACTGAGTCCACGCAAGAAGACATACGGACTGCCATGTTGCGCTTTTCTGATGGTTGTTTCGACTTACATGAAGACTGCTATCCACATACAGTTGTGGCCGCGCGAGCCAGGCAGGCGAAGCGCTGGGACACTCAGAGTGCCTGGGTCGGATACGCAGTGCACCAGTCGTCACTGGACCGTAAATTCGTTGTTACGCGTACTCAAGACTCCACACGCCTTTTCGAACTTGGGAAGGAAGGATTCCCCATACTAATCTTGCACGGAACTCAGGATGCGCTCGTACGTCACGAACAGATGGTCGAGGACGCGAAGGAGCATTTCAAGAACGCGAAGATCGTTTTAATTGAGCAAAACGGAACTCACGCAATATTTCATGATATGCCGGATGAGGTGATGAAGCACATCGGTGCTTTCGCGGAGGAGGTACAGGACATCGTAAGTCATGTATTGCGAATCTGGGTTATTACGACTGACTATTAAATTTCTTTCACCCCGATGGCAGAAGTCATCTGAAGTTTAATGTGTCATTCCCCCACTATTTGCCCTAAATCGCACCAACTTGAACGTTTCTCCGTTTATTTTGCTTACGTATTTTTTTTCTTTTCTAACTTCAAGTTGAAGTAGCTACCCAAACCCTCCCACAGTTCGGAGTTATTTCAGTTAACTACTTGTGTTTGCCCTATTGTTTCGGCTGCTATGCCCTTCGAAAATTCTCGTTGAACAGAACCAGAATCTTGTAAGGCATTTATTTTACTTTCAGTTTCAACCACTCAAGACTCAGATCACACACATGCGGAGGGTGGGATTCGTTGCATGCTCCCCGCAAAAAAAAAAAAAAAAAAAAAAAAAAAAAACTATTCTTCCCATTGAAGGGAGGATGTGGAGGAAAAAACACGTCAGCCTTGGGGGGATAACCAGCACCCAAGTTTAGACCGGGTTGGGTCTTGCTGAACGCGAAAAACTCCCGGTAGCGAGTGTCGGACTCGCCCCACCGCCATCCAGAATCCTAATTCTACCTAACTCTACGCATGTTTCCCCGCCGCAAAGACCGCCGCCCATTGAGGACAGACAGCCAATGCATCACCACATAGCCGGGCATGCAGACGCGGCCTGGGTATACAGGGTGGCCGTTGAACTCGTCGTCCCAGCGACCGCCGTCCGAAGACATAACTAATTCTACGCCGCGGCGCATGTTTCCCTGCCACAGAGACCGCTTCCCCCCTTAAGGTTCAGCACTCTGCATTTCCACGAAACCGGGCATGCAGACGCGGCTTGGGAGTACAGGGTGGCCGTCGATCGGGTACGTTTCCCTGCTTAATGTAGGGGACCGACGGCCGTCTTCCGTCATGCTTTCCGCGGAGCAGAGGGTGGCATTGCTGCGACCATGACGGCGTACTGGCATGACGTGCACGGTGGCTGAAGTACCCAGGAGATTATATGGGCAGGCCCCGGGACAGTACGAGCACACCGATGTCGAGAGTGGTGATGAGGCTCGGTGGAACGACTACCCGTCGAAGGGGTCCATGCTGGCGGAAGAAGTCGACAGTGGTAGAGGTAGGAGGTCAAGAGGAGGTGGGGCTTCGACGCCCAGCCATCGACTCCTTTATACCATCTGAATTTGTGGCGAACAAACAGACGCTTTGGGCTTGTTGTTTTGTTCTGGACGAGTGTGGTGCAGTGCATATCCAGGTCGGAGGAGAACGGATAATCGCCGGTGCTCGCCACCTATCCGTCAGCTACCCAGCCTCGAAGTCAATTCAAGAGGGAGGCCCAACTCACCAGAAACCCGTAGTCACGAGTCTGAGTTCCACAGCCATTGACCAGAGTGAAACGCACAGCAGTCAGAAGTCTGCCAGTTTATGTCAACGCTCCGCAAGCGCTGGTATCGAATTTTACTAGTACACCAAAGCTCGCTGACAAGTCCGAGATGAATATCTTCACTATATATGCCGCCCTCAGCGGAAGCGCAGTCGTCGTCTAGCGACATAGAGATGAGCACTATGTTTGACGGTCTGATGGTATCATAAACATGAATTGGAGTATCCAAATAGACGGAAGATGGTGTGGAACAAAAGCGAAGCTGCCGGTGAAACACATCGAGGCTGGACCTCCAGTGTCGTTCCGCCATAGCAATGTTTACGTGGGTGACGGTGGCAGGTGTGAGCTCCGATCTGAAGACGTAACTTACTTACCCTAAGGCTCAGACTGATTAACCTTTAAGCAGGACAATACAAACAAGTGACAAGGAAAACTCACATTCCCCTACTCAGTCCTACTCCCCGTGACATTGTCCTCTGAAGTTTACTATGGTATTGTTACATATAAATGCACATATCAGTTCGTGTTCGCGTAGAGTTCTTCTTCTTTTTCGACTGAGATTGTGTTTTACAATATACGATGACCCGATTGCCAATGACCCGCAGATAATCTTCTTCCAGCATTTAGTGCTCCCCTAATTTACTTAATGCTCTAGAGCCGGAGTGTCCGCAAAGAGTTGTTCAGCCATACCCGGAGGATAACGTTCTCCTGTCTTGGAAGCTTCCGCGCTCTCTGCGATGCGGCGCACTTCTGCACTCTTCATCAGAGAGCTTAATCTCAGCGGCGGCGACATTTTCCTTCAAAGACTGAACGTATCATAGGACGGTGATCTTAAGGAGATTGTTCTTACTCACATTGACCTTCGTTGTACCAGGAATCGGAATGACATCGGGCCCCTGTGCAAGGAGCCAGGCGAGCGCAATTTGTCCGCTCGTCGCGTTGTGCTTAGCGCCAATCTTTCCAAGAGCATCCGCGAGGGCAAGGATATTCGGAAAGTTCTCTTTCGAGTATCTACGAGGAGATGCGTTTTAGCGTCATTGCGCCTTCACGTTATTCTGTTAGGAACGAACCTTGGGATACTACGCCGGAAGTCGCCTTCCTCGAAATCATCCGGTGATTTCTATACATGCAGTAAGAGCAAATATAGAAACCGATGAACGAGTTTTTACTCACGTATTTACGAGTCAGCAGGCCACGCCCGAGTGGCGAGTATGCAACGATGGTCACCCCGAGTTCCCGCGCGGTCTTCTTCAGGCTAACGTCTGGAGACTCGATATCAAGAGTGAAGGGTGAATATTCGACTTGAAGGGCTGAAATCGGATGGACTGCATTTGCACGGCGCAGCGTAGAGGCAGAACACTCAGAAAGACCGATGTGCTTGATCTTTCCAGCTCTGTTTGATAGTTTTGAGCACACTCAGTCTTTCTCCTCTGATGGAGAGGCAGCCACTCACTTCACAAATTCCGCCAGAGCACCCACAGTTACCTCGATAGGCGTTTTTGTGTCAGGCCTAGCGATGTTAGTCAACTTATCAAGCAAGTACAAACAACATTAGGATTTAAGAGCTTACCGATGCAAATAGTAAATGTCAATGTAATCAACGCCGAGCCTCTTGAGGGAGCCATTGACGGATGCCTTCACATTTTCCGAGCTACCATCTACTGATGAGTCAGGCTTGAAGCAAACTTGCTTGCAAGGAATATTTCAGAGCGCTTTCCGGTTCGCTTGAACCTGTATCAAGT
This sequence comes from Trichaptum abietinum, assembly GCA_910574555.1. Classification (NCBI taxonomy): domain Eukaryota; kingdom Fungi; phylum Basidiomycota; class Agaricomycetes; order Hymenochaetales; family Trichaptaceae; genus Trichaptum; species Trichaptum abietinum. The sequence continues at coordinate 5,124,001 of CAJTBE010000005.1, read as the reverse complement.
ACTCAGACTCGTCCCTATCGGTCCAAAGATACGCCTATGTCTTTCACCATTTTCCAAGGAGGTCTTCATTGTCTCCATAGATGTTGGCGCTGTCCCAGTATGTGACACCAGATTTATATACAGCATCAAAAACCTCCAGAAGAAACACAAAAAGGTTTGAATATGAAGCCTGATAGAGGAAGAGAGCGAACGACAGACCTTGAAGCGTTCCTTGTCGGGGAGGGGCTTGCCATACGAAGAGCTGAGACCCATAGCTCCATATCCAAGGCAGAAGACTTCTGAGCCTCCGATGCTGCGTTTCTGTGGTGCGATCATGTCGATGACGAGGGGAGGTACTGAGTGGACCGCGTAGTATGATCTTGGGCATTTTAGAGGTGGCAGACGTGGCTCGTTTTGTATGTGTCAAGGAGTCGACAATTCTGTAACTGCTATGCCAGCAACTTACATATATCCATGAGATCCGCTAATTCACCCATTCACATCACAATCAGACCGCAAATAACTTGTGGGCGGATTACTTTTGGTAAGTGGTACGACCGTGCGAGGTGGAAGAGACAAGAGAGATTCCAGCATTTCCAGCAAGATAAAGTTCACGTTCTTCTTAGCCTTATGATCGTCAGAATAAGGGTGTTCAGTACGAGGATGCGCACGCCACCACCGACGAAGTAAAGAAGCAGTTGATGAATATCATCGGAGTAACATCTTCGCCGGGCCTATAACCGTTCTCCGCTCAAAGGAATGGAACCCAACTGTTATTCATTGCGTCAACAGCATACCTCACATAGGTGACCCGCTACAGCATTAGGTGGGAAAGGCGATTATAACAGTGACCCCGTTGCCTTATCGCATATTTAGTCATTCGGCCGCGCTTGTCTGCCATCATGGAGCCGTTTGGCACGCGCAACAATCATAAAAAGCTACGTGCAGGGTGGTGATGTCCTCGCTCAAACTCAAGCACCATGAGCGACGCCTATGACGGCATAATTCTGCAAACCCCAAAAGGGTAAAGCAAGCCGCACCAAACGGAGCTGACTCTGTAAATCAAGGCCTTTGATCCTCTCGAAGCTTGCCCACGAACTAAGCGAAAGGCCAATGTGAGAATTAACTGTCATTTGATATAAATTTGAACATTTATTTACCTCCTCATATCTGTCTTGCGTCCAGTCGAACTCCTTGGGAACATTATCAATGTCTTCGCGGGGGGTAAGCCACTCAAGAACACTAAAGAAGAAGATGTCGACGACCAAAATGGCAACATAAATTAGCCCAGCAAACTTTCCCAGCGAGTAAGTTCTAAGGCAGTAAGAAAGTTAGTAGAAAGACTTCGCACATTCGCCATCGATCAAAAGGTTTGCCCACTTTTTTATTCTAACCCATAGGTCAGGCTGTTCGGTTTTCATAGCATAGTCGTACGCCTTCTCTGTCCGCTCTGCAACCTGCTGCCAATCGTAGAATTTCCGAACACGCTTGTGTGCAAGCCATGGGTCATGCTTTCCTGCGCTAACGCGTGAGACGGCTTCAGACATTGCCCGGATTATGTCTGAGAATGCCTTGGTAAATTGGCTCTGACAATGATATAGGGTCGTTAACTCTTACCATCTTCTTCAGGAAGAGCAAAGGAGATCATATCGGGAGGTAATATCTCTGCCACACCGCCAACGCGAGTCGCGACTACATACAGTCCAGCACATGCTGCTTCAAGGATAGCGATTCCAAAGGACTCCGTCAGGGATGTGTTTAAAAAAATTGTCCCTTTTGCCAGAACCTTTATATGAAATCGGAACTCATGTACTGAGCGATAATAAAGTTGAAAATACCTTTGGAACATCACTATGCTTCACAGGCCCAAGGAGTTCTATACGATGCTGTAGGATGTGCTTCTCTCGCATTTGAAGAATGTCGATAAGCTTTGGACCGTCTCCTCCTGCAATATTCACAACATAAGTCCTGACATACATTTGCTGTAACATGAGCTGCTTACCGACAAGGAACCGCACATTGGGAAACAGGCGACAGATTCTAGGTGCTGTTGCTACGAAAAGGTCTATACCTTTACGATAAGCTAGCCGGGAGACGACTACTATCGTTACTGAACAACCGATTCGTTAGTATTGGTAGGTCTCTGTGAAATAGACATCTTACTTGTATCTCCCGTTTCTTGCTGCGGTGCAGGTATGAACTGGTCTGCAATCAAAGCATTTGGAATGACATGCACGATTTTCGGATGGATGCGTGCTCGCAGAACGGTATTTTCACGACTTTGTTGCGACTTTAGAGCTCGGAACAGTAAAGGCGTAGCAATTGCCTCACCCAGTATGGGATACACATATCGCAGCGTCCACATGCGCAAGAGTCGCAACAAGGAGCTTGTTTGTAAGGATGCTTGCAGCGTCTTCGAAGCCGAATAACGAGTGATCTGTGAATACGGTATGAATTCCGAGAAGATGGGCATGCAGAATTGCTTCGTGACCGAGCGAGGATAATGAAGCGTGTGCATGAATGAGGTTGATTCCTTCACGGATCATGATGGTCCTATAGTATGGTAAGAAGGTGAAAAAGTTCGGTAGTGTCGCAGACGAGGCTATTGCGATGAAGGGGATATAGTAGACTTTCAACCCAGGGAGAAGCCATCGAACCCCGACACGATCAGGAGGGTGATAGTGGGTGATCACAATGACCTGGCTAATAGTTAGCTGACCATTGATATAAAAAGGACTCAATATGATATACTTTATGTCCCCTGCGCAAAAGCTCACAGCTAAGCATGTAGATGTGATTCTCGACTCCCCCCACGTTAGGGTGGAAGAAGTCGGAAACCATTCTGCGTCAAGCTAGTAAGAAACATCGTCCCGCGAAGAAAGTGAGCTCGTACGCTATTGAAAGGCGTTCCATGCTCCCCATCCCATTCTAGCCTTTACAGTTGACTTTCATTCATGAGTTATGTTTCAAGGCAAGAAACGCGAGCTCGCGTGGGAGGGAACTTGAAGAAAGACGTGTCGCTTAGTCATTCAGTTGAAGACCCTGAACTTGACTTGAAGTGACGCGTCCTGCACGGGCGTGCTGCAGTAGTTCGCGACGGCCATCGTCTTTGCTCCTTTTTACACTTTGCTATAACCATGCCAGCTATCATCAAAACACCTACGCCCCCAGGGGGCATCAAGTCCTACTATCAGGCAAAGATTGAAGCTGCCGAGCTTACAATCAACAGGAAGACCCAGAACTTACGCCGTCTGGAGGCACAGCGTAATGCTTTGAACGCTCGGGGTAGGTTTCCCATTCAAAGAATAATGAAATGAGTGGCATTGATAACGTATCTCAGTTCGATTACTAAGAGAAGAGTTGAATCTACTTCATGAACCGGGAAGCTATGTCGGAGAGGTGGTGAAGGTGATGGGAAAGAATAAGGTCTTAGTGAAAGTGCAGCCAGAGGGAAAATACAGTGCGTAATGTTGACTCGTTTGCTCTCTTTATTCTCTACTGATACCTTTAAAGTTGTCGACTGCAATGGTGAGATCGATATAAAGACCTTGAAGCCTGCATTACGCGTCGCACTTCGCTCCGACTCGTACACTATTCACAAGATTTTGCCGAATAAGGTTGACCCGCTCGTGTCGTTGATGATGGTCGAGAAGGTGCCCGATAGCACGTACGAGATGGTTGGAGGCCTGGACAAGCAAATAAAGGAGATCAAGGAGGTCATTGAGCTGCCCGTCAAGCATCCAGAGCTGTTCGATGCTCTAGGTATTGCCCAACCCAAGGGTGTCTTGCTTTACGGCCCGCCTGGTACAGGAAAGACGCTCCTCGCGCGAGCAGTCGCACACCACACTGATTGCCGCTTCATCCGTGTCTCCGGTTCCGAGCTTGTCCAGAAGTACATCGGTGAGGGCTCGCGGATGGTGCGCGAGCTATTCGTCATGGCCCGTGAGCACGCGCCAAGTATCATCTTCATGGACGAAATCGACTCCATTGGTAGCTCGAGAGGGGATAGTGGAAGTGGCGGTGGAGATTCCGAGGTGCAACGGACGATGTTGGAGCTGCTTAACCAGCTTGACGGTTTCGAGCCCACAAAGAACATTAAAGTCATCATGGCAACGAACCGAATTGGTGAGCTACTCTATTCCCTATCCTTAAATTATCTCACAATCTGATTTTGTGCTGTTTAGATATTCTTGACCCCGCCTTACTTCGTCCCGGTCGTATTGACCGTAAAATTGAGTTCCCGCCACCGGGTCCGGAGGCACGAATCAGTATTCTCCGAATTCATTCAAGAAAGGTTCGTTTGATTGCTCAAATATGTCTTGCTCATTGTCCTGATTTTCCTACAGATGTCATTACAGCGTGGGATCAATCTCCGAGCACTCGCGGAGAAGATGGGACAGTGCTCTGGTGCGGAGGTTCGTGGTATTTGCACAGAAGCTGGTATGTTTCCTTTCGCCTTTTCAGCCGAATTTAGAAGCTGAGTACGATATGTTGTTTTTTTATTAAGGCATGTACGCCCTTCGTGAGAGGCGACAACACGTCACTCAAGAGGACTTTGAGTTCGCCATCGCTAAGGCAAGTATTTCCGAAACGTACAATGACATCCAATAAAGTTACTTACTCTGATAATTTGAATCAATAGGTTCTCAAGAAGAACCAAGAAGGCAACACGTCGGTCAACAAGCTTTTCTCATAATTTTCGTTGATTCCTTTCTCATTTTTTCTTCTTTTACATGCATCATTTCCTCCTGTAACTTTGCAACATATTATATAATTATCTTCACCAATTACAGTTACCAAGCTACAGTCCAAAAGTAAGAAAGTTTACTAGCTACAAGCGTTCGGATGATAAGGATTGTTGAAGATACTGGGGTAATCCACGTCAATAGCGTGCTTCCCGCTTTGGTTTCTTGTAAGAACGATCTACTGAGGACAAAAAGTATGCGAAGTTGTTGATGAGCCATTTAGTTGTTGAAGAAGATAAGGATTAAACAGACCTTCGCGTCTATAAATTTCTACAGGATCTTCTGCATTTCTTTTCGCTCTTTGACGCGCGATAGCGACGCCGTCAGCGTCCTTACTCGGCTCTGACTTAATGACAACAGGCCTCGTTGCTTCCGAATTCGAGGGCAGGAAGGCGGCAAGAGCGTCGAGGAGCTCTTTGGGAGGAGGTTTTTGGTCTGTTGCACGGATTACCTGCGGGATCGGGGGCAGGAAGGTGGCAAGTGCGTCGAGGAGCTCTTTGGGAGGAGGTTTCTGGTCTGTCATACACCGGTGAATGCAATCAGCCAAAAAAAATTGATGTCCGAGCAGAGTTAATCTTGTAAAAACGACGTACCCTCCTCCTGTTTCGCGATTGACTCGGACTCGGACGGAACCTTTGAACCCGCTCGTTCTAGTCGGGGTTTGGCCTTCTGCAGGAGATTCAGGGCCTCGATGAGCGCAGGAGGTGCTGAAGCGAATCAGTAGATGCTTGCGTACAATACTGAATGACGTTCAGAAGAGTATGCTTACGTTCTTCCACCTTCGGCTTACTTTCTTCGCCTTCGTTCCGCAGGATGGACCGCGCTATGGCATCTAAGAGTCTACGAGTTTAGCGATCCTGAATGACATTGGTATCGAGGATGAACTTCTCTTTACTACGCACCGGCTTCAGAAGGGTCTCGCTTCTCTCCCTTTCTAAGTAGTAATCGTTAGCTATAGCCAGTCTGAGTTGCCAAGAACGGGATTTGCCCACATGATCGGCTTTCGGTCCACACCTTGCAGGTCGATACTGGAATTTGCTTCAGTCGACTGTACCGGAGCTATCGGCCCCGCCGTCACCACTGCGTCCTTGTTCAGAGGCTCGGGAATAGGAAGTACGATAGCGGAGAGGCGCAAATCGTCTTTGGGTACTCCGATCCAAGTCGGCGCGGGGTACTTCTCTTTCACAATGGGGAAGTCGGACGGCGGGGTACTTCCAGGAACTATCCACTCTCTCCGAGGATCTGTCAGTGTAGACGGGTGATTGACTCTATTTAGATTTCGTTTCATGCGGCTTTTTATATGCATGAGACGCTGAAAAGAGAAACTCACACAGCGCATCGTTAGAGCCTGGGTCCCCGTTGTACTTGAAGTTGTACTCATAGATGTCTGAGAAGAAATTCGCGAGCTGGACTAGAATTACCGGATCGGTTAGATGTACTGGGTGCGTTATCAGCGGTGTATAAAGATGAATATCTCACTGCGATGTTCGTTTATCACCTTCTCCACAATATGAGGGTACATTATATCTATCCATCTATGCCTTCCCAGTATCTTTGACACATCTTCCTCTGCAGCGATTTTCACGATAACTTCTTCTCTCTAATCTCATATTTCTCTCATAAGAACCCAGGGATAGATCTCGCCATCAGAATCTCTTACCGTACCCAAAGTGTATATCGCACGGACACAGTTTTTCTTCGAGCGTAACGCACGTCGAAGCCATTCCGCTACAGTATTCGTATCCACAGGCTGCCAAAGGCCTGCTTGTCCTTGCCTGAAAGGCTTGCACACGACGACGAATTGCTCATCCAGGTCTTTTTCGAACACTTTGCGTTTGATTGCCTTGGGCTTCTTCAGTGCGCGTGCCATGTATGAAACTTTAAACTTTATGGATATTGATAGATTATGATTTTAGATGGTCGTGGCTTGAGCTGAGGTTCTCCTCTGGGTTGAAGTCACAGAGACGGCTTGGAGGAGCGTTGATGTCGTTGAGGGACCATGCCAGCTCGAATACGGGGACGACGCCCAGCCCGACTCAGCGGACACTGCCAGTGTGACAAGCCGTGACAGAATGCCGCCGGTGACGGTTCTGTGGATCCTCAGCCTCTTCCGAACCGTGGGAGGGTCGGTGACAGCACATCTTTGTACAAGCTTATACAAACAAACAAAGCTTAAATCTGCCGGCGTGTTAACTTCCATCCTCCTTCCCAGGGTACATAACCCCATTGACCTCTGAAATCTCACTTAATATATTTGGTGCCACATGTAGTTACTAAATTGGTCAATAAGTAAACAAGCCAAACTTTGAATAAATAAAGTACAAAGTGAGATTTCAGAGGTCAATGGTACCCTGGCGAAAAATTCTTTGTAAGCAAGCCCGCTCATCGTCGCGACGCTCCGCCAGGAACCACTGCCGCCGTATGGCGGGCTTCATAGAATTACATCTGCGCATATTTGAAGCCTCGGACTCTGTGTATATGGTACCTTGTAGCATTATGAATAGAATTATACACTAAATAGTATCAGAATGACCATGAGCTGAGAATAATTCATATAATATGTCAATATATGCACAATATATGCACATAGTCAAGCTGCCAAAGTTCTCTTGGGACCCAAACTGCTATCAAGCTGAAGAATATCAGCTCTCCTAGTACAAATTTAAAGCTTTGCACAAAAAATTGAGTGGAAACTGCACTTGCTGTTGAGAAACAGCGGCCGCCATACTGCGGCGGCGGTCTCCTCTGGAGAGCCGCGACGACGAGCAAGCATGCTTACAAAGAATTTTTCGCCAGGGTCCCATTGACGTCCAAGTTTCAAAGTTTGGTTTGTTTGTTCATTTACTAATTTAGTAATTACATGTGGCGTGGACGTCAATGGGACCCTGGGAAGGAGGATGGTTAACTTCTTGAACTGGAGCTTGACTTGACAGTCCTGATACTAGGAACAGCACTACACGGTACGCTAATATCGCAAACACATCCTCTCTCTACAGAAACGACACTGGTGGTGACCTCAAGACTCCTGTATAATGTCTGCTGTTCTACTCGTCTACACGAAGGTTCAGTGACGACTTTATTGTTTGCTTTTGGTCTGCCACCTGCCAGATCGAGAGGAAAGATGGCGGGCAGACCGGGGATTCGCAGGGTGATGACAGTGGCCGGAGAGGCCGCAGATCGACGTCCTCGTAGTGGGCTGACCTGACATACACTGGAAAAAGTATAAATACCGCCCAAAATGCAGTCGAAATGGCTCAGTGTTGTTTCTGTACTCCACTTCCGCCCCCCTCACACCCTCAAGCTATCCACCAAATCTCATCCACTCTTTTGTCATAATGAAGGTCCTGTCGCTCCTCGCCCCCCTCGTCCTCCTCGCCGTCTCCGAGTATGCGGCCGCCCACCCCGCCCCCGTCAAGCGCGCAGATCCCACGCAGACCCAGATCCTCCAGTACGCACTCACCCTCGAGCACCTCGAGAACGCGTTCTACCACGGCGGTCTCGCCAAGTTCGGCGCCAAGGCCTTTGAAAAGGCCGGCTTCCCCTCCTTCGTCCGTGGCCGTATTGCCCAGATCGGTCAACACGAGCAGTCGCATGTTGATTTCCTCACCTCCGCACTCGGTAGCTCTGCAGTCGCTGCATGCCAGTATAACTTGTCAGTTGCAACTCTTGTCTTCTGTTGGATTAAATAACTAAACGATTGTATGCAGCCCGTACACAGACCCAGTGTCCTTCATCGCACTCTCGAACATTCTCGAGAATGTTGGCACTACTGCGTACTTGGGTGGCGCCAAGTTCCTCACGGACCCGGGTGTGCTCACTGCCGCAGGTAGCATCCTTGCGACTGAGGCCCGCCACGCCGCCTGGATTAACGCCGTCCCGCAAAAAGGCGCACCATTCTCCGGCTCTTTCCAGACGCCCCTGGACCAAAACCAGGTCTTTACGCTCGCCGCGTCCTTCATCACTTCGTGCCCCGCGTCCAACCAAGCTCTGCCCTTCACCGCATTCCCCGCGCTTGCCATCAAGGGCACCGCGACCCCTGGAAAGAAAGTGAAGTTGACGTATACCGATTCTGGGTCTGGCGCCCATTATTTGGCGATATTCTCGGGATTGAAGACGTTGTTCGCTCCGATTGATGCGAACAAAGAAGTTACAATCCCGAGCGGTCTCCAGGGATTGGTCTTTGGCGTTGTGACGAGCGATAATACGGCGGTCACGGACGCAAACACCATCGCGGGTGTGGCCATCATCGACATTCCCATTCTTTCCACTGCCTCCAACCCTTAAATTGTTCTCCACTGTAGTATTGGCACAGAAAGTTTATATTCATGTTCCGATCATATTCTTTCAGTGTATGAAGACAGATTCCGTCGTGTTTGGACCTTAGCCTCATAAATAATTCCGCAGTTACGCGCCTTCACCTTATACATTATCTCGCATTAAAAAAAGGAAACTGGTTCTGTTTTCCGAATTCATTCCTGATGTACCCGTAGTCAGTTTTAAATCCAGCAAAGCAGTGATAGTTCACAGTTGACATTATTCGTTGGAAATATGCGCAGGACAATGTAAGCGGCTTCACGAAATGTGTGCAGTGAATGATGGTGGTCGCGCAAGGGAACCAATGAGAAGTTAGAGAGAATGTATAAACATACTACCCAAATTACCTGACCAATCCTAAGCCTGAGGCAGTGACGTCAGATAATGACTCAACTGCTGTGCCAACCTGGAGAATGGCGCAGATCATTTGAGCTGTCAGCGCCAGCGCCTATTCGGACTCGGCGGAGGCTCGGCCGCGCTACTTGCAGTCTACCGTGGGATTTGTCCGAGGCAACGCAATTTTCTAAGTGCTGTCCACTTGGTGTACTAGTACGGTGCAAAAGAAATATGTGTGTATAATAACACCTCTTGTCCGGAATCCTATACTTGTAAACATGCCAGTGATCATATTCATGTAGCACTGTGCATAATTATTTACACTGAAACTTAAAATGCTCCCTACTAAAGTTACCTCTGGCTCTTGCCTTGATCAAATCTATTGAAGCTCACGGTCACAACTACTAGTATTAGCCTGTACAATATGCATATCTAAATCAAACAATTTGAACGGCCACCTATTATCTCCCTCTCAAGAACAGGTCTAAACATGGTGAACATCTAAATTATTCTCTTCTTGACAATTCTCTAAGTAAGAAAACGAGTTACATATTTCTATTTCTTTCTAATTAACATTCTTTTCGAGCACTTTCACCAAATCAATGCTTTCCAACATTCCGAAGTGACTGTTATCGATTATAACGATTTCAGGGTCATCCAGATACTGCGGTGCGCGGAAGGCGTTCCATTCCTCTCGTTCATCTTCGGGAATGGCTTTCCAGAAGCCATCGCTCGCCATGTATATCGACACCGGTGCTTTAATTTGACGCACCCATGATCGTATGGCCTCCGGGATGTCATCGATCTCTCCACCCGCAAGGTCAAGCATGAACTTCGAGGTCATTGCAATGATATCCTCCGTCGCAGTTATGTATCCTTTCATGTACGGGGAGATCTTGTCTGCGCTCAGCGCCTTAGCGAGCTCGTCCGCTAGCCTTCGGCGAGCGGGGCTTCTTTCTAAGCGATACAGTTCGCATATCGAACCCATCACTTGCGACACGAGTGCTGGGCTAGGCGTTCCACGCCGTACGGTTTCTTCGTCGACTCGGAAGACAGGGGAATGGAACAGCGTGGGGAAGTGGTCAATTAAAATCAACTGTTTGAGTTCATCGCCATTGCTTTCTAGGATATGTGCCACTTCATACGTCACCATGCTGGTTCCAGAGAATCCACCAAGTCGATAAGGTCCATTGGGTTTCGCTTTCTTGATTGCGTCATAATAGAACTTCGCCATAGCAGATACTGAATGTGTAGGGACGTCAGGCGTTAATTGAATCGCCCATAACGGGGTGGTAAATAGATCTTGAAGGGGCTTGAACGGTACGATATCACCAGATGCCCCGTGAATCAGAATCAAAGGCAGTCCCTTTCCTTCACGAAGTTTGACAAGCGTCTGTCCCTTCTTATTCACCTGCGACCAACTGAAATTGTCCTCGTCGATTCCTTTCCCTGAAGCTCCATTTCCTGTTTGCTCTCCAGCACGCTCGAGTACGTCGTCGAGGGTTACATCCGCGAGAAGCTGCAGTTGCGAAATCGTAAGGTACGGCTCGAGATCAGACGACAGCTGAGCGGCTGTAAGTGAGTCCATCCCATATGAAGAGAGCGGTGCTGAGGAGAAGAAATCTTCGGGGTCTACGTCGACGTGTTTCATGACTATGCTGCGAATCTGCTCCGGCCTGTTCTGATCTGTCCCCGTCACTACATGTCCCGTTTGTTCTTTAGCACGGCTGAGTATATCATCGAGGGTTACGTCTGCAAGAAGCTGCAATTGCGAAATCGCAAGATACGGTTCGAGATCAGAGGATAACTGAGCGGCTGTAAGTGAGTCCATTCCATACGAAGAAAGTGGTGCGGAGGAGAAGAAGTCTTCTGGGTCAACGTCGATGTGTTTCATTACGATGCCACGAATTGATTCCGTCCAGTTCTGGTTGGTACCCGTCACTACTTGTCCCGTTTGTTCTTCGGCACGCTTGAGTATATCATCGAGAGTTACGTCCGCGAGAAGCTGCAATTGTGAAATCGTGAGGAAAGGCTCGAGCTCAGATGATAACTGAGCAGCCGTAAGCGAGTCCAACCCATACGAAGAGAGTGGCGCGGAGGAGAAGAAGTCTTCTGCGTCAACGTCGATGTGTTTCATGACTATGCTACGGATCAACTGCGGTCTCTTCTGGTCTGTCCCCGTGATTACTTGACCAATGTGTTGTTCAGCACGCTTAAGTATATCATCGAGGGAAGTATCTGCGAGAAGCTGCAATTGAGAGACTGTTACGAATGGTTCCAGATCAGACGATAGCTGAGCAGCTGTAAGTGAGTCCATCCCATACGAAGAAAGCGGCGCAGAGGCGTAAAAGTCTTCAGGATCTATGTCGACGTATTTCATGACGATGCTGCGAATCATATCCGGCCTGACCTGGCGGCCCGATTTCACAGGCTCCTTGTTGTCATGAGGTACGAGATGGTCATACAGCGATGAGCGCCCCAAATATTTGTTGACCTTGCCCCAGTCGAAATCGGGGACATAATACCAGAAAGGTCCGTGCTTCAACTTCAGTAGGGCATCGCCTATAAACTCGCACAAGTCTATGGAGAGGAAGAAGGATATACATGAGTATGTAAGCGAAGCGATGAAAATTTGAAGCTTACCCTCTGATGACACCCCCCAGGGTATATAATGAGATAGGTGTTCCCCTGCCTTTTCCACAACGGAGCTGTCTAGAATGAGCGGGGTAATCATTGAGAATGCATTTGGGAGAGGTCGTATCATCTCGTCTAAAGCAGTATTCGCTCTGTTCACATCAGACAACTGCATCCGCAAAGAAAGAAAATGAGAACTTACGACGCATAATTTGTCTGACCAACGTTGCCGAAGGTCGATATAGTCGAGAATGAGATGAGGAAATCAAGCTTGGAAATGTCCAGAGCATCCTCCAAGGCTAAGAATGCCTGGGTCTTGGAAATGAACGGTACGTTGTAACTCTCAGCGGTCTGAGAAAAGAACGTTCTGTCGGATAGGACCACAGCAAGGAGCAAGCACCCTCCAATCGGCTGATTGATGCTTTTCAAGAGGGTTTTGATGTCCTCTACCGACGCAATATCGCATCGTTCCACACGGATAGAGATATCTGGGAGTCCTCGTATATAGGACAAAATACGTTTGGTTGACGTATCAAGAAGTGCTTTTGATTGAGGCCCACTCCGCGAGGCAAGAATAATGTGACGAGCACCATGCTTATGAATAACCTTTAGCAAACACGAATATTACCATTGGGATGAACCGACGTACCTCATACATCCAGAGGGCTATACGAACACCAAGCGATCCTACTCCTCCGAGAAGCAGATATGCCTTCTCGGCATCAAGTTTGACCTCCAACTTGACCTCCTTCGAGAGTTGTTTACTGGTTGGAGATTCTACGAACCGAGGGCCGTATATGTTGCCACTCCCATCGACTATGATCTCGTCCACTGAGACAACCCGCTCCTTGATGAATGGTAATGCCAACAGGCGGTGTTCTGCAGGTGTTTCTGTGGGGAAAAGAACTAAACGGATATTCCACGACGGAATCTCGCGCCGAAGAGTTCTTGTAAGTCCGCGAGCGGCTGCACCATTGGCGTCATTACCGGCGAGGAACCAGATATCGAGCTTCTCGTATTTGTTCAACGGAAGAAGTATTGCCTTTATCTGCATCTCTCCACCACGAACGTAGTGTATGACAATGCTCTTCGAGTCCAAAGTAGCGCCTTCAACGTCAACGTGAATTGCTTCGACCGGTAACTTCTCGTCCTTCATATCATAGCAGCGATTTAGTGATGCTTTCTTGACTGATCTGTGCTTTGAAAGAGTAAATCCCGAGAGTTGACAAAGAGGCGTCCCTTTATCATCGGTGACAGTGAAGTCAAATGTCAACGAGTCTGGCATTGATCTTAGGGTTAGCTGAAACGCTTCTAGTATATGGAACGGCAAGCGAACCAGGTTTCCACGACTTGAAGCGGTTATAAACGAAGAGGTTCTCTGGCATCCCATTGCTGATGAGCGCGTCGTACACGATTACGGAGTCAACCTTAGATGGCAAGTAATACTCTTGGTCGTTCGTATTTCCAGTTAGTATTCTGTGAACGGCTAAGTGGAGGCAAGAGTCAAGGATTGCTGGGTGAATGACATATTTTTCGATCCTTGAATGCGTTAAGAATGAGTAAATATCTGTCGTGAAAGTTGGGACAGTGCGTACGAGTCTTGTAAGTCTTTGCCCGATCCTCGGACCTTCGCAACTGCCTCTTCATCTCCCTTATAGCATGCTACAAGTCGCTGGAAAATAGGCCCATAGTTGGCGAAGTAACGGAGCTGATCGTAGAAGTCTAAACAAGGGTATGTTTAATAATGAGAAGCAATAGGTAGAATATAATTTGATTGCACCTTTCGTATCAATCAAGGTGCATCTATCAATGATCTCTTGAATAGGCAAGGCCTTTGGAGCTTCTTCGGATACTCGTTTCGAAAAGTGTCCTTCTGCATGTACTTTCTTTGCCTTCTCTCGAATCATGAGATGAATTCTGTGTCGGCAGGGGATCACATACCTTCTTTCCAGAGGCATCAAAGGACACAATACTCCAATGCGATTCGTTCGTCTCGAGTTTCACCAAGAGTGGTTCGCGCGACGAGAGGGGGAGCATTGCGTGGAAATGTACATCGCGTAACTGCCTCGCACCCTGACTAAGGCCCTTTGTAAAAAATATGCGTGAGTTTCCGTCCCATGCTAAATGTAAGAGCTCAGACAGACCATTTCAATAAAGCCGGTAGCTGGTATGATCGGCTCCCCTATGATGATGTGTTGTGCGAGGTCCGGGTACGTTTGACTATTGATCTTGTATATCTTGGGCTGACTAACCGCTGGTCCCTTTCCGACCGTTCCTGATTTGAGTTGCTGATTGGTCGAAGCTGGCTCCGGCAAGTATTGCACTTGCTTCTTTGAAAATGGGTAGTCCATGAAGTCGAACGATGTACGTGGAACGACGTTAAACCCGTTCAGTGAAGCGAAATCTATCATGTTACATCCTTTCATCAGAAGTTGGCCTATTGTCGACAAGAATACCGACGTTTCGTGATATTTCCGGGGTGCCTTGGGGCGTTCCAATGCGCAGAGGACAGAATTGTTCTTGGGGACCAAAGAGCGCACGTATGAGGAAAGAACAGGATGAGGACTGATCTCTATGAAGGTAGCCTCGGGATGATCCTTCGAAATCTCAGAGATTGCCTTGCTGAAGAGAACAGGGCCACGAGCGCTATTCCAATAATAGTCAGCCGTGAAAGCATCGCGCCAGACTCGCCCCGTGAGCGTCGAGTATACAGTCTTGGTAGGACTAGTCACTGGCCCATATCGAATAAAGACGTCTTCCACCAGTGATCTGTATTGAGCCTGACAGACATCCATTAACTGGCTGTGTACCGCGGCATTCGTTCGAAGTTTCCGTGCAAATATGCCTTGATCACTGGCCAATTGAACGGCCCGGTCCAGGGCGACATTAGGCCCAGCGATTGTCACTGAGTCCGGTGTGTTATAGCAAGCGATATCTAGGCCACTGACCTCGCCACCGGTAGCTTCCATAATAATAGTTATCGCCTTCGAAGGGCTGCAGGATAAAGCAGCCATTCCCCCATTCAGCTCTTCGATAGCTAGCATGGCCTTTCCACGAGCAATAGCGAGTGCCATAACAAGCTCTCTGGAAGCCGCACCGCTAGCATAGAGCATTGCCGTTTCACCTGCCGAGAATCCAACGACTACATCGGGGAAGATGTTGATGCTTCGGAGCAGATCAACTAGGGCAACCTGTATCATGGCCATGGCGGGAAGGGTAATGTTTATAGGCCATGTCGAAGAAAGCTCGGAAGCATACTTGCTTGGAGCGAAAAGTCCCGTTGACTCTATGAATGAGCTCCCGACTTCCTGCTTATAGACTTCATCCAAAGCATTAATAGACTCGCGGAAGGCCTCATAAGTTTGGTAAAGCTCTCTTCCCACTGCGCGAAGCTTTAGCATATATAGCGACAGAGTTTCAGAAGGCACTCACTTTCAAGGTACTGTGGACCCTGCCCAGCGAAGACGTACACGAGGGAAGGGCACTTGCGAGGAGCAAGGGTCGGGAACGAAAAGGAGGGCGGAGACGCATTATCCGGTGTAAGGAGAGCGATTGAACGCCATCCCAGCTGCCTTGAACGCCTTCCGCTGACAGCTGCGAGAGCCGCAAGGTCCTTGGGGGATATCTCAGGTACCTTCTTTGATATCTTGTCGCACAACGCTAAGATGGACCGAATTGATAACCCTCCGACAGCAAGTAACACCGGCGTCTTCTCAAAGGCAACCTCGGCTATGGGAACTTGACTTTCCCGTTGTGGCGCCGCTTCAACCACGACATGACCGTTACTGCCTCCAATCCCTGAGCTTGCAATCGATACAAGAGCTTGTCCCGACGGATGGCGCGCACTGAGGTGGGCAACATCTGTTACAACTTGCAGACGATATTCGTCCCATTTAATCTTGGGATTGAGAACACCAAGGTTAATATTAGGGGGGATTAACTGTGTCTCGAACATCGAGCAGACTTTCAAAAGTGAGGCCAGAAACGCTGTAATCTCTAGATGTCCGATGTTGCCTTTAATACTGCCGACTAGTATTTCTGAATCGCGCTGGAAGCTTTCTCCTACCCAGTTCGCTTCAGTAGGATCTCCAGCCGCAGTCCCTGTTTCAAAGCGGTCAGTGTGGAGGACATTGTTTCGATGAGAGTATAACGCACCAGTTGCGTGCAATTCTATGTAGTCGACCTCAGATGGAAGCCGACCAGTTCCTCGATAAGCGCGGATCATTGCATCTTTCTGCGCGGCCGCTACTGGTGCACTCACTGGGCCGCCTAGACCGGATGAATTGATACCGGTTCCCAAAATCTATACATTCACTCTCAGCGCGGTCCGCTGTACACAACCATTACCATACTCACTGATGCGTATACGTGGTCCTTGTCGCGGATCGCGTCCTTCAATGGTTTGATCACAATGACTGCGGCGCCTTCTCCTCGAGAGAATCTATTCCAGATTCATAAGTCATTACAGATAACAGCATACTTCAGTAGCAGATAACATACCCGTCTGCGGAGGCATCGAAAGGCTTGCATTTTCCATCCCGTGCAAGTATTGAACCCTGACTGTACGTGATCCAGTCAGCCAGTCTATAGTTTTGGAGGCTTCAGTAGGTCCCTTCGATCTGCACATATACCCAAACCCCTACCTATGGTTAAGTTGGCATCCTCCTACAACTGCAGCCTTACAATCTCCGTGTCGAAGGGACATAACAGCCATATGTAGAGCAGTCAAGCTAGAGCTGCAAGCAGTGTTTAGGGGCACTGATGGACCTAGCAAGTCCAGGTGATAGGATATCTTGTTGGCGACCATACATGGAATACCTGCGACTGACCCGCGAGCGTCATGTAAATCCTAGGTGATATTCAGGAGGAAAAGATTATCTCTTAGAGTAAAGGACGAACTGAGTTATCAAGGGCAAGAATGTCGAAATCTACAGCAGACGTATAGCACCCGATATCTTGACCTCTATAATTAATCCCGGAATCGAGTAGAGCTAAAAAGGCTAGTTGCAATAGTTTGCGAGTGCTAACGGCCATTGCCCTTGCATCTTTCGCAGTAACCCCAAATTCGGCATGATCGAAATCTGCCAAGTTCTTCAAGAACGAGCCAGTGTCCACTTTTATCTGACCAGGACCATCTCCTCTCCAACTGTGCAAGTTAATTAACAATATACAGAGGAGCACATTATAGTGAGTAGCCTACCGTTCAACATCGAAACGATCTATGGGCACCTTCTGGTACGTCTCTTTCTTCTGCAACAACAGCTTAAAGAGCTCGTCATGACTGAAGTTAGCGGTCGAGTGCTCTCCACTCGGGAGTTCTGCGGCGATGCCAACCTGTGGAATAATCATTAGCTATATCACCTCATTCATATAACATAAGGATATTTACAATCGCGATAGCGTCGAGGTACCTTTCTTGCTCTGACATACGAACCATAAAGGTATGTATCAGATAGGACTACGAGAGACCTGTTTTCCGGTGAAGGTGAAAGCACATCAATTTATAGTTTCCCCATTCCTTGTTCGCATGCATATAATATTACTTACTGTAGACATTTTTACTAAAACTCCGACCCGGAAGGAAGCCACGGTGGTGACTGTCCTTGGTTATGTGGTGTTTAATGTTTGAAGATGTAGTAGAGGCGAGATCGCCGCCGCAGAAGGGCTAACAAAGGTTAACCCTCTCGAAAACGGGACTTCGCGTCTGCGTCTCTCGCAAGTTTATTAATAGAATGAGGCTTAATTTCTGGAGTTAGTAGTGCGAGAAAGTCCGTTTCGAACATACTGAAGCTCTCCTCAGCAAAGGCACTAAATCGACGTCCTTTGGCCGCTGGCGGTCACTCCATATAGTTGTACACCACAGAGCACCGGTCATTCGCCCCGACTCAGAACCCGACTCGAAGGAGGAGAACGTGTTAAACACAAGAAGTTGAAGTGAGAGCCTAACAGTATCGGTAACAAGAAAATTTGCCAGAATATATTACTCACATCGCTATTGAGCCCATTGTTCTATTCCGTTGATTCCGACGGGTTAAAGAGATGCAGGTATCTGTAATTGACAAACGCAACTTTATTCATTTCACAGATCTGAATCTAAATCTTTCGGCGGTTGACGAAAGAACTTAAGATCTCGGACGAAATAGCCATTACTTGAACTTAGGTCGACTGTCAGTCAGCAATTAAGATCGCTTGCACCATTCCTCCTAGAATTCTATTCGCAAGAAATCGGATGTCTGGACAAGCCAGCCAAGCTTCAGACAGGTCAGGAATATGCCGCCATCGAGCGAACAACCCATCACTCGAGCTGGATACGCAAGTGTTGTCCGAAAATATAACCTGGCTACCACGATAGCCAGCATAAAAGATCGCGCGCAATTCTCTTGCCAGATATCCTGAAGAGACAAGCAGGCCTTTGCACCAGCACGAAGACATAGATAGAATGACCATGTCCGCTTCCGATCGCAACGACATTGGACCAGACAGCTATGTCCTCACCCGGGACAAAGCAGAGCAGGAAAGGTGCGTCTACATGAACCTGAAAATACTTATGGCCATCAGACTAATGGCGGGGCAAAGGCTCGATAATCAGCACAAATACCTGATGATTCTCTTGTATGAGAGCCGTCTAATTTACGACAGAAGCGTCCAATTGGAACCAGGCAGTCAGGTTCTTGACTCTGGGACCGGAACAGGTGAGAGATAGCTCAGTCGTTGACAAGGCATGCGTTAAGCAGGCATAGGTATCTGGCTCCAGGACCTCTCTAAGCAAGTTCCGACCACTGTAGACCTTCACGGCATCGATCTGTCCACCAGTAACTTTCCCGAGGATCATGCAGCAAACGTCCAATTTCGAGTTGCTTCAGTGACCAATCTGCCCGAGGAGTGGTCGGATAAATTCGACTTTGTGAATCAGCGCCTCCTCTTCGGTGGCCTTCGTATCTCTGAGTGGCCTGTTAACATGTCAGAGCTATACCGAGTGCTGAAGCCAGGAGGACACATACAGTTGATGGAGATGGATTTCGCACACGACGTCAATGCCGGGCCAGCAACAAAGCGATTTATGAAATTCTACGCTGAGTTGTTCGAGAAAGTTGGACTCTTACTCGAGGGATCGAACCGGCTCGAAGGGCTGCTCAAGGAGGCAGGTTTTGCGGATGTCAAGTCGGAAAAGAAGTACTTGGTAGCCGGGAAAGCATGGGGAAAGATGGGTGAACTGGGCAAGCAGGACTACATTCACATCTTTCGCAACTGCGGCCCTGCCTTTCTGGCCCATGGTGTGATAGGCTCAGAGGAGGAGCTGGAGACGTACATCGCTGAATGTGCAGAGGAGTGGGACAATGCGGAAGAGGGCCATCGCGTTATAGCGCACATTGCGACTGCTCGCAAGCCACTGGTAGTATGATGCTAGCTTAGAACAGAAGTTACTAGATGAGTCACCGTAACTTGAATATACATTGTGCAAATACAAATAAGGTAATAAAAGCCGTTACTACATATAACAACACTGGCAGTTGGAAACTTTGGCAATAATCTCAACCGAGACCCCAACCATGCCTTTAGATGTTTGGGTTGGAAACAGAGTGTACGTTTGTTTAAGTTTGAGGTGAGCTTTGAGAGTACTAGTCAATGCGGTCATCTCATCGTTTTGCGCCAGCGCCCTCACGATGCTACTAGTGCATACGCGGAAGCCATCCGAAGTTACGGTCCTACTATTATTATTTCTAGAAGAAAAATAGAAGCGGATCTTGAGCTGAGATAATGTTATGAAGGCAATAAGAAAATAAGGTGTTTATTCAAGTTTCAAGAATACAAAACTCAACAAAATGAAGTACTTACATATATGCATGTGTCTTGATGACGTTTTTGAAAGTGCCAGTGGCAGGGCCCACTCTTGCAGCGGCGGCTGCAAACCGAGCACCGGTGTTGGGGACGATCTTACCCCAATTTGAACGGATTCGAGAAGGACCTCATTCCCTTAGAATAGTACCTTTCGCTGGCGCTAAGGTTGTTTCGCTCATCCTTGCTTAAATCGGCTTCTCTCATTTCTCTGTTCCCTTTCCTTTCATTCCCTTTCTTCGGTTTCCTTCATTTTAGGTTCTCATCATCGGATGGGGAGAGTAAGGGATAATATGTCAAAAGATTAATGTTAATCACACAAAAGTTGCCTTGATTTCGTACATTTCAAAGACCTATACAAATTTTGAGGTAGATCTGTAAGGTTTCATGGCGTTGCTGCAAAATGTTCAAAGGAAGGGTCGGGTTCAGAGTGGTGATACACCATACTGTATACTGTTTTTAGTGGTAGCAAGCCAGATCCTGATACTAAATAAAAGAGGCCATAATCCCTTCAAAACCTTTTGTAATAACGCCTCAAAGTTTCCACCTGAACGGTGCATTCAACGCCAGGAGTCCGACACAGTCTGTGATCCGGACGTCGGCGCTGTGTCGCTTCGATTCGGATCGCTTTCCCACACAATCTGTAGCACGACAGTAATTAATAATCGTCGTAGAATACGGAGCTACGAAATGTACGCTTACACTTCCATCCGTCTCCTTCCTGATAAACTTATAATCGAAGGAGATGCCCGCAGGTATGTCAACCGTTACTGACCACACTGGGTACGACGCAGAGGAAAGAGGGATCTATTCGAAAGAGACCATGGCATCAATACCGGTGCGATTTACGGAACCAGATGTCACGAAGAGCTCTACGTACGGCGTTGTTGGTATCCCATGATGCGAGCTGTGAGATGCTCCCGACGAGAAATATGTTCTACAAGATTGTATATATCAGCTCCCGTTGTATCAAGCGGGGGAGGGGGATAAAGATTAGGCGTTGCATATGCATACCTCTCCAAATGTCGTAGTCGCCGTCTCCTGGAAGTTCACAGCGACAGTAGTACCCGAGCCCGAGCCGACTGTCGAGGTACCTCCGGTACCCATAGCGTTGACATGCAATGCAATTGCGGTTCGGGCGGGGATCGTTGTGCTGAATGTTCCCGAGGATGACACATTAAATCTATCACCCGTAACCACATCCAGACGTCAGCCCAAGTATTCCACATGTTCTCAAAGAGCGAAAATTCCTCCCAAAAAACTCACCCAGCACCTGTGCATACGCCACTGTTAACCGACCCAGCGACGACGTCACAATACCCACCTGCAGCGAGCTGTGTAGTGAACGTCTGCGTCCAGTCACTATCGGCGTTGTTGATCACGACGAAGCCCTTCGAGCCGCGGCCGAATGCGATTTGGCTTGATTGAGGAGAGTACCAGGAGACGAGCGGTGATGCTGTGCTAGAACCGACCGCTAGGCGGAAGCCGACGAGACCGGAGATTGCGGTCCAACGGTGCTGGCAAAGCCTGCGTCATCGGCTTGGATCAGTTTCTGAAGGCGATCGGGAGGGTGCGGGGATGAAGTTAACGTACCATCCGTTTGTCCCAGTGGTGCCCGAGCATGATCCAGCGCCTGCGTAAATAACAACAGAAGATCAGAAAGGAAAGAAAAGGTTATCTACTCAGAATAATGCGGACCTCCGTTGGGCGCACCAGCGTCCGTGTCTGAGAATCCTGAATAACTGGACAATACAGTAGGCGTTCCGTACGGGTATGCTCTGAGGTTACACATCCCAGTCAGAGAAATGTCTACAGTATCAAAACTTCGTAGATGAGAGGGCTCACAGAGAGAAGATATGCGCAAGAGTGTAGGTGTTCGATGGTGAGTTTGCATTCAAGGAGCCTCCATTCTGAATCATATTTGTCATCAGACCATCAGACTTATTCTAGGGAAAAGCAAGCGCAAATTTAACTTACACGCTCGGTGTCGTGATCTGCGACGAAGACATTTGCGACAGAGCTATCTACCCAACCTATATTTGGAAGGTCAGCTCATACTTAAGGATGTAATCGAGAGTTTAATACTAACCTTGGCTGTTTAGATTCTCCAGCGAGGCTAGGTTTCCGTTTAAGAATGCGTTCTGCAGTGCGGTAGTGTATCGGAATCTACAGAGATATTGAAGATCAGGAAAGGCTATAACAACTCGAAACAGCGATTGGCTCACTCCTGGACATCGCCTAAGACAAGTTCAAGTAAACTTTCAGATCTGAAGGGGCTAAATTTGTGAAATAGACTTACCGATTCCAACATACTCAGAGGGCTGGATCGGCTCTCCTGAACCCCATATGACTTCTTGTGTGATGTACGGCGACCCAGTCAATCGGCTCGTTATGTTCGCGACATCAGTAGCGGCCATGTCTACAGCATAAGATGACTTAGAGTTTAACTTTGAAATTCATTTCATGCTGGGAGAGAGACTCACGTTTAGCAGCATCAAGTCGCAAACCGTCAACACCCAGCGAAATGAGATCATTCCCATATGCGGCGAGACGTGAGCGCACATATTCTGTTTCGGTGGCAAGACTAATATGACGCAATCAGTTTTTCTTTCCTCCACCATTTTCGTGCAGCACGAAGGTCATGTAAGATGAGTAACCCACTCAGCAAGATTTTCCAACTCGCAAGTCTGCACTTCGACGCGATTGTCGTAGTTGACGATGTCGTCACCTGGCTCAAGTCCACAGTGATGGAAATCGCCGTCCTATTTCAAAGTTACGTGAGAAACGAACGCAGTTCAGCAAGAAGCAAAGCTCACTGAATCGGCGTAAACGCCGGGATAGGCGTAGTGTGTGAAGGCTAGTGTTGCAGAAGTAAGTCAGAAATACGGGGGACGCTCAGCAGGTGGATAAAATTACAGCTTCCTGCAACTCCGGTCCCTATTAAAACGCTGTCAATACGAGATACTGCGGACGAAATCAGACGACTTACCCGAATCAATTCCGGCCATGTGGTTCCAAATAGTGTCTTTTAACAACGATAGTCAGGGTAAGGAATAATCAATTCTTTGAAGGAAGCTTACCTGCGATGACTTTTACGCCGGCCGCATGACAGGTTGCTATCATGTTCTGATACTGCGTTCGATCTCCCCGCTTTGAGGTGAGGATGTACGAAACAGGCTGATAATCTGTCCACCATTGATCACCTATTAATGCATTGTTAGAGAATTAAATATAGAAAAGGTGTCTTGAGTTTGGCACCTTGAATATGCTCTTGAGCAGGGCTCGCTATGCTTGACGTCAGTTTCCGGACATACTAATATTGTTGGAACAAAAAAAACCTTGAACGAAGCCGTAGCCTATTCGCAAAGCAGGACCGTGAGTTCGTGAGGTCAAAAAACATATTCTGTAGCCATGACTCACCTGCTGGTCCGATGAAGTTCGTACATTCAGAAGCAATGCTATCCCAGGACCATTCAAACATCTGGATTATTACATCTTCGATTAACGAGTCAGCATGAGTTAAGATCATGAGCACAGGTCATGATCGTGCGTACCTTTGGTCCCGGATGGTGCTCTAGAAGCGAAGGAGCTAGCACCATGTCCTAGAGTCGAAGTAAAAAGAGAGACGAAACATGCGAGGCGCAAGAGTGATACCGACATGCTTGGGGGACCTAGCTGTACGCCTGCCTTGTGTATGTCGTGGACGGTGGATGGAAAACACAACGGTTAGCCACTTTAATAATCTGTTTCGAAGACCATTTGCACCCGTGCGCGGCTGACATTCATGACGAGTTGCCAGTGCCGAGAATCCTTGTTTCCTTCCATGACCACCTAACAGCAAAACCCAGCAAGAATCACCCCTATAGGCCCTCCAGGTACGGTATCTGCCTTAGCCTCGTGAGCGACAAGCAATTCGACGAGAGATCCGATGTATTCAGTGTTATAAAGTGGGGCTGGGAGACGCACGAGGATCGGCCCAGATGTTGCTTCTCCGTGACGCCGCTCCGGGGAGAAACGAACGCGAGTGGACCGTAGTCACCAGGTTAAGATGAGTAGACACGTCGTTCATAGAATTTGATTGCTCAAACACTTCTTGATTGTATGTTGCAAGAGGTATCACATGTCGACAACACTGTTCTCGAGACATCGCCAGCAAAGCAGGTTGTGCGAGCCATCAGGCGCTAGGTATGCCATCGCTTGTCCACGGCTTCGCCACCCTCGCAGATCACTGGCCGCTTTCAAGTTCATGCAAGTAACAGAAGTAAGAAGTGAATACATAGTAGTGGCGCACCTGAAGCCGAGATTAAGAGCTCGAACTCCGGAAAACCCCGAACTCGTTCCAGCAGTCTCCTGGGCAATTTACTGGAGCAAAAACAATACGATGGAATAATGCACGTTATAGTACATACATGGCATAGGATATATGCAAGATGCGACCAAGTGAGAAATAAGTATAGCTTGTCGATTGTCTCTCATAAATTCGAAGGGTGACCTCAGTGCCGCATTTCGAATTTACGACACCACCAAGATATACGACTGCTTTGTCAGGAGCCCAACACATTGCCAGTGTTTGAAATGGGCTCAGAGACGACTGTAGGAGCCGTAAGTCCGGGGGTCATACCCTTCGAGGAATCCCTTCGAGGAATCAATTGAAGACCTAAATGTGCC
The DNA here is from genome assembly GCA_910574555.1 of Trichaptum abietinum. Classification (NCBI taxonomy): domain Eukaryota; kingdom Fungi; phylum Basidiomycota; class Agaricomycetes; order Hymenochaetales; family Trichaptaceae; genus Trichaptum; species Trichaptum abietinum. Next base: position 5,099,489 of record CAJTBE010000005.1, on the reverse strand, counting down.
CGTTGCTGTTCGTATATCGGCATTACCTTCCATCGTATGTGTGAGATACGTAGGAGACTAAGTCGACCCGTGCGTTAGCTCTCAGGAATTGCGGGCGAAGTATAGCGATTTGACGACACGGTGGGCTCCTCAGAACTGGTCTTCAGCTTCGAAATCTGAGTCGTCCTAGCAGATTGCTCGTCAATGCCATCGCTGCTGTTGCCACCTCTTCCACCTCCTTCGTCCGTGAACCACCACTGACCATACACCACTCCTTCTCCCTCATTTGCAAAGTGATCGAAGAGGCTGCGCGAGAGGTCAAGCGCTCCGTATGGGCACTCGGGACAAAGGTCCATGATAACCGCGTCTGCTGACTTCCCGCCAAAAGTGATGTGGATGGGCCGGAAACAATTCGGTCCAGGGTATCCTCCGCCATACTGATGCGAGTTCAAAGCAACGATGTAATCCGTAGCCTTGCTGTGCTTTCCGCACGCACCGAGGCCAACGTCGTAGAATGTGAAGCGACCGTGAAAGGCACGTTCGGTAAGGTTGGACATCTTTGCGGTGGTGAAGGAATAATAGAGGGTGGGCGAATTGCGAGGCAATGCTACGTACTTAGTACGACATTATACGCTCTATGTCCGCAACAAGCAATGCTGTAGAGATCTCTACGGAACTTGAGGAAATAGAAGGAAGTAGGAGTCAGCACCATTCAAGGCAGTTTAACTCGATTCTTCTTACCGATCGGGCAGAGAGACAAGGAAAATTAGAGGGTAAGAAATGTGACAAGACTGATTAGACTGCGCACGTCGAGACAGTGCTAAAGTACTAAGCAAGTTGAGAAACTATGTAGTTCATCTCTTTGGATGGCATGGCCACATCGAAGGACTTGGTATGCAATGAATGATTCCCGCTACCCTAGCGGGTCTTAATAGCGGACTAGTTGTCCACTTTCAAAACCAAAACCTTATTTATCATGTGATCAGTCACGTGATCAGGCCTGGATTGTCTTTGGATAAATAAAATTACCGGCCTCAACTGAGACCGGAGCTCCGGCCTCCGACCCGAATGATGTTTCCCCCATTCCCTGTCGCCATCCTCTCTTTCTTCCCCCCATCCCGTGTCTCGCACATATTCACCCCCTTCACCTACCTACATACAGAGTTTCCGACATTCCTGGTAGCAGGTCACGAAACGACCAGCACAGTGTTGCTAGAGAGGAAGAGAGAGAGGTAATAGTCGGTACTCAATATGACGGATTGGTCAGTCAGGGTTTACTATTCCTCAACACGGTCATTCGGTCAGGAAACTACTAATCAATGTTTGCGTAGAAGGAAACGATCAACGTTCTGATCAAAGGTGTAGTGGTGCCCAACATCACATTACGAGGTATGCAGTGTTTCTCTTTCATCCCGCTTCACTTTACTAAATCTGTCTCTACCCGCAGAACACGAAGTAGAGCAATCTGAGGACAATCCTCTGGAACACGTTCGAGTGGACCTCTCTTTCGCGGTTTCCTCGTCATCCATCGGCGGCTTGATTTCGGAGGGAACCACTCGGCGTCAATCTGTGGCAGACGTTCTCCGTGCGCTTGTCGCGTCTGGCTTCGAACGTGAGACAACCGAAGTCGTCTTGACGTTTGTCGGGAACGAGCTTGAGGAGTACAATAGGAAGAAGGGCGAGAAGAGAGTTGGAAGAGAAAGGATGAGAGCGTGTACCTCCTCACGGCGGTGGCTACGGTGGGCGCAATTGCCTAGGTGAGTGCAACAGATTATAAGAAAGAGCAGTGAATAATAACGGGGATCTACGGCAAGGAGTCACGAGCACGAATGCTCTTGTAGACGTGGTGCAGTTCTTCTCGCAACACGTGTACGAGGATCTACAAGCAGATGAAATCTCCGTGCATCCGATTCTCCAAGTCGATGCAATTTGCTTTTTGTACTCCTTCCGAAATCAGGTGGGAGTGTCTACATTTCATTCTTGTAAGATCGTGCGTCTAATCAACTATGCAGCTCACAAAAGTGCAACTCCTCTGTTCTTCCTCTGCTCGTCCGCTACCTGCGTCTGCCGAACTACGTATGCTATACGTATGCAGCAACAACCATTGAGCGGATATTGTTCATCAAGCGCTCTGATAAAGTGTAAGCTTTACAATCATATACAAGACTTCTCTCATCAGTCTTATCTGCGTCACCTTTAGGCGTCATGCGTTCATAGCGCGGTTGTTTGAAGCGACGATCCTACTAACAGCTTATATAGCTTCAACCAAGAAGACATCCGAGAGCTAGCACCTGAAATCATTAATACATTAATGTCAAAGATTGAGGCGGGTGCGAGACAGGAGAAAATCGCGGAAAATGACTATATGATAAAGTGTAAGTTTTGCATCTATTTACAAAATTACTTTCTCATCTGTGTCACCTTCAGGTGTCATGCGTGTCATTTTGACTGCATGGTCTACTTTAGCCGCCGAACACGAGCGACTGTTACATCGTCTGGTTGCCATCCTCGCCGCAATTTGTAGAAACCCGAGCAATCCAGACTTCGATCAATATATCTTCGAGAGCATTTCTGCTTCGATCAGGTGAGCGATAAAAATGAGAAAGCTGGCAGCATAAACTGATGACTGAGAAATATGAAGGATTACGGTCGCCTCAGCGCCTCAAACGCTGACGACGTTCGAACAGGCACTATTTGGTCCTTTCACGATCATTCTACAGCAGGATACCGATTGTGAGTTGCTTTTTTCTGCCAAGACATCTCTCTAACAAATGACGTGTTGTCTGTACAGAATCTATTCCATATATCTTTCAAATCCTTTCGCAGATGCTCGAACTCCACGACGGCGACGTCCTCCCGACTATCGTTCCATCCTGATAAAGTGTAAGTTTTACAATTATTTACAAAACTATTCTCATCAATCATATCTACGTTACCTCTAGGCGTCATGCGTGTTATTTTGACTGCACGGTCGACCCTAGCCGCCGAGCATGAGCAACTGTTACATCGTCTGGTTGCCATCCTCACCGCAATTTGTAAAAACCCGAGCAATCCTAACTTCAATCAATATATCTTCGAGAGCATTTCTGCTTTGATCAGGTGAGCGAAGGCAAATGAGACAGCTGGCAGCATATTCTGATGCGAGAAATATGAAGGTTTAACGTTGCCGCAGCGCCTCAAACGTTGACGACGTTCGAACAAGAATTATTTGGTCCTTTCACAATCATTCTGCAACAGGATATCGATCGTGAGTAGCTTTTTTCCAAGAGATCTTTCTAACAAATGACATGTCGTCTGTACAGAATTCATTCCGTACATTCTCCAAAACCTTTCGCAGATGCTCGAACTCCACGACGGCGACGTTCCTCCTGATTATTGCTCCATCCTACCTTTCCTCCTCCAACCCGCTTCCTGGCCGCAAAAGTGCTCCATCCCTGCTCTCGTTTGCCTCTTACGCGCCTTCCTTGCACGGGACACCGTGCAGACGGCACAGACCAGCCAGTTCACCGCTATTCTGGCCGAGTGCAGCAGAAGCTCATTCCATCGCGTGTCGAGCCCCAGTTCCAGTTTCTGGCTGGCACTGGACCGCGGGCGTTGTATGCCGACGCCCCCGTCGCGCCGTTGTACGTGTCTACGCCTGTCCCATATCCGTATTCTTTCCCGAACTCTTTCGTCGGCCGGCCGACGCTGCGGCCCTGAACGACGGCATCGACCTCGAGACGTGGGAGAGTTGGATGGACACGCCGTTCTCCCCGCTCTTTATGGTCGTCAGCAGCGACGCGCGCGCGTTGAGCAAGGCGAGGTTGCGGTTAACATAGGCACTCGCACAGCCTACGTACCTTTGCTGAGATTCAAATAGAATGCAAGGAAGACTATGTACAAACCCTTGATGAAAAGTGTAGTGACGATGCTACTCACGGAACTGCAGACCGCGCGGCCAGAGGCGTACGTCTATTGCATTTATCATGGCGATCCCCGTGCTCAGCCTCGGCTCGGATTTCTTGATCAGCTCTGTGGAGGAGTTACAATCTCAGTGAGTTCGGTTCAGTTCTGAATGCTACGTCTTATCCATCACAACTGATGTGCCGCTGCAGGCTTTGCTCGCAGCTGCTGGCGAACGTGGTTCTGCCACAGATCCTTAAGATGCTGCTGAAAGACAGGAATTTCATCGTAGGCGTCACGAGAATGATGACACAGAGCTCAATGATCGTGTCTGAGCCTACAGTAAGGCAGTGGTGAGTCCAGGATCAATCACATCGACTTTGATCATGTCGATGTCGTTATTATGTTTTCACCAAGCACCTTTAGGCTGGCTGCTTTCACTCAACTCGTCAAACTCTTCAGTGCGGTCACGCACCTGAAGTCCGCACAGCCAACAGTGGCGGAGGATACAGACTTGTCAGACCAACCACCTGGGTTTAACTGGTTTTGATGTTTTGGACTTAAGGTTATCTTTGTTCATACAGATCTTTGTGTAATTGGCTTATTTCACGGCTCACTACTCTTGCATGTTTGTTGTATATACAGTACCTTGTAATAGCAATATAAAATTCTGTATAATCGGCTCACTTCACGATTCACTACTCTTGCATCTTCATTGTATAATATACCTTCTAATAGTGAATTACAGAATATTCCACTCTCTTCGTAGCGGGCTCTGCTGTGCTGGCACAGCGTTCGCAATTATTTGGTATACATCAGGGAAACTACTTTTTGCTTACGGCGACTGACGCGTCCTGACGCTGCCTTAAATGGACTGAAGCGTTGCCATGCCTGTCTGAAATCTGCTGATGTGTTGCTATGCCTGTCTGAAATCAACTGATGGCCTGAACACACTGAAATAAGCAGATTTTCAGGACACACTCAGTACGTCAGTACATCAGGAGGTCAGTCAAGCATAAGTAAAGACTAAGTACAAGCATGTACAATTCAAATGTCATAGTAAGTACAAATCAGTACACCAGTAATTCAGTACGCCAGTATTGTAGGTCGTGCGCTGCTTTCCTCTCGCCATCGCTGATAAGGATGTTCATGCTTTTCGTTGTTGGCTGAGCGACTCAAGCACATTCGCCTTGTGCGCTTCGAGAAGTGTCCGACTTACGCCCAAGTGGCATCTTCTTCCTGGCGCCTGAAACAATTGTCAAACATAAATTCCAGAGTTCTTACTACGGGTTTTCGGAGGACTCGGACATACTATTTCAATCTGTTCCGAAAGCAATTTCTCTCTTGCCCGATTGCGCGCGCTCTGCTCATTTTCCCTCAAGGTCCATGTACTTGAATTACCCTCCACCTTGAATGGTCCGCCGTAGCCGCTCGTGTCAATTCTCGTCACCGCAACCTGTCGATCTAGCTCTGCTTCTACATCCTTGAGAAGCAGATTGCCTCCGGTGGGAAGTGGGGGTAGATCTCGGTCTGGCAGTTGTTTGTTCGATAGGGAATTCTGGTCTGACGCGTGCAGAACGATCGGCATATATCGCAAGTGTTCATACTCCTGGTTTGTTCCTTCTGGACCATCCGAAACGTGTTTGAGTAAGGCTTTATACTGTAGCTCAAATGTACTTTAACAGGATGACTTACGGCCATCAGCGAATCAACAAGTATCGCGCCGATATGTGGGCAACACTCCTTATCTGCAACTTCGCTCACGTCGCTCACGTCGTAAGGCTTCAGAATAAGCTCTGTGATACGCATCACTACACCTGTTCGGTCGTCCAGCGTATTGGCAAGCCGGATTTTCTGCTTCGCGAATGACTGCATCATCGAAAGTACGTTCTCGGTGGACGACTGGCTGATTTAGGAGGTGGTCGTGAACTTCCCTTGCCCAGCTCGCTCTCAACTCACATCGTGTTATTCATCAGCGACACAAGACACTTCGATACTGATTGATCAAGGACAGTACCACCGTAGTCCTAGATTTAGGTCAGTAACACCACTACAGGCCGGAACAAATGACTATTCGAAAAGAGCTCACTCGAGTGGTTGATCCATCCCCTCGCACGAACGTACCACAGATCAAGTTTACTGTACCTTTGTAATACCGATACCGTATCCGTGAGACAGAACTCTAACTTCACCATCGAGTCCTTGATGCCAACCAGACGGCACGACAGCGCAACGTGTCCCTTCCGCACGACCTTGCTCGAGGTGAACTTGATAGCGTTGCCGACAAAGTTCGTAATAACCTGGCGCAGACGCAGCGAGTCACCGATGAGCTGATCAGGAATGTCTGGGTAAACGTCATATGTGAGGTCAAGGTTGTTTTGCGATGGTCGTACAACGAGAGTCTTGAGGTTACCGAAAACCGTGTGTCTCAGTGAATACCAAACTTGCTCTATCGTCATCCTGCCTGCTTCGAATGTAGTAATTAATCGAAATATTAGCAACTGAATTTGGAAGCATCGGCGGCGGATTTGCTTACTCTTCGAGATATCCAAAATATCGTCTTAATCAATAGCAGACTCCGAGCCAAACTATGCACCAGCAGAAGACTCTCGCGCTGACTCTTATTCAAATCGCTATCCAGCGTAAACTCATTCATACCAATGATACCGTTCATAGGGGTCGAATCTCATGAGACGTGTTCACCAAGAACTCCAACTTGGAGCGATTGGCAAGTTCGGCAGCTTCACGAGCGGCGGTGTTCTTCTAAATCGACTCGCGCAAGTAGTGCAGAATTTAATTGATTTGATGAGCTCAAAGGATTCCATCTCGCCTGAGCCTTCGACGGTGATGAAACACGTGAAGTCGCCGTTCATGGCTGCAGTACTGATCTGCGCGAAACCACGCATTTCGGTCGTCAAGTTTCCGGCCATGGTGTTAACAGCCATTCTATTCGGAGTGCGTTCAGTAAAAACCACACTACACAATTCAGCGGAATGCTAGTGAAATAAACATACGTGTTTTTTTGCTGTGACATGAACATTCTCGATTTCAGCTTGAACACCGAGTTTTTCCGTTCTGACTTCCCGCGCGACTTTGGTCACCCCCGCAGTGAAGAGAGCCAGCTGGTCAACCATGACGTTGATGGCCAAGACCAGAATATTGCCCTGAACGGACACGCCCACGATCTTCTGCGTCAAGTCGCCACGAGCGACGGTCGTAGTCGCGACAGCAATGGTATGCACTTGAAAGTTCAACTGCGTCAAAGAAAAAGTGAGACAATTCTCTCCAAGACAAAAGCGCAGCATAGGTTGACCGCCCATTTGCTGTACTAGTAGTCGCAGTCTCGAGCTCCATCGCCCCGCGAAGTTGTCCAGATCAATAATTGTCTAACACATTTAGCTTCGGTTAGATCTGTGTTGATATGATATGTTTGAAGAGCAAAGTATCCGAAATAGACGCATGTGGTTTCGCTGATGAATAAACCAGTATAAGCCTAGTAATATAATAGCAAGAAGAGAAGTCCGTACTTATAGTTCCAGAGGCTTCAAAGGTTGCGCTATTTCTCTTCCCTAGCATGCCCTCATAGATGTTCGCCACCGTAGTCCGATGCTTGTGAACTAGATGTAGCGCCTAGGTTCACGCTACCTTCCGGCGACTTGCTAGAGATTGGCCGGGAGATGCTGGCAGCTGTTTCATGGAAGGATGTTCGCCTCGCTTCATCGCGTTTTTCTCTATCGGAGGTGTATCGCATTCAACTAGAGGTATGAAGGTGTCTCGCGAGACGGTATGAGGTGGTGTTCCGAGGCCGAGGTCGGGGCCGGGGCCGTCAGCCTGCAATTGACGGACGCGAGATTTACTACGTTGCAATGGCGGTTTCGGCGCAGGAAACTGGTATGTGAAGCGAGGGGCATCCAAGGACACATGCGCAAGGCTGGCGCAGGATCGGTCGCGTAGTTCATCCACCTCCGAGTTCATCTGCCGCACTCCCTCATCAATAGCGTCCTCTGCCACCTCTTCCATCGTCAGCGGACGGCCCTTGCCCTTCCTTTCCTATAAAGCGGTGTCGACTCTAGTTGAAGACGAAGGATTGTTACTAATTCTTGATGAAGATTACAACAGTTGGTGATGCAACATGTATCGGCCTATCCTCAGCGGGTGTCGTTCGAAAGGTAGAAGTTGCTCGCTTCAGCGTGCACGTCAGAGCTCCTTTCACTATAACATGGCCGCCCGCCTTCTCCTCTCCAGGTACTGAAGACAAATGTGAGTGATAAGATGAAACAAGAAGCACGTTCTCAGACATACACTATTGTTTTTTGGTTCATTCGGAAATGTTGAAGTCTAGGCAAATTCAATACAAGCTTGAGGGTAGGATAAAACATAACTTGTTCAGGCCAATAAGTGGTCTTAGGGAATGGGTGGGGGATGGCGGAGAAGTGCTCATAACAAGACTGGAGAACGTACACTGTGTTGTTGAGGAGGTGGTAAAAAGTTCAAGTTCAAGCCTGAGTGCAGTCTGAGTCACGGTTGAACTCTTCAACTTGAAGTTCCAATTTTAGATTTAAAGCTTGTTCACCACTGGAAGCATCATCATGGCAAGCAATCCGAACAGCAGACAGACACCATTGGCGACATCTTCCAAACCACTTTGATACCTCAGACTATGGTGATCATTCGAAGAGAAGCAATTCAATAATAAATTCAAATCATGAATCTCCTGGCAACTTTGAAAGACAAGAGCATGCGCACAACAATTTACTCGATAACTCAAGCACATTTGGTCAAACCTGCTACTGGTGGGCCTCAGCCTACTAGATCAAGCCTTGAGTCGTTCTCGAAGTTCTTGATGTCATCCGGTAAGGGTGAGTGGCTTTGGCTCAGGGCCAAAGCTACAGCAAACGTGCTGTGAACGTCGATAGCAGCATCTAGTATTCCAGTACAGCAGATCATGCAAGTGAGAACTTGAAGATGGTTGATCTTGAGCGACAAAATGATAACTTACACTGTATTTGTGCCACTGATAGCTCGTTAGCTGCCCAGTCACTCATCGTGACCTCACTACTCTTCTTGACGTTCAGCCTCAATACTTCTCCCACTATTTTTTCGAGCTTGACAGTCGGAGTCGGATGCTGGAACCAGAGACGAGGGTTTAAGAGCACTTGGGACCAGGTCGGTTTTTTTGGGCCAGACTTCCGGGTAGACAACGCGCGCCCAATCTGTCAGATCGACACAGGAGCGCACAGAGGTGCGAAACTTGCGCTTTATACGCACTGCGTCACCTGCCATTTCTTCTGTTAGGCCACCTCGCAGGAGAAAAGATGAGTTATTCATACCGTTAATTCCAGCTGATACTTTCATGACTGTACCATCCCCAAGGAGTTGCGCCAACGTAGGAGGAAGGTCAGTAAGAGTATGCGTCCTGACCAGATAAACCTGGTTTTGAACTGCGAGTTGGATGAGGTCTACGCGATGATTGGACCCTTTTCCGCCACTTGCCCACTCGATGTCGATCGAGATAAATCTCCTAGCTGGTACCTGTGGCAAAGATGCATATATTGCAGTCATTGCATTGTCCACATCCAAGCCCGTGCGACACTGTATCGGAACTATCTTATGGAGCCTATATTCATCTAATTTGGAGAGAGGTGTGGGTGGTACCCTGAGAAAATCAAGAAACGTTTGCAGTTTCTTGTGTATCTAGCAACAAGTCAGTGTTCAGATCTTGATATGAATGAAACAAGTACCTTCGTTTGAGCCCTTGCTGTCCACCGTTGAACGAGCTGGTAGCGGAGGACGGCGCGGAGGTGCAGGCGTGCGTAATCAAGGGAGAGGAGGATGAGAAGGATAGTACGAAGATTTGAGAACATGATTCACGGTGGAATGGCTTGATGATGATCTTGGGGACGATACCCACTCCCACTTCACACTTATACAAAGTAGTTGAAGTTAGTTTTCTGATTTCCCATTCTTCTGGAAAGAGAGAGGGAGCTATTAGTGCTTTGTACTATGACTCGGATAAACCGCAAGTTGAACTGATAGGAGATAACAAATGATTTCTTCCGGATGACTTGATTATACTAAGGCTTCTTTTCATTTTAAGCACAAACGAACAAGAAAATGAGTCATGTTAACTCCGAAGAAGTCGGGAGGATACAACCCACTGCACAAGAAGCTGCTCCATCAGCTCTAGAAGGATTTCGAAGAAAGCCACGAGTAACTCACCATACAACCAGTCATCCCTGTACACAACCCGAAGCCTGAACTAGAACCGTGCCAAAATGGGAAATGAGCCAACTTGAATGCATCCCAACCCGCTTCGGAAGGAGTAATTTGCATGAAGGCGCGTTTCTCGTCCTCGGGGCTGAGGGAATCGCGCTGTCGGCCGACGATCAACTCATACTGCACATTGAAACCGAGCGTTCTCCGTTTAGGCGGCAATAATGGCGGGGCAGAGGTGTTTGGCAAGGAATGGGGACACGACACGTTGGATGATGTCGAAAATGCAGTTATAATTTTTCCCTTCGCTGCATTTGCAAATTGAGTTGTGTGTCGCTTTGTCGACGTCTGGTGGACTTTGTGCATGCAAGCGGAATATTAGGACGCATCAAACTGCCCGGTGATACATAGCCCCGCATATACGAATCCGACCGCGCAACTTCGCAACCTTTTCTCTCCTCACTGTGGTAGGTGGTGAGAGAGCGTCGCTGTCCAGCATCCTTCCGATGTTTTTGGGCTCTTTACGCCGCTCAGGCCAGGCGAACTTAGGCTTAGATGTCGATTGAGCAGGGATCCCTGAAGTGAGTGTAGACGGTAGGGATAGAGACTCGTCCCGACTGACTGCTCAGTGCGAGTCCTGTGGCCGCTTATTGTTGAGCTTGAGATGGTCGAGGAAAAGAGGAACGATGAAACGAGAAGAAGCTGACGCGGCCATCGTTCCTTCCGGTGACCAGAAAGTCGGAGTCGTACTGAAAAGTTGTCACTGACGAGTCGGGGATGAATGAATGTGAAGAAAATCATACCCATTTGCAGATTCCATACGCGAACGGATGTGTCCAATCCCCCACCCCCCAGAAAATAGACAATATAATTTTCGGCGTAAATCTTATGCAGATGTTCTCGGAGAACGTATAGACATTCCCTGTGCCGATGCTCCAAAGCTGAAGAAGCCTGTGAGTATTATTATTCAAAAACTAAAATAACAACTTACTCGAGAAGTACAGTTGTGGCTTTCGCTCACTGATTACCGCACGCACATCCTCTCCTGTGAGCGCCGAAACAGTAACTTGCCTCTTTGCACATTCCAAACGTCGGTGATGCGTCTCGCGATTCAAAACCTGGGAGGAACGGACCTCGGATGCAAGTGCAGCAACCAGTTTTAACGTCCTGCACTCTGAGCTGGTCATCAACCACCACTGATGATGAGCTCTCTGGCGTAGCCCTATCCCTTTGAGAAGGTTCACTCATGATATATGGTGACGGATGTAATCACTCTACCATCACCAATTGCTGAAGGAATTCGTGTTGTCAACTGTGGAGGTGGACGTGTGCGCATGCGCTCCAGTATGCTCGCCATTGCTTTAGTCGGTAAGGGGATACGCGTCGGGATAAATCTGCGAGAGCAACCTGGGTCAAGACTTGGGGCAACCACCTGCTGTGGGCGCAGTAAATTGCGTAGACGGTAGTGGTTTCGTGTCCTCTGCAAAAGCGGTCGAACTCCTCCCCCTGGGTTTCCATACGAGCCGAGCGTGCCGCACGAGCCGAAACACGTCGACCCACAGGGAGCTTACAAAGTATCGTGCAGACGTGCGTGAGCTGCGCAAGGCGTTGAAACCGATAGAACAATTGAGCGTGCCGAGACAGGCAGAGCGAGTGAGTCGGCAGATGCGTGGCGGAAGAAAAAGGAGAGTATACACAGCAAACTCAACAGTGAAACGAAAGGCCTACTACCTCTTGTAGTAGTAACCTCAGTTCTAGTTGGTGGCATTCACGAGTCGGGGCGTAGAGCAGTAGTAACTTGAAGCCTGTGAGACTCCGAGTCCGAGTCGGAGGCTCAGCTTCAACTTGAAGTTCTTGAATTGATGACGACTCGACTCCGAGAGTCCAACTCCGACTCCGACTCCGACTCAGCCTCAGGCTGAGCCTCACTTGAACTTCAAGTTGAACTTTGAACTTGAATTTGAACTTGAAGTACCGCCGTCACACCGGCCGGACAGCCTGAGTACCACTCACTGCTGGGCCAGCCTTCAAGCTCACTCAGATCCGGTGTCCGGCCTTGAACTCAGGCTCGGACTCGGACTCGGACTCGGACTCGGACTCGGACTCGGACTTGGCACCGTGACTACTAGAAGTATAGTACACTGAACACAACTTATTTGAAATTACTGTGCTACTCCGACTACTGATAGTAGTAGTACTACAGTTTTTTAATGAATTGTACTATGTTGAAAGAGAATTAGCATCAGTGCAGCCTGAGGCTAGGGACTCGGATCATGATTATGATAAACATACTCTTGTTGATGTTTATGACTCGGGGCTTGAACTTCAACTTGAAGTTGAAGTCTAACTTAGGTACGATTTATCGATCACTACCACAGAATAGCAGTAACAACCCAAGGTTAGTAACAATTCAACTTCAAGTCGATTTTACTAATCACCTTTGTCGAGAAGCTCATCATCCGCGTTGGAGTCATGATGGTCCTCTCGGAGTCGGAGTCTACGCCTCTCAAGCTCGCCGTTTGGGCGAAATGCGATTAATGTTAAGAACCACACGATATAGAGCATTGCAACTCCAACTTGAAGTTGGATGTGTATCATTATAGTAGTGAAAGCTGTTGTGGATAGTACTAGTAGTAATGGTAGGCTGAAGATTTTCGGCAACTTCAAGTTGAAGCGACATCATGAGTCTTTCCTCATTTTATATGTAGTAGCTTTTTGAACCCTTCATTCTGGATCGTTCGAAAGATCACTCACCACTAATACTACTAGTACTACGGAGCGCCCTAACTTGAACTCCGAGATGAAGGACAATATATCCTCTTCAGTAATCCTACCAATAGGAACTTGAACCCGAGTCACATTCAACTTGAAGTTGATCTTGAAGTTGACTTCTTGATTTCATTTTCCAAGGAACCACACCAATGATGATTGTGATGACTTGAAGTCTGTGATACTACTAGTGTTGGGTTTCCGAAGAAGCCGGAAAGGTAGAACTTGAACTTGAACTTGAATTCACAAAATTATCCGAGTCGGCCTGCCACTCAGGCTACTACTACTACTACTACTACTACTAGTACTAGTAGTAGTAGTGGCAGCCTGAGTGAGAACTTGAAGGTCTTATCATGAATGTCCATCAAAGGATCCGCTCATATGCTTTTACCTCCTCCATTGGTAGTAGTGCGGAAGCCGGAGGGAAGCTTCTCAAGTTCAAGTTCAAGTTGTCTCTGGAATGCGCAGTACTAATAGCTGCGCACTGGCAGTGCTCCTCACTGGCAGGCTCAGGCTGCCACTGGCAGTGGTGGCAGTGACTCGCACTCACCAGTGCCAGTGGCAAATGAAGGGACTCGAACTTGAATGCGCAGTACTACTAATACAACTTGAAGTAATACTAGTACTACTAGTACTACTAGTAATACAAGTGCAGTGCTACTGCGCACTGGCATACTATAGTACTAGTACTAGTAACTTCAAGTTGAAGTATGTATTACTAGTACGCATACAACAACAGGTACAGCCTCAGATGATTCAAGTTCCGAGTCAGTACTACTAGTATGCTGGATTCCGACTGTGGCATGGCACAGAGCCTTACTACTACTATAGTATTACTAGGCCGAGGGCATCTTGAATGCCAGCCTGAGCCTGAGCCTGAGTGCGCAAAGCCTTCAAGTGTGGTGCTAGTAGTAGTGTGCACTCCCAGTACCTAGTAGTAGCACTGACATTGACTCGAACTTGGATCATGCCAGTGCTAGTGACTGCGGCGGTTCGTACATCAATGTCATGCAGTGCTGGCGAAGTCTCAAAGTCTCGACATTGGCATCATGATGGTGATGATGGTGCTGTAGTAACTTCAAGTTGATGCCTGATGTGGGTTCTCGACCTGAATTTCTTTAAAAAGTTATTTTCAAGTTGATGACGCACACACTCATTCTACAGCCCGAGCCTGAGGGAGATATACTATGCAACTTGTAGTAGTAATATGGGCAAACGTTCAATACCATTTCTGTTTCATCAAGTCATACATCAACACTGGCTATACAAGTACACAAAGCGCACGCAAAACACCACCAAAGACAGAGCAGAAGACAACATACTAAGACACATGTATGAGATATTGTATAAGAGCAACGAAACTCATACCATTGCTCTCCTACACCTGACTTCCAGTGGCGACAGATTGAGCAAATTTCTTCTTCAAATTGATAATGTTTGAAATTGTAACCAGGAAACCAGCGTCTAATATCATCGAGAATCTGCCAGAAGGCTACCGCATAAGCAAAACCATCGCATTCGTTTTGCCCATCCACTACACGGATTCCAACGTGTGTAATGACATCGAATGCTCGTTTGTGCTCGTCGATAATTAAGCTGCCTGAATCCCCACACATTGCAAATATTTCGCCATCCGACGCTCGTTGCATTGGCTTTAGCTCCTTTAGCCCACCCAGCCCATATGGGATTTGCACTGCAAGCATTCTATTCCTTGCTGTCCGGACCACGAGTAAAGGCAGGGACGTTGTTGGCTGTACCTAACGTATGGCCAGTCGCCCAGCCAAACTTGTACACCTTGTAGGTGCGTTCAGCAATCGTTTCGTTCATGACCCAAAATCCGTCACCGTCCCGATCAAGATCGTCAAACTTAACTCCTGGCGGGAACGTAGGGTAGAAGATGTCTTCTTTCGGTGCAAAGTGTCCAATGTACATGGGTCCGTTTGTGTGACTCCAGTTCATATGGCCTAGAACTTCGTCTTCCGAACGGCCTCTTCTCAGGTAGTTCGGGCTTGCCCTTGTGAGGTCCACGGCAAGTGGGAAATTTCTCCCAGTAAGAATCTGGAAAAACCCGGCGCGGATATGAATCCTCGTCCAATTCGACCATGCACCAATCCTTAGCGTAGGGATCTGTGCCGAGAAGCACGCTACCCGTTCTCAATGCCGGAGAGGTATTAACAATCCCGATACGATTATCGATCCACTGGCGTCCATCTTCACCAAGGTAAGATTGATTAACCACGTCAATCATCCGCTGAGCCACCGCTTTATCCTTTGCATAGACGGGCAGGGTATACAAGCTACTGTCGTCGCTTGCAGTCTTCTTTAAGCAACTTTCCATCACTCCTAAGTATGACTTCAGGGTATCCTCAGTGAAGAGGTTGATAGGATATTCGACGTCGGTAACGCCAGACCACCTCCTATAGTCAGTGGCGTCCAGCACGTCTGGTGGAGAAGGATAAACATGGCCATGGCGAGAACAGAGGAGGAACACCTTGTGCACGCCATTAACCTTTGCGACCGTATAGAGTGTCCCTGTTGACCATTGGTCATTGTTGTCGCTGTCCTTGGAGCCAACACAGCATCCCGAAACAAAGGAGAAAGGACCATAGATTTGATTCGTCACCGAGCCTACAAACGCTGGGCACGCCTGATTCCAAAACTGGAAATGACGAGTCAGAGAGTCAATTTCCATGGGGACGTCACCCTCAAGGCTGCCACTGGCAGTGGCGGGCACACTGGCAGGCTTCGGCTTGGAGGCGTCCTTGTGGACTGCTGGACCGACTTCGATGGAGAATACATTTTCCGCATCGGCGGGGACATCACCACCAGTATCAGGAGTAGTGACGTTGTCGGTGGGGGTATCAGGAGTAGTGACGTTGTCGGTGGGGGTATCAGGAGTAGTGACGTTGTTGCTGTCGTTCGACGAGAAGATGGCGGGCAAGACCTTGCGCTCCCTCATTTCAACCTCAACGTCTTCAATGGCAAATTGCCGCAAAATATTCTTAGCCTTTGCCGAGATGCGGCACGCCTCGCCAGGTTTAAGCGAACCTTCAGCGATTCCGACAAGAACGACAACGGAAGGCTGTTTGTCATCGAATTCATAGCCAATGCGATTGGCTTCCAGACTGTTCCAACGCACATTCTCCTTGTCAAGTAGGTCAAGAATCTTCGGGCCCAAGATGTTCTGCCAGAGAGGGGCGATGGGATGAGATCCAACTACGTCTACGAATTTCCGCTTGTATTGCGGTTTCCAATCGGGACCGGTGCGCCCGACCAGGCGAGGCTTGCAAGGGAGGCCAAGGTAGTAGTCCCGTTGTTCTTCTGGCGAGACAGTAACCCGTCGTTCGTGAACGATGTGCCGACCTAGATTGTCACGACCGAGGACGTCGGTGCCAGTGCCAGTGCCAGCCTGAGGGGGGACAATGGTGCCAGTGGAGTCGATCCCGCGTCCTTTCCTATGTTTAGTATCAACACTGAGAAGCTGTTGTCGAGGATTCCGGCTGATAGCAGGCTCCATGTTTTGCGAGGATGGGTCCAAATCTGAACCTGGACTCGCGCTGTCCGATAGCGATTGGGTACTACCTACCAGTATAGTGGTGAGCAACAATCAGTATTGCCACTGGCAGTATCAGTGAAGGAGAACACAGGACTCACTGATACGGCTCGCAGAGTGTGAGTTACTATAAAAACTATTTGCGCCTATGCCAGTGCCTGACAGATTTCTGGCAATTGGAGGACTCCTCTCAGTAACTGCCGTGTAGTAGTAGTACAGGAAGTTGCGGTCAAGATGATTTAGGCAGTAGTCAAGACGAAATACGCCAAGAGGGTTCTGAGAGGGTGGCCTGAGGGGGCATTTCTATCTCTTATACCTTCAACTCTAGTTTCCAGTCACACGCCACCGCCAGTGAGCCAGAGACCTGGCACTCGGAGTCTCAGGTTGGCACTGCCAACTTGAACGGCGCAGCCTGAGTGGGAGTGACTCCGAATCGGAGTCGGAGCACAGCCGGCTGATAGATGTTCCGACGATAGTACTATACCTATGTATAACTTCAAATCTGTTTCAGCTCCGAGTCAGACTCAGCCTGAGGCTCACTGGCAGGCTGAGGTTGGAGAGCCGCCGCCCCGATGCATCATGGTCACTTATAGTAGTAGTACTAGTAGGCTGGCACTAGTAGTACTCCGAAATGATGATGAACCTTAACTCAGCATTTGCCTGCCAATAATCTAAACTTAAGCTCGCCGGGGCCAGACTCTCTCGAAGTCCAACGAAGTTCTGTAGTTTCAACACTGATATTGGGGTGGTTATAATATACCAACCTACTAGAACGAAGTAAAAGCAAGATTTAGTACATATGAAACTCATAGGAAGAGGTAGATGTACTAGTACTACTTGAATACGCACATCTGTTAGTACAGTCTGGCTCAAGGCCCGATATCCCTACGTTTCCCTGCTATGCTAAGTCCAGATGGGCAAATTCAGCGCATCCAAAAATCGATTTCAACTGCTCTTCCCCTGTCCGAGCCCTCGCGCGTGAGATAAACTCCGCAACTTTCAACCGCCCATTATTTGACGGAAGAGGTAAATCTGGTCCCAACAAATCACCGCTGACCTCGTAAACACTCGCGACCACTTCCTGAAACGCGTCCGTATACTTTGCTTTCTCGGTTTCTGAAAGGGGTCTCCCATTGGAACCTTCGGCGTCCGAAGCGAACAGACTTGACAGCCTTGTAGCGGATTCGTAAATCTTCTCGACACTCTCTCTCTCTCATGCGCGATTGCATTCAGTGCTTCACCCATGACAGATTTCCCGGTTACGACGTGCTTAAATATTTCATCGTTGGTGACTACCGCGAGCCATCTTTTCACTGTTGTATATCCGTGAATTAGAACACTCTGCGTTTTTCCGCCTTCTCTAGAGCCCGAGAAAAAAATTTCGTCGTTTGCGGTTCGGTGGGGATCACTTGATTGTCGGAGTTGCGGGTACGTTTCTTTTGAGGCTCATCCTCATCGTTCGGGGAATCCAAAGAGTCAAGCTTGCGACGTTCACCGCGTGGGCTAGAGGAATGGGTATCAGGTCCTTGTTCCACATTTCGTGGGTTTGCCGAAGCAATACTTTGATTCAATCGTGTACGGTGCCTTTCATATGCAACCATACGTCTATGTCGGAAGGATAATACAGTGGGTTCCAAATCGTTCGCCAGGTCGCTGGACGTAAGCAGACCGCTGCCTTCGAAAATAGCAATTGCGTTTTGAAGTTCATCATCAACAGTCTTGCTGTTCTCCCGCCGTGTCGTTACGTCGTCTTTCACCAATTTCAGTAAACTGTCCAAGCCAATTGCCCCTACAGAGGGCCACCGAGTATACCCATCTGGGTAGATATCCACATTGCTGGTAAGATCAATGCGTGCTTGTTGCGCAGCTGTCTGATAATTGTGTGATCCTCCCAATCCCCTTCGTTCCTTCTCGACGGCATCGGGCAGTTTGTCGCGAAACGCGTGAATCATCTCCTCCAGAAGTTCGATATGGTTCCTATAGGCAACATAGTGGGCTAGGAACAAGGGAATGAAGAAATAGAATATCCCAAGCTTGTAAACGTCGAACTCGAGTCTGTCTCCAGTATAATACAGATGCGTCTGCACCTGTTGCCTTGGCAGAGGTGATGCTTTTCGACTAGGCGTCTTTCCGTCCCCTGGGTATAAAGCTTCTCCCAACGGAGACCTCTTTTGATACAGTTGGGAGTATCCTTCTATACCTCGAGGTGTACCATGATACTTCAGGAAGATCTCCTTCATTTCTTTATTGAAACTTGACCATTCTAGCTTCCGCTGGCCTCGAAATTGATGGCATTTTTCCCTCTCAGTCTTCGAGAAACGGAGAAGGAAAAATGAGCCGTGAACTACGTAGCGTTGAAGGTCCTCCATGAAAGACCGTAAAGTCACCGCATCCTTCGCCGCTTGATTCTAAAGAAAGGCAGTCAGATGTAGAACATCAATGTTGATGAGTATGACTGTTACGAACCCCAACGACACTTTCACATAATAGATCGACTGTTTCAAAGAGTTCTTCGACGAGCTCTTCCCGTTTATTGAAAGACTGTTTAAGGCTCGTAATTTCTTCAAACTTCGCAAGGTACGCCTTCTTCATTTCCATCATCTCGCTTTTCAGAGCTGCCACCGCTGCACGAAGATCGACGTCTTCCGACTGCACAATTGATGCATCCTGCCCCTCCTCTTGCTCGACTTGCTCTTCCGTCCTAGCACGATCCGATACGCTTT
Organism: Trichaptum abietinum; assembly: GCA_910574555.1. Classification (NCBI taxonomy): domain Eukaryota; kingdom Fungi; phylum Basidiomycota; class Agaricomycetes; order Hymenochaetales; family Trichaptaceae; genus Trichaptum; species Trichaptum abietinum. The sequence goes on along the minus strand of CAJTBE010000005.1, from coordinate 5,080,370 downwards.
CATAGTGGTTATTCTGTATTGCCTCGACGTGGTCATTTGTTTCAGAAGATAAAGACCTGAGTGTTTCCTTTTGCCGACATATGTTTTTCGTCAGAGTTTCCCTGGCGATAAAGGCTTATCGTTTGCGTTAATCGATAATCATTTCTACTTATCAATTGAAAATAATGCACACCTGAAGGACTCGAATTTGTCTCGTTGATCTCAGCTTTAACCTCCCAGATAGGTTCCTTCCTTGGGCCCTCCGCATTATTTAGATTGAATTCCACTGGGTCGCGCGACAAGTTCCGCGCTCCTGACACCTTACCCCTCGGGCTGTTCAAGGAACTCGTTGACTGATCTCGCACTCTCGCGACGTTGTCGGATCGCTGACTTGAAGGAGCTGAGTGGGATGACGACAAGCCCTTGTAACTTGAGAAAGTTCGTGGCATTTCCTCGTGCGATAGTGGGTGCAGATGACGATTGTCACGCTGATCCAACGACTTCAAGTTGGGGAGGAAGCTTGAGCGCTTGTTGACTGAACCTTGGCTACCACTGCCAGTGTTGCGAACAGTTTGGCCAAGCCCAAGACTACTATCACGTAGTACACTAGTAGTAGTATAGTGACGACTCTGGCATTCCATGTTCAAGTTGTCGATTGAAACCTCGCGCGACCTGCGTCTCAGACTGCGAGTGCTTTCCGAGTCGGCCCGAGTGGATCTACCACGGAAGTGTGTAGTGTCCTGTGTGTGGTATGAGCGACTTGGGTGGTCTGGGTTTTTTTTCTTCAAGTTCTGAATCCAAATCATGCCAGTCTTCCACTGGCACTGGCAAGCGATGGTACCCGTCTACTTGAGAGCTGGCTGGGGAGTCAACACGGTGAGCGCCGGCCTGCCAGTGCCAGTGAGCGTTAATGCCTAAGTCGGCAGCCGACTCAGGTTTGACACGGCGCCGGCGGGTGCCAACAGCCTGAGTGCCAGTACTGGTAGTAGTACTACCGTGACTCAGGCTGTGTCCACAACTCGAACATTGGCAGCCAGTGGGACTCCGAGTTCCAGACATTCCAGGCAACAGAGTTGCAGATTTAGTAGACTGCTGAACGTGAAGCGAGTACTACTAGTAGTAGTAATCACGATAGTAGTAGTTGCCCTGAGTAGTAGTATTAGAAGAAGCGAACAACAACCGTTTGAACTCAAAGTTGAGATTGTGACAACTTGCCAGTCTGAGTGGACAGAATTGGAGGCTTGAGACTGGATAATTCAGCTGCCAGTGGCTAGTAGTAGTACGGTACCCTGCCAGTGAGTACTAATAGTAGGTAGTAGTCGCCAAACATCACTGACATGCCAGTGGCATTCAAGTTCAATTTGAAACTCGGATCATCATCATGATGTCGGCTCCAAGTCCGAGTCCTCCGAGTCGGAGTCACTGGCAGTAGTACTACCGTACTCAGGCTACGTGGCAGCCTGAGGTGGCGTGAGTTATCACTTGAACTTGAAGTTCCACTCTGAGTCCGACTCAGGCTCCGAGTCGCCGGAGTCGGAGTCGTCGGACTTTCAACTTCAAGAACTTGAAGTTGCAGGATCCTCACTTCGTAGGTTTCAATCTACGTTGTAGTATGTGCTAAATGAAGAGTTTATCTTTATCATTGACAGTGTCTTCTTTCATACAATGTTTCGTGCATGTGCATGTCAGCAAATCGGTTAACATAAAATCTATCATAAAAGTCCAGGGATTCCTCAGGTGTCAATGACTTCGGAGGACATTCATCACCCTTCTGAACCCCAAGGAGGTGAGCTAAACGGAAGATGTCCCCTATATCTATCACAGATAACTTCGGAGCCTTGCAGTCACGGTCATAGTGACGTCTGCCACTGGCATTCACTCCAGGACAACATTCGACACGCTGCCAGGTGGTACTAGAAGTCTCTGACTCATAATCCGGCTCGACAATCCACATACTTGTTTTCGGGTCAGGCGAGTCGCCAACACGTTTGAAACACTGTATGAGAGCGCATTCCTGACGTTCCGCTTTGGCTGTGAAGGAGAAAAGAAGTATAACCCTAGCAACTCTCATTCCTGCGAACCCCTGTTTGCGTGAACTAACTCGGACAAGTACTGCATCTCGTCGAGGTTTTCCGCGCCAAGACGGATTGGACCTGATCACCTCCCTCATTGCTTGTTCTATAGGGATCGATTCACCACGGTAGGCAAAGAAAGCGGTGGCTGAATGGAAAATTGAAAAGTCATTGCTCATGTCTAATTCAAACTGCGCATGTCCTGGTTCAGTTCTGCCAAATAAGCCCTTGAGTTGTAGGTGTGCTTTTCGTACTTGTTAAGTAAGTATACTTTGATGAGCTGTCGGAGCTGTCGGAACTCAGGATAGCCTTTCATCGCTGCAAGAGCGTTGAGCTGTTTAGGGTACACCTTACTGGACTCTGCAAGGATAACATCAAAGAAGTCAGTTGAGCAGCACCAAAAGCACGGGTTACTACTAGTAATAAGTAATACTCACGTTGCTTCGAAGCCATTAATATCAAGCTCAAAGGGTCATTTCTGCCGCCCACGCGGATCTGGCGTTCAGCATGTCGTATGCCATGAACCGCACCACACTGCGGCCCATCCACTAAGCTTTCGGAATTGTCCAGGTCTGCAATTTCATTGAGTTCATGATTGCCCACAATGTCATCGAAGAAGTCCTCTGTATCATCAGCTGCGCCTGTCAATGGTACGCCACGGAGGTGCCTATGCTCTCCCCGAGTACTAGTAGAAATCTTCTCAGCGTCATCCGTGTCCGACTCTGAGATATTCTTGCGCAGAACATCACGCAAAGCTCTCCACGAAGCCTCCGCCAACGAATCGTCCAGCATTCCACGCCTTTCAAAGTCTGCCCTCGATGCAATAAGTTTACTTAGTCGTTGGTTTGCTGTGATCATTTGACCCAAAGGATCATTTCTGTTTGAGCGTCGCCATGTTTCCTTGACCGCGTAAATGTGTTTATTCTCTGTGATCGATGAACACAGCCCGCTCGGTGCGGCGAAGAGAGGGATCATTGTAGGATAGTGGACCATGGCATGCTGTCGTGGCAGTGAGAAGTTATCCCGGATGCCCTTGGCTATGAATATTTGCCGAAATTGATGAAAGTGGTCCAGAGAGGCTTTGATCTGATCAAGAGTTGAGGCTGTAATCGTGTACCGACGTACAAGGTAACAAAAGTCCAGAAATGCACTCATTGTGGTGATTATATCATCGTGCACAATGCCCACAATAGCCGGAAGATACACCTAAGCGGTTTGCATCAAATATCAGCAATCCACCGCCTCGAATTAGGTAGAAAGGCCACATACTTTCATCAGTGCCTTAGAATCATTGCCTGTCCATTGCTTGAAGCCTCGGCCTTCGGGGAATCTGCGAAGTCCAGGAAAAGGAGCAGCGACTCTAATCCTGTAGAGGGTTAGCAATGGTATTTACATTATACGACTTGTGAGAGAATAGCACCTTTTATCCACAATATCCAGCTCTGTCGTGGTCAAGGTCTGGCAAATCCACTCGACAAGATGATCCTTGAACACGCCTTTGATGATTTGGTGTAGTAGGTCCGGAGATATGAGATCGCATATATCCGCTCGCGGAAAGTCATTGGTGAAAGGCTACGGGACAACCTGATTGTAAAATATGCATCCAGGGGAGACTTTGAAGCACATACCACGATTTCCTGATGGAATCCATACTCTTTTCGAATTGTTGCTCTACTTATGACGTTGTCATCCACCTGTTCTATCAATCGTTCGTGCAGCTCTTTTGTTCGAGGATTTATAACAAATTCCGGATTATCCAGGTTCTTGTGAGGTGCTGTACATCTATATCATATAGCCACAGTAAGCCATTTTCACGGGCTTGTATGCGTTGCCTGAGGACAGTACTTACTTGCAGCACCATCCAGTGCATATTGCGCATAGACTCACCTGTTCCGGATAATCGGCTATATACGAGCCGAGTCCGAGAACCGACCTACGCAAGTGACCATCAGGGCACCGGAGAATGGTCTGTTCATTGTTTATGGACATGGCGGTCTTCAGTGAACTCAAGATTCTCGATATAGATGAATGAAAAATTTGATGTCTAAAGCGACGGAAGTCATCTGACTTTTCGTACTGCCGCTCAGCTGCAAAAAAAGCGTTAGACACAATCGAATAGCTCCGTTTTTGACACACACTCTTTGGTATTGCTAAAAATGCTACGAGCTGGACTGTATTCAACTTTTGGGACCGCCGGGCCTTGTTTGATACATTTCCTATTGAGAGATATAACGGATAATATTCGTTGTTGCCAGTTCCAACGGAAACTGTTGTCTTGTCGCTCCCCAAGATCACCGGAACGAACATGGACCCATGGACTGCTTCATCTTCGGCTGAGATTTTGTTCTAAGTCAAGGATAATCAGTACGCTTCCTCCAACTTTGAATGCTGCATTATTCATGACTTACAGCCTGTTCCCAAGCGAAATTTCCGGACATGTAATTTCTGAACACTCGTTCTTTGTCATTGATGTCATCAGTTCCTCCTTTGGCTGATATTCACGAAATGGGACATAGTCAAATTCGCCTTCTAAAGCCGTATTATCCACCAAATTTCGGATCACTTCCAAGGGATCCCGAAACCATACATCATATTCTTTCCTCTTCCATGACTCGGTGTTCTCGTCTGTCGCTTTTTGGCCATTGTCGTCCGTGTAGAAGTTACTAAAGGATTTCCAAGGCACGTCACCAACTCTCGTAGCGTCAATGACATTGTACAACTTTTGTGCGTCTCCATCGAGTAGCGTACTAGTAGGATCCAGATCTGAGTCATCGTCGGGTTCAGTTACGTCCAACTCAGAATATCCGCCAGATTTTGCGTTCTTCACAGACTGAATTCGCTGGTAAGCCTTCATGATTCCGAGAAGCTTTGTTATATTACCAGCAGACATTTGCTCATCGCGATAAAGAAAGTCTGCTAGCTCAAAATCTGCTCGGCACGAATAGGGAGACCAGTCATTTGGTGCAGGTTCATTTCGGCGGAACAGGTGGTTCTTCGTTTTTTAAGTTGTTTCCTTCCGCATCACACGGGGTGGCTGCTCGATGTTTTTCATCAGAGTGCTATCAAACCGAGGACAATATACTTGGTGCGCACCATTCATATATCTGTGATACACCTTTAGGTTACCATCACTCTCCTCATGATCTCCAATGTCGAAGTCCAAGTCTTCAGAGGATGCACTACGGCCACTGTCACTTCCGGTGCCAGAATGGGACAGAGAATCAGGTCTGTCTAGGTCTTGAAGCAACTCGTCTCGGCCTATACTGAGCATCGAGATATCCTGTGTAAGCATGGAAATATCGTAATCGTAGGAGTCAGAGCCGCTCTCAAAATGACCCTCTGTTGGAAGTTCGGACGACCTCGGTAGAGGTTGAGGAGTTGGAGCTCGTGTGGGTCGAATAGGTGAAGAATCATAGTCGTGACCACAGGCAGTAGATCTTGCCACGGATGACATCGGATGAGCTGAATATTCATGTCTTGCTCTTCCAGATTGACTCTTGAACGTCCTACTACAGCTGGGCAAGGTACATCGAATAGTTGGTGGAAAATGAAAGGGGTCGTGCTTTTTCCGTGTCGCTGGCATCAATGTAGCCTTCAGTAGTATATGTCGATGATTGGGACTCACAGCTGAGTGCCAGTGCCAGTGCCGTAAGGCTGCCAGTGAACCTGAGTGCCACTGCCACTGGCAGTGCGTGAGTCACACACTCAGGCTGGCAGTGGCAGCCTGGCCAGTGGCAGCCTGAGTGAGTGGGCGTAAATTTTCAACTTGTCTAAGATAGACGCCCTCGCCTCCCTGATCTTGAACTTGCACCTTCGATCCATCTTATTATCACCCAAGTCTCAAAACACTGCACAAAATGTCAACTCGAAGACAGACGAGGGCCAAGAACAGTAACCAGCACCCCGGAGCAGTAGTTGACCAACTCAGAACAAGACGAACAAAGGAGGAGATATTGCGGGAGAAGGAAGAAAAAGACAAAAGGAAAGTACAGCAGGCAGCGAGGCGGGATGAGGCATTGAAGGAGAAGGAGGAGAAGGAAAAACAGAAGGAAGAACGGGCAGCTTTCCGCAGAGCTGCGGCCCAGCAAGTCGCGGTCGCGAAAGAGAGGAAAAAAACTCGCTGCGGAGCAGAAACGGGCAGCAAAAGAACAAGAGGCAGCTGACAAGGTACGCAAGAAGGTGACCGCAGCAGAAAACCAAGAAGCAGCGATGCTAGAGACCGTAGAGCTTGAAAACAATTTGTCGAAGGCTCTTGAGACACGCACCCAGATGGGCTCAACAGTGCCTAAACTCGCTGGAAAACGTGGACGTAGGAAGCCAAAGGGCGAAGCTAGTAGTAAGTCTTCAACTTCAGATCAGTAATTACATAGCTTTGAACTGGCGTAAGCAGGCTCGAAGAACGGTGTTAAAGACGTGTCGGGTTGTGAAGTTGAATACGACGAAGACTTAGACATTGGTGAGTTATATTGCCTATACATTTTCAGATGTTTTCAAAGCTTGGAGGTTGACTACTTTGACTCACAATATGAAGCGGCAAGTACGGATGCGTCAAACAGAAAGCCTGCAAAAAAGGCTAGGAAAGAAGATCCCAAAGGTGAACTTCCATTTCGCACCCGTGTGCAGACCGCAAAGACGTCGAGATCTGCCGCCACTCCAAGCAACACTTTCTTTCACGCACCTGCCGGACAGAACGAGAGCCTTTCTGGTGAAGAAACGGATATAATAGACTCGCCCGCTACGTCAAAGCGGGACGACAAGACAAAGCGACTTGCCAGGGCGCTTCGCAACACAGATGAATCCACTTTCATTGGTGAAGAGGAGGAGGACTTGAGGTGGCAGGGATAGACTCGAGAGGGATCAATTTGTGAGTTTAAATCTGAAATCTTGCAATGCGTACGGGATCAATTTCTGGTATGCACGATGTAATGGTAAGTGTGAAGCTTGATTTAGACTCAGCTAAAGCTCATAGTATGATCCAACTAGATTACTAATGTTCATGCTGAGGAAGCGGATCATGGAGAACGGGATCAAATTTCCTTCTACCTACAACATTGACACTCTCGTCTTTGTTACCATATTATGAGCTTCGCTGACGCCAAGCTACACTAGACACAGCATCTCATTGCAAGACAATGAAAACTTAAGTCCTTGGGAGGATGAAGGGGAAACAATAACCCTCGCAAGCTATCATGGTGTAAAGAATAGCTCAATCAGCGTGCAACAGACAGCACATTTTGTCGATTCGGACACAAATATTGTGAGTTGACGGAACATTAGAATGGCAGATGCAGTCTGAATACCTTGCTTGTAGGGCGAAAGCGATCCGAGGAGGCTGACAAGGCCGGCTCAAGCTAGTGTGAGTGCGACTTATTACTGTTCGATTCACGTCAGTTACCCCATGACCGTTTGATCATATCCCTTCGTTATTATTTTTCTGCCAACTGTCGTGCAATGAACAGGATGGAGGTAGCAGCAACTTGAACTCAAAGAAAAGGAAGTTGCTGCGCGACACTCTCTCCGGGTCGCAGGTTTCAACGGTAAGCGACGTCATATCATTCCTACCTTTTCCAATCTACTAACCAATCCCTTTCCGTACTTGAGGATAAGAACAACGAAACAAAACCAGGTGGACAGGTGAGTGCCAGACAGTGAAGCACAGTGATCTTCATGCTACATCCTTCCTTCATTGTTTGCTGAATTGATCTTTGGACAGGGTGCAACCAAGAGAACTGCCAACTCGCAGCTCAGCGCACCGGTAAGTCCTATCTTACTCCAATTTCTCTCGTTTCCCCCTGATTTATGGTTGTAAGGTGCAATCACTAGCCTTGGAACCCCGTATACAGGTATGTGTGAGCGTCGATGCACCGTAGGCTCACCTCCGCTGTAGCAACTATTCGTTCCCTTCCTCACATCGGGTCGATCGCTAATTTGTGCCTATGAATAGGACATCATAGTCACAAAAAACAGAAAGAGAAAGTCGCCACCGGACACCGACTCCCAGGTTGATGTGGTAATTCTTCCACCTTCACGTGTTATGGATTCCTTCATGTTTATGTTTACTTTACACCATCTCAATAGGCTAGCAAGAGTGTCAAGGTCAAGAAGTCATTGTTCACTGGCATGGACACACAGGTCAGTGCCACAGTAAGTGCCAATTCTTTGGTAACCGGCATTTTAAGTTCGTTTCTGACCAGGCGGAAAGGACTTGAGTAAGAAGAGGAAACCCTCTGACATTCCTTATCGGCCTGAGGCCGACACGATGGTAATTGCTTCCTTTCGAGCTGCTCACTTGCCATGGATAACAGCTTTCTGACGTATTGCAGTCTGAGATTGGATCCGCTACCTCTCATCGCAAGAGGCAGTCGCTGGTGGCTGATAATGAAGCAAGTGTGGGTCGATTGATACACTCTAAATGTGAGCATTCACTCACTATTCTTATTAGACTGGTGGTCGAAAGATGCCGTTAGCACCTCTAACACAGTCGCTTGCAATGACGAGAGTATCCTGCACTCCCGGACCCGAAGTATTAGTGATTGGGGCTTATCCTGGTCATCGCAATGTTACGTTCACGGCTTCGATGGACTTATCACGGAAATGATAAGTGACCAAAGCGTTGTTGGGTGAAGTAGCAAGGTACAGTATGAGAGGGTCCGCTTTGTGAGGGTCTCTTATACTGGAAGTCGTGGATGAACAGAGTCTTTGGTACGTGATTGTAAAAGACTATAGGAGGATTGACTTGAGTGTCAACCTGGGGCCTATGTACATGCACTTATATACTGTAGAGAACAATAGGGTGGAGCGAAAGAGGTCTCCGAAGGAAGTTACATCATAGCGGAGCGAAGTGGAGTGAGTCCGTACTAAGTGGCTCTAATTAGTGGAGTATGATGTCGGAAGGTGGAGTAAATGATGTCAGTCCGTCGGAAGGAAGGACTGGATGACATCGTCCGGTCGGAGAGTGGAGTAGTACAACTACGGAGTAGTGGAGCAAGTGGAGAAGTGGAGTAATGATGAAAGTATGATGAAAGGATGATGCATATGTGTACGCATATGCAAGAATAGACGTGGGAGAGTAAGTCAAGTGAAAAACAAACAAGGTGTAAACAAGGGTACGCAGCTTGATGCGTAACAATACCCTGTCACTAAGATTGAAATTCCGTAGTAGCATGTAAATGCGAATGCGAGAATTTCAAGAGAAAATACAACGCTATAGGATCAAGTTAAGATCAATAAGGGGTAAAAGCGTAAGGGAGTTAAATAACAGTCGCTATAGGACCAAGTTAAGGTCAATAGAAGAATGGAGCGCTGGATACATTGTTGAAGGTCGTCTGCAAGGGCTGAGAAGTAGTGTCCGTTGACATATGAAAGGTGGAAAAGAAATGAAGCGTATCAAAAGAAATGGGTGCATATACATTGGGCGAAGTGAGTTCGTCCGGTCGAGGTGTGTTGACCATGTACATCGGTGAAGGTTGGTGGAGAGGGACGTCCGGGAGAACCATGTTGGGCAGTTCAAGGTTGGCGAGATCATGAACTGGGTTGTTGATCGCCTGAAGTTCTTCCTCTGTAGGAAGTCGGAGCTGCTGGTGGGGACTAAGCATGGGCGGAGCTGATTCGAATTCGCGGAGTCGATCGAGATCGAAGATCGGAACGTGCGGTTGTTCGTAGTAAGCTTCGGGCTGTATCAGAGGGGGTAGCTCGAGAGCGGAAGGGGGCGTCATGGGCTTGGGTTCCGGATGGTCTGGGAGTCGTACGTGTCCGTTCTCTTCTTTCACAGAGAGTAGACGTTCAAGCTCAAACTCGTTGAACTGGTTTTCGAGTTGAGTAATGAGAATTTGGTTCATACAACGCACCAATTCCTGAAGTTCGAAGGAATCAATCTTCACTTGCTTTCGTCGATTATCCTCCAAGGTATCCAACATCTGCGTCAAGTAACCATACATCTGTTGCGTAGTGTAGGCTATATGCGGAAGAGGTCGTATGTCGGGACTGCTTGTGAGCTTCTCAAGCATGCCGTTGTGGAGTAGGACCGTTGCGCTTTGTCGTCGTGTCTGAGAGGTAGGCTGGAAGGTGAGTCCGGGTAAGATGGTTTCACAGTTCGGAGGGTGAATGATTCCATCTCTATACCGGTCACGAGTCGGAAAGAGCAAGTGTTCTCGAGGGACTGGATGAACACGTCCTGAGAGACCGTACTTGGCGTGGCGGACGGCGGGCATGGTTAGTGGCGGTGGACTGGGCAAGATCTGCAGCAGTGGCAGATGCAGAAAGGGTCTTCGTCGTAAGGGGCGAAGTGTTGATGAGGCTGTCCTGCGTGTCTGATGCGTCGGGCAATCCAGGGTACGTAGGGGAGGTCTAGGAGTTCGTGGAGGAGGTTGAAGATGGGAGCAGCGTGCTCGGGGTTGAAGTAGGTGTGGCGGAGTACAAGAGTGGTGAGTTCTGGGTGTGGGGATAGGGCTTTGAGTCGGCGAATGTTAACGTAGTCAGTGTGCTGGGGATCGAAGAGATAGTGGCGGACGAGGTCAAGGGGAGCAATGGGTTGTTGAAGTGGTGTTGGCGAAGATGGGGGAGTGGGGTACAGGTTGTCCGGATTCGAGGGAGTCAGTGACGGGTGCCAAAATGCAAGTGTTTCGGGGGTGTTGTCTCCCCAACCAGCTATCCAATTACCGTCTTGGACAGGTTCTGGTTGCGGTTCAGTGACGGCGAGATGCTCAGCGGCGTCAAAGAGAGGGGGTTCGAAGGTGGGAAGGGCGGTGGCGAAGTTGTATGGCATGGCGAGAGGGAGGGGCGTTTTCTTTATCAGAATCGTTGTTATCGATGAGAGTGGTGGCTGTTGATTCAGGAATAGACTCGGTGGAGGAGTTCGGACTATATGCGGGAGAGAAGGGCTCTAAGGGTGGAGGCGGTGTGGAATCTTCGGAGCGAGATATTCCGTTGGGTTGAATAGGAGGAGGCCTTCGATGAATGAATCGGAAACCGTTCGGAATGTTGACAAGGTTTCGGAATTCATTTGTCCGTACCATTTGAATCAGAACATAGAGTCCTATGGTAAGAGACGTGCCTGGTGGAGTGGGGTGGCGTGGAGGAGGAGGGTTGCAATGTAATTGATCAGGTGGTGAAGTGGCGAAGTGTTGGGTTCTTCTTGCTGATGAATGAAATTGAATAGATGAAAAACGAGTGTGGGTTGATTGTTGGCCGGAGTTTCCAAAGCGAGTCGTCGTAGATCCACTAGAATCTGTTCTACACTTATTTCCGTGGGAGGGGTAGTGTCAGGTGGTGGCATTTGGGGTGATGGAATCGGAGTAGGGCGGCGGAGGTTGGTATGCAGGGGTGGAGGAGATAAGGAATTGGTTGTGTCTGCCATATGTGATAGTAAGTTCTGGAGTTTCTGGTCGGAGTCTTCCTACAAATCTTATCCGTTTGCTGAACGTTTGATAAGGTCCTGGTCCTTGATCAATACGTCTGAAAGCTTCGTCCAAAAGTTGCCTAGCAAGTTCCTTAAACTGCGGGTGAATGTCCAGTGTAAGGATAAATGCGCAAGCGTTAGCTAGATCTGCAGGTCTGATCATGCTGATTTTTGGAGGTTGTTTCTTGCGTGTTGAAATAGTTCTGAAGGCGTGTGAGAGTCGGAGAGTAGGGTCGGATGGTTCCTAGGTTCGGGGTTCTTTTCGGGTGGCGTTGTCAAAATTCGGTGGTTCTTTCGGGTGGCGTTTGCTTTGTTCCAGATTCGGAGGGAAGTTTGGATGATAGGTCGGTCATCTGAGCTTGTGTAGCTTCTTGTATTCCGAAAGTAGTTCCTGTGAGTTCTTGAGTGCATCTTCGGGTTCCCATGAGTTCTGTGACGTCGGATATCCTAGCCATTTGACGAGGTATTTCCGTCTCTTGCCGGTTCCTTGATGTTTCAATATCGCTTCGACTTCGTATTCTTCTTCTCCTTCGATTAAATCGGGAGGTGGTTGAGAGTATGATGGTCCATGCTCTTCTGTCTCGGTGTTCGGAGTTAAGAGGGAGGCGTGGAATACTGGATGTATCTTCCAATGTGCCGGAAGATCGAGTTGATACACATTGTCTCGGAGTTTCTTCGTTATCTTGAAGGGTCCTTCTCGTTTAGATTGGAATTTCGAAGGGAGTCCGGTGCGTCGGAGATTGCGGGCTTCTAACCATACACTTTGTCCTTCTTTCAGGGGCTGAAAGTGTGATTCTTGGGTCTCACGTTGGTATTCCTGTGCGAGAGTTAGAGCTGCTTCGGCTTCGGATCGGAGTTTCCAATAGCTTGATCAAACGTGATTGGAGTGTGGGGATGTTGCTATCAATCTCGGACTTTTCCGTTGGGAATGACGTGGGATCGTATCCCATGAGTAATCGGAAAGGGGTCTGTTCAGTGGTGGAGTGTTTGCGATTGTTGTGAGTGAATTCCATCATCGGAATGTATCGGCTCCAGTGGTGAGGGTGGGTTGCTGCATAAATTCGGAAATATGCTTCGATTTCTTGATTCGTGCGTTCTGCTTGTCCATCGGTTTGTGGGTGATATGCTGTAGACATTGCCTGCTTGATGTGCAGTAAGCGGCATAGCTGTCTGAATAGTATTGATGCAAACTGTGGTCCACGGTCTGAGATTATTTTCCTGGGTAATCCAAACCGTTTATACACATTGTCAATGTATAACTGTGCGGTGTCGAGTGCAGTTATTGTCTTGTTGCATGGAGTTAACACTATTGCTTTGGTGCAATCGTGATCCACACACCAGTGCCAGCTAGTAATCTTGTGAAAAGTGCGATAACTATCACCCCCCCTTTCGTAAACTATCACGATAACTTCGGCAGGCATTCGGCAGACCCGTAAGGCTTTCAACGTAGTCTGTGCCGATTATGCCGTCCACTGTCCGCGCCGGGACTGCTAGGGCAACAATAATACAGGCTCGGAAGCTCGGCATAGCACAACGACAACAGCCTTCTGCATTAGGCATGTTGCGCGGGAATAGAACTCCATTCCAAGACAGCTGAACAGCATGAGCGGTTCAAAAAAGATGAATTGAAAAGGAAGTGGTAGCTAACGGTTCGAACCCGCAACTCGTTTGACATTGGGCAACATAGTGCTCAAGACCTTTGAGCTAAATGAGCCATACGTATTTCAGAGACAGACAATATAACAAGCGTCATATCACGTTGCTTGATTAAAAAATTAAAATTAAATATTTACATGAACATGGGCTCGAAAATAAAATAAAAGAATGACATGGGGTCAGACAACGAATGGCTACAGTTAGTGAGAACAAAAGTGAAGATCAACGGTCATTCGAAAATGACAAGAAAGGGGCAAAGGCTTTAATGAGTAAGGAGAAAGAGTGTTGTTATCGTCAGGTTTAAAAAACTAGTATCCAGATAAACGTGGTCTCGAAAATAAAATAGAAGGAATGACATGGGGTCAGACAACGAGTGGCTACAGTTAGTGAGAACAAAAGTGAAGATCAACGGTCATTCGAAAATGACAAGAAAGGGGCAAAGGCTTTAATGAGTAAGAAGAAAAAGTAATAAAGTAGTTGGTTAGACGCGAGTACGTGTTCGGCGAGTATTAGGTTCTGACGCTGATTGTCTGCGATACTTTTCAGATTGTTTACACACTGCAATATGACTAGACACACACCTTTGCCTTTTTTTGCCCTTGCCGAGTTGTTTCGACGAAGACACGGCTTCGACCTCCATGCTTACGACCTTAGAACCCCCATCTGCGCACTCGCGAGCCTTCAAATCCTCCAAAACCTTATCTAACGTCCAACAGACATCTTCAACGGCAACATCCACAATGGATTGTTCCTGACGTGTCTCCGCACATCGCTTCAGCCAAACGAGCATCAAGAATACGAGGAAAAGGCCATTTTTGCCTCCAACTGAAAGGTGGCTCCAGCCACCAGCCTCAACTTTAGCAGACTTGATTAGCAGGGAGGCAAGGGTCTCGTCTGACGACTTCGGGTCTATTCCCTGCACACGGCGAGCCATAGGTTGGAGCGAGACCCACCACGTAAGGAATTCTCTCTCGATGGCGGCAAAGCTTGTTATCGATTTTGGCGTTAGCGAGTATTTGCGCCTGTTCTTCATCCACTCAGCGAGCGCAGCCGGTCGGCCTTTTGCAGGGAAACCGTCGTTCTATAACATTCATTAGTATTGGAAAAACTGTACTGTATAACAGAAAGACTTACAAATCCTGGGTACCCCAGTTTCTCCTCAATCTTCAGCCAGTACCGCACAGCTAGTTTGGCAAAAGTGCCCGAGGACTTGAATGTGTCGCATAGCAATATTTCAGCGTCGGGAATCCAGTCTGCTTGGGATCGAAGCTCCGGGGACTTGATGTCCTGAAGATCAAATACCGGAAATAAGTCACCATCAAGGCCACTTGGAGGGAAAAGCGAAAGGGAGCCAGATGACGCAGCGTTGGGTTCTTCTAGCATACGCTGGCGTTCCTCTAAAAATTGCTCATACTCGGTAGACCGAACACCGAGAGGCACCATAATTTCAACGCCGGCCTGTCGAATGTTTGAGCTGGGATTTGTCTTTCCTTCATTGAGCACCGCAGCAGATTGTGGCAGGCCAACGGAACGTTCATCATGACCTGCGTCTGTGCGAGATTGGTCTTTCTCAATCTCGGGTTCGCCGTTTGCACTTGGAGAAACAGCACTCTCGTCGTGAGTCAAGTCGATCGGAGGCAAAATGGTCGTGGGCAAGGCGATTGTCGTACGTACAGGACTGGCTGGTATCACTTGCAATGAATCGGATAGATTATCGTCGGGATCGTTAATTGCGGTAGCTTGGCATGCATTGCCAGAGCTTGAGATACGAGCGGAGCGACGGATAGGACCTGATGGTGCTTCTCCATCCTGAAGATGAGATCGGTCCTTATTTGTCCTCGTCGGGAAATACGCTTTCATTGATTCCTGGTCAAGACCAAGTGACTTAAGAGTTTCGTCGTTCTCCTTCAAGCGTGCCTCGCGTTCGAGTTCGTAGGGTGTCTTACGAATCCCCGTGCCGCGGCGACGTCCTGGTGCAGAGGAGGCTGAGTTGTTGCTGTTGTTGTTACTAGCTTCGTCAATAGATGGTCCATCGGATGAAGGTAATTCAATATGTCCGTCGCCTTCGTCAGACGAGCTGCCGCTCTCCTTCTCCCTCCGAGCTGCGCGGCGAGACTTTTTGGTTTTCTTCGCGCTAATGATAGATACAGAGTTGTTGGCGGCCTCGCATTGAACAACATCCATCGGGATGTCAGTACTCTTCGCGCTAATGGTAGATACAGAGTTGGCGGCCTCGCATTGAACAACATCCATCGGGATGTCAGTACTCTTCGCGCTAATGGTAGATACAGAGTTGTTGGCGGCCTCGCATTGAACAACATCCATCGGGATGTCAGTACTCGGACGAGGCTCACTGGGCTGAACATCATTAGCAGTCGTATCGTCCGTGGCGGTAAACAATGACAGTTCTTCCTCAATGCCTTCAGCTACAAATCATCAAGACATGTTATCATGCCATACGTATACGAGAAGAAATGATGCTCACGAAAAGCTTTGACTAGATAGCTAGCAATCGAGTTCATGATGCGAGAATTAAAAAGTTTCTCGCCCATGAATGCTTCAAGGTTACGATTGGTATCATGAGTTTCTCCAACGCACATTCTGTTGATATTCCTCAGTCAAAAGACTATCTAACATAACTCTAATTTACTCACTTGAATATGGTGACTTTCCCTTTCCTACTAGGTACAGGAAGACCGAGTAAGATTATTCCTTTGGCCATCGCCTCGTTCGTAAGTTTTTCCGATAGCGCATATAAAGCGGAAGGGATACGACTGGCCGCACTAAAAAATCGTGATAAGCATCATATATGTTTTAGGTCATCGATATACGTACTCTTGTTGGATTTGGGCTTTCTTGAGCCGCTTTTCTTCTGCCAGTTCTTCTGCCGTTTTTTGCGTCTCTTGGTCCACATTACCAGGGGAGACGGTGTCCTCGATGAGGAGAGGACTACCATCAATAGCAAGGCCCATTTCCTTATGGCGTTCTACCTCGACGTTTTTGCGCAGTTCCTCGGACTCGCCCGCATACCATTCTGTAAGAATGGGAATCCTCCAGTTGACCTTCGATTGCGCCGTCTGCCCCTGGGGAAGGGATGCTACGTATGCTTTGTACAGTTCGTCGAGTTTCGCCTTCCTTTCCGAGTTGGTCTGGATATAAAGCGCGTAGTATTTGTCTAGTGGTTTCGCCATACGTGCTCTGCCTGAGTCGAGCTTCCCCTTGCTCGGAAAAGAGAGAAGGAAGTTGTCGGGTTTGCGAGTCGCCTTTGTCGCCTCTCTGTTGTAATACCATCTCCCAACGCGCTAACATTGATTCGGTTTGTCAATTTAAGTAACGAAAACCACACAAAGTAGTATACGTACCTCCAGCATTTTCTTCTTCTTCGCAGCCAAAATCACTTCTTCGGCCACATCCTTCTTGAATTGTGCCACGTTGTTGAAACCCCACGTATCTGGCCCCCAGCGCTCGATAAATTTTTCGAGAATTCTGAGGAACAGAGCATCCCGGGCAGCTATGTTGTGCTTCAGTTCAATGTAACGCTCAAAATATCCCTCCAGGAACTCATCCTGTGTAGCGTCAGTCCACTTAGCCCCCATGAGTCGAAAAGGACAAAACAAAAGTTGTTTGGTCGTCAATCATGCATGTTGCTTCCGACTGTACCCGAAATAATTCGACCCTGACTATGCACCTATACAGTACCAATTTTTTTCGTCTTGAACTATTTAAGCAATCAACAGATCAACTAGCTCGTCCACTTTCTTGCTCAGAGACTGTCAGGATGGTGGAGAAAAGTCCTGCGTCGAAGCATTCTGAGCCATCCCAATTGACTACAACGCTTTTCGACTCTACTTCCCCCGCACCATCACCAGAGACATCTGTCGCCGCTCAGCAGCGAGCTCACTCAGATGGAGAGCTCGTCGATTTCATTGTCGCAGTTTTTCGTCTTCTCGTCATTACGACTCTTGCGTTCTTCCGCATGGGACCACAGTCGTTCGCACGAGCAGTAGGCAGCCCAATGGTCGGCAATGCATTACGCGCTCTCACCGACGAGCTACAGCACGCAGTGGCGAATTCGAACGATCTGGCCCCATCGGTCGATGAAACTGGGGCCCAAAGCATCGAAGGGGAATCTCGTGAACACACAGCTTCTGACATGATCTCAGTCGAGCTCAGCCAGAAGAGAGTCGATGATGAACCCTCGTCGGATAAGGTTATCGCAGTATCCTGTGGTCTTCGAGTCGGTGTCTTCAATGACTGGTATGTTTTCTTCAGATTGAAGTTACATAGACTAACTGAAGCACATCAGGACTGAAGCTGGTCCATATTGCGCAGGGGTGTCCGGCGCAGTGTATCGTGCTTGCGACACTTTGGAGGAAGCACGCGGCGCCTTCTTGTATGCAATGGACCGTGGACTGGTGCTCGTCAAAGGTGGTGGTGTTGCACCGGACATCATTATTAACCCCAACAATGTCTCTCAGCTGTCAGGAGCGCCTGATCTGAAGGTTAACGGGATCAACATCAACTCGATTGACATGGACAAGACAATCATGTCGTACTATGCCCGACCCATCAAGAAATACTACGTTGTCACAGCTGGTATACGTACGGGGGTCTTCAGCGAATGGTGAGACAAATTTATTTCTTGATACTCGTTTACAACGAAGCTAACTATTGTTGAAGGCTCGAGGTGGGGCGGTATGTCCTAAGCGTCCCTGGTGCACTTTACAAAGCCTATGAGACCGAAGCATCGGCGACTCATGCCTTTGAAGACGCTATTCAAGACGAGAATGTCAGAGTGATTCTTGTCCCGGTACGTTATCTTCACGACATTCATTCTATTGCTCATTGATTCTTACAGAAGATGTGACAAATAGTGCATGAACGGTGGCACGAAAGTAGTACGCTGACTGAAACTTTTGCCTTTCCTTTCTTCACTCGATAGTTAGTTGTGTTTGACGCGAGCAGTATTATTTGATTTTGCAAAAATATATATTGCCATAACTTGACCCAGTATACAATCCAATACTACAATACGTACGACGAAGCCAATCAGGCGTCAGCCAGCCTGATCATCTGGAAGAATCAAATTCACGGACAAGAGGGCATTCGTGCGAAATCGCCATTGGGCCAGCAGATACTCGTCAGCATCCTCACGATCATCGCCCAGCTGCTCATCCATTGTCAGGGTCGAGAGGCACTACAATCTCAGAAGGCAGAAAGAACCCGCAAGTGATACACATCGACCAGCGAAATGACAGTCGGTTTCTCTGCGGATTTGACCTCGAAACAAGGCAGTCATGATGGTAAACAGAGCTTAAGCACTGCAAACTCGAAAGGCGGAACAAACGGGAAACGCAAGTGATACTCATCGACCTTCGACAGGAGAGTTTCTCTGCGAGTTCAGCAGCAGTCATCTTGACAAGCTTAACTTAATCAAGCTTAATCACACCATTAAATTTTTATATCAGATAAATTCATATATTTCAAATGCAATATCTAAATACATGTAGATAACACGATCCGTCGCAGTCCCACTCCGTGCAATATACGGAGTAGGACTGCGACAAAAAAATGAAAGCAAACGAGGAAGACAAAGACAAAGACAAACGAAAGTAGATACCCCTGCACGATCGCAGGTATAACATCATGGACGCCAGACCCATTCTCCTATCGCTTTCACTTCGCAAGTCGTACCAGCACGCAAGACAAGACATGTGCCTCGGTTATGCCTTCTTATCTAGAAGAATTGTACCCCTGCGGCTTAACCACAGGAGTCGCATCTAGCTAGAATAGAAGAGAGGCGAAGGGGAGGGGGAGGGGAGGGGAGGAGGAAGGGAGGGGAGGAGGAAGAGAAGGGGGATGGGGAGATTGGCACGGTGGCACGGTGGCACGGTGATTGACGGACGTAAATAGACTATATGACTCGACTGTGGCGTATTCGGCGTTAACGGTGGTCCGTGCGTATGATCGGGCATCGGCTTCTTCCAAAATAAGATATCAAGTATAGGTTCTCAACCAAAAAAGGGTTCGGAGTACGAATAATTACTGATAATTACTGTTTGCGGGGCTCCCTTTGTCATAGTTTCCCATTGATTGGGCATATGTGTCCTAATGGACGCGCGTGTCTACCTCCCTCCATCCCCTTCCCTGACCCTCCTCCTCCCTCCCTCCTCCTCTCCCTCCCTCCCTCCTCCTCCCCTCAATTTCGACACGAATAAGGATGTTTGTGGTTAAGCCGCAGATATACCTTTTCGTGCTCGACTGTTTGATGTTTCAGAGCGAGGGTTTGGGATAGAATTGGAATAGGAACCATGGTAGGCGGCCGTAATTGTCTGACGTTTCATGCGTCTTTGCTGTTGCTTTCATATTTTTTTGTCTTCCGTCACTTCATTCATTTACCTCTATCTACATAATATAGTATTCATGTATGTTATTAATTTGAAGTAATCTAACATATTTGCGTCTTTAAAACAAACTGTTGTGTGACGCAAGTGAAACGAAATGAGTGAAATAAGAACGAAATGAGTGAAATAAGAACGAAATGAGTGAAATAAGATCAGACTCGCCTTCTCCGTTCAATACGTACATAGGCTCGCGCGAGACGAAAGTTACAAAGAGTTGAGAAATTGAGTGCTCGCGTCTTCGTTACTCTTCTTCAGCCATTTCGTTTTGTTGTGAAGCTTCAATGTGTCTCGCCATTGTGCTCCGGTTCTGCAGCTGAAATCGCCTCGCCTGATACCTTCACTGCGCATCTGAAACCAGACTTCGTTGTTTCGAGTCCAGTATCCCAGATCTGCTCCACTATCTATCCACTGGTGTGTCTGAGGCCACCACGAACTCTCGCTGTAGACGTACGGCGTTTCTGTTGTAGACTTTCAATATATGTACTTTAAATAAAAGAAGTAGAATTACCGGTCCACTTTTTATACATCCCACTTATGACACCTAGGTCTTCTTGCGTGAGGGAAACGATCTCGAGATCCTCTTCCAATATGTCTTGAAAGTCGAAGCTGCGATACAGCTCAGACAGAGCCTGAACTGTTAATCGCCAGATGATTCCTCCATGCATCAGTGCAGCTCGAGCGATCGCCCGGTCTCGTAGAAGCATATTCCTTCGCCGTACATACGATTGATAGTCGTGATATGTTGTAACGTAGTTTACTCCTCTGAAACCGAGACCTTCTGTGTTCCCTGGTGGAAGTTGCAAAATCGGTCGCGCAGTTGGTGTTCCTATTGTACGCCAGTCAAAAGGTGTGCCTCTTGAAATGTAATAGAGCGCGAGGTCTGCCAAACTTTTGCATTTTGACTGTCGCAATGCCTCAACGCCCATGGATGCCTTGGGTACAAATAGTTCGACCAGTGTATTCGCATTGCTCGATCTTACGCGACAGAGATCGTTAGCTTCGAGTGTCGGCGCATATAGTCTGCTGCGGTACAACCTGAGTGTATGCGTGCTCTGATCATCAAGGTCACGAAGTCCAGCTGGAATCGGCTTGGACATAGCATATGCCCACACGAAGTAAGACAACTTATCAATATTCGCGCCCTGTACACTGCTGTCGCGTTGCTCTGCCAAAATTTTCATAGAGACGTCTGCAGTGAATCGTTGGGCTGTTGGGATCGTAGATAATTCTTTGATCTCCGTGCCATCTGGGTGGAAGCCATACTTGAAATACAATGCGTCTTCCAAGGAAAAGAAAGTAACCAGAGGGTTATCCGGTTGTTTCGCAGTATCGGGGATGAATGGAGGATACTGAGACTGTAAATCTGTCTCAGCTGCCTGCGGACTGTTCTGGATAGAGACAGAGGGATCTTCAAGTGGCAGAGCTTCGATTTCGAACTCATCATCATCATCATCATCATCATCGTACATGGATTCGGGTACAGCAGCTGGCGCGAACTCTCTGCTCAAGTCCCATTCGTTTCGATTGCTGTTGTAACGTTTCTGAGCTTGAGCATAGTCGGCCCAAACGTTCGCGACGTCATTGCGTAGTACGCGACAACGTTTGAGGAAACCAGACTCGTCTCTCCATTCAAAGACATGCGCTCCGTGTGGACCAGGACAAATAAAAGCCAGAGCGCTGCGTTCTCTTGACTGACGGACGTCACGTTGATACGCGGACTCTTTCTCAAGGATATGCTCCCTGTGTTTCGCTTCGCGTTCAAAAAACTGGTCCATCGTTTCTCCGGGGCGTTGTCGACTACCTGCTTCAACATGTGAAGGATTATCCACGAGAGCCAGAGTCGCCGTGGCGGGTAGAGACGAATCAGATGTAACTCCATCGGCTTCCTTCATTCTGTGAGCCGTGCGCAACACGTCCGAATCTTGAATACGAAAAACAAGAGGATCCATCGGATTGGGCACTTTGGATGTTATTCGAATCCATAGAGGAACGTGGAAGACCATCATCGGATGGAAGAGGTTCTGGGGAAGTGTATTTTGGTCGACATAGACACCAACGCGAAACTGTGTAGTAGATAGCATAGGTGATTGAGCGAGCTCATTTGCCCATTCTGCATTAATGCGAGTTTCCGTGACAAGAACGTGTACCAAGGCCTCCGTGTTGAAAGGAGCGCAAGTCTTATTAATGGCGAATGCGTAAGTACAGAGCGCCATGAGAGGCACGAAGGCATTCCTGGAGTTCATCACTCGGATGCGTGCAGATTTTTCATTCTCGTGCTCCTTGCGATACCCCCATCTGGAAGGCTGTCTGAATGCCTGCACGTCCAGCGTATGTAGGAACGTATATCCTGCTCGAGCGAGGAAAAACTCGTAGATTTGTGTAAGCGCGCATTCTAAGCGATACCAGCTGTTGCGAACGACAGGGTCTAGAGCCCACTTCCCTTTGCGGACCTCTTTCACCTCGAAGGAATACGCTGTTCCTGCCAATCGTCCAAAAATCGGTCCGGAAAAAAAAGGCTCCGTCTGGGCAAAGGCCATGAAGGGATGGGCATTGTCGAACCAGTGGGGACTTGTCCAGCAATGTTCAGGATAGTATGTTCTAAACGTAAGTGAAGGGGGATTTTTGGGCTCAACAGCTGAGTTGAATGTGACCCAATAATTGTTCCCAATTCTGAAGACTCGACGACTCTCACTAATCTTCCTTCCCTTATTGTATGACACGTCAGATCTCTTTTCTTTGTTGCGGATATGTGCTTGATTGCTCACGATTTCCAACATCCAGGCCTTGTACGAATCACGGTTCATTATATTGCTGCTCATGATGATAAAAGCTTAAGACAAACGATGAGATGCGGGGGTTTCGTTTGTGAGAGTGCGCAAAGTACTCCGGGTAAGGGGGAGCTCCGTGGGTTCAGTGAGACACGGTGCATTTAAGTCGGAGCTCGCTGGCAGTACATATTTATAACGTATGGTGCCTATTGATACTAACAATACATTTGCCATCTATACTATCCTGTCCATTCGAAGTGAAGAATTCGACATTGCTCGCGGAGAGGAAGGATTCCCAGATTATACGCGCAGAACGGTAGTGTCGTAATTCTATAGCTAATTATGCATCGAGCTTCGAACTATTCTATATTTATGCGACTGCCAATGAGATTAGACTTCGAATGTTCGACCTCGGTGAGATTAAACTTCGAATGTTTAAAGTCTATTTACAAATGAACACAAATCGAATCTCGAGTCTCGACGCGCCTAAGAAGTGAAGCTGGACTCACATCAGGGTTCATACTAAATAGGCAATGTAAAATTTCGTCCTTCGTATGAATCCTACGCTAGAGATCCCAATCCTAAGGTTTTGTCAAGCACGCGTACCCGCAGCACAAATGTCAAAGAGGCGCCAAAAGAAGTCCTCCAACACCCTCGAGATATTAGATCTTGACGCTTTCGATCTTGATGTTGATGGTGAAGATGAAAACGTAGTTCTCGGAACTGCTGATGTTGTCGACATCCATGGAACTCGTAGTAGGCTCATGGGTGTTTCTTATTCGTCGCAGACGGTTGCATTGTCGCACGGGAAATCGCCCACAGATCAATTTCACACACACGGGGAAGCATCAGCTCTTGAATACAGATTTCTGGAGGCAGACGTATTCTGCAACGATTCACCCGACACCGTGTCGGAAGACGATTTGGAGGAGCATGTGAGAATGAGAACGCCCAAACAAAGGGTATGATTTTTCGTCAGCTACATTTCCTTAAGGCGGATTAATGTACTAACGTATTGTCATTGAAGTCCAAGGTTCTCCGTGAATGGCTTCAACATCGATCGACGTATCTCGACGAACTTCAGCGGTTTGATGGGAAGGAAGGGCATACGTGTAATGGCTGCGGAGCGTTGGAACCTACATTACGGTGTATTGATTGCCATAGTCGCCCACTATTCTGCAAGACATGCATGATAAACGAGCACAGACGATGTCCTTTACACCGCATTGAGGTGAGCATGATCTGCTTGCACCGAAGTTTGAGATGGTGATGTAACTTTAAAAAGTCTTGGGATGCCAATTTCTGGAAACAGGAGAGTCTCCGGTTGATTGGCTTAGTTGTCCAACTGGGCCATCCCCCGTATGAAGCTTGCTTGAGTCCTGGGTCGCGAGTTCTGCTCGTGGTGGTTGACACAACTGGGTTTCATGCTGTCGATGCTCAGTTCTGTGCCTGCAAGTACTCTGTTGAAGATACACAGAGACGGCACCAACTGTTCAGCGCGGGCTGATTTCCAGCAACCCACGACCGACCAGAATCTGCGTTCACCATCAGAATGCTGGATTTATTCCATGAGATGACTCTGCAGGGAAAGATTTCCGCGCATGATTATTATCAGTCGTTGGTTAATATGACTGATAATGCGGGGCTGGGTGAAATGCCGGTACGTAAACGCAGCTGATTCGATAAAGTCCATATCTCTAAGACTCCAATTGCAGAAACGATACGATGAATTCCTGCGCGTAACGCGGCAATATAGACATCTTATGTTATGTAAGAGAGCCGGGCGTGGTCTCGATCCTTTGGGTATCGAAGCTACAAAACCTGGGGAGCTTGCGTTGCAATGTCCTGCTTGCCCGCATCCAGGCAAGAACCTACCAGAGGGGCTGGGAAACAGCTAGGAAACAGTGCGTCTCTTTCTGGCGTGTCTTTCATTGTTTTAATATCTACCCAATAGATTCTTATATTGGCTCGTACTGGCTATTGATGCAAATTTTCGCCTTAAATCGAAGGACCGTGGAGCGAGCGACGATGACCCGCTTGGTCCTGGCTGGGCATTTCGTGTTGAAGAAAAGGCTTATAAGGCTGAGATTGAATTGGAGAAACATAATATCACCGTAGAGGTACATACTATGATTATGTTTCTCTGATAATCGCAACTCATTATAAGATAATTAGAAAAGCACTTGTGATTCGACCTTTCAGGCCATTGAGAAGGCGACAATGGGTTCAGGTCTTTACAACTCGAATGGCGTTGGGGCGGTCATATGTTCGAGGCATGGTTTAGTACGTGCTCTTGGCGTCGGGGATATTCAGAAAGGGGAGAGGTTCGTCATTGTCTTCGATTTTCTAATGACATTCAACTAAGATTTTCCTAGATACGTTAATATGGACTATATATTCCTTTCTGCGGTACTCGGTGTCGCCGTTTCGACCATCCTGCTCACATATGATATCATTTGTCAATGGAGTAAGAATTTCGAAAAGCGCGCAAAACTATTCCCTGTTTCTATGCACGACGCTATTCTTCGTTTGTTGCTTTTGGCGGCCGTGCCGAAATTCCACCTTCCTGCTCATGGTGACTCTTGCCAGAGCTCGTACAACCTTTCATACATGGTCGGAGCAGGCAGGGTGGACGGCGAAGGCATCGAAAGGGGGTGGTCGCTTATGAATTCTATTGCCACTGCTACTCGGGAAATGGGCCCCGGGTTTAGACACGACACTATGGATGATCATTGGCAAAGTATGAATTGGAGGAAGACAGTGGGATTAGGTGAGTATACTTCGAGAATGTTCTCCTATAAGATTTTGACGTAGTGTCTTATGTTGTGTAGGTCACTCTTTGGAACGGAAGTTTGTTAATGCTGTAAAAATGGCAGCGAAGCAGGCGAATGTTTACAATCAGCTCAATGCAACCTTCACGACCCAAGAACTTGTCTCAATGAATACGATGGTGGCAGTATGGAGGAAAGACAAACTCAAAGCACCTGATCCGTATTCTGACCCGACGCCTGCTCACTCTATCGCTGACGTACGCCGAGAGCTTGCGAAGGAGGAGGAAAGAAACTTGCACAGAAGCGAACGCTTGGTCCATGAGGTATCTGCGAGCGCAGTTATCTATCGAGGTTTGGAATTAGAAGAACAAAGGTACGTCGAAGCATCCCCTTATTTACTAGCGGCCTCGAAGCTAATGCATATCTAGACGTCAATTCCTTGCTCTTGTTGCGTATACTAAAGCGCGGCCCCATTCTGTACAGAAAGCAGTAGTGCAGGAACGGCGCCTTGCACTCTTGTGTAAAATCAAGTTATACAGGGAAATCCAGCATCATTATATGCCTCAGGTCGCAATCCATCTCGCCTTGTACATACCCGACACTCACTCGGACGAGGATCCAAATGATGGGGTTCGCTGTGGACATTCCGCCATTGTGCCTGCCGTCTGGTTTACCTTTTGACCTGCGATCTGCTCTACCACAACAACACGGTCTCGTCGAAAAGGAAACGCGCTTGCGAGTCGCACAGTGCGATGATGCCTTGTTTGAACTTAGAAGACATCTTCGTATTCGAGCTTCCGCCTTCTCAAAAAAAAAGACAACGACCAGAGGACAACGAGAGTGTACTCGCGCTCAAGTTGTTCTTGCTGAGTTCTCAAGCAAAATAAGTCTGATCGCAGATCGTTATCGCGAAGCACTTGCAGCTCTTCAAGCTCTTGACACCAATCCTGCTGCCGAATGGAGGTCGCGTTTACAACGGCTAAATAAAGATGACATTCGAGCCATGCACGCGGGATCTGACGACGACGACGATGACGACGACGATGTGAGTCAAATACGGAAGTCGCGCAAAAAACGCAAGAGAAAGGGGGACGGATACCGTCAGCCGTCCTGGATTTGGAGGGTCTCTCGACCAGCTGGCGATGGCGGGTCAAAGGACGAGCTGGGTACAGGTATATGTTATCTAGCTTATATTGCTAGAATCGCAGACTCATTATCTCTTACGTAGCATACCGGGTCGAGTGGGCTAAAGCACAGGCTCGTGCTGAACGATGGCAAGAAGAGGTCGATCTCGTTGTAGAGGAGATGCGTAGGGTTCTTGTCTATTGCGACCACATGAGTGATGTCTGGCGCAATAGAATCGGGTTGCGCGCAAGCCTTCCTGATATCTTGGACAGTGGCACGCGAGCGTATGCTTTGAAGCAAGCCGACATATGGAATCGACTTGCGTTAAAGTTTGCAGGCATCTGGTACAGACACCTGACTGCCTTCGGAATCGCCATCGAGTGGCCTGAGCAGTACGTATCCGCTGGGATATCTGCCGCTGCCCTTCATTCGGGCAAAAAAACTACATTCCTCGGTCGCTTGCGCGTTCAAGGCTCGCTGAACTCCCCCGCGGTTTTTTGATTCAACGGGTCCTTCCCGCGGATCGGTGGGGTCTTCAAATGCTTTTGTTGAAGACACAGATGACCTCGAGCAAGTGCCCTCTGCCTTACTCGATGTTCTCTAATCTTCAGATGCGTTCACTGGCGCATGCTCGAAAGTGACTAGCTAGGCTCCTGCACCTGTACATTAGAGTGTAATAGTAATTGTAATAACTATCTGACACGATTCTACAACTAATAGGCTAAAAATAATTGCATAATCATATGACTCTATCAGAGTCTAGACCCATCATGCTGTCTGTGTCTTATTCACTGACATGCCGAAGCACACAATTCAGCGGCAGCACATTTCGCGTTGCCAGAGCTGCCGCTGCTCGGCGTACACGGCATGAGGCTGCCGCAAGTCATTTCGTGTGCCGTAGAAGCTAAAATGCGCCTGCCGCGTTGACCTTTTTCTTATCGCGATAGTTTACGAAACGGTTCCGATAACTATCGCGTGTTTCATAAGATTTTTAGTTGGTACGGCTCATCCACAATAACACAAATGCTGTCATAGCCATTCGATTCCGGTAGATCGGTGATGAAATCGATGTTGACAGTGGCAAAAGGGTATGTGTCTTTGTCTGCGATGATTGGGCTAAGCGGAGGTACGAGTGGATGGTGGTTTATCTTCATTTGTTGACAGATCGCGCATCCTTGAATGTATTTCGAGATGAATTGCTGCATGCGAGGCCAGTAGTAGGTTCGGCGAATTTGTTCCATGGTATTTGCTATTCCTGGGTGGTTTCGCGTAGGGAGGTCATGATGAAGTCGTAAGATGTTTCGCATGATTTCCTTGTTCTTCGGAACATAGATCTTGTTCCTAAAGTGTACGAGGTTGTCCTTGATTGTGAAATCGGTCATCTTTGGTTTCGTAAGGGGTAGTTCTTTTTGGAGGAAAGTCATTGCTTCCTGAATGTCTCCTGTTTCTTGTCGTATTTGGGAGTGAAGTTCGTCAACGTCAATGATGTTTCGGTCATCATCGTCCTGTTCTTCGATTCGGGCGTCAAGTATTTCCATTTCTTGGATGAAAACTTCCTTGGGTAGAAGTGTAACTTCATTGTTAAGTTCTCCTTCCGTTTTAAATTGATCGGCTCTCCGGGAAAGAGCGTCGGATTGGATCATATGTTTTCCGGGGATCGCTTGGATCTGGAGGGGGTATCTTGAGAGTTCATTCTGCCATCGGGCTTGTCGAGGGGTTAATCGTTGCGGTTGTCGCCAATATGTCAGGTTTTTATGATCACAATGAACTGTGATTATATGCGGGCTGCCTAGTAGATAGTGTCGCCAAGTTTGCAATGCTCGGATGATTGCAAATAATTCCCTGTCGTATATTTGCCAGTTCCGTTGCGTCTGGTTAAGTGCTTGGGAGATATATCCAATTGGTCGGAGTTGATTATCCTTGTCAAGTTGTCGTAGAACTGCTCCAGTTGCTACGGCTGATGCATCGGTTTCAAGATAGAAAGGTTTGCTGGGATCGGGCTGCATTAGAAGGGGTTGTTTTGAAAACAAGTCCTTGAGTGCTTGAAATGCTGCTTGTTGACGTTCGGTCCAAACAAAAGGTATGTTTTTGCGTTTTAGTTGATCGAGTGGTCGGCATATGGTGGCATAATTTGGGATGAATCGCCTGTAGAAGTTCGTAAATCCTGTGAATGATCGTATGTCTCGTAGATTTTTCGGAGTAGGCCAGTCAACAATTCCTTGTATCTTTGTTGGGTCGGTCTTGATCTGTGATTCCGAAATAATGTAGCCAAGGAATGGGACTTCTAGTTGATGAAATCGGCATTTGGCGGGTTTGAGATATAGCTTGTGTTCCTTGAGAACTTCGAAAACTTCGAGGGTATTCGAGATAAGTTGTTCGAGAGTGGCTGCATGTATCATAATGTCGTCCATGTAGACAATACACTTGTTGGCGTTGATTTGCTTTGCAAGTATGTCGTTCATAAAACGTTGAAAGGTGGCGGGTGAGTTGCATAATCCAAAGAACATTACTGTTGGTTGGTAATATCCTTCTTCGCATCGGAATGCGGCTTTCCATTGGTCTTCTTCCTTGATTCGGATGTTGTGGTATCCTTGCCGGATGTCGAGAGTAGTAAAGTACTTGGATCCATGTAGTTGATTCAGGAGTGTTTGTGTATTCGGTATCGGAAATCCATCGCGGATTGTATGTTCGTTGAGATATCGATAGTCCTGGATTGGTCGGAGGGTTCCATCCTTCTTGCTGACGAAAAATAGTGGGGATGCCATAGGTGAATCGGAAGGTTTAATGAAGCCTTTGCTGAGAAGGTCATTAATGAGTTCGCGTAGTATTGGTCTTTGGTGGTAAGGAGTGTTGTAGGTTGGAAATATTTTTGGTACGAAAGAGGGTTTCGTCTTGATTTGATGATCATAGGGTCGCGCTGGCGGATATGTTTGGATTTCTTTTTCGGAGAAAATGTCGGCATAGGGCATATATT
This sequence comes from Trichaptum abietinum, assembly GCA_910574555.1. Taxonomy (NCBI): domain Eukaryota; kingdom Fungi; phylum Basidiomycota; class Agaricomycetes; order Hymenochaetales; family Trichaptaceae; genus Trichaptum; species Trichaptum abietinum. The sequence goes on along the minus strand of CAJTBE010000005.1, from coordinate 5,051,224 downwards.
CTTTTGGGATGTTGAGCTTTTCTGGTGGAGGTAGTTTCCGTTTCTTTTCTTGTTCCATACGAGTTGAGATTGTAATTTTGTTTATGGTGATCGCATCGTTTCCCCAGTCTATGCGTGGTTTCGCTTGTTTGAACCATGGTAGACCTAGTATGATGTCGTCCTTTGGGATATGTGTGAGGTAGAACATAGTCGAGAGTGCATGGGGGTGCATAATGTTGAGTCGAGTTCGTTTGGTAACACTTCCTTGAGTATTCAGTGTTCCATCGGCGTTACTGACGAGTATGGGTTTTGTAATTTTCTGCGTGTTTATTCCGAGTTTTGATGCGAGTTTCGAGTTGATGAAATTGAGTTGTGCTCCGGTGTCAAGTAGAGCAGTAAGAGTGTGAGGGTGTCCGTTTACGAGTATCTTGAGTGGTATGCGAAATGAGCGAGAGTTTCCGTCGATAGTGATGGTGTTGAGTTGAATCGGATTAACCAACTCGGGTCTGATCAAAAATTTCCATCATCATCGTCCATGTCTTCATTGTCATCGTTCGGATCGGGCATTTCGTCTAGCATGTCGAATAATGCTTCCTGTTCTTGTCCATTAAGTCCTGTCATCATTTCGTGGATTTGAATCGCGCGTTCTGCGATTAAATCATCCGGGTCTTCGGGTTCGTTGTCAAGATCCATAGAGTTGATGTTGCGCTTCTTGAAGCGTCCGTTATTCCGTCGGAAGTTGTTCTGGAATTTTCGGAAGGGCTTCCGGAATTTATCAGGTCGTGCTGGTCGAGTAGGACATTTGTTTGCGAAGTGTCCTGCTTTTCCACAAAAGAAACAAAGTCCGTCTTTCTGTGCCTTTCGCTTTTCTTCATCGCTAAGCTTCTTGAAGTACATCGCGTACAACTTGAAAGATTCTTCCAAAGTTTCCGGTTCTTCTGGCTCTGGTTCGGAGTCAGAGTCTATGTCCATTTCATTAAGTCGGCGTCTGTGAAATCGGTTGGATCGTGGCTTGTATGAAGTTCGTTCGAAGGGTTTTCCATATCGGTCACGGAGTCGATTCGAGGGTCTGAATTCTTGATAAACTTCTTCCAATGATTTGCCAATTTTCCTAGCTGCTTCGTAGTATGGGTCCATAGTCTGTGCACCATCGGCGGGTACTGGAATATCCTTCTGGAGTAAAGCTGATTTGGTTTGTCGAAGTAGTCCATTCTTGAATATGGCGTATAGGACTGTAAATTCGTTGATGTTTGCTTCTCTTGCCAAGCGTTGGAATTTATGGATGTAATCGTCAACTTTCTCGTTCGGTTGCTGCTTGATATTCTGAAGTTCCTTGAATGCGTCAGAAACACTGTCTGTGGAGATGAACTGTTGTCTGAATCGGGTCTTGAATGCGTTCCATGTAAGGTTCCATGCATCAAGTGCTTGTTGCTCGTTGGTGATGGCAACTGCAAGATCCAGTGCGGTTCCATCGGTCATGTATGAGATAGCAAATCGAACTTTGCGTTGGTCAGTCTCGTAGTCTCCATCGTTCAGGGCTAAGTAGTTTTCAATTACGGATAGCCATCTTCTAGCTTCGCGTCGGTTGCCTGTAAAGTTAAAAGGTTTATTTGCTCCGGTGCCTCGGGGTACGTGATCGGCTTGATCGGCCATTGCAACTTCGGCTGGAGATCCGGGATCTGAGGGAGATGGTGGCGGTGGAGGGTTCTGTGGCGGTTCGTTAGCGAGATCGGGTTCTTCTTCGTCGTTCGCTACTGGTGGCGGTGTAGGAGAGTTTCGGGAAGATTCGTTAGCGTTAGCCGATGTAGATCCTTCGCTTGTGTCTTCTTCTTCGCTTGATTCCTTTGGAGTATGGATTTGGTTTTGAGTAAGGTCGGTCTGTACTTCCTGGGTAGCGTAGGTCTTTGGATATTCGGATGTAGGTGGTGCAGTAAATGAGGGGTACCAGGTAGATCCTTGCTCGAATTGGGTGTCGATGCGTAGTCCGTGTAATTTGTCTGTGAAGTCGATTTCTTTTCCTTTTCCTCTACTAGTGTTGGGTTTTTCGTCCTCGGGTTTTATAGATGATAATGTGATAGATGGTACTGCGGATGTTGGTGTCTTTTCTTCGGGTTTTGGTAGTATTGGCTTTTCTTCTGTTTTCGGTGGGTCAGGAACAAGTGATGTCGATGGAACGGGTGTTGTAACGATTGGTGGTTCAGTTGTGACAACTGATGTGTGTGTGCGCTGTGAAGGAGTGGGTGATGGTAATCGAGTGAGGGGTACTTTTGGTGAATTAAGTCGGCTGCTATGTCTTGTTGGGTTGAGTCCTCGATTGATGGATATTAATTCTTGTTCAGTGGGTTCGATGGCTTGATACCAGGCGTTCAAGCTATGATAGGCTTGCGGTATTTCAGATCTACTTGTAAGAGTTCTCCACTCGTTCTTTTGGGTTGAATAGTAGAGATAGCTTCGTTCTTGGTTTTCTCGGACTCTAAACCAGATTCGTTGTTCAGTGTCAAAGAATGCGTTGGCAGGTCTTTGAATTCCTGTGGGAAGAGGTTGTACTGCGGGAGGTTTTGTTGTGGGTTTCGGAGGTACTTTGGGTGCCAGTTTAACGTCTTTACTGAACTCAATCAGTGAGCGGTGTCGGGTTCGTGAGGAGGGGGTGTAAGAGTCCTGCTTGGAGCTGGAGTTTGGAGAATCTGACAGATGCAGTTCTGTACGACGTTTGCGACGTCGTTCCGTTGTCCGGGCCAATAGAAAAGGTGGAGAATGTTAATGAGTGTTTCTTCCTCGGAGTAATGTTCGAGTTGATTTGCCAAGTTTTCGTGAACAATCTTGATGAGCAGTGGGCGAAGGTAACCAATGGGTATGTATGGTTTTCCTTCGTGCCAAAAGATGTTGTATCGAAGTTTCCAATTAACAGGTTGATAATATCGGGTGTGTACGAGGATTTGGAAGTATTGGGGGTCGTGTTGGTATTGCTCTCGGATTTGATGGTCGAGTCCGCTGATAACTAGAAAGTGGTGGTTCTCTTCAATTAATCTATCAACGTCTTGAGCTGGTGCTTGATTCGCCAGGTTGATTGATTGGTTGAGTAAGGGAGTTATGAATGCGGCGTCGAGTTCTTTGGAACGCTCGTCTAAGATGCTGTAGACGTTCGCGAGATCCTTGGGCAGTTGTAGGGGTCTGAAGTTGAGGAAAGGGTTGTAGAATTCGTTGGACTCCTGGAGGGGTAGTAATTTGTGGGATGGGTCGATCGGGAGTTACTGGAGGTAGTAGTCGATGTTCTTCGGATACTTGGTTCCAAGTGTGCTCGGGATTCTCGAAATTAGAACCTTCTTCTTCGGAGTATGCGTAGGTTGCTTGAGTAACTTCTTGTTCAAGTCGAGGGGGTACTAGTTGATCGTAGAGGCTTTCGTGATCAGCTGTTCCTCGGTGTTCGTACTCGGAGTAGTCCTGCGAATGTGATATTCTGCTTTCGTCAAGTTCGGAGGGGTCGTGAGGGGGTGTGTCGGAATTATGAATGGGTTGTTGTAAGTCGTAGATGGAAACGGGGTTAAGGATGTTAATCCTTATCACACTTTCCAACGGTATTTCCGTACGATCGGCGAGTAGTAATGTGATCCTCAGGTTGGGCAGTTCCTCGGGTTATCGTCCCTTTGAGCTACTTTGTAAAGATATACGTGAGTATACTTCGACTCTTCGTATATGCTCGTCCTTCTTTCTTCCTTTGGTTCGCTGGATAATCGATGTGCTGTATCAATGTTCACCGTGTATTGCAGTCGTCAACGAGTGAGGGTTGTGCCTGTATCGCGTTGCAGTTTCGCTAGTGGATTAGACTGTTCCTCTGCTTCCTTCTTCTCTTCGAGTTACGTTGGACGTGGCTAAGCTGCTTGATTGGGTCGCTATCCTCTTCTTCACGCTATCACCAACCAAACGCGTAACAAGGACCGTAAATTCTGGCGTGAACCTGCTTAGTTCTTTGATCGTTTCCTATTGCTTCCTTCCAAGATAAGTGTGGGTACACTGTATGCTTGGTGTGTTCGATTGTACTGTCGTTCGTATGTCTTTCGTTCCTATTTGATGGTTAGTATCCAATGGCCAGTTGAGATGCTTAACTGTCAAGTATTCCGGATTGAAATACGTAGGGGTTGCCGTTTAATTCCTGCTGTGGAATGAGGAGGAGTGTGTTGGAGTTGAGATCGATCTCAGTTGAGAAAGAAGTCAATCCTAATTGTTACGTTCACGGCTTCGATGGACTTATCACGGAAATGATAAGTGACCAAAGCGTTGTTGGGTGAAGTAGCAAGGTACAGTATGAGAGGGTCCGCTTTGTGAGGGTCTCTTATACTGGAAGTCGTGGATGAACAGAGTCTTTGGTACGTGATTGTAAAAGACTATAGGAGGATTGACTTGAGTGTCAACCTGGGGCCTATGTACATGCACTTATATACTGTAGAGAACAATAGGGTGGAGCGAAAGAGGTCTCCGAAGGAAGTTACATCATAGCGGAGCGAAGTGGAGTGAGTCCGTACTAAGTGGCTCTAATTAGTGGAGTATGATGTCGGAAGGTGGAGTAAATGATGTCAGTCCGTCGGAAGGAAGGACTGGATGACATCGTCCGGTCGGAGAGTGGAGTAGTACAACTACGGAGTAGTGGAGCAAGTGGAGAAGTGGAGTAATGATGAAAGTATGATGAAAGGATGATGCATATGTGTACGCATATGCAAGAATAGACGTGGGAGAGTAAGTCAAGTGAAAAACAAACAAGGTGTAAACAAGGGTACGCAGCTTGATGCGTAACACGCAAAGTCTCTCGGACTACTAGCTCAGTGTGTTGAATCAAATTCATTACTATGACATATTTTTGCTGATTCACTTATATGCAGACATCAGTGGGGCTGGAGGACAAGGGTCGAAATGAAGGAAAGGAAGGATCTCGCGTGCCAGGCAGAAAAAGGGCGACGAACCAGTGTCTCCCTCCCGGTACTCAGGCCGGTTGGATTCATATTTTTTTACCTTCACTTTTCCGCGCAGTAGGAAAGTCCCTCACGCCATGGCAAAACCCGGACAATGAGCTCATCAGCACACTGTGGGGGAAAGTGTTTGATTCTGTGGAACTAAGTTACGAAACACAGTTCGCCGACATCTGTTCTCTAGTTGAGTCATTCTTAGTTATCTTCAAGTTACCTTTACCAGATTGAGATGCAATCCTTGTATTTCAGGCGGCCCAGAGATGCTCTGATAGCTGGCGCAAGAAACTGTTTGAGAAAGCTGAGCATTCAGTTGCGAGTTTTATCAGCGGCGAACAATCAAAGTCAATGCAAAACGAAGCAATTGTGAAGACGTTGCAGACGCTAGTTGATAAGAAGAAAGCCGAACCGTTTCTATGGGAAAGCTGGTATAGTATGGAAAGGGTAAGTAAAATAGTACTTGTGGCATTTTGTGTCCATGCATTGACCCTGAATGTACAGAAGCAAGGACTGTTCTGCTCTGACCTCGTGGTCTCAGTGTTGTCCGTACACATCGTCTTAGCCATGGGTCGGCATAAAGTACTGGACAAAAACTCCATAGGAAAGCCTATCGGTGCCCTCGCTCTTGCGGCAACAGCGGTATTTTTTTTCAGAACTTATAGTGGCTTTATTCGCTGATCTCCTCATGGATAGGTCAAGGTCGCCATTGATAAACAGGTGGCTCGGTTGCAAAATATCAAAGAAGAGCTTGGCGGCGCTGAGTGGTATTTCACTAGCGCTCTGTGGCAGCCTCATACGGACGACTATGTTAAATTGCTGTCGAATCCCTCTTTCTTCACTGAATCAAACTGGGAAAAGGTTCGATCCCACCTCCTAGCTTACGATGCCAGTAACGATATCGATGCTGGAAAGAACACCGAACTTTTTGGATCGGGTATCACTGGCAGGGACTTTTCCTTATATTTTGATGTTGCAGGTCCGGGTTCGACCTGCGAGAAAGCGTATGACGAAGGCGCTGGTAATTGGGAAGACGGGAGCGATGATAAGGGCGACGAGCGTGAAGGAGCTGAGCATAGAAGCGATGTTGAAGGTGATGCAGAGGACGAGGATGCCGATGCTAAAGGAGATGACGACCTGAGTGAGAGCGGGTACGAGGGCGCTGACAAGATTGAGGGTGAGGGTGAGGACGAGGGCGCGGACGAGGACGAGGACGAGGGCTCGGACGAGGACGAGGACAAGGGCTCGGACGAGGACGAGGACAAGGGCGCGGACGAGGACGAGGACAAGGGCGCGGACGAGGACAAGGACAAGGGCTCGGACGAGGACGAGGACAAGGGCGCGGACGAGGACGAGGACAAGGGCGCGGACGAGGACAAGGACAAGGGCGCGGACGAGGCGAGGGCGCGGGCGCGGACGAGGACGAGGACGAGGACGAGGGCGCGGACAAGGACGAGGGCGAGGAGAAGGATCCAGGCGGAGATGGCGATAATGAGGAGGACGACGCTTCAAAATGGGATTCGGCCACGGAATGCGTCGACTTCTAAGAGCAAATCGTTCACTGGTGAGCCTCTCGTTTCGTTTCTGTCCGTGCGCTCAATAACTTATTACCATCGACTCGCAGAGCAACCTTCGTTTCTACTGGCACGCTAAAGAACATGCAGAATTGAAGGCACGGTAGCGAAATGGGCCTGCCACTGCCCGTGGCAGTGGTTCAGAATCGTGTCGTGGCGGGTTCCACGATAGTGACTGCTATGCTTAGTCTTGTGTAAATGACTGATGTACTTGAACACTGAGGCACTGATAGCTACTTACCGTTGTCTTATATTATTTCTGATGCAATGAAATACTTGGATCATTCTTATGCACTTGAACTCTTGAGCGCTGCAATTTGTCTTACAACACTTGTCTCCTGCTGTAATTAAAGGATGAAGCACTGAAGCACTGGAGCACTGGGGTGCAGATTGCCTGAAACACTTAGAGCACTGTTTCAGGCAACTCGTCCTTATTTCAGGCAACTCGTCCTTATTTCAGGCAACTCGTCCTTATTTCAGGCAACTCGTCCTGAATAATGGGAGGGCATGAATAAGGCAAGCTTGCCTTATTCAGACTTCAAGTCACTCAGGACGTTTAAGTAACGCTTAAGTCACTTTCAGCAGAAAGTAGTTTCCCTGATGTAGATGCCGAACGTGAGGGTGTGCCTGGAACTTAAAGCCTTCGAGGTCGAGGGCTGTGTAGCCTCTGGATCGACGCCAAGTGTTGGTAAGTCAAAGAGCCAAATTTGTCATGTAGCTAGCTCAATTCCCAATAGTTCGACAAAGCCCATTTTCTCGTTCCAATACTTTGCCTCGCCGGAAGTGGGTCACCTAACCAGAACCTCATTAAGCATGATGGAGAAGCGGAAAGATTTGGCAGTTCGTGTATACCGCCCAGCTTCGGAGCAAGTCAGCTCCTATCAGCGGAACCTAGTACATGACACGGGTATATAATGCAATGCATACATGTTGCAAGTTGAACAAAGAGTGAAACCTAAACCCAGAAGCAACCTACTTGCACTGATATGAGGCACCTTAGAACCGAAAAAGAAAAAGATAGAAACAAGAGAGATACCTCACAAAAAATCGACACTAAGTAACTTCCATATCATCGAATTAACACAGAAGCCCTAATTCGCCGCCTGAGCTCCAGCCACTACAATAGCACCGAGGTATATGACGCCGTCGGTCAAAAGATTCAGGACATCACCCGCCGTTTGTGCCGGAGCCTCTGCTCCTGTCGTTTGTGCAATACCGGAAGCGACGCCTCCAGAGACATCAACAGACAAGGTCGACGTCACTGTGCTAGTGCTAGTCGGCTTCGGTGTAGTGGACGTCGTCGTCGAGGTCGTCGAGGTTGTCGATATTCTCGAGGTCGTCGATACTCTCGAGGTCGTCGAGGTTGACGTAGAAATCGGTTTATGTGAGGTCGTCGTCTTCGGGACCGGAGACTTAGAGGTAGTCGTTGTCGTAGAACCACCATCGCCCTCGTCCGTGAACCACCATGTGCCATATATTATGCCCGCGTCCTCGCTCGCGAAGTGGTCGAACAAGCCACGAGAGAAGTCAAGTCCTCCATACGGGCACTTCATGCACTCGTCCATGATCACCGCGCTCGCTGACTTGCTGCCAATTTGGATTTGAATGGGGCGGAAGCAGTTGGGACCAGGGTAACCGCCGCCGAACTGTGTTGCGCTCATCGCGACAATGAAGTCTGAGGCCTGGTTGACCTTCCCGCACGCACCGAGGCCAACATCATAGAATGAGAAGCGTGCGTTGTCAAACGCACCGCGTTTTTCGACCGACCGCTCAGTGACGTTGAAGGGTTGCGTGAAGTTGAATGTCTGTACATGTTTGCGCGTTGTAAGGTGCCGTTTCGCATGATTGTCAGCGTGACCTCCGGCTGCGGCAACGGCGAGCGGAAGTGCACAAGCAGTGAAGATTGTCGAGAAACGCATTGAGTACAAGAATGTGTTGTCTTAAAGCTATACTCGATCGTTAATAAATAAAACATCAATGGGCAAAAATCCAAGTACCTAGAATCAAATAGACGGCAATCTTGAGTCTAGTTAGTACACATCTATACTCTCTTCGAGTCGTTGATAAAGAGTGTCGTATGTAAAGATCGTAGGTTGTCTAAAAGACAGTGGGTACAGATTTGGTAGGCTGAAGCTGAAGCGCTGGCGAGTGCCAGTGGAGGGGAATGTCCATTCAACTTATATTTGTTACAAAACTCTCGGCTATCTCCGAGCCGAAGGATTTTCGTGCCTCAGGCTATACTTAGACTGTTCCTGATCGGCTTGAACAGACCGTCGAATCTCTACATACATGAAATATTTATTTTCTCATAACGTTCTCCTGCCAGGAAAAAATGGAAGAAGACACGTTTACTACAAACATACAAGGCTGTGCTATGCGACACTAATGAGGAGCCGATTTCTATATTCCATAATTTACACTAATGGATTTCATTTCTGACTTTGGTGTTGCTTAATTTTACTTTTCGAGCTCGGGCGTATCTGCGAAGAGCAGTTGATCCATTCCCAGCGGGTAACGTGGTCCTGAGTGAGCTTTGTCCACTTTCTCAGCGAGTTGCCTGATCTCAGTGAGCTCATCGTCCGTAAGCTTGATGTTGGCCGCCGCCACGTTCTCCTTGAGTGTCTGTATAGTATAAAGCATTAAGGTGTGCCCCTCCAAACAAGTAAGAACTAACTGGAATTCTCGATGTGCCTGGAATAGGAATAATATCCGGACCCTGGGCTAGCAGCCAGGCGAGAGTGGCTTGTGCTCCTGTCGCTCCGTGTTTCTCGCCAATCTTCTTGAGCACGTCAACGAGCGCAAGAATATTCGGGAAGTTCTCAGCAGAGTATCGCGGTGTATTCTTCCGAAACATATCCTCAAAGTCATCCGGAGATTTCTGTTTCCTACATAAGTAAGCACGCAGAAGGGGTAACATTGTGAAGAAATGAGTTACGACGTACGAAGCGACCAGTCAACAGCCCACGTCCGAGCGGGGAATAAGCTACAATGGTGATACCAAGCTCCCGTGCCGTTTTCAGGACGTTGATTTCTGGATCCTCGATATCAAGTGTGAATGGCGAGTACTCGACCTGAAGTGCTGCGATCGGATGGACGGCGTGCGCCCGACGAAGGGTGGAAGCTGAGCACTCGGAAAGGCCGATATGCTTGATTTTACCTGCCCTATATGCATTGAAAGGTCCTGTGAGGTGAATTCGAATGGACGGTAGGTCCTGGAGCACATGGACTTACTTGACAAGTTTTGCGAGGGCACCGACCGTCACTTCAATTGGAACCTTCGAGTCCGGACTAGAACCGATTGACATGAATATATGCACAATTTGATATGGAAATGGAGACTGCACCGATGAAGGTAGTAAAGATCGATGTATTCAACATCTAACTTTTTCAAGGACGATTCTATGGCCTCCTCGACGTGCTTCGGGCTGCCGTCGACATCCGTATGGCTGACGAAGCCAAACTTGCTTGCCAGGTATACCTGGTCACGCTTTCCGGTTCGTTTGAACCTATGAAAGTATCCGCCATTATCTCATGCCACAATATTCCGAATGAAAGGAAGATACTTACCACTTTCCAAGAAGTTCTTCGCTATCAAAGTAAATGTCGGCTGTGTCCCAGTAGGTGCATCCAGAGTCAAAGACAGCGTCTAGGACCTATATTCGACGCCAAGTTAATCAAGTGCCACCGTGACCGCAGTTGAACGAGCGTCGATGATGTCCATACCTTGAAACGCTCCTCGTCAGGAAGAGTTACAAAGTCCTTGTTATACGCGCCACTGAGTCCCATGGCACCGTAACCAATGCAAAAGACTTCATTATCGCCGATCTTTCGTCTAATTGGACTTGCCATGATTAAATCAAGTCAATGGTGCTAACAGACAAGGGGATTGTCGGTTCTGTGCTGGACTACGATTTGATACTGTTTTTGTACAGCGCAAGATGCTTGGCTCAGATTACGATGCACTGCCACTGCCAGTCGCCGGACTAACGCGTCAGCTCTTGCCAGTGGACCGTGACGCGTCGTGGCGGCAACTTCAAGTCCACACAGCACGAACTGATTGCGTCAGTTAACCCGCCAAAGGTTAGTGTGCGACAGAATTGACACCGTTGGCTATACTCCGTCAAGAGGCACACGGATAACTCCGCGCAACACCTCAACTTCGAAGCAAACAATTGAGTGCAGCATTGGAGATACGCCCTAAGACTAGTCCTGCCAGACGTGCGTCAGAAGCTTCAAACGTATAAACTAACAAGCTCACCAGAAGTCACCCCTAATCAGGCCTTCAATATACTTTCTGAAGTTCTACATCCAGCTGACATATATCATCTTTATTACCAAGGTCCGATGTCGAATCTTTAGATATGGCTACACGCAACACTTTTTTGAGGGACGCGCAGCCGTATGCCGTGTTGAGGTAGGAATTATCTGAAGATATGGTAAAAACCTTCGTTCTTGTGATGATTTTGGAGCCTGAGTGCACCGTGTGAACTTGAGCCTGCCAGTGAGGCACGCGAGTATAACTCTATGTTTTGCCAGGTTTAGCGCGGACTTTCTCCTTTTCATCTCTTCCCACCACTTTATACTGAGACATGCTATGTAGCTCACCAGTAATCGCAATTGAACACACGCGCCCAGTAGAAGTCACATCGCAAAGGATGATGTCGGTGACTCGGGTATCGCGAAGCCGGTCCTTCTAAGTGGCTTTAAGACTATATATTCTCCCTCCTTCATCCACCACGGTTGAAGTGAATATTTGTTCATAAATAGTAAGTTTCCCGGCTGGTTCCCTTGCTTTCCTGTTCATTACTAAGTTTCGCGAACCGCAGCGCTCTGACATAGACAGATATATAAGGACGAAAGATAAGCTTCTCCTGGTACATACCAAACCACTACGTCTGAATTCGAAGCATCATGGCGACAAATGCACCAAAGCTCTTCCAACCTATTCGTGTCGGGAACCTGACACTTGGCCATCGTATTACCCTTGCACCACTTACTCGGTTTCGTGCTACCAGCGCACATGTGCCGACTGACTTGATGGTCGACTACTACGCACAACGAGCTTCCGTACCGGGTACCCTGCTTATTACGGAGGCCACCTTCATAGCTGCGCAGGCAGGGGGCATGAACAATGTTCCTGGGATATGGTCCCCCGAACAAATCCAGGGGTGGAAGAAGGTCACCGAGGCCGTGCATGCGCGAGGAAGCCATATTTTTATGCAACTCTGGGCACTCGGACGCGCAGCAGATTCTGATGTCATCACAGCGTCGGACAGCATCTCGAACCCCGGTGGTCCATATCCGTACGTATCTGCCTCAGATGTTCAGCTCTCCGGCCGTCCAGTTCCACCTCGTGCTTTGGCGAATGCGGAGATCTTGGAGTATATCGAGTTATATGTGGAGGCAGCAAAGAATGCTGTGTTTGGAGCTGGATTTGACGGCGTGGAAGTCCACGGCGCACATGGTTATCTATTAGATCAATTTATCCAGGACGTCACAAACAAACGCACCGACGATTGGGGTGGCAGCGTCGAAAAGAGATTACGTTTCCCTTTACAAGTCCTCAAGAGCGTTGTAGAAGCAGTCGGGGAGGAAAGAACAGCCATCCGGCTGAGCCCATTCAGTACCTTTCAAGGTAAGCTTGGATACTTTTGTCTTTAATCGCTACAATTTTGGCTTGCTCGACTTCTTTCTCCACAGATATGCGAATGGAGGACCCCTACCCTACCTTCACGTACCTCGTCACTCAAATTCGCCAACTTTACCCTCGCTTTGCGTATCTACATGTCGTGGAGCCTCGTGTCGCCGCCGGGATGGATCGGGAGCCTCTTCCGGGTGAATCAAATGATTTTATTCGTGCGATCTGGAACGTACCAGGGAGCAAGGAAAATAACTCGGTTTTGATGAGCGCCGGCGCATATAATCGGCAGCTTGCTTTGCAAGTGGCTGAGGACAAGGATGAATTAATTGCCTTCGGGAGACCTTTTATCCCGAACGTGAGTACTTCAATCGTCCGCTGCATGGTAAAACTCACGTCTTTGTTATCTGTCTTTGCCACATATTAGCCCGATCTTCCAGCCCGTATCGCCAAGGACATACCTTTCACGCCATACAACCGTGCAACATTTTATACTAGGACATCTGAAGGATACACTGACTATGGGTTTGCGGACAAGGATGCGGAGGAAAACTACAAGCATCCAAGATTATCTCATGCGACCGAGAACAACGACAGTCCAACAATACAGGCCAGTCTATAATCCTTATTGCTTGCGTGTGTATCAAGATATTTGAAGAATGTCTGTGTCGTTAGCAAATTCGAATTACCACGGAAAAGATAGAAATGTCACTTTTATTTCCGCAACATTATCTGATACTTGCCGTAGCCCGTACCAATATTGCATCTAAACTACGAGAAAGACGGAGTAAATTCTCCTCCTTTCCTCAACCTCAATTCTTTCACCTGAATCTCCCTGAATCTCCCTAAGTCACTATGGCACTGCAAGGCATGCATGCCTTGCTTCAGATTTGAGCCATTCTGAAACTCCTTCGAGTCTTCTCAGTCGTTCCCTAAACTTTAATTTCAAAACATGATAGACACTAAACAACCATTTGCTATCCTTACATCGGAGGTGTTTCGACGAAATGGGGTTCTTGCATGCCGGGTGGGTAGCGTGCGCCGCCATTCGCAGCATCGGCAGTCTCAGCTGCCTTCCGTATCTCTAATATTTCCTCAATCGTTAGCTGAAGCTTTGTTGATGCTACGTTTTCATTCAAAGCCTATGGAAAGGCGGAAGACAACAACAGGGTGAGGTCGGATCAGAATCCATCAATCTCTGGTTTATGTAGAAGATAACTTGTACGGATCGTACCTCGATGCGCGTTGTCCCAAAGATCGGAATAACATCTGTGCCTTGAGTAAGTAGCCACGCAAGAGCAACTTGGCCACTTGTTGCACTGTGCTTTTCTCCAATTTGCTTTAAAGTATCGACAACCGCGAGTATGTTAGGAAAGTTCTCCTTGGAGAATCTGCATAGGATATAATTAAACCTGTTTCCCAAAGTCCCAAAGAGGAAGAGGACTTTATGCCTACCTGGGCACCGATTTGCGGAAATCATCCTCAAAATCACTCGGGGATTTCTGGATAGGAAGCGAACTTTGTAAAAGAAAGGGGGGAAAGCAAAGGTGGCTCTACGGCAAAGACTCACATATCAACCTGTCAGCACGCCGCGCCCAAGCGGCGAGTACGCTACAATGGCGACGCCCAGTTCGCGTGCTGTTTGTAAAAGCCCGATTTTTGGGTCCTCGACGTCAAGCGCAAATATAGAGTACTCGACTTGGACTGCCGCAATCGGATGTACGGCATGAGCCCTTCGAAGAGTTGCGGCAGAACATTCGCATATCCCTATTCCCTTCAGCTTCCCGGCCCTTGAGAAGATATAGGTAGGTATCTGAGTGTAAAAATTGAATGCGATCAAATGTTGACGAACTTGACGTATTCCGCGAGGGCGCCAACTGTTAGTTCAATGGGGACTTTATTGTCCGGGCTAGAAGCCAAGAAATCAGGAAAACGAATATGCTATGCACCGCCAACACTTACCGATGTAGATAGTAAAGGTCGATGTAATCAACACCAAGCCTCCGCAGTGAGTTTTCCACCTGTTTTCTTGCATACTCCGGACGACCATCAATGGTCATAGTTTGTCTGTTGACGCCGAACTTGCTCGCAAGTAATATTTGATCGCGTTTACCGGTTCGCTTAAGCCTACAAATAAATACCATGTCCTACTATCAGTGACACGAGAACACGCAGCGTCCTGCTACCTACCATTTACCGATGAGCTCTTCGCTATCGTGATACGAGTCCGCAGTGTCCCAAAGATTACAGCCAGCCTCATATGTGGCATCAAGAACCTCGGATATAATATGAGCTATCGACAGTAGTAAGGTCATATAGTACGCTCACCTTAAATCTTTCTTCGTCGGGCTTCGTTTGCCCACCGCTGTACCCACCACCTAGATTGGCTGCACCAAACCCGAGGCAGAAGACTTCAGAGCCGGCTATCTTTCGCTGGAGATGGTTCGCCATTGTCTGCGACAACGGATTTCGAAGCGGTGTCGATTTAGGATGATGGGAGAGCCATGTTCATTTGCGCTCTTATATTGTGATAGGAAGTGTAATCGGTATTTGAGGTTCAACAATCGTGGGAACTCACGAGCATGCCGAGTCTTGAAGTGTGCAATGGCAGACTTCTAGTAAGTCACTACAAATTCGCTCGGTAGTTCTGCTCAGAACCTATAGTTACGTGCATCGCATATGTTCAAGTTCAACTTCTCAGACGTCGAGCTCGAGGATGATCCGAAAGGAGACTTGGAATCTACATCTCAGTACATCGGTGGTGAGGCATCCGAACAGCCAGAGGAAAATGAATCCGAAGTCAGGAATGAGTCTGGACACTATCGAGAATTGTCCTTAGATGAGCTGGTGTGTTATTTGCATCCATAAGGAAAGACAGCTGAACATCTAATTCACCATTTCACAAAGATAGGCCAAGGCCTTACCGCCAGCACTCTCTTATACACCGGTTGTGATTCCCGTGGGCGAAGGCAAGAACAGGTCATCTGTCACTTTACTTCGTCGAGATCTTTTCGACGCTCGATTCCAGCTCATGGCACAGGACAATGCGCAAGATAGCTCGAAAGATGAGCAGGGTCTTCCTACAGAAACATCGAACTTATCTAGCTCCAAGGACATAGGAAATGGAAAGATTGAACGGGATGCACTATCATTTGTCGATAACCCCTTTGATCTGGTTCCGGGAGTATATGAAGGCGGGTTGAAGACATGGGAGTGCAGCCTAGACCTCGTAGAATCACTGTTCAACCTATTTCCCGGTGCTAAACTGTCAAGGCAGGTTAAGGGGAAGAGAATGTTGGAGGTATGTGATTATCCTATTTCGTTTCTTCGTGTACCCGCTGATTACAACACCCAAATGCGTTCCGCGCAGGTTGGCTGTGGGACAGCCATACCTAGCCTTTACCTTCTCAGTGAACTTTTCGCGAAACAACCTCAACCTCAACCTGGACATGAAGCTTTGTACTCGGAAATGGTTCTTCAAGATTACAACGAGCTTGTCCTCCGCCTCGTTACCTTCCCAAATGTACTTCTTAACTGGTGTGAGTGTCGAATTCAATCTACAGTCTCCAGTCACGGTCTTTCGCTGACTCGAGCTCCAGATGCCTCACCGCTTGCAGAGTCTTATCGAGAGACACAAGAGGCTCAAGATACTGAGCAGGAACACTTCAATATCGCAGAAGCCGGGGAGATCGCTGTCACACCTGAACTTGTGATGACCTTCATATCATCTCTAAACGACAATCAAATCAACCTGCGCTTTATCACTGGCTCATGGGAGTCGATGCTGAATACCAGCTCGAGCTCTGTCGAACAGACGATCGTATCAAAACCCTTTGACATTGTGTTGACGTCAGAGACGATCTACCGCCTTTCGAGTCTTACGACACTCATCACCTTGTTGAAAACAGCAACATTGGGTCAAGATCCGAGCGAGATGCGTGTCACAGGGGCAAATAAGTCTTTGGAAGACATGACTAGAGATCTCACGATTGATCCGAGGTCGACGTTTTGTGCGTTATGCTTGGTTGCGGCGAAAGTCCTTTACTTCGGTGTTGGTGGAGGTATTATTGACTTCGAAAGATTGGTAAAGGAGAGTCATGGACAGCTGGAAACTATCTTGGAGAGAACAGCCGGGGTTGGCAGAAAAGTATTGAAAGTTTCCTGGGCATAGAAAGTTCACTGGCATTGAATAACTTCGCACACACACTAATGAAAAATCGAAATAATCCATAAAGCAATCAATACCTAACATCTACTGTACAATAGTTATAAATCGTATGTCGCCTGGAAACAAAACATAAGCAACTGAAGTAAACAAAGACATAATGAATGAATGGATGTTAAGGAATCAGAGAAGCCGATGTTTTCTTGTCCCCGCCCAGCAGAAACTTCACTAGTCCGGAACGCATACTCAAAACGAGTATGCGCACAGCCTACAAACGAGAAGCATGCAAGTGGACACAGTAAAGCACTGCAGTGGGCGGTACACTCAACGAATGGATGAACTTGGTTTTCTTCTTGAAAAAAGGCGACATAGAATAGGGTCAAAGACGTTGACTTACGTTCGAAGACCATGCATCCTTCCGACGCCAATTCCTTCCAATCAATACATAAAACCCGTCTTCTATGAGTGTCAATCGCCAATCTAAGATAGGAAAGGTAGTTAGCAATGTGGAAACGATGGAGGGCACCAGAAAGCAGATGGTAAAAAGTATCAGAATTGAGTTTTGGTATGAGGGTTGTCCACAAAGCTTGCGCTCTTTCGGAAGCAGAACTGAATAAGTTTGTTCATCACGTAGTAGATGTATGGTGGTTTCAGCGCCAGAGAAAAAATGGCACCGAGTGAAAGAAAACGGAGAAGAACACTCACCGACATCGTAGTTGACGGTGAAGTCACAAGCGAGGAGAGCAGAATTTATATTCCTGCTAAAACTGTACAGTGTCCAAATTTGTGCTCCGCTTGAAATTCCCTTCCCTCACTCAAAAATACACGACATCTGCTGCCTGTTCTTTCTCCCTTCGTTCCTTATCTTCTTACTTTCTTGTTACTTCCACGAGAATTGCAGAGTCAATGCGGTCGTAGTGAGTTACTTTCTTCTCAACATCTTCTTCCATTGCTATGAAGAAAACTATCCATATTTCGAGCCGGCGACGAGCTTTTCGATGAGCCATTGCTCAAACATGCATCACCAACGGAGCTTTTTTTTAATCTCTTTTTAATCTCAAAATATTTCCCTCGAATACACGCTCACACGTTTTATCAGGTTTCAACGACCTTTCGGTATTTGAAATTGGTGCATTCCCTTTTTCTCGCTTTCACCGTCCTTATAACGTAGCGTGCTAATGGGCGACATAAAAAATGGGCCCTTTGTAACACACAACCACCTGTCGAAGACTTTTCTGCATCGCCTAAATCAGAGGTAAAGATTGACTTTCTGATTTCTTGTCGATCTCTACAGGTTGAATTGTGGAGGCGTTTTGGGCAATAAGTGAGTGTATTATCTGTATATTTTTCGTCTGTGATGCTTCAAACAACTATACAAGCATATGTCCGATATTTGTGAAGGATACCTTTTATGTTCCTGAGACCTTCCCCATCCTGGCTTCGATCCTTGCGATATCATTACTGACGCTCAACTCTTTTAGCGCACACGACGATGTTTTTGTTCGGTGTCCTCATATCACTTTGTTGTCAATTCGTAGCCTGTATCAGTAGACAAACAATGAAATGCATTCGAATATTATCGTTTTTTTTTGCTCTGAATAAATACTACTGAAACAATGGAATTAAAACTCCTTTGAGTAAATGTACAGAAAACGGAAAGGATGGCGAATGAACAATCGTCTGGACAATAGTACACGTGGGGGGCAATACTACTACTACACCAACAAAGCAATGCGAATCTCCTCAAACATCCGCCAGGTCTCGAATTCAACCTGGTCGGCGTCGAGTCTAACATCAGCGTTCACCCGGCTTCACTCCACTCCCGCCTCCTGCGCCAATAGCATTGCTAGCCTTGTCTTTCGTCGGGCTTGACAGCTGATCTGCTAATTCTGTCAATTCGTTCTCCTCTTGTTTCCCATCCACAGCTTCCTTGATGAGGGAGATAGTGCTCTCGATGCTCCGCCTCCGTGTACTTGGGCTCGTCATCGTCGTACCCAAGCTCGCCGCCCGGCCGTGGCCACGCCGAAAGGCACTGGGAGACGGCATCATATTACTACCGGGTGACACTGGGGACATCGGTGTCGAAGTAGAATCTGCCGCTGGCACAGCTGATGGATGAGCAATTGAGCCATTGGCAACCGCGGCTTCGATAGCAGCTTTGATCCCATTAGGTGAAGGTACAGCTTTGATATCTTCGATGGGTGTGGCCGGACTAGAAAGGTGGGGTGCGACGTTCTCAGGATCAACAAGCTCAGGTGGTAGACGTTCGTTTTCAATATCCGACTTTCGCCTGTAATGCACACACATTAATTTTGCTTGGAGCGGCAAGATTAGATCTTATAGACGTACGCATCGTCGAAGCTCGTGATAGCATCTTTGATTCCTTCTGCCCCCAGAGCAAGCGTTCCATACGGCAACTTTCCTGATCCGGACACGTTCTTGAGCTCGGAGACACGCTCAGATTCCTCACTAATGAAATCAGTGTTAGCCGTAAATATATGACGTCAGAGAGTATTGACAAACCGAAGGAGAGAGAAGACTCGGGAAATTCGTCCAACTGCAAGAATCTTGTTCTTGATGATCTGCCTACGCTCTGCAGATTCGCGTGCTGCTGTTGCTGGAGACACGATACTCTGTTCTTCGTCTGAGCTTTCGTCAAGCTCTTCCTTCGAACAGCAGTTTAGCACTGCGACAAGCATTTCCGTAACTAGAGGATACACAGTCATTACTCAGAGATATCAGATAGGTTCAAATTACTCACTTTTCTCCCCAACGAATGGTAGACTCCATGTGAAGACATCCATAAAGTTGGGTAGCCAATATGGATGGGGCGTGCAATTAAACTGCCGGATATTCATCACGTTGCTTTCGTACTTCAACACGGCGGCCTTGTTGTTATATACGTCCAGGTAATTAGGCGCAGAGAATATTGTCATGACAGAAGGGAAACCAGTAGTCTTCGTTTTCCGGTACATGCGATAGCTTTCATAATCCATCTATCAGTAGAGTACCGGACCTAAGAGTATGATGCTCACCCAGCATCTTGAGCTTCGTGAGCTCTGATGATTGAAAGGAGATTGTTCCTCTCCAGAAATTGGCAAGCGGCTTGATACCTGTGTTGGCACCCATTAGTACAGGTGACAATGAATCGAGACAAGATACACACGTGAAGAAGAAAGAACATCCCCTGACGTGGTTATGTACGAAGCTATCTGCTGTCTTCTCCTGTCCGAAATCCTCGGCCGGGTCGGACCAAAGAATATCGCACATGAGCCCTGTTGTAGGTGGCTCCCTAAACCTGTCAATCTGAATTATGGCGTTGTATTCGTCAGCTTTGGGCTCTCAAGGGTTTATCGGAGCTTACTCTGCGCAAATCATCAAGCGTATTGAGTTCAGGGGATAAGCCACCGTGAATGCAGAGGAACTGCTTATTCATGATTGCAGCCAACGGAAGAGCACAAAACGATTCCATGCATGCATCATAAATACGCTCTGAGTATTTGTGTTTGCCTTAATAACGGAAGAGGTGAGATAGAGCAGTAGTATTGAAGATATGCGAAACGCACATTCAAGTTTAAAAGTGAAGTAGTCGGTTAAATGCCGGCACTCATGGTTACCGCGCAACAGGAAGAGCGTATCGGGATACCAGATCTTCAATGACCATAGGTACAAGACACACTGAAGGTAAGGTTTTAGTAAATGCAATAGGAATGAGGCGTAAAGAGACACACTTCGATGCTAAAGTATCCCCGATCCACATAATCACCCAAGAACAAATACCGGGTATCTGCTGGGCTACCACCCACCTCAAATAGCTTCATAAGATCATACTACAACTTTCACGTTAGCGGTCAGCATTATTCGTGACACTGAGGAAGCTCACGTATTGTCCATGGATATCACCACAAACTGAGGAACGAACGCGCGTCAGTGCGACGATGCAGAGCGACGGTGAGTAAATGCGACACGCACCAGTGATCGGTGCATCCACTTCCAACAAATTTGGCTCTGCTTTGAGCAACTCTGTGCCCTTCGACAAGATGTACAACGCCTGTTCTTCAGTGACTCGCCCTTCTCGGTAAAAGTGGTTCTTTAGAAACGCAATGTCCGGTTTTGTTGGGTCCTCCCGAGAGAAAAACTGCGCGTCGGTTGGCACAGACATCGCGGGTGATTGCACCTGTAGAGTTCATGATATATAAAAAGCTTGCCTTGTAGAACCACCAAGATAAAAAAGCAACGCACATCCTTAATGACCCTCTCCTGAGTGCTCACAGAACTTCCATCATCGAGAGTATGTTGCGTAAAGTCGATTTCTGGAATTGGCTGCTTCTCTGTAATTTGTATGATTGCACGCTGCAGTTGCGCCTTTGTTTTACTCATGGCAGTTCGTAAGACGTGGTCGTGGTGAGGGGATAAGATGTGCAAGGGATAAGTGAGAAGTGGACCTGGCTGAAGGGCGATGCCCTAGGCCAAGACTCTCGATGCGCGCTTATGAGCGGGGTTTGAATTACTAGCCCTACTTACCCATTTCAGTCGATCTTGTTTTATTTCCCTGCATCAAAATCTAAAGGACGAAATAATTGCGGTTGTTCTATTGGAAACAAGCGGCGTATGCGTTAGGTGAAATAGATGTTAAGTACATATTTTGCGACGTTAAATCCCAGGAGAGAAACGACGTAGGCGACAAAGAGAGGAAGCAAAGGAGCGAGAAGAAGTTCAGTCCGTATAAGGAATGGTAGGGCTATACCATCGAAAGCTATAGGTAAGTGTCTACTAACCTATGAAAAAGACCCAAGTGACTCACCATTTAGGCCAAGGTAGACTCCGTAGATGTACTGCGCGAATCTGCATTGAACATTGGTTTAAGAAAGGCAGGGATACCCAAAATATAGAATAAGTGACTCACCCAGCTAAGTAGAGGGTATTGCCAACCCAGATACACACCCAATTATCCGTCAGTAGAATTGGAACGAGAAAGAGCTGAGCAAGATATAGTGTCAGGAAGAGGGGAAAGAACGCATTCGTATGCACATCAAAAACATAAGCCCATTCGACGGCAGTATCTCCAGGATTAGCATGCGATGGTGGTGAAAGAAGCACACGATTGGAGAAGAACCTGAAAGCAAGTCAGGCGCTTGATTGAAGCTCGTACAGTAACGGTAGCCCACCATAACAAAGTCGCCACCAATCCGCCTACTAAAAGGAAGTCCCGGAATATCATAAAGAGCGCTAACCGAAGTCCCTGCCATGGCGAATAGTACCAAACAATCGACCATGCGATTGCCGCAACTGTACAACCAATAATAGATTACAATTATTGTTATGCTCTATACAGAGGACTTGGCTCACCAGTTAAGCAGGCAGCGAGTAGCACTAGGATGGCCGGGTCATCTCTTGCCCAAGTATTTTTGGTTTCTAAGAGGGTTTCAGTCACATTCCACAAGAACATGAGAAAGAAGAACGGCCATACGTTTATGAAAGTAAACGTTGCGGTATCTACAGAAAAAGAGTTAGTATAAATAGCACTTGGATTCCAGGCAACAAAAGGTGCTTACACTCTTTTCGGGGCCAAGCACAAGTACGTTAGCTGCCATGCAGCTAGCTCAAAGTCCTAGATTACTCGAAGGTAAGCGTACAGCTGATGCTATAGCTAGGATACTGTTCACCATTTGGTGGAACCTGTGTAGTCTCCGAAATATCATAGGTATTTTACTGCTGCCAGACATTGTTGGTTGCGAGAATGTAGTCTGTGCCCCGCTTGGAGTTGGCGGCGAGCTGACCGGAAGAATGGCCATGACAGCATGCGTCCTAGGACGTTTGAATAGTATGCGAGGCAAGGACACCTTGAATGCTCGTGGCCGTTGCCTATCCTATAGCTCAGGCTGTGGACGAAAGAGCCGTGGTCAGGGTGCGTGTGGATTCCAGCTTTAGATGACATAGATGACATAAGCCATGCCAATAGTATCATTTTGCGCCCTCTTCTCGACGGATGACTCTGGAGGTAAACAACCACCAACGCCCATCTTCTCCACTGACTATCAACATCTTACACCTGTCGACAACCGTACGAGCTGAAAATGGCAGATGAAGGTGAAGAACTTGATTGGGGTGGCGAGGAGGATGAACATTACGGTGAGCACGCTCAAGCATTTGTAGATGTCAATAAACACGATTATAACTGCCATCCCAAAGATGGCCCTTACAGAGTTGGTGACACCGGAGATATAGAAGACGCTGTCTCTATTGGCGGTGAAGAGGATGACATGCAAGAACTTGCAGCTTTCCAGTCTCGAACGCAGCAAGGTAATTCGGGAGACGACGAAGAAACGGTCGCGCCACCAAGGACACGTTCCAATGTGTCTGAAAGCCGAAGTCAACGCGACTCTGGCGCCGCATCCAATCGCGACAATGAGTCTCCTCCTGCTAGTAGGTCTGACTCACATAAGTCGCCGCTAAAACATGCTTTGCCACCTAAGCCGGTCAGCGTAGGTCCCCCACCATCGTTCCGCGGGCGTACAAAACCCAATCCCAGCCCTATGCACAGTAGAAGGCGAGATAGTGAACGTGACCGCGTTAAACCTCCCGCTGTAGCAGTCGCGTCGCATCAACATGGGCCACTTCCGCCTGATTGGGAGGTCCGAAGGCCTAGGGATCCTACAAAAGCAGATAACGTCTACTACTTCAATATTCGCACTGAGGAATCTACCTGGGAACGTCCTCAATTGGCTGACGATCATTATATTGGTAAGGCGAGACCTTTGAGTCCACAAAACAGAGGCCTTGACCGTCAAGACATGTCGCCTCTCGATACCGAAGTCTCGCACAGCAGAAGCTCAAATGATGCGCGTCCTTCAAGATTTGGTGACTCACAAAGCTTTAGAGGCCGTGTACCAGAGCCCCTACCTGGACTCAGCCGCGACGACAGGCATTATCGTCCTGTTGCAGGGCCTCTCCGTGGAACATCCCGAAGTCCTCCTCGACGAAGAACAGCTGATCGTTCTCCTCCCAATGCTCAATCTCAGAGCGAATTGCGCGACAATTTCTTCGTTGAACCTTCAGGGCCTCAAGCGCGTAGAGGCCGCTCGGACAGAACTCCGCCTCGCACTTACCCTCCGACGTCCGCAACAAGTCGACCTCGGTCACTAGAGGGGCGTCGCGATGCTGTGCCTCCAACTTTCGATGAATATTCGAATAAAAGTAAAAAGTATCCAGGCGGGAGGGAATCCGTCAATATTCCTCAAGGCGCTGGCTCAGATCGCGGATGGGCCACCAAGCGTGAGCAAGCTCATCCAAGACTAGACATCAACGAAGACACTAGGCAAAAATTCGGGAACATCGATGTTGTTAATTCAAGAGATGACCGTCGCAGTGACCTATACCACGGGGATACAGCACATCAGAGAAGTACGTTATCAACCCTGTCCCCTTTCCCGTGGCCGATACACCTACTTGCATTGCGCATCGTCATTTCTACATACGCCTATCTATGATGAATTGACGCGTCACTCCTCGCGTATAACTTGTTCAAAAACTATGTCCTCAAAAGGCGTATCCTATTCAAACGTGACCGCGGTTATGATCGATGTTCTACTTGTCCAATGCATATCTTGCCTTTCTCCTCGCCGTTTATCCACCCAAGGTTCTTAACATTTTTTTCTGCGCTTCACAGGACTGTCAAGATCACGTTCACCCCCACCTCTCCACCCTCGTGAAAGGGACGTCTACCGCGGCAGAGGCACTCCTCCGCCTGTACCGCGAGAATCAGTATCGAATGGCCATGCGCCTCCTCGAGGTTACATCGACAGGCCCGTTCGAGAAGACAAACCAAGCGAACCGTGGAACATAACCTTGCGTGATCGACGTGGTCCAAAGACACTGCCGACCGACACAAGTACTCCTTTACGAGGACCTCCCGATTCTGAACCAAGAGCACCTGGACGTATGTGGTCACCCCCAAGAACCCTCGCAGAGGAGAATGCCGCCAAACGTCGAAGAGTGGAAGAAAGGACTGCGGACTCATCACACTCCCGTCGTGTTCGATCACCAAGCCCTGTCGATAATCTTCGCAGCTCATATTCTTCAGGCATCCGAGAGGAAGGTCCAGCTATATCTAGTCGTGGTTACAGTACGTACATCTTCTGCACTCGGACGCTGGCCTCCGCTCTGTCGTATCGTTTGGGTGGCTGGAATACCGACTCTTCTTCGCCCTTCTTTTATAGACTACAGAAAAGACAGGCAGGAGCCTGATTCAAGTCCCATCCTCGATAATGGCTTCAAGGAAAATAACGACTACAACAGACGGAGCCGTAATATTTCCGACGCGCCGCGATGGCCAGCCAGGGATAGAGATAGAGCCACAGATTTGAAACCTAACACGGACGTTAATCTTCCTTCAGGGCCGCGAGTCAGAATCCAAGGGTCACTTGGTGACCCTAATGACCATCAGAGTGCACCTCCAGTTTCGCGCCAACCTTCTGCGAGATCGACCGCCTACAGCCAGTCCTCAGGGCCCTTCCCCAGACGTGAGCAGGATAGTCGAAGACTTAGTGATGAAAAGACCCGTGATCTACCTTTAGATCATGATAAGTACTCTATGGATGTCGACATTCCAGCAGGACCTAAGCGCGACCGGATGAATGAACCAACATACGGAAGGAGTGGCATGTATAGTGACCGTTTCCTGAGTGAAGCCTCGAGAGAGAAGGAAGATTATTTACCTACAGGGCCGAGGGCGATGAGCGGACGTTCCGCTGTGCCAGCATCACCTGTTGATTCAGGTTCCAATTGGAGGTATCCGAACGGGCCAGCTGCAATGGCATCCAGCGGTGCGTTACTATGAAATTCTTTTTAAATAATTTCTTACGTTTGCATTACGACAGGTGCGAAAGAACCGCGATCCGGCCCCCCTCGAAATCCGAGACGATCATCTAGATTTGACCCTCCGGAAATCCATCATTCAGACGACCCTCTGCAAACACCGTATGACAAAGATGAAATCGCTCACTCAAAATCTGGGATATTCGGCCCACCTCCAGCTTCAAAGCAACCAGACCTAGCTATCCGGGTGAGATTACTTGAACATTACTTGATTCATGAACGTCACTGAAATATGTCTTACGCAGCCTTCGCTATCTAGCTCCTCTATAATACCTGCAAATCGCTTCGAGCAGGTAGGCTCTGAACCACGAGGACTCTCGAGTGCCAATACAGTTCCTGTCCGGTCTGGGAAGAGCTGGACAGTTGCCTCTGATGCGAGTGCCGACCGTGGACGCGAGAAAGATGTCAGTAGAAACAGCAAAGGAGACACTGACAGGGTCAAGTATAATCATGAATCAGAGAGGCATGATCGCACTGTGAGAATCTAGTATCTGTGGATAGCAGTGAGGCCATCGCTGATAAATGTCTAAATCTAGCCTTCAGATATTAGACCCCCGATATCTAATGACTCCTTCAGTGAACTTCCAGGCGATGTGCAACGTCGCATGACATTCAGAGAAACCGTTGTAAGTGGTTTTGCTTCATTTTTCACCGAATTTTGTCTGTTAAACATCTTTTGTAGCCCCTCGACGTTGATAGGGAAGAATCAGATTCGAAACTACATGAAGCTTCAGGTTGGAGAATTGGTTCCGGGGGTACTCGTCGAACGGGTCTGCGTAACGTGCGTTCTTGAATAAAGTCTCATATTAGAGTCAAATCTTAAGTTTATTTATTTTCTCAGTCTCGTTTTGGTGATAGAGCTACTGAGGTGCGCACAACAGATGTGCTTGATGCTCCTCGGACTTGGACTCCACGTGGTGAAGTTCCCATTGGAAGACCCGACTCGATAAACCCTAAGGGTGAGACGCAGGCCCCGAATCCGTTTTCATCATCTGCTAGTGCAGCCCTGGGTGTCTATCTCCCTAATTTGGGCGATAGGTCCTCCAGTAAAGACCGATCCTCAAGTCTTCCTGCGAGAGATCATTCGCTAGTTGGCGATCGTTCCAGAACAGAAGGTGTTAGTGCCGACGGTTTCAATGGCACTCAAGGTGGTCGGTCTAATGATCCTGTCCTGCGCACAAACGCGCAGGAGACCGCTCAAGACGTTCCAAATCTAGCAATCCCCACGATACCTCCCAGCTCTCTCAGCGAGCCCATGCTTCCCCCAGGCGTACAAGCGGGTTCTCCGACTCAGAAACGACAACCCTTGGATCGCCCGACCGTCGAATCCTCGGCACCCGTTCACCCTACGAGGCGCTCTCTAATAACGAACCCGTCTGACGAGTCTATTAGACCTGCTACTCACCCATCAGACTCGCCACGCCCTAGGGATAGCGAAGGGCCTGGATCTCGAGCACCTGGTATCGTTCGAATTCGGAGACCTTCATCTAAATTCGACACGAATGTTCCTCATGAAGCAGTCAGTGTACCTGCTCAGTACGACTTAGGTCGCTCTTTGCCTCGTAACTCGGGTGATGATGAGCGAGATCGACCTCAGCCTTCACGAGCGAGTTCGCTCCTTGATCGCCTGAATATGAATGCCGACTCTTCGACTGATCATTCCAAAGCTCTTCGGGATCGTGTCGCCCCACCACCCAGAAGGACTGTTGACGATCTTGACGACAGGAAATTACATCGTGAAGCCTTCAATCATTCTGTAGATGAAGACAACGCTGCCTTTGCTTCGAGTGATGATTACAGTCATTCGAAACGAAATCAGGGTCGCGCTAGGAGTCGGGGTGGCTTTGGCGGTCGGCCTCGCAGGAGAGGGAGGGGTTAGTAGAGCATTGCGTATTCGTTCCTACATTTTGCTACCCGTTTCGTTCGGTACTTGAGGAGGAGGGTGGATCTGTGTTAAAAAGCTTATCCTACTAAAGGACACGGCCTCGATATGGAAAACGCCATGATCCAGTTTGTCGTGAATTGTTCACAATATGTGCCAAATTTTCAATTCAACCATCACTTACCCATTAAACCCACTGCAAGCTTTCAAGCTGCAGAAATGTCGTTTGAAATACGAAAGCGTGTTTCTCGCACGTCGACTTTTCCCTCGAATTTCTTGTCCGTCGAGGATCTGCTCTTCTAACGAGCTGAATGAATCATTGTCGGGCGTTTTCCTTAACTTTTGCGTATTGGTCTCATTACACCTATTTTGATAAAGGATGACACTCGGCGAGAAAAAAGAAGTTTTGTGAGTAGGAAGATGTCAAAGTTCGGGATACTTATGAAAATAGGTGTAAATCAATGCATTGTACTTTAAGAATACGCAATAAATATTTCACGAACGAGAAAAAAACTCGTGATTGACATCTTCCTAGAAACCCGATGAGGGAGCACACTAGAGAGAAGATTAGAGAAGTGTTTGTTGTGCGGTAACTACATAAGTAAGTTCTATGTGAAATCCCCGCCCCCGCCCCGATGAAAACGGCTGTCCGACCTAACGGATTCAGACATTTCGGGTTATTTAAGTCACGTTAAGTAAGGAAGATGGTGCCGAACTGCCTTTTGTGGATCAGGGCTGCGAAAAACTCAATTTCGGCTGCGGACTGCGCGCGCCCATTGCTGTTGAGTATGCTATCACTATCACATATAAAGGGAGCTCCTCGCAACCAAAAGATATCATTTTATCTTCTCCCCCCATCTCATAAATGATCATAGACCCTCTACAGGACGACAAGCCTAATATCGCTGCTGGTGATGCAGAACCCAGAGGTGAATCTCTCCAAAATGATGGAAATGACATTTCAGACATGCTACAACGAAGCCTGAACATCGACCATGATCTACCACCACCATCGTACGATGCAGTGGGCTACCTTCCCCGTTCCTCATCCACAACTGCAAACGGACGTGCAGGTGTTTTATAACGTTCCACCTGAGAATGCACCACCCGTGGATGTCAAAGACCGTTCGTTGTTCTCGGAGGATAGGGACCCTCGAAGCAACCTTCAAAGGTCTCCAAGTGCGTTTAGCGCGTTCTACAGCACACCTGGCTCTAGTGCTGCTGGCCCTGGCCCTTCATCGGAGCGGTCGCTTTCCAGTGGACCTAACCCACCCGGTGCAGTCCCGCCAGCGCGAACTCCCGGAGAAATGCATCACTTTACTCCTCTCGTTTTGCACTCGCGCTCGCAACGCCTCGCAGATGGTTTTCATTCCATGCCCCCACCAACAGACATCCACCCACACCCATTTGTGACGTGCGACATCCGTGAAGAAGACTGGACCTCATTCCTTGAGGCCATCAAATACTCAGCAGCAGCGCAGTCTCCTCAAGCCACCCCGGACACTAATGACTCTGGCTCCGGCAGTGGTTCGGGATTTTCGCGATTTTTCAATCGAAGCAAACATTCTTTGCCCTCGTCATCAAGTTCAGCAGCATTCCCAACCGCTGGTCCTTCAAGTCTTCCTGCCAATAGCTCCCCGTCGCGTACACCACAGAATAATGCGTCAATTGAGCCCGGTACGCTCGTGGATACTTGGAATGTACAATTCTTTCGTCCCCGCGGGCTCGACATCGTCCTGGCTCGCGGTACACGCAGGCTAAACGGGCTTTCGAGCGCTGAACGTGCGCGTTTGCCTCCAGATTTGGATCTTCGTGATTACGAAGAACAGACGGAAGGCCATGCGAATGCAGAATTGTACTCAGGTGACCGTGATGTGCAGCAGCATCCGCAGGCATCGCAGAAACAGCCTCCTGCTCCTGCTGTACCGGGCGGCTTCACTCCTCCTCCAGGTGCCCCACCTCCAGGTCAGGTCCTCCAGCCCCATCAAGTACCAGCCGGTCCTTCTCCTGGAGAAGCTCAATCCTACTACAACAGTCGCAGTTCTTATCCCAACCAACAGTACCTAACGGATCAACACGAGAATGACCACTGTGACTCCGACAGCGAATCAGACTCTTCTTCAGATTGTGACTCCGAAGATGAGCGTGACCGCGAAGCCCAACGCGCCTTGCCCGTCCCCTTCTTTAATTCGCGTGCGGAGCGCAGGGCATACAGGCAGCAACTCCGGGCAGAACGCCACGCGAGGCGAGCAGCTCGGAGTACTCAAACGCATGGTTCGCGTGGCTCAAGGCGCGCAGAACGGAGACAGGAGAGGATGGAGAGGAAAATGTCAAGACTCCAACAAAAGATGGCGCGTCGAGGCTATGGTGGACCCCCAATCGCGCATGGTGGGCTTAGCTACGGACCAGGAGGGTATGCTGACCCATATGCGATGCGCGGTCGCTGGGGTCCGCTTGGTATTGGATCGTGGGGACGAGGGGGTATGGGTATGATGGGCCGAGGTATGGGTCCGGGACCCTTCGGAATGGCACCTGGACCAGGGTACGGGTACGGAATGCATGGAGGTCATATGGGTGGCGGGGTTGGCTTCGGTGGCCCCTTGGGTCTAGTGATAAAAGGATTCGAAATGATAATGAACCGGGCAGACGATAAGGGTGGTGAGAAAGACGGCAGACATAACTCTTCTCGCGAGTTAGGGGCGCAGAATTCTCGCAGCCCTGGCCCATCTAGTTCAGGCGAGGAAGGATACTACCGGTTGATTGTCGTCAAATTCCATCAATGAGAGGTTAGACTGAAGCGTAGTGTGCTTTCTATCTCACTTAGTGAGATTGTCTTATAGGTTTTCTCTGTTTGTATATGTACACTATGTATGACACATATCTATTCATGCGTTCCTTTTATAAGTTAAAATTGTCGAAGAATTGTGAGTAAGTCCATTAGTAGATTACATCGGAAAGGAGGGGACCTTCTCTGATGGGATTATTAAAGACGTGGGTGTGTATGTACATCGTATAGTATAGTACAGCACGGGAACTATGAATCTATTCAAAAGCTGGATTTGAACGAAGAATGTTATGCAGTCTATAAATTATAATTGCTTCAGTCACCCTCAATATGCTGTCATCTCTATTTTGACCAGCATACCTCATCTGTTTAAATTGCTACGCAGACGGATCTTCTCTCCATAGAAGTAGATCCAGATGGGGAATGGAATCCCGGTGATGATGGCGAGCCCAGCGAGCAACGTGTAGCCAGGGCCGTTATGCAGGGCATCAAACATCTGCTCACCGAAAAGAGGGAAAGCGAAACCGAAGACGGAACGAAGGACAGTGGCAGCGGCAATGGCTGAAGCCGCGTAACGGAATGAGTCGACAAGATAAAGAGTGATCGGAAGGAATGCGCCCATCATCGAGAAGCTGAATATGCCTGCACCGATAATTGGCATGATCCAGTGCACGGACGCGCGGGCTGACCAACCGTACCACCTAGATAAAGGCAAATTGTTAGACACTCCAAGATAAAGTTAGGAAAGATCAATACATACAAAAGACCGACTGGGACAAAGAAACTAATGATGATTAGTGGCGGAATGCGCATCTCCGGAGTCGCGACGCCGTTGTTCCTTCTCACAAGCTAATGAAGATTTGTAAACATGTGAGTGAGTAAAGCGGTGGTATCAGAGATTGATACATACCGCGAGGTAGATCCTGTTGGCAACAACTGCACCATAGATGGTTGAAATGACAAACCCAACCCCGGGCCCCAGGTAGGCCTATTTATGTGTGTGAGTGGATACTGAGCGATAGCTGTCATTGCGACTTACCAAACCCGATAGACCGGTACTGAAACCGTAGGTTTCGGTGAACAGGATAGGGAACGTTGCAAACATAAGATAGTAGTAGCCATACATACTGAGGGGCGAAATACGTAAGCTCAGAAGGCGAATAAGAGATATGGAATAAAAGATGCTCACAGTGCCATGTAGAAGCTAAGGATAAAGACGATGAAGCTTCGGAAAAGAAGATCAAACGGCCTGGTCATGTTAACCCATAAGACGTGCTTGAAGTCCAAGTGCTGTTCGAGGAGAATGTCGTGTTCGGCTGTCTGTACACCTGAGGCTTTGATCTCCTTCTTTGCACGCCTAATGCGAATGACGGGGGCGTATGTCTCTTCCAGAGTGAAGAGACCAACAACCGCGCAACCGCCGGAGAAAATGGCAATAACAATGAAGGTCCACTTGAAGCCAATCGTCTGAGCAATGAAACCACCTGCGATGGGCCCAACAGACGGCCCGATGAGCGGCCCCAGTGTGTATATAGCCATGGCGAGGGCACGATCTTTCGTGGAGAATAGGTCACCAATAACTCCACCACCTACAGCGACGGGAGCACTGCCTCCTAGTCCGGCTATTGATCTGTCTCAGCACAATAGCGAATGGGGTAGGGCTGACTATGTCGACTTACCCAGGAAACGGAATATAATCAAGGAAGCCGTATTGGGTGCAAAGGCACAGACGAGATTGAACACAAGGAAAAACACGTTTGAAATGTGCAGGACCTACAATCCCGGCGCATTCAATGATTGTGAACAAAAGTAATTAATAAGATACACACCCATTTACGGCCTACTATCTCGGTCAGAGGGCTCAGGAAAAGCGGACCAGTTGCATAAGCCAGTAAGAAGATAGCGAGCGTCATGTTGAGGATCGTAGGACTTTCGATACCATAATGAATGGCGATGTCTGCCAGTCCCGGCGCCATCATAGAACTAAAAATGTAGTATGAGCAAAGAGAAGACCAAATTGTAGTACCACCTACCTAGACACGGGTGAGATGAAAGTGTACAGAGAAACCTGCATAGGTTTTAGCTTTGGTCTTAAATTCCGAGCGTCGATCATACCATTAACGCGACCTTCCACTTCCTTCCCGTTGTCCAGTTTCTCGGATTGATGACGTCGTGCTCCCAATCCTTGTCCATTCTCTCCAGTAATTCGGTATCCTTGTCCTCAGGGAGAGCAGACTCGCCCTCCCCGCCATGAGGAACATTCAGCTCTTTACTAGGCTTTTCCGAGTCGACATTTTCCTTGTTCGCCTCGAGGTCGCGTTGGTCTTGGTCTACGATGGTCAGCCGCGACTCAGAGAACTCTGGAGGTACGACATGCTCTGTTACCGGCGTCAGATTAGTCGGACGAGCTGCCATGGCCTGGACGAGTAGATGGAGACAAGGAGGAAACGGACGGTGACATTTTGAGGGGCGTACTGGAGTCTTCCCTTTAGTATCAAACTGTAAGGCCTTGACACTGGCACTGTGAGGTCAGCTATAGGAAATTTAATACGATTTAAGGGCAATTCGGAGCTTACGGGACCACATTACTCTAGCATGCAGGCGTAATACTATCCCTTTCCTTGCCGAAAAAGGCTCTTGGCAGTGCCTTATTTCCTTTTCTGGAAGATAACGTAGTGGGATTACCGCCTAATAAGGAAGGTACTCATAAGGACGCCGAGTACGTCAGCATCATTTGTTTTACACACGTTCGGAATCAAAATGCGATTTTTGAAGTTATTCGCTTTGATTATCAGCTATGCTGCCGTCCAAAACCAAGACCGTCATCACACTTACGCGAGGTTCCAACGCAAAAGCAGAGAAGCGCTGCTTATGATTCTGATTGTCGGAGCTGATGTTTCAAGTTGATGGGTATCAAGGTTGACACTGGCAGGTTTGGCTGTGAAGATTTTCATAATGAGTCAATGAGTAGTATGAAACAAGCGTTAATGGCTGCGTACTTGATTGGCCACCGTACATGTCACCAATTTCAGTGACTGTATCGACGTGGAGATACTCTATATTCAGCACAACCCGTGGTACTAGAGATGCCGCCCGCTGACCTCACCGGGACCCAGGTACTACTCCTATGTGGACAAAGTAGTCAGCGTGATGGTGTTGTGTTTTTTGGGGAAATAACATAGAATTACGAGCTCAAGGGATTGCCAGTGTGTAAGAAAATATGTCACACACGTATTCTTATATCATGACTATGACTTGTATCCGATAGACATATACAAATGTCAGATACTACTTGAGAGTCCCCCCCCCCTTCCCCGAGATCTTCCCGAATCATGATGTGAGTTTGTTCTTATTATTCGTCCGGTATCACGGTTGACAAAATACTTCCGCATAGGCTCGGGTTGCCGAAGTGGTGTTGAAGACATATTCGGAAGTCCTTTCTGGTAGAGAAGAGGACATTGTGGATAGATTACACGATATTTTGTTTCTCCTGTCTTCTGTATCTTGATACTCGAGGTCGAAGGGTTTCAAGTTGTAAAGAGACCGTACTATAGTAGGTGCTCGAGTCCTCAGGTTTAAGAAGCTGCCGGCCCTGAGGCCTCGGTCTTTTCCTAGCCGTGGGAGAGTTTGGGTACTAATACTTAGTGCGAGGCTGTTTCGGTCAACTTGAACTCTCAACTTGAACACCAACCGCAGTCTCCTACTTTCTGACCGAATCGTGTTGCTTTCCTCTTGACATCCGGCAGCATGACTCCAACAAATGACATGTAAACCGACAAGGAAAGGACTTTTCATACCGACCCGATGGCGAGTCTTATGCCAGAAATTAATTTATGGCTAAAGTATTCGATAAGTGTCTGCCCAAGGACGCGTACGTCCTGTGCCGCGTTGATGATGCCCGATCAACGTATCCCAAGCTAGTCGTGCACGGAGGAAGCTAGCAATATTGTCGCCTATACTGTGGTCATCTCTAGCTCTCGACATGATGCGATCGAGTTACAGAGGCTTATAACCCAACGAGAAATACATTGCATAAACAACACCTTTAGAAGCTTGGCAATTATTGATCCAAAAACCAAAGTTGCATGCGTTGTAGCTCAATGTCGAATGATCTAGCAGGCCCAAGCTTGTGAAAAATTGCAACTACATTTTAAAATCATGTTCGACTAGATCAAATACTGGAGAGAGCTGCACATTGCTGTCCCGAATATTTATTACGGGGCCAGGCTACCGCACTCAATCCAGAACAATTGAACCAGCTGGAAGTCCTGTCTACAACTAACTTCAAAGGAGCCTGTTCTTTCACTCGGTTCCTAGGGGTCATATACCAGATTCATGCCAAGGGAGGCTGACCTCTATATTTCTATCCTTCAGGATCTGAAGCTGTCCTCAAACCTTCGGCGCATCCTAGTAGTTCTCCTTATGAGGCAATCCGAAGCCCATGAACTCAAGGATGGTTTTTCTTACATTCGACTTGGCAACATTGTTGGCAATAATACACGGCGTCATCCCATCTCACATTTATCACCCTGCCTTCGTACTCTACCCCTATTTTTCAGTGTGGCTTTCAACCCGAAACATTGATAGTAAGATCATTCGTAGCAACGTCTCTACCTTCAAAGCTTATAATGGATCATATCACAGCCCCGGCTCTCCAAAAGTTATGGCTAGGATTCTACCATGGCCGGTCTCCTATGAAACCCATTTTAGGGCATGTGAGACTAGTTCAGGTTTTTCGACGTACATACATGTAGCGGGCAGTTTTTTTCATGCCAATTATGCTGGACAATTTACCAGCAGAGTAATCCGGTCGAAGGACATGCATGCACAGCAAGATCGTGACGGTTCGCGGCCGGGCATCTTCAACAGCTTGTTATCCGTATTACTGGAGGTCAGAGAGGCAAGGTTATCAATTCCAACTAAAATGTAGATCATGGGTCAGTATTATTGAATTGTCAGTTTAGGTTTCTAGTATACGTACATGCTAGGAAGCCATCAAATTCAGTTAACGTCGTCTATGTCATGACATATAGCTAACGACTACTCACCCGAGGATAGCCATACTACACACACCCATGAGCATGCTCGCTATTGAGACAAATTGGACAATGATCGGCCCTTTCTTGAGTTGAGGGTCCATGACGAAATCCGCGGCCAGCATCTCGATACACGACGCATAGATGAGCATCCCGGCAGACACAGCAGACATAATGCCTTGTACGAGCTTGGTAGAGTCTGTTTAAGAGTACGCGATGTCAGATATCGGCCAGATTTCCACGGGAGGGGGGAGGAAGAGTGGTTGATAGCAAAATATGTACCTCCAACTTTTCCACTTGAGAGAGTTGCCATCCCCACAAAGATCCCAAACGGAACCGTTAATGAGAATAACAAGCATAGTATGGGTTTGAGGAGCGCAAGCAAGGGCACCTTTTTGGATGAGTTTGGCAAGACGGATATACGCACGCCGAGTGAAAGACCTTCGAACAGCTGATGGAATGCTATCGCAGTTAGAAGGGATGCTGATGAGATGTTTAGGCGTATGCCTTTGTCAGTAAATAGAGAGGGGGGAAAGTGGGGTTAGATACGCACTGAAATCTGAGTTAGACTTCATGGACAATGTTAGCCCAATGACGAGTGAGTGGAACATTATACCGATTTGAAGGACCTAAACTATATTAACATCCAGATCTACGTCCAGAGAGATTATGAAAAATGAACGAACAATCGTTGTAACAATCTGTCGTTTTTCATCCACATGCACCTCATGTTCAATCTCGACGTCGTCGTACTCGTCTGTACCGTCGTGAAGCGATGCAGGAGCCGATATAGCCGACACAGGCAGGCCACGATCATGGTAATCATGGGCAAATATCTGTTCCTGCTCCTCCGCGGAGCCGTTAGGCAGCGCGTGTGTTAGGTACGTTACACTGGGCATCCTTCGCGCACGGACAGTGTGATGAGAATGCACAGACGAGGATTCGTAGCGGTGATGGCCAGAGAAAAACGACGCTGATTCCGCATCCGTGGATTCCTGTGATCCTACTTCAGATCGCGCATAAGCACCGCTTTCACTGAACTCGGGACGGGCTCCGTATCCGAAAGAGCGAGCACCCATCGATCCGGGTCGGTTTGCGATTTTCGGGCGACGAATGTGCGGTACAGGACGCGCACCAGCCCTGTTAACATTGAGGAGGGCGGTCGTTTCGGAGGTAGTATCACTGATGTTTCCATCTAAGACACTGACATCTCCGTTCGTCAGTGAAGGAAACGTTGTTTCCTCCGTTTCCTGTAGGGGTGGAAGCGAAGTTATGGATCTCTGAATACTGCCGTACGGGTTAGCTGTTGCTTGTTGTGGCGCTTGGCTTGACATTTGACTGTGGATATAGGAATGCATGTGCGAAGGGGCATGGCTATGGTGAGGACTTTTGATTGTGGCGGATGAGCTTAAGGGCGGCCAATGGTGGTGATGTCCCTGTCTGCCATCCTCGTCAGTATCCCCACCTTCCAGGCGCTCTACGTATGTCATGGACAAATCTATAATTGGTATGAGGAAATATGAGAAATATTAGTAATACAACAATAGCAAGTCTTAAGGACGAGAGTTTACATTCAATCATGAAGATTCCCAGTACGGAGCACAGCCTAGCGATGGGGGGTTAGTGTGTTTCATATAAAGCAAAGGTATGAAAGGTGTTTACACAAGCAGCCCGACCCATTCGCGTATTGGGCCTTCTAAACTGAGGAGAGTTTGAAAAGCGTCTTGCAGAAGGTGTACGAAAGCGGTAGATAATATGACACCTATTTGGGGTTCATATGAAGCGAGTACTAGGGTGCAGGAGAAGATGAGGTAGGATCTCGATCGCACCTGTACCAAAATGTTTGAGAACAAGAAAGACATTGCGATTGATATTTAGGGCAGGGACGCGACGTGATACTGTCGGAAGTGATGCAGCTAAGATTGTTGTGAGAGCTGATTCTGCAGATATCGCAAAGCTTCTCTAACCGAAAAGTGACAATATCATAACGCCGACACTGGCTCCGATCTTGCTAGCAATATCACTCGAACCATGCATCGCGAATGTGGCGATCGTTAAGCACGTTTTTTCAGTGCAAGTGCTCGTTTTCGAGGAGGGAGAAACGTGGGTCAGGTGCCGAAGAAAGGTCAACATAGTATGGAGGCGTGGCAGGCAGTGACGGAGAGAGAGCAAGTTGAGTACCGCAACGGTCGTTGCGGGACATGATTATGTCATTGTTTGGTCTGCGAGTCCCGGATTAATTGACGGCCAAATATGGCCCTACAGACTGACGTCAGATAAACGTAGGACCCACTGTCCAAGTTTGGGCCTAGAGTCGACCGAAGCGGGGTTTGGAGTGGGCCCAATTAGCTGGCAGTGGTGGAAGACGGCTACGCTCCAGTGCAACATGCGCCTCATCATGATGGGGCGAATAGCTGCGTCATGTTCGATTCATATCTGACGCCGCTCCTCTCTTCCCACTCGATATAAGGCGGCAATCCCTCGCCTCTCGTCCTACAACTCAATCGCGAATCTCTTTCTATCCCTACACTCAAACATGGTTCGTGCATTCTCTCTTTTACTCTCCTTAACCAAACACTTAAGTTTGCTCATAACATTTAGGGCTCAATATTCTCCGCCATTGGCCGCGCGATCAATGCCGTCATCAGTGCCATTGCCAACATCATCGAGACGATCGTTAGCGCAGTCGTTAGCGTATGTTACGACTCAAAGAATACACCTGTCTTCGAGATGCTAATTTATTATAATACAGGTTATCGTTGCTATCTTCAACTTCATTTTCGACATCATTTGCTGTCGCTGTGGGTCTCGGCGAAACAGGGGAGGGGGAAGATCATCAGCGTACTAGTCGGCGTCTACATCGCACTATCAAGCGCCCGGCTGGTTCATTTCT
Source organism: Trichaptum abietinum (assembly GCA_910574555.1). Classification (NCBI taxonomy): domain Eukaryota; kingdom Fungi; phylum Basidiomycota; class Agaricomycetes; order Hymenochaetales; family Trichaptaceae; genus Trichaptum; species Trichaptum abietinum. The sequence continues at coordinate 5,013,440 of CAJTBE010000005.1, read as the reverse complement.
TAAAGATCTCTACGATTTTTACGATGCATATAATAGATCTAACCCTGTAATGTGCCTGCTCCTAATGACTTCTTCTGGAAGACCTCCATGCTATTTGCTTGCAACTACAAACGAGACAAACAAAATTTTTGATACCCAGTTTCTGACAGAAGCGACTCCATAGTTAGCGTGCTCCCTTCCTCGTGTATCTGTCTGTCATCACAAGACATCTTGGCGCTGGAGTTCGTCAGCTCTTCAATAAGAGAGATTGTTGCGTCCTAAAGTTACCAGGATCGGTTATTGCTTGAAGCAGTCAACCCTTTTTACTTTGAATCTGTGATCCAGGTCGGTAGAAAGTTTTTCACGGAACGGTAGCCGCAATCCGCATATCAATCCTGCGGTTCTTGCGCGTTGGAAGTATGGTATCATGAGTGGCGAAGCGATATACCGATGAGGTCAACCGCCAGCAAACCTTTGAGATGAAGCACTAGGATTGCAAGAATGCACTGGCATCAAGAGGGAGGTTGTTCGTGGCCAAGACTACTGGCCAGGTGCAAGGAGGCGATTGTGCAGAAAGTTGAAGGTTTGGCAATGATGGTGGCGGCGCTGCAGCCTGAGACAATGTACGGTCAGACGAACTATTGCGTTGGCATTACCATCAAGTAAGTACGGTGTATTTGCCGTGAAAACACACACCGAGGGGCTAAATCTTCATAGCCGTGGACTTAAGACTAACAGTTCACACAGTCGCAGGCATTTCTCTACACCATCGTCAATATTTCAGCCATATTTTACATACGATACGCGAAGACCTACCATCGGCATCAAACAGAGTGCCACCGACACATTATGGAGCACTCGCTGCATCTTTCCTTCGCCAAGGTTACAACACTTTGCCAGGTTTCCCGTGGGCGAGTCCGCAAGTACAGCTAAACAAGCTGACCTTTGGAAGTGTAGCAGGAGTAGGTTTGGGCGTTGGTACGTAATCGTGCGATGCCTGCTTGGAGAATGAAATTGAGAAAGGGGACGGCTGACGTGCATGTCCTCCATGTCTGGCACGGGGTACATATTGAAGTGTTTCTACATGACCTGTTCAAAAAAAAAATAGATGAAGATGAACATTCGGCCTTACGCACGACTAATACAACAACCTAGAGTAAAAGCAAACGTACCTTGCCACATTATCTTCTCCTGGAATACCTGTGCCTCGCATGGTGCTGCCGTTGCCGTTGCCAGTCTCCAGCGACTGCACCGGTTACTGCTGCTGCTGGGGTTGACTTTACTGCAACAGTGGTGGGTGCTTCGCTTTCAAGTTGGGGCCGGCGTACTAGTGAACCGTGGGAAACAAGCTGAGGGAATATGTTCCGCTATTTGCCTACTGCAACGCATCCACATTACTGGACATTCCCCTCGAGTCCGGCACCTTATCCGTACCATCTAAACTATGCACAGCGCCTAGAGAAATACGCAGTGATGCGGAGCGAAGATGTATTGTGCACTTTGTATACATCAGGAACGACTGCCTTGCCCAAGGGCGTCGTTCGCCTCACTGCTGGATATGCAGTCGGATTGAGGTATAGCATGGACCATATGAGTGGCATCTTGTGGTTGAACCCGGGAGAGACTATGTCCACGGCTAGCGACCTGGGTTGGATTGTTGGGTGAGTTGTTTTTCCATGAGGACAAAATATTCATCTAACTGTCCCAAAGACAATCCTACATCTCTACGCACCATTACTCCGAGGATGCGCGACGGTGATATTTGAGGGTGAACGTAACTCCATAGGGAATCACTATCTTACTCTTTGGGAGGGAGGGGGGGCGTAGCTACTGGGTAAGTCTCTTAGCGTTAACTTTAGCGCTAGCGACCAATGTTAGATTTTTTAGTCAACAGGGAGCGGATCGTCAATCACAGCAATTGCACTGTCTCCTCATTGCAAGCCATTAGGGCTCGCCCTGGTGCTGAGGGAATGCCACTTCCGGGTGTCGATGTGAGGGTCGTCGATGATATGGGTAACGTTGTGCTTGCTCCGGTATGAAACATACAACATCTCTATGAAGTGATAGACCTAATCCTGTACTGTAGCCCCTTGCACTTACGACTCTATCGATGCTTTGGATGAATGTGGAGAGGTTAGGTGAGAAGATCCGATCCAGTACCAAAGAACTCACTAATGATGCTTCCGTTTCACTCATGGCTGTCATAACAATCAGTCATTTCAAGCCATGTTCTCACAGCGGATTGCTGCGCAGTAGGCAAACCTGATGAACTAAAGGTTTATGTGCCATTTGCGTTAATCCGGGTGGCTAGCAATGAGACAGCTGCTGATGTCCCAGAGGACGTTCTTCTCAAAGAAATAAACGCCTGATCCCGGGAAGGTTGGAATCTCGAGTTATATAAGAGTAAACAACTTATGAAGGGTGCCGCTCTAGATGTTGGCGCTATCGCTTCGCTTAATGGACTAGTCAACTGCCGAACTTGAGGACTCAGTCAGGGTGAGTAGGTCAGACTCTGTCTATTCGGAAAGGATCTATTCAATAAACCTATCTTCCTTTCGCAGTAAAACTCCGAGACGTACCATCCGTGGAATCGCGGAAGCTTGTGCGAAATGCGACTATGATGCGACGCTAAAATATCCCCCCGACTGTGGAGATCATCTGGGAATACTTATACAGGAGAGACCGCCATTGGAATCTGGAAATATCAATGTTTATTCAAGTTTATGATCTGACGCAATTGCCTGCTAGTAGCAGTCGTTATAGTTGGCACGTGCTTTGCACAGTATAATGTGCGCAAGCTTAATCGACGCAGGGAGGAAAGGGTTTAACCTCAAGCTTCAAAATGGGAGCATACAGCATTTAGACCTCCGATGAGGCCCAAAGAGGGGTCACAGCTCATTACATGTGCCAATTTGAACTAACATTTGCTGACAATTTCTTCGAAGTACATCGATCGTTATGTATAGCGTGCATTCTATTCTATTGTCTCGGGTCTACATATATAAAGTGAGTCTCGGTTGCATCATAATTTAGCCCTACTCTTGACGGACTCTGTTGTCACTACCGAGCTTTTCAAAGCATCCCACCATAGTCTTTCAACCGCCGCCCAGTAGCGTTCAGCATCGGTCCTGACATGCATAACATGTGTGCTATTTAGACCGAATTTCTGAACCGAGATGGGATCCGAGATGCTAACAGCGTCACCGAGTGAACGTCCCTGCTGATCTGCATCTAATACTCCTCGTAATTGACGCAAATGTGCTTCCACGTCTCTATAGTCCACGACGTCGTCGCCTATGCTGTAGAAATACAGCCGAGGGGTTGAGTAGTCCGAGAGACCGGGAATGAAGTCATTTTTCAGCAACCGAGCGTTCATCGTGGCGAAGGGTTGTGGCATGCCGAGAAGGGGTAGAGAGCTCAGAAATGCGGAGAATGCGATCGACACTGGAACGAGGGCCGCAGACTTCATGAAGGGAGATTTGATTGTGGCGACAAAAGCTGATCCTCGCTGGATGCTTCCGGCAGAACTAGGGCACGAATCCAGAATAATAGCCAACGGCTCAAATCTGTCCTTTTGGATAGCATGAGACTCAAGTTCGGACTGTCTAGCTTTGCGACCTTGATTTCTCGACGTCAAAGTGCGCTCAAGTAAATCCATGAAAGACGTAAACGTGAAGCCGCCACCTACGGGTTATGGTTAGAATCGATGAAAACTATGAAAATGTGCAGAAGAAGCAGACGTTACCGTTCGAAATTACATGGACTAGAAGCCCGTTTGAGCGACCTTTGTAATATGTAGGTTCGTATATTTCTTCGAGTAGTATTTCTATTGCTGGCATAAGTAAGCGATCCTGAATAGACGATTCTTGGTTCAGCCTCTGAGAACATGAAGGAGAAGATTGCAATTGCAATGAAACAACACATACCTTTTCAATCCTAGAATTGACAAACCAGGATGCTATGCTTCTAAACACAATGATCGAAGAGGAAGGCCATTTTTCCACATATTTGCGGATGTAGACCTTTTGTATAGCACGTATAGGAGCATTATCTGGAAGATGTCAACAATTTTGGAAGCCGCATGGAAAGCGCAGTGATCACTGACAGAATGCGAAAAGTAGGATCACTCTATGACAGCAATGTCAGACTCCGAATACTGAATAGGAGAGGTGGTGCGAGAAGCACAAACCGAGGAGCATCCGGGCTAACCGGAGCTGTGAGTTCGGGTCGGCGGAATAAAATTATTTCGGACAACGCTTTGAACCCGAAATCAGTAGTTTTGATTTCTGCAGATGGTATGGTCGAGCTTTTGTTTGTTTTCATGATCATTTACGAGTAGAATGTTTAAAGAAAAGAAATGGGAGCACGGAGAGTTGTATGTACGGTCAGCTTACCAGCTTTTAATCTCATTGCACGAATTTCAAATCGAGACTTATCTCAAATCAAATTCTCGCACTTCATTAGATCTCTTTGAGAGTTCATATGCGCTTTGAAGTGCTCATGAATCTCACATGAGTTCTCTCGATCAAGCTTTAGAATGACAGTAAGTTCCGGTACCCAGAGATGGCATGATGCTGCAACTGCTATGAGTGGGAGACATTATCTCTTGCAGTAGTACATGCAAATACTGACCGTGAATTTGAAAGTCCCACAGGATTGGTGAAGGAAATGAAGGTAGGTAGATTCATCTGAGACCCTTGAGCTCATGCCACCTTGCTGTTGACCACAATCCCGCGCTAAACTCCTTTCGACCTCGACGTTCTCCTTCGCCCGCTTAGAACGCCCGAAAGAAGTTTACCATCTGCGAAAACGCAAGCTCCGCACGGACCGCAGCGACACTCAAGGCCCTGGCCCTGTGAATTTCCAGTCCCCTCCGCTCAGGCGACACCCGGTGTGTGCCATGGGTGATCGAGCTCTGTAGTGGCTTCTGGAAGTACAATCCCGAGCATAGAATACAGGTGCTGCTATATTTGAAATTTTGATTCTGTGATTAGCTAGTACATGAAGTCCGAGTCACGGAAAGATGGTAGAAAGGTTAGATTGGGGTTGAATAAGGAACGCATGGAGGGCTACGGACTGAGCGTTTTTCTATGCCATTCTATTGTTTCGCCGCTCGCCACGTAGAGGAGCTAGGAAGGCATGTCTAGATTCCGGATCGTGAGCATATTACCAAATTTCCCGAACTGAAAGCCGAAGATAAGAGGTACGCCCAGATTGTGTGAGGGAAACCAAACCGGAGTAGCCTGATCCATCATTCACATGTCTCCTACTTTTGGTCGGGGATGAGTTGGGCAGCTGTGGTTCAAGGCCATCGAAAGAGCAGAGAGTGCCACTTACTGAATCTGCCGATATCAACACCAAGAACCAGTTATGAAAGCTTGTTGACAGAAGAGTTATACATGATCATCACGCACGTACTAGAATAAGCTGACTGCAGAAGCTGGTCTGAGATGAAAACACGAGCATCTTCCGCACCTGTACCAAGCGATGACGTTTTGCTCTACTGCACTTGCACAGCTACACATGCTCGGCAAGAAAGATTACGATGGATTCGCCGCCGATAATCTTCATGAGGTATCACCTCAATGGGGCACCCGAGTTAGCGGATGAGGTGAAGCGGTGGTCCAGGGCTGCGAGACAGCTGAGGACTTCGACCAGAAGCTTCGAGGACGAGTGACAGGGCGAAGCGTGCAATGCGTGTGCGTAAAACGGAAGTGAATGACGCGGAATCGCAAAGGTGTAATTGGCGGGAAATCCCCCGAGTCGACTTTGTATCATGATGGTGGTCGGTGATCACATATGGATTGTTTGTGTATGAAGACTGGTTCGCTGCGACTGCAGATACTAAAGACAAAGGAATGTCTCATTCTTGCTGAACCGTGTTTGTCATTGGCGAGAATGTCCTGACAGCTTGTTCAGAGAGAAACAGAGCTTTGACAAAAGGACGATCACGCGCGCAGCGCAAGAGATGCTCTTGGATCCCATGCACTGTTGTAACATCTCCGGCGAGCATGTGTCCACTGCAGACGAGAACGACCATTGGCGTCAGATACAAGCGACTGAAGAGCTGTAGAGTTGCGCGCGTAGAGATGTTCGTAAATGTCCATCAGCTCTCGTGCGAGCCTGTGAAGATGAGGCAGCTGTGACGCTCTTATCACCTCCGACATCGTGTGCGTGATACTATTCTGCACCTATATCGAAGATGCTTTGTCCTCCTGAGTCCTCTGTTTGCACCCCCTCTGGAGACCAGATATCGGAAATGGCGGCCTCTCATATTTCATTACGCGGTAGTACTTCGGACGATGCCTGCAATGCGGCATTCTATCTAGAAAATAGGACGAAAGAGGGATATGATAGACAACTCACCTTTATCAACCAGTCACCCATTGATATTCCACCTGCCCTATATCCCTATCGTGATTGGCACTCTCCCTATCGTCAAGATTTGATGTCAGCATTCGCAATATTGTTTCCTGCTCTTTCAGTTGCGTCCGCTGGCGCTCGTCCGTATGGCGGGTCAGACGCTGACAATCCGAAGAGACGCTACTAGTAAGGTGTTGCAAGCTAGCGTAGTGTCCCCGTCCCCGGTGTGCCGTAGTTCAGAGATTCGATCTGAAGAGTGTAGGATACACTTAACTATGGCCCTCCGGGGGTACTGACTCTTTCTATGATCCAAAAATAGATTATAACATGTGTATAACAAGCACGCGCAGCACAACCCACTACCCAGGCCCAGAGTTGAAAGTGTTGTTATGAATATGAGACAGTATGTAGATTTTTTATATTACTCTCTACTGTACTATGTACAGAAAAAGGTTCCGACATAGCCTTGACAAACATGTGCTGTAGCTGCGGGAAACAAACGCCGGGATCGTATCCAACATTGTCGCCAGTGCGCTCAGGATCGAACTCTTCAAGCAAGGTTCATACGCCCGGCGACACGGATAAGCGGGCCCGTGAGCTGCACGACGTACGGATTCAGCGTGAACTCTTTGGTGCGCGCGACGAGGTCGCCGATTGCGTACACTGCATTCTCGCACTGCTCGTTGCTGCCCGTCGTCAGGCCCGCGATGACAATCGGTACCATGGGCGCAATACCTTTTAGCAGATTAAATCCAGGCACACAGCGCCCCGGAGCGCCTTTCGGCTCGACTGTATGTCTGAGCGTAACAACCAATGGCTCGAGCTCATCCTTTGGTGCAAATTTGGCGAAGGCATCGAAGGCTTGCCATGCTACATTGTGCACGACCACTTCTGGATTATCCATTAAAGAAACAAGTTGCCTGATCCAGTCAACACGACATAGAGAGTCACCCAGGCTACTCTCTTCACGCCGAACTATGTTCAGGCACTTGCATGATGTGTGGGATTTCCTGACTTGAGCCTACGAAATTAGGAAAGGTGAAGTTAGAACACAATCGTAGCCAATATAATGAACGTCCTACCATCCCAATAGAAGCAGCATGAGCAAATTTAAGCCCTCCGCATCAGAAATTGAGCCAAGAAGAGTATTGACCGCTTCCTCAATAGCGGAAGAAAGTTCTTCATCCTGGGGCTCCTCCATATTATTGACTAATGCGCCAAGAACTTGGGTTAAACGCTTTTTGAGCGCATTGTCTACGACTGTCACCAGCGATGCAAGCGCGCGGTCGTTGAAGACAGTCATCGGCGTTGAAATTAAGGTAGGTATAAGCACGGGGAACACAGAGTTTGCGCGAACCTTCATAGTTCATATCCTCATCAGTAAGTTGAAAAGGAAGATAAATCGAGACTACGTACCTTCATGACTTCCTTTAGAGCTTATAAAGCAGTACTGAGCTCTCGCTTGGTTGCCGAAGAGCTTCGAGTAAGGTAGGAATGGTATGGTCGATAGCTCTCGCTCCCAAGTGTTCTTGTAGGCCATCAAAGGCCTTTGCAGCGGTAGAGCGAACGTTCGCCTCGTCATCCACCAGAGCTGTTCAAATTGTAGCAACAATATCATCATTGTACCCTTCACGCTGAGTCTTAGTCGCGTTTTCCCTAAAATTATGGATTCTGTTAGTAAATTACGCGAGTCACAAGAGATTAGAATGCCCTTACATGTTCTCACACATCGCCAGGCACACGCCTTCCCTTGTTCTACTGTCAGGGGAGCTGGCTTTCGACCGGAGACTGGTGACAATCTCTCCCAAGATCCGCTCGCCAAACTTTCTGCACAGCTCGCCTATAGTACGTGATGCAGTCTAGAAAGAGTAAGTATATTCACCATTGCCGAAACATTATGCAAACAAACCTCCTGTGACTCGCTACTATCCTCGTCCACGAGGAGACTGATGAGGAGCATAGCAAGTTCAAGCAAAAGTTCGCGCACTGAAAAAACATATAAGTATCAAGAAAGCAAATAAAGGAGATTGAACTACCCATCCTCGGTGTGTTGTGGACCAATGCCTTCCAGATATGAATGACAGATTGTCGAACAACGCTGACCGCATCCTGTCGGACAACGTAGAGAGCAGAGAGTACACGATCTCTCCGCTCCTTTCCAAGAGCATCGGTAAGAGCTTTACGAGAAGATTCAACCGCGGTAATCTCCACTTCATCTTCTGATACCTCCGCTTTGTCGCTGATACCAGATACTTTGAACAAAAGTTCACGGACAAGCATAATTGACAAGTGCTATAGTTTTTTGTCAGGCAAAGTAAAGTAATACAAAAGAAAGAGATGAAACATACTCTAATTCTCTAGCTCGAGTCGAACATGCCGCGTTCAAGCTCTGGAAGAAGCAAGTCGATGGCTCTGCTTGGCTAGTTCGTAATTATCATGCGACCAGCACGCATAGCGGCCTCCCGAACGCATTCTTCGGAATCCGACAATCCAGAAAGGATTGGCGAGATAATCTCAGTGAGGTGTGGCTGGAATCTCGCTCCGAATGTAGTGGGTAGGTAAACAAGAAGGGACATGAAGCCTTCCCTGGCTGTGCTCCTTGCCAGTGGAGACTGGGAGTTGGAGACGATGTCTGGAAGTAGAGCTTCGAGACGCTCCATGCCAATGGCAGACCAGCGCGCAGTTGGCGAGGAGGCGGCAGAGGCGGCCATCGGGGCAGGAGAAAGGTGTTATTTGTTCCAAGAACCGTGTGATGGCGACAACTTGAACGTGAATGACACCACTGCCAGTGGCATAAGATTTGTCAGATGATATCATCAGGTGCAAATTACTATATTCGTTCCGGGTAAATGGTTCAAGGACCGCGTTCCTGCCGACAGGCACCACTATTTTCTCGTGCAGACTTTCTACCTGTAGAACTGACTCTATAGAGTCAGTAATACACTTAAAAGTTATATTCAGTCCGTATCGGGAATTACCAAAAACGCGTGCTCACCGGCATCCTATGCTGGCACGTGACGCGACACGTCGGTGATTTACGCGTAGGTTCAGCCTCGTTAAGCGCCGGAGCCAGGTAACCACAAAGTTTACCACGCTTCTGCACCTGAAAACATTCTCCATAACTCTAACCCTCACCTTCTCCTAATCCTCATCACAACCGCCATGTCTCGTCCATCATTAAAACGCACAATTGACCTGTGCGACTCGCCCGCATCGTCAACGCCGCCTCAGCCAGCGGCGAAGCGCATGCACTACGATGTGTTGTCATCGTACGCAGCATCCGACGCGTCCTCAGATTACTTAGCCACCCCACGCGACATCCCTTCAGACTCGCCTTCAAACCCCTTTGGACGCGTCAGGCCCTATGTACCTCGCGGGCTGCCAATCCCACAACCTGTACATGAGCACCTCGTTCTTCGATTTCGCCTCGCGACGCAGCAGCACAACGTTTCGCGCGTCGTTTGCGTGCCATCCAACTACACCTTCTGGCATCTTTCGCGTCTCGTCCAGTTCCTATTTGGATGGAAAGATGCGAAGACAGAGCGTAATCCGCACAATAGACGCGAGAAGGTGCTTCGGAGAGCAGAGCATGCGTTTAGCGTACAGAAGGACGTGGCTCTGTATGGCGTCGCGAAGCACGTAGGGTTGATTAAGAATAGCAGAACGGCTGTCCATGTTACAAACTCACGGAAAAAATACACCGAAAAGGTGCCTTTCGGTGTGCGCGAGGAGCGCGAAGAGGTCTTCACGCTTCATCATGTGTGGCACAGACCAGGCAACAGCTCGGAACTGACGCGCGGGATTGTCTACGTGAGTTTATTCAATCTGACTTTATGCACTCAAAATACTTACTGCAATTCTTAATGCACATCGTAACTCAGAACTATGATACCCTTTCCTCTCGCATGCAAACCGTCTACGTCACGGCCGTCTCTGCTGATGCGGAGAAGCTCCGGCGTCGCGCTGAAGATGTACAATTTGAAATTGAAAGCAATGAGCCCTACGTGGTAAACGGCTGTGGCTTACCAGACGATGAAGAGGACGACGACGATGAATTCGCTCTCGATCTACGACAATGGAATGACCCTTACGCCTTCGAGGACTACGTGAACGAGCAGGACGCGTTATTTGAGGAGAAGCTTGATGATCCTTTCTCATCGCCAACTAAACTTGCTGCAGAGCAGGCGCGTGTGAAGAAGCGCATGTCGGCGCCCTTACCAAAGCGACTACCTCTTGACGATGAAGAGGAAGAAACACAAGATGTTAAACCAGCTGTTACTGCTCCGAAGAAGACCGGACCAGTCAGGATTCCAGGGAAGTGCGCTGCACCGATCGTACCCTTCAAAAGGTCGGTTGTCGCCCAGTCTCCCAACCTCGACTCTCGTAGCGGGCCACATTTTGTCGCTAAGAAATTTCCAGTGATTCGAGCTCCGAAGACTCGGACACTAGCCCAGAATGAGAGGGAAGTTATAGCCGTTATGAGTGAGGAAGAATTATGATCCCACTCTCGACCTCTCGGAACATATCCTAACTTTCGAAGTCCATTCGAATGGACCTATGTCCAAACTCACAACTATGCATTCTCCTTCACTTCTAGGACTCACACCTATTGGCCTTGACGGTGTTTAGTGACTCATGAGTAGACATCTTCTCCTGCCCCTCTCTTTTCCCACACCGTTGCTCGTTATTCTGATGTTTCCATGCGAAGTAGATATCTGAAAAGTAGATCAACATAAGCAAGCGATACCTTTCCATTCCTCCGACATATTACTCTTATTTTTGTTTATTTCTTGTCTTCATTGTATATAGATAATATTTTCCTCGAAGTCAAAATGTTAAGTACTAATATACATGAAATTTGTTCAAAAGGAAAACCTTTAAGTCAAAAACTGTCCATCATAATAAAGGTAGTGTCCTAATTAATCGGCATAAAGGTAGTTCAGGACAGCTGCAAGGCGGATTCCACCCATAGCCAGCAACTTCTGAATGACCCACTCATCTCTAATACGGCCCATGTATTCCGGAGTATCGAGTTCATAATATGCGTTCTGCGCCCAGAACTGAGGATCGTCGAGTGCCGCTGGCCAGATCAGATCGCAGTTGAGTTCATGCAACGGCGCTGACCACGCGTACGGACAGACGACGGAATCATCCGTGGGGGGAAGTCCAGCAGGAGGTGTACGTAGTTTCGAATTTCGCGTTGAATCAGACGGTGTTGAGGTACGGACACTAGAGCGTAAAGGCAGTTGTTGGAACTTCTCGGATGGCGGATATGGGCGCGAGGTCCAAGATGATTCGGGAGAGGGACAGGAGATCCAGTCACTTATGGAGGAGTTGAAGCGATCGTAGATTCCTTCGGCCATGATTTGTCTAATTAGAGGATCATATGCCTTTCCCCTGAGTGCGGCTTCGATATGTGGGTAAGGGAGAGGTTCTCTGTAGTTCTGTGGTACGTTGAGAAGCGCCGATGCTAGCAGAGCATTATCCCATACGGAATGCATGTCTACAAATGTTGTTGTTGTCGTAACGATCAGTCAATGGTGGTATACAGACAAGCAAGTCTGATGGGTGCTTACTGGTAATGCGCCTGTTAAACCTAACTTTAACACCGTTACCGCCTTTATCGCGACCAGTGAGATGCAGTGGCTGGTGCACATCTCCCATGAAGTGGATCAAGAACTTCAATGCCTCCTCTGCGCCATCGTAACCCTTCTCGAGCCACATTGTCGTATTTCGGATGCCGCTGAGGACATTGACGCCCGGCGGGCCAGCCCAACCTTCCTGGCCGAAGACACAGCGTTGCGAGGGATGATCGCCATTACCGTTCACATAATGCAACGCCCCCGACCAGCGCATGTGCATGCGCACCTTGTCCGCCCAGGCGGCAACGGGTGCAAGGTGACAGTCGGCGTAGTCTGGTAGAATAGCACATAGCGCCTTGGTTGTAGACGGCTGGAGGTGAATTTGGGCGATCGTGGCTACGATTTCATGGCCTAGTAGTGATTCATATGTTAACATTCATTCTGACCTTGGTCAAACGTGGACCTCACCTGCTTGTCCCCATGCCGCAACATGTAATATACTCGTGCCCGTGACGGCGAGGACTGATGCAAGGCGTGCTTTCATGTTACTGAGAGAAACGTCAGAGAAACGGTAGTCGTAGTGGTTGGCTAAGGAGTGTCAATGGCCCTGCGTGCGCCTGCGCTCCTTATACGTAGACGACGGTGCGACAATACAAAACAGAAACCTCAGGCTCACTGCCAGTGGCAACCTGAACGTCGAGTCCTGGACGTGACTTACTTAAGTCACTTCAAGTTATGTAACTACCTCCTCGTTACTTAGGCTGTATCTTCCCCCTCCTCCCCCGAAGGTAATATCGAACTACAGGATGTTTTTCTGAAGACAGATCCTTTTACAATGCAGTCGAAAGCTAGATGCACGCCAAAATCGATATTACTACGCAGATCGGAGGGTTGTGCCCAAGTTCAAGCAGTCGCTTGCCGTATTCGTACGAAACGTTCGTCGGTTTCAACGTCAGCAGTCCATAGAAAACTGTATTCTCTTCTACTCTTTCTAGTCTACTTACTGAATTTATCGTTATAATTCTACAGGCTTGCGAGCAATCGCAATATGTGCTATAACACGATGACCCTCTTCCGCACTGTCCCATTCTTCGATACATTCGCCGATGTTAGTTTCCAGCTCCTCCTTTGAGCCTATCACACCATGGGCCAAAAATGCAGGGCCACAAGTGCGAAAGATTTGCGACAAGTCCTGCTTGCCGAGCTCACCCATTCTTCCCCATGCCTTCCCGACCACTAAATACTTTTTTTCCGACTTGACATCCGCAAAACCTGCCTCGTTGAGCAGCCCTTCGAGCCGGTTCGATCCCTCGAGTAAGAGACCAACTTTATCGCATAACTCGGCGAAGAAACTCATAAATCGCTTGGTCGCTGGTCCGGCATTGACGTCGTGTGCGAAATCCATCTCCATCAACTGTATGTGTCCTCCTGGCTTCAGCACTCGGTATAGCTCTGACATGTTAACAGGCCACTCAGAGATACGAAGGCCACCGAAGAGGAGGCGCTGATTCACAAAGTCGAATTTATTCGACCACTCCTCGGGTAGATTGATCACTGAAGCAACTCGAAAATGGATGTTTGCTGCATGATGCTCGGGAAAGTTATTGGTGGATAGATCGACTCCGAAAAGGTCAACTGTGGTTGGAACCTGCTTGGAGAGCTCCCGGAGCCAGATACCTATGCCTGCTTAACGCTTGCGATGTCAAAGACGAGGTATTACTCACCTGTTCCTGTCCCAGAGTCAAGAACCTGGCTGCCTGGTTCCAATTGGACGCTTCTGTCGTAAATCAAACGGCTCTCGTACAAGAGGATCGTCAGATATTTGTGCTGATTATCGAGCCTTTGCCCCGCTATTAGTCTGACGGCCATCAAGATTATAGGTACAAGCTGACGCACCTCTCCGCCTCAGATTTGTCCCGTGAGAGGACATAATTATCTGACCCTACGTCGCTGTGCTTGGGAGCGGAAGTAGTCATCCTAACTATTTCTTCGTGCTATCGCGAGAGGCGTGCTTTGTCTCTTGAGTCTTCACATAAAGATTACGCGCTTGTTTTTATACTGGCTATCTTGGGAGGCCTTGTATTATGTATCCGATCAGGACCAAAGCAATAACATTGGACTCGGGTTCGCGGATCTGACTCGAGTGATGGATGTGTGACCCAGCTTACTACACATTTCTCACCTCTCTAGCGCCTGATAGACAATCCGTTCTTTCAGAATAGATAGAAGCGTTCTGGAAGAATGGCGATAATTCAGTAATGATCGAGTGACGCGATCTAAAATCGGGCTTCGTTCAATTTCACTTCCAGCTTGATTGATATATACGCCACTCCAGTTTTTGGGCTCATCTATGGATTCTGGAATCTACCTGCACCATGACGCATACTAGTAGACAATTGCATATCTTACCGCAAGTAGCTAGTCTTTCCATGACGTCTCTCGGAGGTTCTTGCTATCCGTTAACAGGTAACCTATCGCAATAGCTGTTTGTACGGGCCGTGTGTAGACTCGAAAGCCAGCCGCGAACTTATCGGGTGGTTGGTAGTTTGATAAATCAAGCTGGCTGGTCACGCTTCTATTGGGCCGTGTGTATCATCCCCCAGTAGGCACAATCTCGGAGTGTACCTCGTATGTCAAGCTCGAGTGATGAATCGTCGCTCGCATTGGCATATTCCTGTCAGCTCTAGAGCCTGGCTGGCTTGCTTGCGTTCACCAGACATCAGATTTCCTTCGAATAGAATCTAGGAAGAATGGGGCAAGACGAACACAGTTAAATGACAGTGAACCTGAGTTCAAGTTGGGGTGTATTGTACTACTGGGAGCTCTTGAAGTTCTTTCGCCAACCTTCCAAATATTCGGTTTCCGATCTTGGAAACAACACAAGTTGCGTCTTTGACTCACTGATACCTGCAAAGCAGCACAATGGTCTCCATGACATAACCGGATATATACTAGCGAATCTCATTTCGGATACACGTTCCGAGTCGTCGGCCCGGCCCGGAGACTCCGGGTCAGCCTGCCCTATACTAGTAGTAGTGCTACAGTACTATGTATACTCCAATAATTAGATCTCCTTTGACTACTAAACTTGCGAGAGACGCGAACTCCCGTTATCGGGAGGATTAACCTTAGTATGGGCAGATTTCTACGTGGGGATCGACTGCGTAGTAGTGTGGTCCTTTTGCGGCGGCGATTTCGCCTCTACTACAAACATCACATAACCGAGGGAAAACGACAGTCACCTCAGAGGTCTACTTCCGAGTCTGAATTCCAGTAAAAATGTCTACAGTTAGTAACACTATATTCATGCGAACAAGGAATGGGGAAACTATAAATTGATGTACCTTCATCTTCACCGAAAAACAGGTCTCTCGTAGTCCTATCTGATACATACCTGTGTCTCGTGGTTCGTATGTCAGAGCAAGAAAGGTACCTCGACGCTATTGCGATTGTAATTATTCTTATGTTATATTGGATGAGATGATATAGCTAATAAATCTTCGACAGGTTGGCATCGCCGCAGAGCTCCCGAGTGGAGAACACTCGACTGCTAACTTCAGTCATGACGAGCTCTTCAAGCTGCTGTTGCAGAAGAAAGAGACATACCAGAAGGTGCCCTCGGATCGTTTTGATGTTGATCAGTAAGCTACTCGCTATAATGTGCGTATCTGTATATCGTTAATTGACTTGCGCAGTATGAGAGGAGATGGTCCTGGTCAGATAAAAGTGGACACTGGATCGTTCTTGAAGAACTTGGCAGATTTCGATCATGCCGAGTTTGGGGTCACTGCGAAAGATGCGAGGGCAATGGCCGTTAGCTCACGCAAACTATTGCAACTAGCCTTTTTAGCTCTACTCGATTCCGGGATCAATTATAGAGGCCAAGACATTGGATGCTACACGTCTGCTGTAGATTTCGACATTCTTGCCCTTGATAACTCAGTTCGTCCTTTACTCTAAGAGAGACTTTTCCTTCCTGAATATCATCTAGGATGTACATGACGCTCGCGGGTCAGTTGCAGGTATACCATGTATGGTCGCCAACAAGGTATCCTATCACCTGGATTTGCTAGGGCCATCAGTGCCCCTAAACACTGCTTGCAGCTCTAGCTTGACTGCTCTACACTTGGCTGTCCAGTCTATTCGAAACGGAGAGTGTAAGGCTGCGGTCGTAGGAGGATGCCAACTTAACCATAGGTAGGGTTTTGTGTATGTGTGCAGATCGAAGGGACCTACTGATGTCACTAAAACTGTAGATTGGCTGACTGGATCATGTACAGTCAGGGTTCAATACTTGCACCGGATGGAAAATGCAAGCCTTTCGATGCCTCCGCAGACGGGTATGTAATCTGCTACTGAAGTATATTGTTATCTGGAATGACTTGTGAATCTGAAATAGATTCTCTCGAGGAGAAGGCGCCGCGGTCATTGTGATCAAACCATTGAAGGACGCGATCCGCGACAAGGACCACATATACGCATCAGTGAGTATGGTAATTGTCGTGTACAGCGGGCCGCGCTGAGAGTGAATGTATAGATTTTGGGAACAGGTATCAATTCATCAGGTCTAGGCGGCCCAGTGAGTGCACCAGTAGCGGCCGCGCAGAAAGACGCAATGATCCGCGCTTATCGAGGAACTGGTCGGCTTCCATCCGAGGTCGACTACGTAGAGATGCACGCAACTGGTCCGTCATAAACGCATTGTAACAATGTTCTCCATACTGACCGGCTCGAAACAGGGACTGCGGCTGGAGATCCTACTGAAGCGAACTGGGTAGGAGAAAGCTTCCAGCGCAAATCAGACATATTAGTCGGCAGTATTAAAGGCAACATCGGACATCTAGAGATTACAGCGTTTCTGGCCTCACTTTTAAAAGTCTGCTCGATGTTCGAGACACGGTTAATCCCCCCTAATATTAACCATGGTGTTCTCAACCCCAAGATCAAATGGGACGAGTATCGACTTCGGGTTGTAACAGATGTTGCCCACCTCCGTGCGCGCCATCCGTCGGGACAAGCTCTTGTATCGATTGCAAGCTCAGGGATTGGAGGCAGTAACGGTCATGTCGTGGTTGAAGCGGCGCCACAACGAGAAAGTCAAGTCCCCATAGCCGAGGTTGCCTTTGAGAAGACACCGGTGCTACTTGCTGTCGGGGGGTTATCCATTCGGTCCATCTCAGCGTTGTGCGACAAGATATCGAAGAAGTTACCTGAGATATCCCCCAAGGACCTTGCGGCTCTTGCAGCTGTCAGTGGAAGGCGTTCAAGGCAGGTAGGATGGCGTTCTATCGCTCTCCTTACACCGGATAATGCGTCCCCGCCCACTTTTTCGTTCCCGGTCCTTGCTCCCCGCAAGTGCCCATCTCTTGTGTACGTCTTCGCTGGGCAGGGCCCACAGTATCTTGAAAGTGAGTGCCTTCCGAATCTCTGTCACTATATGTGCTAAAGCTTCGCGCAGTGGGGAGAGAGCTTTACCAAACTTATGAGGCCTTCCGCGAGTCTATAAATGCTTTGGATGAAGTCTATAAGCAGGAAGTCGGGAGTTCGTTCATAGAGTCAACGGGACTTTTCGCTCCAAGCAAGTATGCTTCCGAGCTTTCTTCGACATGGCCTATAAACATTACCCTTCCCGCCATGGCCATGATACAGGTTGCCCTAGTTGATCTGCTCCGAAGCATCAACATCTTCCCCGATGTTGTTGTTGGATTCTCGGCAGGTGAAACGGCAATGCTCTATGCTAGCGGTGCGGCTTCCAGAGAGCTTGTTATGGCACTCGCTATTGCTCGTGGAAAGGCCATGCTAGCTATCGAAGACCTGAATGGGGGAATGGCTGCTTTATCCTGCAGCCCTTCGAAGGCGATAACTATTATTATGGATGCTACCGGTGGCGAGGTCAGTGGCCTAGATATCGCTTGCTATAACACACCGGACTCAGTGACAATCGCTGGGCCTAATGACGCCCTGGACCGGGCCGTTCAATTGGCCAGTGAACAAGGCATATTTGCACGGAAACTTCGAACGAATGCCGCGGTACACAGCCAGTTAATGGATGTCTGCCAGGCTCAATACAGATCACTGGTGGAAGACGTCTTTATTCGATATGGGCCAGTGACTAGTCCAACCAAGACTGTATACTCGACGCTCACGGGACAAGTCTGGAGTGATGCTTTCACGGCTGACTATTACTGGAATAGCGCCCGTGGCCCTGTTCTCTTCAGTGACGCTGTCTCTGAGATCTCGAAGGATCATCCCGATGCTACCTTCATAGAGATCAGTCCTCATCCTGTTCTTTCCTCATACGTGCGCTCTTTGGTCCCCAAGAACAATACCGTCCTCTGCGCAATGGAGCGCCCCAAGGCACCTCGGAGATATCACGAGACCTCGGCATTCTTGTCGACAATAGGCCAACTTCTGTTGAAAGGATGTAACATGATAGATTTCGCTTCACTGAACGGGTTCAACGTCGTTCCTCGTACATCATTCGATTTCATGGACTACCCATTCTCAAAGAAGCAAGTGCAATACTTGCCGGAGCCAACTTCGACCAATCAGCAACTTGAATCAGGAACGGTCGGAAAGGGACCGGCGGTTAGTCAGCCCAAGATCTACAAGTTCAATAGTCAAACATATCCGGACCTCGCGCAACACGTCATCATAGGGGAGCCAATCGTGCCAGCTACTGGCTTCATTGAAATGGTCTGTCTGAGCTTTTACATTCAGCATGGGACGGAAGCTCACGCATATCTTCTACAAAGGGCCTTAGTCAGGGTGCGAGGCAGTTACGCGATGTGCATTTCCGTGCAATGCTCCCCCTCTCGTCGCGGGAACCGCTCCTGGTAAAGCTCGAGACGGACGAATCGCATTGGAGTATTGTGTCCTTCGATGCCTCTGGAAAGAAGGTATGTGATCCCTTTCCGACACAGAATGTATCTCATGATTCGAGGAAAGGCAAAGAAAGTACATGCAGAAGGACACTTTTCGAAACAAGTATCTGAAGAAGCTCCAAAGGCCTTGCCTATACAAGAGATCATTGATAGATGCACCTTGATTGATACGAAAGGTGCATTCAAATTTTATATTCATCATTGCCTCTCATTATTAACCAAACCCATGTTTAGACTTCTACGATCAGCTCCGTTACTTCGCCAACTATGGTCCTATTTTCCAGCGACTTGTGACATGCTATAAGGGAGATGAAGAGGCAGTTGCGAAGGTCCGTGGATCGGGCAAAGACTTACAAGACTCGTACGCATTGTCCCAACTTTCATGACAGATATTTACTCATTCTTAATGCATTCAAGGATCGGAAAATATGTCATTCACCCAGCAATCCTCGACTCTTGCCTCCACTTAGGCGTTCACAGAATACTCACTGGAAATACGAACGACCAAGAGTATTATTTGCCATCTAAGGTTGACTCCGTAATTGTATACGACGCGCTCATCAGTAAAGGAATGCCAGAGGATCTCTTCGTTTATTACCGCTTCAAAACGTGGAAACCTGGTTCGTTCTCCATTTGACATACTAGAAGCGTCTCAACTCACCCTAAGATTAATGTCAGACTCGTTGACATTCGACTTCACCGTCACCGATGATAAGGGAACACCCCTTTGTCAACTCTCGGGGTTTACTATCTCAAAGCATAGATCAGTCAAGAAAGCATCACTAAATCGCTGCTATGATATGAAGGACGAGAAGTTACCGGTCGAAGCAATTCACGTTGACGTTGAAGGCGCTACTTTGGACTCGAAGAGCATCGTCATACACTATGTTCGTGGTGGAGAGATGCAGATAAAGGCAACACTTCTTCCTCTAAACAAATACGAGAAGCTCGATATTTGGTTCCTCGCCGGTAATGACGCCAATGGTGCAGCCGCTCGCGGACTTACAAGAACTCTTCGGCGCGAGATTCCGTCGTGGAATATCCGTTTAGTTCTTTTCCCCACAGAAACACCTGCAGAACACCGCCTGTTGGCATTACCTTTCATCAAGGAGCGGGTTGTCTCAGTGGACGAAATCATAGTCGATGGTAGTGGCAACATATACGCCCCCCGGTTCGTTGAATCTCCAACCAGTAAACAACTCTCGAAGGATGCCCAATCAAAGGTCAAATTTGATGCCGAGAAGGCGTATATGCTTCTTGGTGGCGTAGGATCGCTTGGTGTTTGTATAGCCCTCTGGATGTATGAGGTAAGTCGGCTCATCCCAACGGTCTTCTTCGTGATTGCTAAAGGTTATTCATAAGCATGGTGCTCGTCACATTATTCTTTCCTCACGGAGTGGGTCACAATCAAAAGCACTACGTGAGACGTCAACCAAACGTATCTTGTCGTACCTACGAGGACTCCCAGATATTTCTATCCGTGTGGAACGATGCGATACTGCGTCGGTAGAGGACATCAAGTCCCTCTTGAAAAGCGTCAATCAGCCGATTGGAGGGTGCTTGCTTCTTGCTGGGGTCATTTCCGACAGAACCTTCTTTTCTCAGACCGCTGAGAGTTACGCCATACCATTTGTTTCCAAGACCCAGGCATTTTTAGCCTTGAAGGATGCTCTGGACATTTCTAAGCTTGATTTTCTCATCTCATTCTCAAGCGTAGCAACCTTCGGCAATAGTGGTCAGACAAACTATTCATCGTAAGTCCTTTATATTCCATCTGCGGATGCATTTGTCTGATGCGAGCAGAGCCAACACTTCTCTAGATGAGATGATACGATCTGTCCCAAATGCATTCTCAGTGATCTGCCCGCTCATTTTGGATAGCTCCGTCGCTGAAAAGGGAAGAGAGCACTTAACCCATTTGTTACACTGGGGGGTATCATCAGAGGGTAAGCTACATCTCAGAGTCTGACAACTTCACCTACATATATTAATTCACATTCACTCTACCTCCCTGTAGACTTGTGCGAGTATTTAGGTGATGCCTTACTGAAGTTGGAGCACGGACCGTTCTGGTATTATGTTCCTGATTTCGACTGGAACAAGGTCAACAAATATATGGGGCGCTCATCACTGTATGACCATCTCGTAACTCATGACAACAAGGTGCCTGTAAAATCGGGCCATCAATTCAAGCCGGACTTGGTTCGCAGCATCGTCATGAAATACGTCGACATTGATCCTGAAGACTTTTACGCCTCTGCGCCGCTTTCTTCGTATGGGATGGACTCACTTACAGCTGCTCAGTTATCGTCTGATCTGGAGCCATTCGTAACAATCTCTCAATTGCAGCTTCTCGCGGATACTTCCCTCGATGATATACTCAAGCGTGCCGAACAACACATTGGTCAAGCAATTACGGGGACAGACCAGAAGAGACCGCAATTGATCCGTAGCATAGTCATGAAACACATCGACGTTGACGCAGAAGACTTCTTCTCCTCCGCGCCACTTTCATCGTATGGGTTGGACTCACTTACGGCTGCTCAGTTATCATCTGAGCTCGAGCCTTTCCTCACGATTTCACAATTGCAGCTTCTCGCGGACGTAACTCTCGATGATATTCTCAAGCGTGCCGAAGAACAAACGGGGCAAGTAGTGACGGGTACCAACCAGAACTGGACGGAATCAATTCGTGGCATCGTAATGAAACACATCGACGTTGACCCAGAAGACTTCTTTTCCTCTGCACCACTTTCTTCATATGGAATGGACTCACTTACAGCCGCTCAGCTATCGTCTGATCTCGAACCGTATCTTGCAATCTCGCAATTGCAACTTCTTGCGGACATAACCCTCGATGATATATTGAACCGTGCTGAAGAACAAACGGGACATGTAGTGACGGGGACAGATCAGAACATGCCGGAGCAGATACGCAGCATAGTCATGAAACACGTCGACGTTGACCCCGAAGACTTCTTCTCCTCCGCACCGCTTTCATCGTATGGGATGGACTCACTTACAGCCGCTCAGCTGTCGTCTGATCTCGAACCGTTCCTTACGATCTCGCAACTGCAGCTTCTCGCGGACGTAACCCTCGACGATATACTCAAGCGTGCTGAAGAACAAACAGGAAATGGAGTATCAGGGAAAGGAAACGACGAGGACAAGTTCAGTTGGTCGCAAGTGAACAAGAAGGGACAGACGCTTGTCAAACTTCGCGAAGGAAAAGAAATTCCTTTGATTCTGATTCACGGAGCGTCTGGTGATATCATACCATTCAAACCCCTCCAAGATCTATTTACCACGCCTCTGTGGGCGATTCAACTAACCCCTGACTCGCCTACACAGTCATTATCTCATCTGGCGAAGTTCTATTATGAAGCGATCAAGAAATCGAGACCTAATGGACCTTATCGACTTGGTGGGTTTTCTGGAACCAGCTTGGTGACGTATGAAGTGGCGCATCTCCTAGAGAGCAATGGGGATGAACTCAGACAGTTTATTTTAATTGACCACTTCCCAACGCTACTCCATTCTCCTGTGTGCCGAGTCGACGAAGAAACCGTACGGCGTGGAACGCCTAGCCCAGCACTCGTCTCACAAGTGATGGCTTCTATATGCGAACTGTATCGCTTAGAAAGAAGCCCTGCTCGCCGAAGGCTAGCGGACGAGCTCGCTCAGGCGCTGAGCGCAGACAAGATCTCCCCGTATATGAAAGGATACATTACTGCGACGGAGGATGTCATTGCAATGTCGGCGAAGTTCGTGCTTGACCTTGCGGGTGGAGAGATCGATGGCATCCCGGAGGCAATACGAAGATGGGTGAGACAAATCAAAGCTCCGGTGTCGATATATATGGCAAGCGATGGCTTCTGGAAAGCCATTCCTGCAGACGAACGAGAGGAATGGAAAGCCTTCCGAGCACCACAGTATCTGGATGACCCTGAAGTCGTTATAATCGATAACAGTCACTTCGGAATGTTGGAAAGCATTGATTTGGTGAAAGCAATAGAGAAGAATGTTGATAAATAGATAGAAATATGTAATTGCCTTGTTACTTAGAGAATTATCAAGAATAGAATGATTTAGATTTTAGATGCACATCATGTTTCGACCTGTTCTTAAGAGATACATGATAAGTAGCCTTTCATGTTCAAATTGTTCGATAGCGGAGAGGAGGGATATTCGAATAACACTTTTGATGGTAAGCAAGTACCAAGTATTACTGGTATGTAGGTGAGTAAAGGAACGGTGAAACACTATACTGTTATTGGCTGAGCAAGACTAGTAGGAGACGTAGGTATCCGATTGTTTCGTAGACCTGTCTTTGAACCTGTCACACTTTGGGAGTCCTGGGACAGCCTCCGATGTCACCACTGATTTACTAATTTCAGGCTTGTAGACTTGTAGTTTCATTGTCCAGGAAGTGGCTTGCTGAAATCAGTGTTGTCAATGCTTCAGAGTTCAGACGATTCAGTAGATGTTTCTTGTCAGTCAATCCGTAGTGCTCAAGCATGTAATTGTGCAAGAGGTTGAACTTGAAGTAGTTCATTCGACTAGTATACATAATGTAAGACAATTAAGAGAGTGTATACCAATGCCTCAGTACACTCGTAAACCACATTACATTTATCTGCTATAAACCACCCGATATATTCGCGTCTGGATTGCTGATCCAAAGCCTCAGGTTTAAGGCTAGTCAGTATGCGCAGTACATCCTTAAGGTCCGAAGCAGTAGAGTGCCTCTTGCGTAGTTCTCGAACACGCCCCGGATCCAATCCCGAGCGCAATCCCAAGCTATGTCTTGATCTTCGAATCCCGATGGTCGTATTAGTAACAGAATACAGGAGCCCGATAGTCATGGAACAAAACTCAGGATGAAATATTGTCAATAGAAAGTTGTACAATGACAACAATCCAATCTCTTCGTGCACAATGCAAGGTGACCTTCTGGCAATCTAGATGTTTGTTGTCATCAATATTTATTTATGCTGGTTATGGCCGTCTGCTACTCCCTCCTCCTTCTTGCTGATCCTACCTATGCCATGCTTTGATCGAACTAAATGTCAGGCAATTGTAGCGACCATCTTCTCAGTATGTTGACCCTTCATCATTCTCTTTAGAGCGACTTGAATGTCCTCAAGCCCACCAATGTTCTCCACAACCAAAGGCTGGGAAGAAAACCGTAGTATCAGATGCCAGTGTTGGATAATTCATTACAGAAGATAGGATATCTTAACACTCACTCTAATCATCTCACTCTCAAACAAGGAAGTTGAAAGTTTCGCCCACCTCGCATAAATCGCGCGGTCCTCCGGGGTGGTCTTTACGAAATACTTCCCCCACGGTGCATCCGTCCCGAGAAGCGTATATCCGATTGTAGCCTCGGTCTTGACATCCGAGCGAGCGGGCTTGCCCATGTCGAAAAGAAGGCAAATAAGATGCCCGCCTTGGAGTGAGAAGGAGGATTGGGCGAGTTGGACGGAGCCTTTTTCTGATATACTATATAAAGGAGGACCAAAAGATTAAACGAAAAAAGGGGGGACGCAGGCCACGAAAATGAGATATATTATAGTGGACGAAGAGAGGGAAAAGAGGAGCGTACCAATCGAGACCGTAGACAATCGAGTCCCTCGTGCCCTCCCGCAGCTTCTTAACAGCGTCCGGGTCCTGACGACGGCCTTGAGGTAAGTACTTACTGCGAGGATACATTACATAAAGCATACCTTATAATCCACCACCAAATCAGCACCGAGATCCTTGAGCCTGTCCCAGCTCTTCGGGGACGCTGTCGTAGCGACCTTAAGACCACTAAGCTTGGCGAGTTGAATAGCGAATCGACCGACAGCTGTGTTCTGCGGTAGGAATTCTAGTTAAATTTTATATTTGGCAGATGAGTTTTTTTGGTAGCGTTGTACATACCCCACTCCAGATGAGAATCCATTCACCGCTCGCTTTGGACGGGGGTTCCGGGATACCAAGTTTAAGGTAAAGAGCTTGTACAGCAGTCATAAACGGAACAGGGATAGACGCTGCCTCTTCGGGAGTCACGTTCTCCGGGACGACTGATGACAGGTCCCATTCGACTGGTAGATACCTGGAAGATTTAAGTGAGGTATAATTTGGTATTTCATTATAATAATTCAATATGCTTTGATTGACGAACTCAGCAAATGCACCCTTCTCCTTACTCCAGCCACCACGCATGAAGCCCCAACGCACCTCACCCTCATTGACCTCGCCCGGCGGGACAGCCTCTCCAATCTTCACGACCTCACCGACGAAGTCGCATCCGAGAATTGCGCCTGGTTCAGAGAGGCTTACGAGGTGCTAACGGAAGAATCATGTAAATTTTGTGATGGGAATGAATAGGAGTCATGTCAGAGTCCAACGAAGGTGAGGTGACGCTTGAACTCCCGCTGACCTTCCAATCTGCACGTCAAATATATAAAGGTGTCAGTAACTAATCCATATAAATAGCACGGATGACTTGCCCGTTGGGTTCAAACCGACTGCTTTCGTCTTCAGACTGTTCGGAATCGACTTTAGATCTGTAAGAAGGGCGGTATGCGTTTGCGATACTCACAGAATCTCAGTTGACTTAAGCTTCGGGGTCGGAACATCTTGCACCTTAATGGTCCTGCCTTTCTGTACAACAACAGCCTTCATGCTTTGGGAACTTGTGGGATGCGATCAAAGCCAGTCGTCGGTACCATTAAGCTTTAATGCCATTGGATTGCGTTCCCGGCTCTGATAGACAAACAACGACGCTCAAATATGCCGAGGAGCGAAAAAGCGCGCGTCCACAGCTCACATTCAAGAGAGACCAGGCAGCAACTCAGTAAACGATGTCGGAGGGGGCGCTGCAAGCTCATGTGAGCGCTGTAAACGCGCTAGAATGTCGATGGCATTGGGGATTTAATGGCCTCTATGATAAAGGGCCCTTCGGTTCCCCCGTTCAAGTCTCAGTTGTGTTCATAGCTGGTTTATCAAGGTATCAAAAGGCAAAACAGAGAATGAGTTCAAGGAAAAAATACTGTAGTCTGAGACGAGACCGAGATGTTGCTGCCAGTGCGTGAGAATTTCTGCCCCAGTATTTACTAGTAGTATCCCGGAAATGGCAGTCTTGTTACAATTTCCCAAGATATTATCACTTGTAGAACTATAGGATGTTGCCAAACACTTGAGAGGGAGTATGCCATAATGGAGCATCAAGCTGTACGCTTGATAAGCTGTGCAGCCTCAACAGATCTAGGCCGAATATCGCATATGAATGGCCTTGGATGACTGAGCATCGATTAAACTCATATGTATGGCCGAAAAAGACAGGCGGGATGCGCATACCTGATAAATCCAGAGTAGTCGACTTCCGGTTCGATCCACCCCCCATTACTATCTCTCGCTTTCGAGAAGTCGAAAACGGCCAATAGCGAGGCAATGGCGATGAAGATAGAGTTGTCCGCGAGATGTATCCCCGGACAGATTCTGACATGTAGACATTAAAGTGGAGGAAATCTGAGCGGTGAGTTTTGCAAGTGTTGACTCTTCTCACCTTCTTCCGAATCCAAAGGCAAGAATTGAAGGGTCTTTCATTTTGTCATACTCAGATTGGTCTTTCCCTAGATAACGTTCGGGTCTGAACTTGTCTTGTTGCGGAAACACCGCCTCATCGTGGAGCATAGACCTTATCCTTTCATCAGGGAGACAAATAATGATACAGGAGATAAATCACCAAATGTTAGCCCACACGATCGTGCCTTTTCGAATTTTGAATCCTCGATAAGTGTCGTCTTGGAGGACTCGGTGAGGAAGACCTGCACAATGTAACATCAGCAGACTGACATGCAAATCATGCTCTTATTACCCAGCGGAACAGCAGGGTTCCAACGCAACACTTCCTTCACAATCGCATTCACATACGGAAGTGAGCCACGATCCGTGAATGACGGCAGCCGATCTTTTCCAACAACTCCATCTATCTCTGCCTGGCCTTTGGCCTGAATTTCAGGGTAGAGAACCATCGCGAGGATGAAGGAAGAGATAGAAGAGGGTGTCTGTGCCGATGTATGTTAGTCAGAGGACGACTTTGAGAAACCCTCAAGAATGTACCGTATCCGCCCCTCCTAGAAGCGGTGATGTATTAATATGCATGTAAATTTACAGAGCACATTGCACACCTGAGTAGAGCGATGCAGCTGCCGCTTTGACCAATTGCGTTTCATACACGGATAAATCTTGCTTCTCCGTCAGATATCTTGACGTGAACGAAGTAATGTGGTGGCCTGCGGCCTACAAGCGTATAAACTTTGAACCGAAAGAAGACAGCCATTACTGATTCTACGTACCATTTCAGATTTGACGAAGTCAAAAGGTACATCGTATAGTCGCTCGAGTTCTTCCCTCATTGTTCTAGCTACTGTCTTGAAGCCCAAACCGGGAAACCATTCCGGAACATAGCGCACTATGCTTTTCGTAAGTCTTGCTATGCATAGGTATAATAGTCTACCTAAAATAGAATTACGTACATAAGGGAAAGCGATCAACTATGAATGCTCCTGGTTCTGACGCTTTCGAAAATCCCTGCATTGCTTTCTCGGCAATATTTACAAGTGGATCATCTTCTAATTGAGCGCTGTAGCCATATGCAAGCATGAGAATGGCTGCTCCAGTGCTCCTGTATCCAGTTTGAATTAGTACGCGAACTCAGATAGTTATGGCACTCTTACTGTCTTGCATGTTCGATGAACTTCTCTGGTTTATTAAGTATCCTAAGGAGAAGACGCGCCGTCTCTTTTTCTTGCATATCTTGAAAATCCTGTACCTGGCGAGGACCAATTGTTTGATGGAACATCCTACGGAATTCTTTGAATCGCTCCCCATAAGATGCATAGCCCAAACCTCTGTCCCATCCGACCCTGTTATTAGATTAGACTGTAACCTTTGAGAACCATGAATTGCGTTGAGCTTACAGTTCGCCCGCCATAACCGCACGAGGCCTATCAGAGTATATATTGCCTGAAGCTGTGTTCTCATATCGGTTCTACAGGTCGACAGAACTTGCTATTGTTACCTCTTGACTCCAAGAGTTCGAAGGCTACTTCTGCAGATCCGATCACTATTTCGGGCTGACCCATCGTGCTGAACCTGACGATGTTACCTAGACATCAAGTAAGTGATTGTCCCAAGTACGCGGCGAAGTATATCCACACCGTACTGTCTGCTCCAGTCGTGAAAGCAAAGCCATTGCTTATCGCTTGGGATCTGAAATTCATTTCCAAATATCGGTACACCCCTTGGACCTGGCGGATCTCGCAGCATGTCATGTCTGATGATCAGGTTGCTGAAGCCAAACAGCCGATAAAGAGCGAATGGAATGACACAAGCAAGAGCACAGGTCGGAAGACTGTAGAACACATCTGTCGAAAAGCAGTCGAACTTGAAGGTGTCAAACATCTTCTGGCTCCAAGCCTCCTCAAGAAAGAGCTGGCTTCGGAAGTATTTGACACAGAGAACAAACAAGAGAAAGTACTTCAAGTAAACTTGAACATGAAAGTGAAAGGTAAAGCCTCAGAGTGAGGCTGTGCCAGTGCCAACCTGAGTGGCAGTGTTGGGTAAATTAGGGTTACTGGGAATTAGAATGACCGTGACTTCTCCTGATCATCATTGCTCTGCTCGTTGTCTCGCACGATGACCACGGTTTCAGAAGAGTCTTCCTCGTCGTCCGTGACGCCGCCAGCCGCGTCAGATGTCAATGCGCCAGCACCGACGCTCAAGGCGGAGAAGCCAAACTCCAGCTCACGAATGCCTCCGTCTCTAAACCAGCTTGCAGCGCGAATGAGTGCCTCTGGAACAGTCACGCCGCCTACATCGAACCAGCCATCATCGCGCCCACGTCTTGCGGCCCAGCTTCTGCGTACTGGATCGAACTTGTCGCTGTCGAGCGCAGCAGCCTCAAACGCCGACTCGACAGCCGTCAATCCGCCAACTACGCGCTCGGGTTCGCCCGACTCGTCGAGCACTGGCAGGGCCTCTTCGCCTCCGGCTTCACTCAGGGATGGATCAACAGAAGGCGGTGAGCCACTTACCACCGAACGGGTCGAGAAGTTAAACGCGGAGTCTGAAAAGAAGTCTCGTCTGCCTGGATATAAGAACATACCCTCTCTCGAAGCTATCACTGCCCGCATGGCTATGACAAGGTCGCTTAGCATCGATGGCACTCACAAGCCACCTGAACCAGAGACGTACGAAGATCCTGCGACACCTGGTATTCCTCAAAAGAAGCCCGAACATCCTTTACAGAACTCTTGGTTAGTGGCGTCTCTTTCATCGAACGCCATACTTATATGCATTCAGGACGATGTATTTCGACTCAAAGGCGAAAATACCTGCATCAGCTCCTGCCGCAGTAAATCCTGACGGTACCGCCACGCATCCTGCCATCGCAGAGACTGGAGAGTACGAAGCTGGCTTAACTGTCATCGGAGAATTCGATACAGTCGAAACGTTTTGCCGATACTTCAACTGGCTTAAGCCGCCATCCAAGCTGGAACGGAACTCCAACTATCATCTCTTTAAGACTGGCATCAAGCCTATGTGGGAAGATCCAGCAAATGCTGATGGAGGCAAATGGGTCTTGACGATGCGTAATAATCCACAGCTAACCGACCGCTGTTGGAGCTGGCTCACTATGGCGCTTGTTGGAGAGGAAATAGACGAAAGCGATGAAATTTGTGGCGCAGTGGTTAGCTTGAAGAACAAAATTGACCGCATACAGCTATGGATCCGTAGCAAGGACGATCTGGAACGCGTGAACAGCATTGGTCGTAAACTCGTGAAACTACTCGATGTTTCAGAGCAGGATGGGATAGGTTTAGAGTTCCAGGTAAGGGTTGCGAATTCACATTACTTCCTGATGGCACTACTAATTCATGGTTTTTAACAGTATAACAGCGAGGATAGACCACCTCCAAATAAGTTTTTAACGATACACTCTTCGTTCCCCCAATCAGGTTTCCGCTCAACATTCAATAACTCTACATCCAATTCGTTTTCTGCCGCCAGCCCAGTGGCTGGTCCTGGAGAAACGCCGGTCAGTGCCGGACCCGGCGGAGCTTTCAGCGGCTTCGGTGGAGGTTCAGCTTGGAGGGGTAAGAGGAGCTAGACGAGCAATATCTTCGTTTGCCTTCGTTTATAACGCCAAAGATAACAAAGTGGCAGATAGATGAGAGCGGGAACAAATGTTTACGGACTGTATGTTTTTCTTCTTGGCTGCGAATGCCAGTGTACGACATAGTCTAGTCTCACCTTGTAGTCTTCTACACATCGTTCAGTTGTAACAAGAGGCTTCTCTCGAATGTAAAATTTATAATACTCTTGTCTGTTGTTCAGACTCAAATTTATTATCAGAGACCATCCACTAAGGGGAATCTAGCAGGAGTTTCCGGATGGATGACGATCATTCTCTTAATCGTAAAGTTATCAATATCAAACCGCCCGTAGCCGGTCGCACCTCTAAATAACGTCGTGAGTGATACACGGAATGGATCGAGTTACTGTATGTTATACTTACCCTAATCCTGCATGTCCAAGTCCTGGTTCGGAATGCATCGTACCGCCGTTGATTGATGTACATCCTAGAGCATATCGCTTTTCTTAGTCATCGCAATTGAAAGGTAGCAACAGTCAGCACGGTGCACACCTGATCGAACCCTAGCTGCTACATCGAGAGCGCGATTGACGTTCCTCGTCCAAATTGCAGCCGTTAGTGTGTAGTCAGTCTCATTAGCAAGTTCGACGGCCTCGTCCACCGTGTCCACAACGGTGATAGCAACGACTGCATTATTCGACAGGGAGTCAATAACAAGTAGTTGCAACCTGTGAACGAGTAAACATTACCCGGCCCGAAACTTTCCCTGTCCCACAGGCGCATACCCGGTTTGACACCGACGACAAGGTGCGGTTGAACGAGGGCACCCTGGCGGCTCAAATCTCCCAAAAGGACCTGTGCGCCGGCATCTTTAGCCTCCTTAATCATGTTTACGACGTTCTCCGCGGAGCCTTCGCTGAATAGGGCAGACAGGCGGAAGGAGGGATCAGAAAATGGGTCGCCCGCCTTGAGCTTCGAAACGATGGCGGAGAGCTTTGATTTGAAGGCCTCGGCGACAGGTCGCATGACAATTACACGCTCTGTGGACATACAAATCTGCCCCGAATGGAGCATGGCACCTTGGGCGATGCACCGGGCGGCGGTGTCGATGTCGGCATCGTCAAGCACCTTATCTCAACATGAGACTGGCGTCAAAGCAGGAGACTGCGCGCCAACAAGGTACTCACGACTGCAGCAGCTTTGCCTCCTAGTTCAAACACACATGGCTTCAGATATTTGGCAGCTTCACCAGCAATAATCCGTCCGACCCGATCACTTCCTGTAAACTACAGAACTAATCAGCACACGTTACTGTATGAACTGAATCAACTTGAGCTACGTTGATGTGCCGAACAGCTGGATGTCCAATAAGCTCAGAAGTCAGCTTTGGGGAGTTATCTCTGGACATAGAGATGTAATTTAAGACACCCGGTGGGATCCCGGCCTAAGAAGAACAAGTATGAATATTTCGCAAGGGAGGATCTAATAAATATCATACCTCATGCATGACTTCGACAACAATTTCTTGAGAAATCGGACTATACTCAGATGATTTCAAGACGACAGTGTTACCGCAAATGAGAGGGATACAGATTGCTCTGAGAGACAAAGTAGCTGGAGCATTCCAAGGGGCAATCGCTAATCTATAAATGACTTTCTCAACTGGCACGCCCCCTTCATAGCCTGGAAATTGCATGGACTTACATGACTCCGTGTGCTCTGCGTTGCACAATGCAGTGAGCTCCTGGTGTGTTTGATTGGAACGTTTCCCCCTTGATCTGACTTGCGAGGGAAGCAGCTTCCAGGAGATTATTGACAGAACCGATAATATTGATATCAGCCCAAATCGAAACAGATGCAGTCTCATCCTTCAAAGCCTGTCTCATTTTTTCTTTATATTTGTCGGACTGGATCAGCTCAGCAGCTTTGTAGAGTATGGCCCGTTTCTTTGCGACTGGGTAGAACTCCCAATTTTTGAAGGCATTCGCAGCAGCTTCAACAGCTTCCTACCAGGGTGCAGTAAAGAGTCAGATAATGATTGCCGAGAAGATGATTCTACTAATTATAAGGTACCCACTCACCTTGCAATCTTGAGAAGTAGCAGATGCGCTCTTCGCAGTAATCTCGCCTGTCAATGGACTGCGCACTTCAAAGGTTCCTTGATCGCTGGCCAACTTGCGCTGGCCGTCGATCCATAGTGGTACTACAGTCTGCTGAGCCATGGGAGTGTGGGATTGAAATGATGCGACCCCATAGAGCATTTATCCCTGTGCGCCGTGTGCCAAGACGGGAGCCCTTCGGCATTCTCTCCTTTCGCATCTCCTTTAGGACCTTGCCGCTCACTCAATTGTGCTAGACTGGTGTTTGCAATGTCCACATGGTTGATACTTTACCCAATCCACTGAAGTTACTGAATTGTTTTGACATGTCAAGATTGGAACGTTCGATAAAGCATGGGCCGCAGAAGCGAAGGGATTGCCAGTGAATGGTGCGGAGACAGAATCTCAAAGTTGGGGGCACTCCGTAAGTCGGGCTATAAGCCGACCCTAAACAAGGAGCTCGTCGCGATTCAAGTTGACTCATCCATCAGGCATGGGCTTTTGAACTTGACTACTTATTGTCACGGTAAACCTCTATCCAGCCTCGACCCATGAATGCACGGCATTCTCTATTATATCACCTCTGTATATAATTATCTTATATTATAGGGAAAAATTGGCAGCATAGAGCACCCAGGCTTCAAATTGGTCTGATAAGTCTGTCTCAGAATGTTTTAATAAGTCTGATAGAATCAGCGCATTCGATTACCACGAGATTATTTGCATAGACAAAGATGAGATGCCTGTATTGATAGTATAGACTTTCCAGCCAGTGGAATACCAATGACTGTCACGGTATGAACCATACACAAGCTCGTAGTAGTCACGCGAATAATTAGTTCTTGATTTCCTCCAGCTTGACCACAGCGCTATACCAATCCCGTCTAGCTTCTGCGGCCTCCTTCTGCTCCATCCGTACCTGACTCTTGCCATCACCAACTCCAAGAGGTCCTTGTAGGATTTTTTGATATGCCTGAAACGAGGTCAAGTGCTTCTCTGCACGTTCTGCAGCGGCAGGGAGCTCTCTCTGCATGAAGGCGAGTACTCTCTCAAAGCCATCCTCTTCCTCGCAGCCTGCAGACGAATGAGTAAGGAAGGAGACTTAAAAGGGTAGTTCTTGCGAAGCACTTACCAGATGTTATCGTCATACAGAGAGACGAGGCAGCAGACGTAACGCTAGTTCCGACTATGAGTCTCACAGGTGCAATGACAGCGTGTGCGCCCGTGAGGAAAATGCGCTTTAAGGCCTTAAAGGCGCGAACGAGCCACTCCCATATTTTCTTTCGCAGAGAGCTCCTTCCGCTATCCTTCGTGCTTTGAATGAATTTCGCGAGACCGTGAAGGTTCGCTAACATGATCTTGACATGTGTAGACATGTCATCTGACATTCGAAGAAGGCCTTTGCCGTTCTCTGTGAGTTCATTGTCAGGAAGGAGGTTGCCGCCTCCTTGACGCGCTATCTGGTTTAGCCTCCTCTCAAAAGCAGCCGCAAATGACTTGCAGCTTTGAGCAAGGTCGTCGCAGGTTCGCAGGACGGAGTCCGAGTTACTGCGCAACGTGAGGACTCTGCCGTAGACGTCTTTCTCGACTTCATCCATAGGGAAAAACGAATGCCTTCTGCGAATGACAAGAAAAAAAGTGTCATTATTCATAAATATCCTGGATCAATGTGCTCACGTACTTCTCGATTCCTTCAACGAGACCGTTGAAGATAGCGTGACAATCCGTCATCTCCTTGATGGAGCTCTTCATCAAGTCGAAACTCCTCGTATCCGGCCTAACGTCACTGGCTGTGACATTGTTTGAGTCTTTAGAATTAGAATCATAAGCATTCTGTGCTCTGGGCGTCGGACCACCGATGGGCTGGAATGGCTTGATGTCTGCGTATGCGGGAGGAGAACAGTCAAGGGAATACTCTTGAGGAACGGGAAACTTGAACTTTGACAGCTGAGGAAGTTCTACCTATGAGTTTATGACATTAGCCTCACTTAAGAGATTGTAAGACTATTGAAGGGCGCTCACAAATATCTCAACCTTGGTATCCTGGGCGGAGTCGTCCTGCTTGATCTTTTCAAAATCACCACCAGAGTCCTGAGAGATCGGTGGCAGATCAACAGGTTTAGAGACGACAGATGGCTGGCTAGAGAACATGGTAACTGTGTAAGCCAGAGACAGTTGTTTGGCGATGCCTAGAGAGACAGCTTAGCTGGAATCTACTACAAAACGAAGAGACGGAGGACTAGTTTATATGGCTCAAAACGAAACAGGAGGCCCATAACCACCAACATCTATTCCGCAGCACGATGTTCAGAGTGCAAGATAGCCATCTCATGCATGGTAGCGAGCGTATGAATGGGCGCTAAACTGTATGAAGACTTCAGGCGTGAAGAGAACTATGACCACAGGAAGAGGCAGAGGTCAAGTATAAACGCATGTAACACGCGTGCAGAGCCACGGCGGCAATCTTCCATCCATCGCTCGTATGAAGGATTTGTATTAAGAAGGAAAACCTCTTTAAACTCGAGCAGAGGAACAGTGCGATCATGGTGAGGCAAACGATGTTGATGAAAATGACACACATACCAATAGAGAGATAGGCTTCCCTGCCTCGACGACGTCTCTATTCACTGTTGAGATAACGGGTGAGATTTCACCCGAGCTCCGTTGCGAAGTTGCTTGGGACGATTGCAACCATACATTGGTGTTCCGGGAGATTTCAAAAGCCTCGCTGCAGGAACTTCCTTCATAATTCTCGCCATCGTATGCATCGACTAAGCATTGATCGTATCACATTATCGGAAGAGCCACAGTGATAGGAAATGAACACAGTGACCGTGACGTTGCTCGAAGGTCCAACTTGATCAGGTGGAAGCAGAAGACTTGATGTTAGCACAATAACTTTGAGCCGAGACTGGTTGTGCAAACATTGTTTTACTTTAGTTTCTGCAGCCTGTATCCATAGTAAGGTATGAGCATAAGAAGCGGAGAGGGAAAGATTACACTCAACTTCAACTTGGGTCGCGGCGGCGTGTACTATTTATGTAATCATTTCCACCGACCTTCAAGTTGATAACTTACCGTGACTGCTGCGCTGCCAGTGTGTGCTTGGTTGGCTTCTTTCAAAACGAATATGTTGATGTGTGAGCTTCTGTACGTTCAATATGAGCGCTGGCTATGTCCTACTAAACAAATTTATTTCCCCCCTAGACTTTCACCTGAACTTCGACCATGAAGTGAGGAGCAGAACGGCTCAAAATGCCACAGAAGCTGCCTATCAGAAACACCATCATTATCCATCCAAGTGAAAGGAACGAAAGTATATCATCCTCTCAAAAAATGGCGAACAACACATGTTCATTGACAGGGCCCATGATCAGTATGACCGCGCCCTCGAGGCGTGTTTTTCATTACACTTGATATTTCTTCTCGAGACAATGATCTAGGACACCGGCGCTACAGCAAAATGCTGTCACGGATCTTTTCAGTTAATGAAACAATATCCCGAGCTTTTCGGAATCAAACTTGAAGTCCTCGTTCCCGGCCTGTATTTCTCGAGACTTCTTTTCAAGTGTCTCTACATCGACACCCCCGGGCCATCAGCTAATATTGTTTACTGGGAGTCCCATAACTTTACTATGACCTACCCCCAGTACTTCGACGATCAACATTTCACCAGGGAACCATCATCGTTTTATCCCTTGGACAGTGTCCCGGGCATCGACTCCTATCCTATTCGCCTCCTCCAAAAAGATTTGTCTTACCCGAATTCGCATTATGATGTGAACCTTGGTCAACGACCAGCTCATCCTAGAGTCCTTTCGGACACGCCCAGTCTAGATGCTTTTTTCTCTGAAGCCCCCACCTTCGGCGTTAGCGGTCCAGGGGAGCACACTGCCTCCCCCAGATCATCTCAGCAACAGCATGTCCCGTCAGGTCCAGGAGCGGAGCAGATAGCGCGTAGCATCTCTGCTCCGGAGCCAGCTACGCAATCCGATCGCAGTACACCCTCCGTGTCGGCCTCTCAAAGCGATCACAGATACCGGACTGTAGCACCCGATGCGCCCGAGACACCTTGTACACCGCCTGCGCCGCTCAAGGAATCGAGTAGTGCGCAAGCATCTTTCTCATCCCAGTCGCAGAAAGACAATGGTTTTAGTCGCCAGAGCAGTGAACATGGCTCGGTTCATGAGACCTCGAACCAGTCTAATTATGTCCCATCGTTCCCCGAACCCCAGCACCACCGTTACCATTACGCGGGTCATGCCAACTCTGCGCCGCTACCTTATGTCAGCCAACCTATGCACGACTTCTCGGAATCGCAAAGATCATATCGGCAAGCTGGCCAAGCAAGGAATGGCGTAGACCTGGGTCCTCGAAACCCGCATACAAGCTTCCAGCACGTTCCTGCAGAGAAGGGGCACCCGCCGCGTGCAGGAGAAGCATACCAACGGCAGTACTCGAACGGCTCCTTAACAGCGAGAACTATCCGGCCGGATATGCAAAGCTTTGAGGCGATGCTCCAGGCTCTGCAAGACTTTGGCGCATGCAAGGAGATCTTCGAAAGCATGAGCAAAGAACTCGACCAGTAATTATATTTTTACCCAGAGCAGTGCATGAAAATTTACTGATCGCCTTTTCTTGCATTCTTGCAGAATAAACACAAATGTTCGGAAAGGCGAGTTCGAGACCGGCATCATCGCCGAAACCAACGCACTCCGCGAAGCGTCTACCGAGGCTCTTGAATCCGCCGAACGGCTCGTCAAGTCTTACGATGGTTTTGCCCGTGCACTGGACAAACGACTCGCAGATATCGCGAATTCGCACAATGGCGGTGGGATGCTCTTCCCGTGCGAAGACATCGACGTTCTCTCGGAGGAGATCACGCTGAGCGCCTCCGCATTGACGCATCACGTCGAGAAGATGCAAGACCGTGTGCGTGGGCTGCTGGCCATGATCGACAACCTCAAGGACAGACGAGATCGGGCGGACCAGCGGCGTAAGTTATGGAGGTGGCTGGCGCGTGCGCTGGAGATCATGTCGACGGTTTTCACCGCAGGCGCGTGCGTCGCCCCGCTCTTCGGACCCTATGGTCTCATTGCGAGCGCAGTGATGGCAGGTGCTGCGCCTCTATGTGCAGCTCTTTCGACTCTCTGCAAGAAACAAGCCGAAAGTGAGTGCATTAACAACTTTATCATAATGAGGACTCTTATCAATGGGGTTTTTTTTTCGCTAGGCTTGACGGAAGAGAAGAAACTTGACAACTTCCTGATTTTCCTTCGAGAGAACCTCCTGACGGAGGCAAAAGCTGCAGAGATCAACCTCACATCTTTCCCCCCTCTTCAGCTCGTCCACAGGGCGGCGCTGGACGCACGTTCAGACATCTCCCGGGGCTGGATCTCAGCTGAGGAAGCCAATCGGGCGCGCGTCGATTGGTCGGAATGGTTCCGCCGTTTTGACCAGGAAAGGCCGGCGAAGCAGAGCAGCGATCGGCATGCGCGTAATGCAACGATGGCTTGAGTGCGAATAAAGAGTCCATGTTCCATTCCGCTATGGAGGTAAACCGATCTCCTACCTCCAGAATCAGCATCACTAGCTTCACTAAAGTCAATTTGCAATGTAAGTAACAAATGTCCACAAGAATGATATCATCACACAGTAGACTCGGATTTCTTAGCAATAATAATTTTTTGCATTCATTTTTGTACAGAGCTTCGGCTACACGGATTGTCAGGGAAAGAGTGAGAACTAAAATAAAGGCGAAAAGGAAACATACGAGTAAGAAACAGTAAAAGAACATTCGAGTACTTTATTTAAAGGGAAACTTGAGTTCAGTCGGATTGCAACGGTAAACGTCGCTACTGAATCCGCACTCAAACGAGGCAACAAAAGAAGACAGACAGTTTTAGTCTAGGGGTGTGGAATAAACCGGCCTGATAACCGGTCATTAAATGATGGAATAGGAGACGGGGTAACGAGGGATGAAAAAGGATGAAGTATGCATATGCAGATTTGTTTGAGTGGGGTTCGGCTCGGCGGGCAGACGATGATGCAACGAGAGTACGGTAAACGGAGAACAAAGAGCGAAGGCGGTAGCGGAAATCAAGTAACCTCGCACATCAAAACGAACGAGCATCTACGCAGGTAAGAATGTGCAAGCCATAAATAAAATTCAGAACTGGATGTAAAGGGAACGAGGGTAATCGTATCGGAATCTCAGCAAGAGGTCGCAAAGCGAATGTACAATCAATTGAAGTGTCCGTCAACTTCTTACTTTTCTTTACAAACCCACATTTATTGAGAAGACGAGGGTTTATGGCAAGGAGAGCACGACAAACAAGCGAAAAGGCCCTTCTTCTCGTCCTTTGGCGACGAAACCGACGACGAAGCGGAATTGGGTGATAAAGAGAGCGAGTGCATACTTTCTTCGAGTGAGGGTGAAGCTGCCCTCTTTGTGGGCTCGACATCCACAACACGAAGGACTGCGGTACCCTCCATAATCTTGCGTACTTTCTCTGAGTCCCAAGCCTTCTGGCCCGAGGATCCAGTCGAAGAGCCCGAAAAGGCATCCCAGAATGCTGAACCCATCTTCTGTAGGATCGTCTGGCTTGCAAGACTCGCAAGGAGTGCGTGCTGTGCATGCTGCTGCACTTGTTCGCGATCTCGTTGCATCTGTGCCGTGTTGCGGTCCACGGCACCCATGCGTGGGCTCGACGGAGGAGTCGGTAAGCCGTGGGGAATATGGTACAGACTCTTGCCAGAGAGCAACGAAGAGAGCGGTAGTTTGCTTGACCCGGGACCCGACGACGATGAGGTCGACGGAGGTGATGAAAAGTAGGAAGGACGTAAACCCGTTGCCAGACCCGATAGCGACGGGGATCCCGGTGCTGGGCTCGGGCTGTTTGCAGGCGAGGTATTCGAGCTCGCCGGAGATGGGTACCCAGCGACACGTGGGCGCTGTTGCATTGCCATACGGCTCCATAGTTGCATGCGGTAGGCGTCTAGAGTCTTGAGTGTAAACGGGTTCACATCCGTGAATGCATCGAATCCATGAGTACTTTGTAGTTGCGACAAGACATGGCCCATGAGCAAATTCTGCTGATGGAGTTGCTGCGCAGCTGTCTGTTGTAACTCCTGCGATTGCAGATTTGCTCCATGACCAGCAGCGAATACCTTGTTTGATGCAACGGTGATAGGTACCGACATTTGGTTGAGTGTTGGATTCATGTTCTCGTCAGACCTATCTGAACCCGAGCCTACGCTGCTCTTATTACCGAAGCCTGTCTCAGGAATAAGCGTCGTGTGAACAGGGGTAATACCACCACCAAGACCGCCAAATGAGTTCGCCTGTCCACCCCAGAATGCACCGGCGCCACGGATAGCAGCAAGACGCGGCGAGGTAGGCAGATCCTTCTGAGTGTTCGGCCTAACTAAGTTGTTGCTCGAAGATGAGGATGAAGATTGTTGCATGGAGGCAAATGACGTAAGCGGCGAAAGGGGACTGAGCGGTGCAGGTGGTGGAAGCATGGGTGAAGCACGTCCCTCCATGATAGCTTTCTTCAGTGTCGCCACTTCCTGACGAAGAGCGTTATTTTCAGACTTAGTACTTCCAAGTTCTGCGCGAATGGCATCAATAATGTGATCACGCTCAGCGATATCACCTTCGAGAGTCTGTATATACTCTACAATAGAGAAACGAGAATGTTCAGTGGCGTAGACAAAGAGACATAAAGAAAAATAACTAACCCTTCCTGCGTACCCTGAAATTCCTCGCGCTGATCTTATTCCGAAGTTGGCGCTTCTCCTTGCTAGTCATCTTCTGATACTCTTCTGGGCTTGGCCGCCAATCATCGTCTTTGTCTTTCAGTTTATCGGCGATAGACATGGGCTTGTCCGCGAGAGAGCCGAAGATGCTTTGAGGTCCAGCAGACTTCTTCTGGACACCACCAGACTGGAGGGTGCCTTTGCGCGCCTTTCCCTTCCCACCAACTTTGATGGGGATGAGGATCGGTTCGTCATCTTCTTCATCTTCATCTTCGTCCTTAGCTTCTTTCTCTTCGTCGGAATCCGCATCGTGCGAGGAAGATGCTGGAGTTCCCACCAACTGAGGATCTATCGCTCGAGCCTGCGACGAAGAGGTTGAAGAACTTGCTGCGGATGATGTGGATGTGCCTGCAGTGGCGGACCCACTTAAGTCACTCGCAAAAGCGCCACCAAAGAGTTCATATGGAGCACCAGTCAGAGTCGTCAAAGGATTAACGCCTGCTTTGAAAAACTCAGAGTCGTTGACACCATCAAAGTTGAACGTGAACATGCTCTCCTCGCCCAGTGGGGCAAGCGAGTTTGTGTTGAAGATATTCCCAAAGTCAAAGGAGTTGGTTATCATCGACTGCGAAGGTGTGGGCGGCAAGTTTGAAAACGATTCGGACGGCGAACGTGACGATGAGCGAGAGGAAGTTGAAGCAGCACCGCTCGGCAATGTTGGAGCAGATACCGCCATGTTAGGAGCATAGGCGCTACTCGACGAGGCAGTGTTGAAAAGGTCCATGTTGAAGATGTCCTCGACGTCGAGGCCGTAGCTCGAGGGCAGCTGTTGATGTTCGAGTAAGGCGGGGCCAGGCATGCGTGCTCGTTGTTGTTGACAGCGTTGAGGATGTTGGTGGTGGTGAAAGAGAAAGGAGCGGGCGACAAGCAAGTTACAAAAGGAAATAACTCCGACCCCTCTTTCCTTAAACGGACTGTACACGCAGCTTGCACGCCGCTCGGCCGCAGCTCTTCTTCAAAAGACCCCGGATTGTCCTCTTCTCGCTATTCTCATCAGTCTCCTACCCAAACCCTCCCACGGTTCGGAAGAGGCCGAAGCCTCAGGGTCCAACTTGAAGTTGGGGGGACCCTTTCCGACCGTAGGGAGGGTCTGGCCCCGGACCTGTAAGCGAGCTCCCGCTCGCTGTAATGTAAATAATAGTAAATAGCTCCCGCTCACTGCATGTCGTGAGAGTGGCGGGACTTAGATAATAAAGTTGTTTCAAATTTAACTTAAGGGTCCAAGGCCGGGTTGACGGTAATGTAGATAGCCGTAATGCACGTTGAGCGCATACAACGCATCAACACTATCTCTATGCATCCAAAAAATGTCTACCGTGCTCTCGAGACTCTTGCTGGCCTCCAAATAAATATATCTGATTTAATCACAACACTTCTCAATTTATCCGACATGGAATCCGACCCCTTGTGCTTGAATGCATTCAGAGACATTGCTTCAAACTATCTGTCGATCCTCGAAGGATTAAAATCAAACAAATTCTTGTCGCATGCAGTTCAATCTTGGACTCATCAATGTACAATCAATGTTATATTGGAGGAGGCCAATCAACTCACAAAGTCATCGACCGGATGGCATGGACATGCACAAAGCGCACGAATGGATCAGTTTGAATCCCGAAATGTCGATGACATAGCTCGAACTGCCCGAAATGTGGCACCTTGTCTCTGGTCTATATTTGACAGTCTTTTGATGATCGAAGGACGATCAGGGTCCGCGAAAGCAGTGACGGACGATCGAAGAATGGAAGATGGATCCCAAGACACCGATCATGGAGCATCTGTGCACACAGAGACGGTAGGACACAATCATGTTAAACTCCGGGAACTTGTACGTGCAGTTTTTGTTTAGCATATATGTTATTAAATACAAATAAATTTCCAGAGAATCGTACACTTCATTACAACATTAGCCCGTCTTCGAAATCAAAAGTGCAACGCATTTGCGACGCAAGTCGGGCTTTTTTTGCACGCAAGCGGTACATCTGAAAGAGTAATTCAAACTCTCTCCCAGATTGGACTCTCAACATCTTCTTCGTCAATTGACCGGACAGTCAGCTCCTTATCAAATGAAGCATGCAACAACATACGAAAGGCTGGTCAAAGCTTGAAATATTTGCTTGCCTATGACAATCTTGTAATCGATTTTGGCTCACCTGGACAGTCGACCGTAGAGAAATCACTACGTTCATTGTGGAATCTGACAACTGGAACTTTCATAAATCATAACTACAATCCAGAAGACCTTCGTTGTTCTGAAGAGGTTCGAATGCGTGATCCCTACAACGACCGGGGGGATCATACAGACCAGGAATACAATTACTATGATCTAATAAGCAAGGACTCGCTTGATTCAGATGGACTCAACCCACATCACCGGTTTTTTGTGTGGTCGCTCTTGAATCTGTTGTGCACACATGGCCCATCTTTTTTTCATCAATTCCGTTCGCGAGTGGGCGTCCCGGAGGTTTTTGATCAAATTCCAATTCAAAAAATGGACCAGTCGCCTGTCCGGGCTATGCAGCACGATAACTCGAAAGTTTCTGGAAATATAAATGCGTTAGAGGATATGATGGGTCAAGGGGGGATAAAAAGACACTCACCAGAAGAAGAACCAGCCTCAGGCGAACCTCCGAATCTTTCGGAATATGTCCTTCTTGTCTCCGGGGACCTAGGAACTGGAGAACGCATAGATACCGCCAGACGGCGCCGAGCAATGGACATCAGCGACTGGAACACTCTATATTATGTGATTTTCATACCAGGGATGTTTCACGTCAAAATGGCGCTAGTTGATATGCTCTGGAAGCTATTTATCAAGCCATTTGCTGAAAAAAGCGACCCTACAAGTGCCGGACATGCAACAAGATACTTATGTCCGATAGCTAAGGACGCAAACAAGATCCTTAAGGGCCCTCCAACGTACCAGCAAATGAAGCGGTTCTTGAAGCATCTCGGGAACGCAGAGCGACTGACTTGCTGGC
This sequence comes from Trichaptum abietinum, assembly GCA_910574555.1. Taxonomy (NCBI): domain Eukaryota; kingdom Fungi; phylum Basidiomycota; class Agaricomycetes; order Hymenochaetales; family Trichaptaceae; genus Trichaptum; species Trichaptum abietinum. Next base: position 4,970,582 of record CAJTBE010000005.1, on the reverse strand, counting down.
GTACTGCATTTCAGAACAGGTTCGGACCATCGATCTGGTCCGATCTTGATGATCCAACCTTTGTCGCTCATTTCACCCTCACATTCACTTGGGGGGACCTTGTCGCAATGTCAAAAGATCTAGTAAAGGCGTATTTCAGCTTGAAAAGTCACGATGCACGCAAAAAAACCCCGAACCAACTTACTCGAGATCGGGAGCTGGAGAACACCATGCTCCGGAATTATTATATGCTATTATATGAGGAGACCATATATGCAATGGATTGGGGAGACATCGGGAGACTGGAGCTCTGCCTGATTGACTGGATTCCGGCATTTCGAGCTGTTGGGAAACATAAATATGCATATCATCTGACAACATTCTTTATCAATGTCAAATTCCACTATCCGGACCGTCTCAGGTAATGTTTTCTGGCTTAAGGTCGAACAACACTTTTGATTGACAGATTCCTTCATTATATACAGCAAAGCAGTCCGTCGAAGTGTTCTATGCAACCTAAGTGGAAAACCGGGTAAGTTTCAAGGAAACGATTGGGTTGTAGAGTTAAATAATTTATATACAAAGGTAAGACTTACCCGTTAAACATTGCGGCTGCTGCTTTTTTAAAACTTAATCTGTAGGTCATATATGGTGGAAAAGGGTCCAATAGGACATTAGAAAGAATCCTAAAGGAATCACCTCTGATACAAGTGTATCGGAACGTGATGACTTCGGTTGAGTCCTTGTTTCTCTTGGGTCCGGGAACTGTTAGACATGGAGAACCGGACATGCAGAAGACATATGATGCTATGATACGTGAACTTGACAAGAACGGCCTTTTCAGAGAGTCTCCGGGTCGAACGTCGGAGAAGGAAATCATGAACGCATTCTCAAAAGGCCATGAGATTTTTATAAGTAACGGATTTACGTGGGATTTTGATGAAGACGAGGAGGAACCGGGGACAATGGCACACTATGATGAAGATGACCTCAATAATGGAATCGTTGCAAATTAATATGATTATAGAATGATACAATATTCCTATCTACAAAAATATGAATAAATTATCTACAAAACTGCACGGCAATCCTCGACCTGTCACTGGATGAGAAACCAGATGAGATCGACGACGTCCTACTTAGAATCTTGACACAAAAAAAGGACATTACTCCTTCGGTACGAAGCTCGACCGCTAATGTCAGTACATTGTACATACGCACAGTGTACTGACAGTCTTCGACTCCCACCAGCGGAGGACCGGCTTTCAACGTTGCCCGTTTTCTTTGTTTGCCATGTGCTTGATGTACGATGGGCATCATTTCGACTCTGGTGTTGTCAAGTCAAAATCAGCGAAGCCTCGTAGCTAATAAGAAAAGGACATACTGATGTGTCCCTGAACCCCACAGAGTGAGCATTTGTAGCTCCCGGCACCCCGTTTACCGCGCTTGGAGGAGGAAGCGACCGACTGATCAGCAGGAGCCTCAGAGAGAGACTCCTGCGTACCATCCGGTAGCGGTTGAGACTGATTAACGAATACATAGCGTGAGTATGATATGAAACGTGAAGCCCGATGTATGTCCATTGTTAAACAAAGGACATCATGCAATAAGCTTCACGACAGACAAATGTACTCACCAACTCCATCCCAACATTAACGGATCTCCCCGTTGAGTCCCCCAGAGGAGTGGGTCGGCCAGGTTTGTTGTGCGTCGTTGAAGTAGGCGAATCGAAGGGGAAATAAGTCTTGATGATCTCCAGGACCTCGGCACCATACTTGCTGGCCCGACACCATTGCGACTCACGTCGCAATGTCTCGAGGGAAACGATCTTGCCTTTCGAGGCATATTTGACGATTATATCGACAAACTTGTCAGGCAAGACCGCCTGCCCACCGTGGATATCTTGATGCGCGGTACCAAACCACTCTAGCGCTGCCTCATCCCTCTAAGCCTCCAGCGCCGCCGTCAACTCCTCCTCTTTCCGCCCGGGCATGTACGTCTTGGCTTGAATCTTGCTTCAACCTATTTTTTTGGGGAACGTACGAGACGGCACGGGGGGGAGAAGGTCGAGGACCTCGGGCGTATCCTTGTCGCAACAGAATCGAGCTGGAAGTGGTTCGCAGCGAGGACACGGTCCTTCAGCGGGCGGGCGGCAAAGAGGCGTGGGTGTGCAGGGAGTAATAATAGATGCTATTGATTTACGTGTGAGTACATCATTGATACCATCAAGCTTCGAAAGCTTACCTAAGTCCTTGGGCCTACCGGAGGAGAAGAACAGCTTCCATGGTATACGCCGACATGGCATGTCTGGCGATATACCATGGACGAGGTCCCGAAGGGTTGGTTCTATTCCTCCCAGCGATTCTTTCCTTGCCCTCTCATTCCACCACTCAAAGTACACGCGCCAGCGAGCACATAAAAATGGTACGTTGCTTGCAGTTTCTTGACCAGGGCCGTCGCTGATATTGATATCTTCTTCATCTTCATCTTCCTCAACCTCTTGCAACGCACCCTCTTGCAACAGGGTCTGCGAGCTCCCTTGGCTTGACTGAGACGACGTGTCCTGCGTGCCCGGTCCGACCTGCGACAGCTGCTCTTGCGAAGTCGAGTCTTCAAGAGATGACACCAGTCTTGTTCGCTTGGGGCGGCCTCCTTGTTTCCCCCTGCGCCTCTTCTTCGTCTCTCTAGCAGTATTATCTTCCTCTTCATCGTCTACAGATGGCTCAACTAGCAAGAGGCCGATACCCTGGATACGTGGATCCCTGGCAGCGCGCCCGAAACGCTGCGCCAGCGTGCATGAGTCGATGAGGTTGGCACGAAATTGCACAACCAACTGTATATTAGGTACGTCGATCCCCTTTTTTTGACTTGTTAATTGTATATCTGACGGTGTAATTAGGTGAGACTCACAAGTCCAAATCCCTCTGAAGCAAGGACACCTAATATGTGTCCTTGTTTCATGAGGGCTATAACCTTCAGACGATGTTCTTCGGACATCTCTGAATGAAATGGTAAGACCATTTCGCGATGCTCGACTTGCAGCCGGCTTCGAAGGAATTCGAGAGCCTGGTGCAAGGTCTTGATGCTGTCGAACATGACAAGGAATAATAGTGGCTTTTCTTTTTCAGGTGTCCATCCCTCCGGGAATAAAAAGGTGAGGTCCCAGAAGGATTTAATTGGGTAAGTCATCCTTCTAACAATTATTGCGACATTCGGTCGATCATTTGACATGATTTCTTCATAGGCATCCGACCTGATACGCAGTAGTCGCCGGACATCGCGCATCACGACAGGTGGGAGGGTGGCCGAAGTGAGGTAGACCGGGACTGAGATCGGAATCACATATCGAAGTAAGCCCAATTCCCTATATTCTGGTCGAAAGTCCCCCCAATTGACAACACAATGAGCCTCGTCAATGATCACACAGATAAGCTTGCTTAGAAAAGCTTCGTTCTTCAAGAGCTTCAATAATCGACTATTTTTTTTCCAGCAAAGTCTCGGGATTCGTGACAACAGCACGATACTTGTGTTGCGCGATATCCTTTCAAACAGTGAGTCTCTCTCAAATGCCTCGCCAGGAAAAGTCACTCACATTGAAATTCTTGTTACTAGAACTCGACGCAGTTACTGCAATGGCTGCGAAACCCATTGAAGACAGCTGCGACGCCATCTCGGAGGCCAGCGCGTTCAACGGGACAACGATAATGATGATTCCCTCCATTCGGACAACCAGAGGTAAGTAAAATGTCAAAGACTTCCCTGCCCCAGTACGAGCAACGCAAATGACATCCTTATCTCCTTTCAGAATTGCGAACGCAGCTCGAATCTGCCATAGACATGGAGACGAGCCCAGTTTTTTTTTGCATAGTGTCCGCACCTCCTGTACGATAGAATCCGTGTATAGTAGAGTTTCGATTTGAGAATAAGAGTTTGATCTGATGGCAGCAACTAATTCAGCCTGTCCAGCAGGCATTATTATGCGGTGCCACTAATGCGACGCAACAAATCTTGTGTCTTAAAATGTCGGCCCGCAAAATGCTTAAATTTCAAATTCAAATTACAATTATCTAAGTCCCGCCACTCTCACGACATGCAGTGAGCGGGAGCTATTTACTATTATTTACATTACAGCGAGCGGGAGCTCGCTTACAGGTCCGGGGCCAGACCCTCCCTACGGTCGGAAAGGGTCCCCCCAACTTCAAGTTGGACCCTGAGGCTTCGGCCTCTTCCGAACCGTGGGAGGGTTTGGGTAGGAGACTGTATTCTCATTGGTTCCCCTTTACCCCGGAAAGCAACCGCCTAAAACATTGGTGTCCGGGGTACAAATTAGCTGAGTAAACTTGATTACTATATTTGTGAAGCCCTGTGTGTTCTAGGCGTTTCTAAACCTTACTGCTGCATTACAGGTTCACTTTGTTTGACTGGAGTCGATCGATGGTGATTTGGTAAATGAATAACTGAGATCCTATGTTTCGGATAACGGTTCTTTATATTATGAATTCGCGGGTAAGTGAGTAAATAAATACGAATTAGTGGATTACATTAAACCGTATGCGCGGTCAATAGCGAAGTGTAAAAGAACGAATGAAACTTGAAAGTAGGCGGGTGAGGCTTAGGAAACTCTGACACCCCAGCCGAGAACTTCGAACATGATGGGGATGAGCGTAGTCGCGATCATGCCTATACCGGCGTATACAACCACCTTCGTGAGCACTGGAGAGGAGTCAGTAAGATTTGAAGAAGTATTAACAAGGATGACTTACCATCAGCATCATAATGCTTCACGACTTCGTCACTAGACGCATCACTGTCACTGTATTCGTAACCTCCGTAAATCGAGCCATTTTGAACACCAATAGGCGCAAGATACTCGTCCTTTTCCTCCCCAGGCGTCTCTGATTTTTCATACCGCCTCCGGCCATCATGTTTCACCTCCCTTCCCTTTCGTCTCTTCATGCCCCCTTGCTCGCTATCTCGGTCATACATTCCGCTCTTCTCATGAACAGTCGACGGAAGGTCTATCACACTAGGAATGGGGTGCAATCCATCCTCAGGCACCGCTCCGTCGTACTCTGTCGCAGGGGTGTAGAATCGACGGTTTGGCAGCTCCGATCCCTTGGGAAGGATGTTGATGTACTCGAGCTTGGGGAGGACTTTATATGCAAGCATGCGGAAGAAGGCGGGGAGGATGATATGGAGTAGAAATTTTGCGACGATGCGCCAGACGAAAATCAACAGTATTCCGAAAGTTAACTTCACGAGGGCCATACCCCACCATACGAAGGAATTGCGCCACGCCTCGGCAAAGGTCTGGTCTTCGGAAAGGAGCGCAAAGGGCTGGCCGGGCATAACGCTCGTAAGTCGATCGTCCGGATAACCAGCAAATACGGCTCCCCATTGCGAGAGCTGCATACCGGCGACGACGCTCACGAATGCAATCGCATCCTCGAAACATGGGCAATCCTCCGCGGGTTGTGGATGTCTGTGAACCATCACACCACAAACTACCGTAATCACGATGGGAACGAGCCAGTTTTGCCACGCGTTGCCTGAAGAAGGGCCTGAGATGATCCAGTTTTCGAGTACGGGTGAATACAGGCTCTGGACAGCCCAAATCACCGTGCCCAGCGTGACACCGGCGACGCAATCCGTGAAGGAGTGCATGCCCGCGTAAAGCCGGCCGAAAACGATAGACACGATATACACTCCGGTGATGAGACATATGAGGGTGTAGGAGAAAGTGGAGATGGCTGAATCATTGTAGCGTGCGCGGACGAGAGAAAGGGCCCAAAGTGCGATGGATACGCTGTTTGTAGAATGCGTGCTGGGGAAGCCGTATTCCAAGTGATGAGAACCAACCGCTGGAGACGTCATTTGGTGCCTCAGAAATACGCTCTAAAACCAAGGGAGGAAGCAGTGACTCACTTAAGCGGGTAACGGGTGGAGAATATGGCCTTGGAGCGCAGATAAGATCTTTCATGAACGAGGAAGCGTATACACCCATGCCTAAGACGAGCACCAATCTGGGCATATCGACAGTAAGAAAACGAAAATGATCACTCGATCACAGTTGATCGACTCACCCCCTGCCTGTGTCCGGGAAACCAAAGAAAAACAACATGGGCAACGCGACCATGAAGAATGTGTGCGTGCCCAACGAGCTCGTGTAGACAAAGTATTTGTCCCAGAACGGCGTGCGTATTTTCTCCTGCATCCTGGCCAACACCTTTGACTCGTTATGGAGGTTCCACATAACCGCTCTCCGTATCGCTGCCCGCCAAGGCGCGAGAATCTTCGCATAGACCTCGTCCGGTGCTGTCCCTGCTGCACCGCTCGAAGGCGCTGATTCATCGAGGGATTCGTTAGGCGGTGTCGTTGCCGCTGTGTTGCTCAAAGTCGCCTCGCCATCCAGAGAAAATCGGACGGGCAACTTGATGTCGTCTACATCGTGAAAGCCATGTCCGCCGTTAATCATGGTAAAATCAGGATCACTTCCATGAGCAATCCTACCGTTGGACATGATTTTGATTTTCCAAGTGCAGATCGATGTCGTGAGTTCGTATGCTGGAAACAAAGAAAGAAAAGAGACCTAGAGAGCTTGCATGGGAGTAAGACGACTGTAAGGTGAAGATCTTACAAGCCCAACCGGTGTTTCAATGGATTCGGACTGTGTAAATCAAGATTACGTCATAATTTCAAGTTCAAGTATCCATAAATGGTTAAAATTAGACACGTTCTATTTTTGTTCGGAATACTGTAGACTTCGAAGCTCTGTTGCTCCTCTGACTTCAGTTCACCGCTACCCTCCAGGATTACTGTTGTGCCCTTCGAAAATGGAGGGTAAACACGATGGTAATCAAACTCAACAACTACAACCGGAAAAGACAACGGTTGAAAGGACCTTAGAAGTGAAGCCGACCGAAGTCGTACAGCTCAGCAAAGATGAGGATGCTCAAGGCAGCGTGGGTCGGCAAAATACCACGCTAGTGCACGAGGGTACAGAACTGTTAGAAAAAGAGAAAGTGGACAAGCAGGAACGGAAATCCGAAATGGAATTAGACGACGGCAAGGAAGCAGCGGTAGAGGAGCCCGGTAAGCCGAAGGCTCAAGCTCAAGCACAGGTCCAGTTGCAGCACGAAGCTCTTCACCTTCCTCCTCCTCTACCCCGAGCGCCAAACTCTCCTTTAAAGGAGGCTGAGGCTAACCTAGGTGAAGCTATCCAAATTCAGATCACAGAGACACAAGACATCGAAATGGAGGATAACCCTCAGGGCGGAACGATGAATTCGTCAGGACGGCTGTTGAATGTCACAGATGCCCTGAGCTACCTCGACGCTGTCAAGGTGCAGTTTGTCGACCAGCCAGCCGTGTACAACAGCTTCCTGGATATTATGAAGGAGTTCAAGAGCCAGCTGTGCGTGCTCCTTGTACTAGCATTCTGAATACGACTTACTTGTACCCTAATGTAGCATCGACACTCCGGGCGTAATCGAACGCGTGTCGGAGCTCTTCAAGGGGCATCCTATGCTCATCCAGGGTTTCAACACCTTCCTCCCTGCTGGATACCGTATCGAGTGCAACGTCGACCAGCACGACACCAACTTCATCACCGTTACCACACCATCCGGAATCACCGTTCAAAGTCAACCACACTATCGTGCGCATGAATATACACATTTTCCCTTGTCACTAGACAAGACTGACTTGCACTGCAGCTCCTATGCCTCCTCCCCCTCCTGAACTCCAGCCCACTAGCGTCACCCAACCACCCCCTCCTCCTCAACATGTCGGTGACCATATTACGCCGGCGATGCAACCGGCGATGGAGTATGTTACGCGGATCAAGCAGCGCTTTACGGGCCACGCTGACTTGTACGAAGAGTTCCTTGATATCCTGAATCAGTACAAGGGTCCAGCTGTGGATGAGGTATGTCAACGGAGTAAAGTCTATCTACGCTATTCTGATTACCCCTCCACCATCAGGCCCAATTAGCTACCCGAATTGCAAAACTATTCCAACATGCGCCTGATCTACTCTCGGACTTTCAAGTTTTCTTACCCCGAGGCGTCATTCCCTCTGCGGAAGTTCTAGGGGCATTAGATGGAAGTTTTCCTGTCGATGACAAGGATAAACTGAAGCAGACTAAGAAGAAAGCGGGTGATGCTGTTGCAAGTGCTTCCGTCCCATTAAACTCCGGTCCAAAAAAACGGAAGAAGGCATCAGAACGTGAAAAGGACAAGGAAAGAGAACGCTTGGAGAGGGAGCGTGAGCTGGATAGGGAGAGAGAGCAGAGAGATAAAGAATCAAAATTGGTACAGAACAAAGTTAGTTCTGCATTCGTGACTATTGGTCTAACTTATGATTTATCCTTACCCGTTGTTCCTTGTAGAAACGGGCAAAACATCACCACCTAGCATCATCGCACGAAATACAGTATCAGCAATACGCTCCTCCTTCTCCTTTCCCTCGACATGTTGTGCCACAAGCACAGACCTTCATTTCACAGTACGATCCCCCACCTTCTCTCGTTCAGGCCGATCCAATATCCGCGCCGCAGGACGAAAGACGCTTTTTCGACCGCGTGCGCCGTGCAATATCTAATCGAGAAGTCTACAACGAATTCCTGAAGCTCATTAACTTATTTACGCAAGATATAATAGACATGCGGAAACTTGTGCACCAAGCGGGGTCGTTCCTGTCAGACGAGCTCATGATTCAATTCAAAGAGATAGTAGGGTATGATGGGACATACGAAGATGGTGCGAGATATGAACCAGACGGAAATGCGGAACGTACTGCAAGGGAGGACTTGAGTATACGTTATGGTCCAAGTTACAGACGATTACCCACGGGTGTAAGTTGGATGGATACTTCGTTAATGAAGGTGTTCAATTGCTGATATTCTTTGATAGGAGGCAAACGTTACGTGCTCAGGACGAGACGAGATGTGCAAGAGCGTGCTTAACGACGAATGGGTCTCGCACCCTACATGGGCGAGCGAGGATTCAGGGTTCGTCGCGCACCGCAAGAACGCTTATGAGGAGGCCTTGCATCGTAGCGAGGAAGAAAGACACGAGTATGACTTCCACGTCGAAGCGATTAGTCGGGCTATTGTGGTGCTTGAGCCATACAATACCAAAATTCATCTGATGGCCCCTGAAGAACAGCCAACCGCGAAGATCAAGGTCCCGCTCGCAGGTGTGAATAAAGCTGTCTTTCAACGAATTATCAAAAAGATCTATGGCCGAGATGCTGGACTGGAAGTCATCGAAGCCCTACACGAGTCACCCGGAATTGCAATCCCCATCGTGTTCACGCGTTTGCGGCAGAAAGAAGAAGAGTGGAAGACAGCCCAGCGGGAGTGGAACAAAGTCTGGCGGGAGGTCGATGCGCGGAACTATCAAAAGTCGCTGGATCACCAAGGAATCACATTCAAGCTGAACGACAAGAAGATCACGACGACAAAGACATTCATCAACCAGATTGAGTCGGCGAGAGAAGAGCAGTTATCGAAGCGGGCGTCTCTGATTGACCCGCTCTTTGCCCGCACGAGGCCTCGGTATCACATGTCCTTTGTAATGGACGATATGACTGTCCTACAGGACTTACTTAAGTTGATATTTTCGTTCTTGGACCGTATGCAACACCATATTGGCTTTGCAGAACGTAGGAGGATCGAAGGATTGCTACGCCATTTCGTACCAATGTTCTTCATGCAAGAGTCCAGCGCTTTCAGTGCCGCGTTTGTTGCTCGGGTCGAGACGCGGGACTCAGAATACTTCCTAGGGGAGGAGTTTACGGGTGCCGTTGACGACGAAGAGATCGTTGTGACGGCAGGGAATAGCAGGAGTGCACGGAATGGACGTCGCGGGGGTGGTGATTTGAGAAAGAAGGTGTTGAAGAGTACAGCGCAGGATAAAGGTGGACGGAAGGGAAAGGCCGCAGCTTCTGCTACAAATGGTTCATCTCGACATGCTTCGCCGCTCTTAATGGATGGTATAGTTATCGATGAACCGGCAACATCAATGACATCCTTGGAGAATGGACATGTCAAAGCACACGCTACTGATATTTCGACACCGACGAACAAACGCTTAACTCGGCGAGGATCCTTCTTCTCGAACACCCACATTTATTCCCTATTGAGGCTTATTGAGGTACGATTTCATCTATCAACCCGTTGTCGTGAAGATCGATCAACAACGTTTTTGTAGCTTCTGTACTCGCGATTGCTAAGCTGTAAGACTATAGCCTCAAAACTTGCCAGCGACCCGTCCTCTCCGTATCTGCTAAACTCGGTGGCTGCGGACATTTCACTAGTCGACATGGATGCACCTGAGCCACGACTAGCGGAAATTCGCAGAGGACCGAATCCTGCAGTACATTTTTACGAATATCTTCTTGTGTCATGTGAGAGACTTTTCGACAACGAAATTGACCAACAAATGTTCGAAGATATCGCTCGTTATATGTTTGGAACAAAGGTATGGTCCGATTATTTAATAATGTCGTGATGCCTCACACTTCGATGGTAGGCATACGTCACATTTACGATCGATAAATTACTTGGTTCTATCATAAGACAGGTGTTTCTCCACATCCATTGTATCGCGCTGCATTCACTGACAAGTTTCAAGGTTCAAAACATATTAACCGATAATAAATCACTCCATCTTCTAGAGGGTCTCAAGAAGGAACGAGATATACCAGAACCAAGTGTTCAAGATCAAGATGATCTACGTACTGTTGCGGAAAAAGTCATCGGTCCTGAAGAAAACTTGTTTCGAATTGACTGGGTATGTCCGGATGGCCTTCGTTGGGCCTCGATGATTACTGAAAAAAACACCTCTAGATACCTACATCGAGTACTGTAACATTCCAGTTGCTCGGCAAAGACGATGCGACTTATGATGATTACGATGTATACACTGGTCGATGGAGTGATTATATCGACTCTTTTGTATCTGTGAGAAACGATTTAGGTATCTCTTGAACATCAACTAAACCGCCTTTCTTCAAGGATGAAATGACGAAAGGTTTCGCTGACGTAAGACCGCCATTCCTCACTCGGTATGTCTTCAAACTCTCTACTTTTCAACAAATACTAAGTTACCCCGTAGGAATTTGCGGAAAGTCAAGGCGACTCCGTTGGTCAGCTCGCAATCCAGTTATAGTGGCCTAGAGATCAAGGTTTGTGTAAGAACTTACAAAATGTTCTACGTCTCGCATTCCGAAGATTTCTTCTGGAGGGAATGGAGTGCGAAAGAACTGGAGGAGCTCCCACGCCGCGTGGAGAGGCGCGCGACTCTCTCTAAACAGTGGCTTGAGCACTTCGATAAGTGAGAAATCCTCCCCGAGAGAGGAGCGCTCCGGCTAAGATTCGTCACCATCATATTTGCTTCGTGCTTTTATTCTATGTTATTGGTGTATCAAAGCTTCTATTGTATTTAGTAATCTTGTATCTTGTACGTGGTTGTTTTCGTGTGGCTTTAGGTAGTAACATGCGTAGCATGCATCTGAATGATTATCATCATTCGACAGCGCTCCGGTTTTATGGAGAAATATCTTAAGAGCTGCGTTCAGGTTCAAGCGTGCGAAAATGTTTCGGGCCATAATATTCGATCTCCGGCAAAATAAACGTCAAAGTTGACTTTCTACGGCCACCTCCATTCTTGCCATGGCCATGGCCCATAACTCGGACTATTGACGATGGTACTGCGGGTCGTCTAGCATACCATATCTCAGCGTTTATCGGCATCGTGTCTATGGTGAAGGTTTTGCTTGTATCTATTGAGGATACGGAGTCTTTTGGATCAAATTAACTCTTCCCAGCCTCAGGTTGCAGCGTCAAATCCCCGGTTTCCCGTACCGGAGGCCTATCAAAGTCTGCTTCAAGTATCTCTAGGCGCTCTTTCTCATTAACTTGCGGAGCTTTGACCCGCATGATTTCAGTACAGAGGATTGGAGTTCGATGCATTTCATCTCTCAGCACCACCAAGCGCCTGTTTGCCTAAAAGTAGAGCGCGACATGAGACATACTCATGGCTTTCATCAAGCTTGCTGATTGTTTTGTGAGCTCTCCTGTCGACGCGAGTGGTCACGGTCTTCCGAGCGCTTGAATCATCTTCGTAAGGCCGCACACGCTGGTGAACACATTGTTTTTCAGATCTCAATAGCACACGCGTCGTCTTCATTAACCTTGGCAAGTACAAACCCCGATTTTGAAGTGTGTTCAATAGCTTAGACAGATCCTTTCAAGGTAAACAGCATGTTGAAGGGTATAAAGCTGTCTTGTTATTTGGACACCTTTGTCATAGCCAGACATCACTTTTCCCCCCATCCCTCATAACACTTTAGTTCCTGAATGGATTATCAAAACTCCGCACCTACTGTTCATCCTGTCGATCCGTCTCCAGATTTCCAAGGGAGCATTAACAATAAACATGTATGTTTTATCATTTCTCTCTAATATTATCGAAATGGCTTACTAAACCCTTCAGGCTCCCCCCTTCCCTATCCCAATGGAATATGCTCCGGGAAGCACTCCTCCGCCCTATACTGGCATGGACCCATTCAAGCCACGGGCACAGCCCCAGGGAGGAGATTTGAAACAGCTGAAAGCTGAGGACTTGAAGCCAGGTCATGATAGCAGTCTCGCACTTATCGACAAGTCTATCAAGGAGATGAAGGACTGCAAAGTCGTCTTTGACGGCCTCCTTGAAGGCATTGAAAAGTAAGAGAGAGCAGCTGTCCTCTCGCTTCCGGTTTATCAGGACTGAATCTTTGGGATTTTAAGGCGACACAGTGTTTGGCCGATGGACGATGTCGAAAAGGATATTCATGATAGGGTTCTCACCTTAAGTGGGCAATCGGACTCTGTTCTGAGGTCTTGCAACGCCCTTCGTCGCAGTACGCGAGCTTTCATCGAGAAATTCGAGAAGAAGCTCGGTGACATCGTTTCCACGGGCGGCGGGATCATTTCACCCGACGAAGAACTCAAACAAAACGGGGATGAGCTTATCCGGGTGTCCAACGACATGTCGGAACATGTCACGCTTATGCTTCAAACGCTTCAGGGGCTTGTGACATTCGTCCAGAGCAAAAAGGAAAGCGGCAAATCCTCCCTTCGGAAGAAGATTTGGGACTGGCTCGTTCGTGCCTTCAATGCCCTAAAAAGGGTCTTCCTTACGGGCACTCAAGCGGTCATCGCCCCAGTTGGTTTGATTCTTGGAACGTGTGTGGCTCGACATACCTCTGATATCTGTAAGAAACTACAACCCGGTATGAGCTACTCAATAAATCACGCACATATGACAAGATCTGACATTATACTTTATACAGGTTGCAAGGAAGAAGAAGGCTTGGGGACGGTGCTTGAGTTCTTGCAGTCTCATATTCCCGAGGCCGCGAATAAAGCAGAAGCTAATCTCAACAAGTTTGTTGCTCAGCAAATAATATTCAGGAGTCCTCTTGGAGTTGGCTCCGCAGGAGGTATCATATGGATGGATGAGCAGGAGGCTGCAAGGGCGAGGAATGATTGGTATCATGCTCTCGTGACGTTGGATAAGAACGAGAGATGAATGCGTTTCTTTTTGTGTGGATTCGGCCCGTCTACTAGCTACTAGTACTTTGGCTTCTAACAATTTGTTTTGTATGACTTTCTTGATGATTTAAGCGTGTCTTCGGAATATGCCGGATCGTATTACTAGTTTTTTGTATCTCCGCCGCTGGCAGGCACTGAATATCATCTCGTCATCCTCCGGGTCCTCTCGTCAGTCTGCTCCGCTTGAAGGGACAATGGTCATTTGTGTAATCACTCTGCACTAGGGATCAGGGAGAGTAACACCCGTGAGGAAGGAAACACGAATTGCATCGCTGTGGTGGTCGAAACTTGAAAAAGACGATTTGCAGGGCCATTCCTTCATGTGGGTACTACTAGTACTCAAGTCCCTCTCTTGCTATCTCTGATGGACCCTCAGTTAGTATGCGTATTGTCAGCTGATTTACCTGCAGGTGTCCGCGTTTCTACTCCGCATTCGGACTTCATGAGAGCTTATCACATTGCCCCTCTATAGCCTAAAGTCCCCGTGCGTCTTTGCTCTGCGGGGAGGCTTTCGGTGCATTTATACTGACACTGCCAAAGTGTATATTGCTAGTGCTCAATTCTTCAAGATAGGGGGTGAGCCTGCTGTTTCGTGCACTGTTTTCATTAATCTCCATCATCATGTTGCATTCATCCAAGGAGTTTAGGCTTCTGCCTATTAGGGCTACCCGGCGCTTAGGTCCTAAAAGCGTAATCGCCTGAACACGAGGATCGATCAGTGCGATGAGATCATGGGCAGTTGCCGTCAGGTTTTAATGTTCCCCGTTCCTGCAGAATACTCAGACAGATGCCCGCATTCCATGACGTTATGCCGAATCAGCCTCTCGCGGGCCCGGAAAGTAGAAGCATTACCCTCAACGCGGAGGATGTCAAGCCCAGTTCCAATACCTTTCATGAGGAAGTACTATTTGAGGGAGATCGCAGCTTGGAATGGAAGGGTAAGTCACGGTTGAAATTAATTCACTGTGAATATTCACTGACATGCTTCCTGTGCACAAGAGGAATTATGCATCTTCTCTTTCCTATCATCAAACTCTCCGCAGCATATACCAGAAGAGGGGGTGAACTTCTCCCTGATAGATGACTTCAGGAGAAGTGTGACAAGCTTTGTTCTACATCCTTGGTTGTAGCAGACTTACTCAAGTCATGCTGGCCAGAGTCAAACTGGACGAGGTTGTCAGATCCATACGGAGTGCTAAGGATGTATCAGCTCATCGGAACCAAAGAGTATGGGGTTGGCTTGTCGTATCTTCTAGCATTCTACAAGGGAAGACCACAAGCATTCGCACGCAATCATTGCACATGCTGGGCTGATGATAGTGGGAGTAGGTTTCGTTTCCGAAGCATATATATCAGCAATATCAATACCAAACAGTGAGTTACATGACCGATATTCCTGCAGAGGAAACTTACATACAACCCTCAGTGAATGACAGGAACCGTCGTAGAGAAGGTCATAGATCTCCTATCTGGAGTTATCCCGACAGCGGTGAGGCAAGAGTGTCTAAACTCTGTCAGAGTATACCAAAGGACTCTCCAGGTCGGCGGAAAAGTTTTTGTTCTCGTATAAACATCGCGGAGGCCCAGAGCGTTGGAATCCAGTGGAAGGAGGCGCCATGCGAATTAGCAAGTTCAACGGAGGGTTCGTTTTATCAAAGGAGACACTTGTGCTGTATATACCCGCATATGTGGCCCAAAAGCTTGACCGATCCCACAACAAGTTGGTTGCATGCTCTTACTAAGTAGGGCAATAATACCCAAGTCGGTATTACTTCAGCCTATAGTCGGCAAAGCCATTCCAAGTATATGAGGAGGAAAGGCACAGATCAAATCCACTACGTCTACTAACTCAAACACAAGTATGTTAGCCTCTAGTGCCCGCAATATATGGTCAGTAGTTTAGAACTTACAAGAAATCTTTAGTAGACCACTGTCACCGTCACTGATATACATATCATGATGTATATACTACAGTAGACTCGAGTGCAAGTTGGAGAGAGGTAGCAGTTGACGCGTCAGCTATTTTGATGGCATTTTTGCTCAAGGACATAGATTTCAGCAGAGAGCTCCATATTCAGTCTCTAGGAATTGGTACGTGGTAAACGAAGACAGAGAGGGGGGCTACACGGTGCAGTGTTGAACTTGAAGCATTTCAATTAACTGTTACATAAGTGCGCACTTGCACTACTGCTATATTTAGACGCCCTTCAAGTTCGACGCCGCCGCGTTGGCAACTTGGGTTCACTCTTACCGCGACTTATACTACACCATCTAAACTCACTCTCCTATCTCCTCATAGATTCAGAACGGACGTCAAATACGAAGCTATTCTCTATAATCTGCCGAAGGACTTCGTGTCCGAGAACCCCTGTTCTGCTGGGAGCTGTCTGTGTGGCTAAATGATACTAAGTTCAGAGAGAAGTCGTGGTCTATAGAAAGTTGCCACCATCGTGGGATGCTATCCTTCCCCTACCGAACCATGTATTCTCTTTGGGATGCGTTATGGCCTTGCTGATAATAGATAGGGGTATGAAGCTCGCAGTGGGAGAAGTTCCCCCTCCAGCCGCGGTCACTCTCGAGCTCTGTGTCAGTAAAGAGAGTGACAACTTGGCCTCTGACGTCCATGCACAATGATTAACGAGATAGCAGACGGCATCCATGATCTACTTTCTATCGCTGACCGAGGCATAGCGAAAGTATTCAATGAGCCCTGGCCACCGATCTCGCAAAACGTTTCGAATAGAAGCCGCGTTGTGTACTCCGCCTCTCGTACCTCTGGGCACAGCCAGTCTCATGCAGCAGCAGCATCTCCTCCTATTCAAAGGACCCGTCGAACGGAGACAGTTACGAGGACGAAATTGACGACACGGAAAACAATTGCTTCATCGACGACCCATAGGGCTATTATAGCTCCGGTATATACGCTGCAGAAGCCAACTGTCATATCTCGACCTAAAGAGCCTCTGGTTCCTTCGCCCAAGATTGCTACTACCAACGCAACTCAAAGATCGCCAACAATACCCCGACCCAATGTTGTTACATCAATTCCGAGACCGAAGCCATCGCCAATCCCTCGGATCATGGCGGAGGACCTCACAGTTGACGTCGATCGCTGTGATGTGCTGGTTATTGCCATTGCCGAGATGGAGATCTGCAAAGAGATATTCTCTGGCTGGTCCGCTCAACTCGACTTGTGAGTGCTTTCCTATCGTGTCTAGTCTGCTGAGATCTTATATGACGTAGAGCTGAACCGCGCAAGAAGGACCAACTGGAGCAGACAATAGTGACAGAAGTACACAGGCTTAACGATCACTCGAATGCGGCATTAAATTCATCTCACAGCCTCATGCACAGCTATCGTGTCCTTCTTCATATTACTGAAAAACGGCTGGGTACACTCGCACTATCTAAATCAGGCGGGAAGCTTTACGTCTCTTCAGAATACGAGAATATGGCCAGTACAATCGCTTTACATTCAGCCTCCCTGATCTCGCAAGTCAAGCAAATCCAGGAGCGGCTACGCAATTTGGTGACTGAAATCGAGAAGACTAAAGAACAGGCTCGCAAACGTGCTCTTCGTCGACGGATTTGGAGTTGGCTCGTGAAGACACTCCGTGCAATATCATTTCTGATATCCGCCGGAGGAGCTATCTTCACTCTATTTCATCCGCTCGGCCTCTTGGATACCGCCGCTATCACTGTGGCATCTATGCTTTCGGGCGCTGTAGCGAAGTTATGTGAAAATACGCAAAAGAGTAAGATGATCTATCTTCTCACAGAGCATATCATTTGATCAGATATTCTCTCCGCCTAAGAGTACGACGAAACGACATTCGACGAGATTCTCGTTTTCATGCGCGATCACGTCCCAGAATCCGCGAAAGCAGCCGAGATCGCTCTAACGAACTTCCAAGCTTGTCACAGGATCTTACAAGTTGAGCTAGACGTTCGTCAGGGTAGGCGGATCGACTGGCTGTCCCCGCGAGAAGCAAAACGTGCCCACTCAGCATGGAATCAAGTGAGCACAAAGCTCGAGGCTATTCCGACGATAAAACCCACCTTTCATTAAATTATCCTTTCAGCATCAGACTATTGTTATCAATTATGTGGACTATTTTGATTCTCTTGTTTTCCATTATCTGCGTTCTGTTTGAATTGATCACCATTGTATTTGTTCGTAGGCTAGATCAGGGTTTGAGAGTGAAAATGATGAATTGATATACAAAAGTTTTTATTATGATGTGCAGTATGGTCAGACGTAATAACATGGATTACAAGCGAACGATTCAATGTGTTAAGTTTGTATTGAGATGTGAAGAGAGAAGAGAGAAAAAAGAGGCAATGCGCTGAGGATAATAACGATACAGTTTTGTTGTTGGTTTAGAGAAAGTAGAGCAAAATGACGAAGACAAAATAAATATGGACTAGAACCGAAAGCCTTGAGTAGAGATGATATGTGCGAATGAGTAGACAGGAGCGGAGTATGCACATGAGTTGTCGGAGACAGTGTCACGCATGCAAGAAAGAAAAAGATGAAAAAAAAACCAGAGTCTGAAAAGAGAGGATGTTATATGTGCAAGAACAGAAAGCAAGAGGCGAAATAAAGAACGAAACAAAGACTTGGAGCTGAAGATAATGTTGCTTCAGCACCGCATGAAGATCTCAACTGGGATCGGCTTCCTGCGCAGCCCCGAGCTGGCGGTGCTATCAGCACTGTCGGATGTCCGGTCAGAGGCGAAGCTCGACCGGCTGATCTGGCTGGACTGGCGCTTCACACGGTGCGTCGGGCTCACAGACCCGGAGTTGGGAGCGTAACGTGCTCCGGAGCCACCGCAGCTCGAGCCCGAGCTGCTCGCATTGGAGGAGTTCGAGGGGAAGGAAAAAGCGAAGGACGAAAGTGAGCGCGCGGACGGTGTTGGGGAGGGCGGCTTCGGCGAAGAGGAGGTGGATGATTTGTACGCGGCGTATTGTGCGTACTGTGTTGTGTAGGCGCTGGAGCTTGTGCGAGATTTGCCGCTCGGCGAAGGCGAAGGCGAGGCAGTGGGAGCACGAGAGGTGGAAGACCGACTGGGGGAAGGTGAAGGTGATGATGTCGATGCAGAGACAGAGGAGGCAGAAGGAGAGAGAGATGCCTTCGGAATATAGGGCCCTGGTCCCGGCGTCCTCTTCTTCGTGGGCGAGGGAGGGGTCGGAGTCGGGAAGAACGGGAATGGACGAGCTGCCTGAGGCTGCTGTTGCGGTGGGCTGTTCGAGGCGCTATCCCGCTTCTTCGGCGACTTTTTGATCGTGAAGCTTTGGAGCTTAGCGAATACCGAACGAGCCGACGATGCAGTTTGCGGTGCAGCAAACGATCCGAGGGTGGAGGTGCTCCAACGCGAACGGAGGATGCGTTCCTCGCCTTCTGACTCCGGAATGGGCGAGAGGCATTGAGAGGAGTCGCTGAGCGGGGAGAATGGCACATCGACCTGAAGAGACGCGGGGGCCTCTTTCGTACGCTCGATCTTCAGTTGGGGGAGTTTTGCAGGAGCTTCACCTGCACCACCAATCTCAACGAAGACGGGGACGAACGGGTCCTCTTCGTCCTCTTCGATCACCCCATCCAGCATCACTCGCATGCCACATTCCGGAATCGAGACATCAGCATCTGTTTCGTCGAAATTAAAGTCAACATCGACGGGGAGCGACGACCGAGGAGGCGGACGAGTACGCCTGCGCTCCGGTGTGCTCGGCATCGTCTTGGTCGGTGGTGGCGGGGGAGGACGCGTCGGGATAAACCTACGAGGGAAACCCGGGTCCAGAAGTGGGGCGAGGTCACCAGTGGTGGAAGCAGTAGATGGCGTAGGCGGGAGTGGCTTCGTTTCCTCAGCAGAGACGGCCGAGCTCCTACGCTTTCCCTGAATACCTATGCGAGCCGAGCGTGCTGCGCGTGCAGAAACGCGCCGGCCCTTCAAGGAGCTGATAGAGTAGCGCGCAGACGAGCGCGAGCTGCGCGAGGCGTTGGAGCGGATGGAACGGTTTGAGCGCGCCGAGGCGGTCGATGCGAGCGAGTTTGCAGATGCACGGCGGAAGAAAGAGGCGTGGATAGGGGTTGCAGAGGGTCCGGCAAATGCTTGAGGTGGTGGTGGGAGAGAATCGGGGCGTGCAGGGGGAATTTGATGCTGCGAGTTAGACGAAAGTGAAGAAGGGAATCTGCGGTGTCCCGGGCGTTGGGAGGCAGAGGAAGAGGGCGCAAATGGGTTTGTGAATGCGGGAGGGGAGAACAGTTGGAGGTGCGTGGCGATGTCTGAACGGTAGTAGTCCCGCGCTGCAATTGCGTCGTCTTCCGGAGTCCAGTCCACCCAATCTTCTTCCTTCTCATACTCTTCCACTACTTCCTCCTCCTTCGCAGGTGTCTTGAGCTCCGGGCAAGGTGGTGGCGAAGGGAGATACTGAGAGCGGCGAATCTCGTCAAGCATCCCCGTTAAGCTCAGGTCGAGGCCGAGGTCGAGATTGTTAGCGGCGATGGTGTCGAGAGGTGCGATCATACGGGCGACCTCAGACCGTGTGCTAGTGCGGCTCGAGTTTGAGGTCCTGTTTACGTTTGAGGGTTTGCATATGGAGAGGGGGGCGACGCTGTGCATGAATTCGTCCTCTGACGAGGCAGGAGTGAGAGGCGAAGCAGGTGTAGATGGTGAAGTGCTTGTATCAAGCGACTTGGACGTCGATGCTGGGGAATGCGATGCAAAGGGAACAGGAGGTGTTGGGAAGTCGAGAGAGAGCCCGTCAAAAGTGAGAGTCACAGACTCGGTGGGTGACTTGACCTCGATCGCAGCAGGCGACCTCGGTGAAGGCGTTCGCGGTACGTTTCGCAGATATGATTCAAGCTCAAAGTGCTCCAGTCCTGTCAGCCCAATAGGACGAGGCTTGCTTATTCTACGAGCATTGTGTTTGCTGGTCACCCGTCCCACGTCGAGGAAAGTGATGGGCGAGAGATCTAAGTCTTCCTCAGAGAGGTCAGGTAAGATGTCGAGGGGGCGCTGGCTTTTGTTAGCGGCGCAAGAAGTCGAGATAAACGGCCTCTTGGGGCGGTGTGACTTTGCGTTGTTGCGCCTAAGTGGCGCGTTTGCGGCGACTGCAGACGCAGAGGTAGACGCGTAGGGATGCGAAGCTATACAAGAGTTAGTTAGAGTTGGATCTGCGGTGTAGAAGGTTTGGACATACAGTAGTTCATCGTTGTTGTCGTCCAAGTCGTAAGAGATAGAAGATGCAGAACGATGAGCTCGAGTTAGACAGAGCATGCCCCCGCCGTTCTCTAATATATACTCAACGTGCATTGTTGTTTCGGTAGTCATTGTCTTCTACAACAAAAGCACTTCAGCCTGTTTGGGCAATCATCTGTTTGCACTTGATTAATAAGCGCGTATTGCCTTTTACGGCTCAAGCATTCACCCATTCCAAGGCCGACCCTTTGTCCTTTTACTTTTCGTCCCATGCTTTCCCCAAGCTATAAAGTCACTAGAAGCCCTATTATCAGTCGTTCTCTTCCCTGAATCTACTGATTTTTATCGCAAAGCTCTGCTCGTCGAAATAAACTGGATAAACAGAATATTTGGCCTTTGTTTGGCTACGGCATTAGCTCTTATGTAATCACAATCGCCACGTGCGCCCATCACGGTTATTGTCAACGTCAATTGTTCGCTGGCATTGCACAACTTGCACACTCACCGCCATGTTCATCATGCATGGGAGATGCGTGTATCCATGGAAATGTGCTCAGGCCTTTTGTCTCATCTCATACAATCACCTCCGGTAATCTACACTCAATACGGTTCCATCTCTATCCTTGTCAGTTTTTTATGTGTACGTACATAGTATCAAGGCCGAAAACTCACAGCTTGCTTATATACGAAGAACCATGGTTGCTTATAATGGTGGTCTATAGCTATCCTGCTCTCCGTCATATCTCGTCACCAAGTGCAACCGCCTGGCTTTTATTGTGCTTATTCTTACGATCAAACTCGGTTTACTCTGCCACGGAAACGCCTATATCTACTAGTAAACTCGCACCGACTCCGCATCTCACTGGCAAGTCATCCGACGCTGGATGGCTAGCATAACACTTGTTGTTCGAGTTGACGAATTCGAACGCCAATTTTCTTCTCTGCCAGCTTGTCAATTCACTCTCTACAATTCTCACATAAAATCATCCCAATACTTCGATGTATCTTGCGTATGGCAATATCTTTCTAGTTATGAGGAATCCGGTGAAAGAACGATTGACTTCTCCTTGCGTGGATAAGTGCAGTATCCTTTTAGTTAGTTTGAACTGATACCCGTGTAGTTATACATGTACGTATACAACCTGAACTCACGCGGCTGAACGAGATAACTATTGCAAAATAAGACTTGGACGGCCTTCACGGTCACAAATTAATCTAAGTAGTAGAAACACTTGATGCTATAATCTGACCAGAACTAAACCTAGGATGATGCAGATTATAGTGACGGGTGGGGTGATGACACAATACGACCAGAATATAGTCCTACTGAGCACTCTTTCAAATGCATCTCCAGACGCTGCTTGCGATATCTGCGCAAGATATACATAATGAGACGAAGCCAAAACAAGAAAGTATGTACTAGACGTACCTGTGCAAGCGTCAATGCTGGCGGAGAGGAAACGAAAAGGACATTTGACATGACAAATATAGGGCTGATATGCAAAATCAGAGTTTAAGCAAGTCAGATTTCCAATACACCTACTCATCAAAAAGAGGGAAAAGGCCCGTCTTCGACACTTGCCATATAATCGGGAATAGGATGAGCGGTGTGAAGAGCATGCGAGAGGCCACAGAAATAGCGACAGTGCGAGTCTCGCCTGGCCTTGGCGCGTTTTGGGTAGTCGTCTTGTCGGCCGACTTGCTACGTTGGGTGCTCAAACAACTTCCGTAGCCATTCGTTTCGATAGCGTCGGGCCTCCGCGCAGTGGCATTTGCGCTCTCACCATCCATAGTCTCCCCTTGGTCTATGGCCATGCCGCTCGACGGCTTTTCAGGTGGAGTGTGGAAATAAGCGCCAAGGACAACTAGCGTAATCGGGATAGAGCAGTCCCCTGCCGCAGTTAGAGCCCCCTTGATCCACGGTACGTGCACACTGAGAACATGTTGTAGCGGCTGGATTAGTGCAACAATTATCGAGGCCACCGCTGCCCACAATGGGATAGTCATGAACGCATTGAATGTCAAGAACACTCCCTTTACACGAACCTTTAATAGTCGTAACGCGGATTGAAGTAGGGTGGAAACGGTTTCAAAACCTAAATGGCCTCTAGGATCTCCAATCGCTGGTCCGGGAAGTACGTGGTTGACCTCAGTATCGCCAACTTTTCCATCAGGCGAGTGACTAGTATGTGAGAATATCGACGAGAAGCGGGGGAGCAGTCTTGTCGGTGTGTTAGGGAAAGAATAGAAAACCTGCCAAGCATCCGCGTGCCCTCCGCCAGCATGCAGTGTATCCTCATGTTTGACTGATGGGTCTGTGAAGAAGCCCCGGGTTTCGGTATGTACTGCTGTGTTTTCGAAGGGGGTAGAAGCTGTATGACTGCTCCTACATTCAACGCTGCCAGCACCCTCATTGGATAGAAGTGGGCTATATTCAGCCTCAGGCTCTGCTGAGCCTGCGATTGCATCTTCATTCTCACTGGTGTGTCCAGCGTCTGCATCAGCTAGGTCCGTCTGTGAAAGGAGATGTACACCATAGCTCCATCGTAGCTGCAATTTCCACCTAAGATTTCATGTGCGGGTGACATTTGAATATAACGGAACTTACCACCATGCCTAAAGTGCTATAAACTACGAAATACGTGAGAGACCTTCCGAGCATAGACTCTGTATTGTCGTCGTCACCCCATCTAAGGATGGGAACAGTCACCACTAGGCTCTGCATGATTGCGATGGGCAAAGAATTAGAGTTCATAAACATTGAAGCTGCTTTAGCAAAACTCCTGTGGGCGAGTTTCAGGTGGTAAACGAGACGATATTAATACAGAAACTCACGTTTGCGACTTCTTCAATCCGTATAACCTGCTCAGGACGATCGCGACTACCATTGATACAGCTGTTACAACGCTGAAGAAGATTGGCAGAGTCCATAATTCCTGAAGTTTAGCTAGATAGGGAAAATGTGTTGAGAAAGTAGTAACAGTGACTTCAGTGAATGACGAAGGAATTGAGGAAGTAAGGCCAATAGTATTAAAATGCGACCAATTGGATATATCTGGAGGATGCACTGTGCGCGAGGAGGACTGCTCATGGGCGGAAATATGGTAATACGCACCTGGGGATAAAAAGAATGCTACTTTAGAGAACAACAGTGATGGCGTGAAAAAAGACACATTGAGCCGGTTTAATTGCTACAATATCAAGTCTAGATTAGAACAATGTGAGGTATTTATGGCAAAGAACCGACAAACCTTTTGCGTTCTCTTATCCAGGATGCCCTGGCGCGCAAGGACGTATCCGACTAAACATAATAGAAAAACTTCGAGGATTGACTGTACCATGAGGAGATGTCGGTCATGTTTACAACGACAATATACAAACATACCTCGAATACTGTCTTTAGCAAGATTCCTATCGGAGCTATTGGATCATGGACGGTGGTGATCAAGGAGCTAGTGACCATAACCTCAAGGCCTTCGACACGCATAGTCTGTACGCAGCTCAGTGCTCATTATTGAAATATGACAAGGGTGACTGACTTTATGTACCTTTGTGATAAAACGTCTAGAAGACCGGTAGTGTCCGATCACAGTAGAATACCCGACGTGGTCAAGATAGCTAATTACACTTCTTCACCGCACCTGAGCTACCTAGTGCGATACTTGCACGCCACTTCATCACACCGGCGGTGACATGATCGGGCGAAGCTGACGGACCGGGGCATTCATGTTTAAGTGTGTCGATAAAAGGGAAAGACCATGGTATCACCTGAGAGCGGAATACCTCTCTGAAGACCACAACGAGATTGCTACTGATGGATAGGCTCATAGTAGATAGCGACGCACAGCAGGAGAGAATGTACTCACAGATAAGGGGAACGGCCAGCCATTGTTCCAGCCTAATGTATGTGAATTCTGGTCGCGAATTATATCGGATATATTTACGCCAACGGTGGGCGGTTCTGGAGCTGTAGCTTCCTCCCCCGCTAGCAAAAGACCCTAGTAGCTCCCGCTACCCTTGCCTTCCTGTCGAAGGGTCCGATTCCGGCTTGACACAGATGAGTACCGATAACGATATTCCATACGGTCATGATGAAAGCAAACATGAGTTCGGTTCTTGAGTCGTCGCTATTCATGTGCATGCCAGTGCGCACTAGCTCGACCGATCTATCCAAGGCAGTACGTGTTGTTGCTACACCTTTATTTTGCTGGAGTCAGAAAGTTCGTGCACCACATATTTAGCCTCAAGCTTACCTGATGTCAAGATTCACAATAACAGCTTGTCAGCGACTCGATATCATTCTTTGCAGAAACCTTTATTCAGGTGGGGAGACAGGGCTTCGGTAATCGTGTTGGGGTTATGAACCGTCAAGACACCACAAACGCGCACCGTCCGGAAGTAGTTTCATCTTCGAAGTCGTAGCTTGAAAGCCACGAGAACCTAGAGCCATCCGGGTTACTGTAGCTACCACGAACGGAACAGGATCCATGCATTGCTTGCGTCCTCCGGAGAAAGTTTCCGCACTCACTGGTGCATCTTGAGATCACAACTCAAGCCTCTATCTCAATCAAGATATACTCTCAGCTGGGCTGTAGTCTGTAGATCATGAATTTAGTCATTTAATATGAATGGCGTGCAGAAAGGCTACTCGCAGCGTTCAAGGAAAAAGGAAAGAATAGAATACGGCTTTCGCGGATCTGTGGGCACTCAGGCAGCCAGGCTGGAAGAAAGCGACACACACCGTCCCCTCCCCATTTGCAGTTGGCATTTCGATCATATAAGAGACGCATTCAAAATTGTCGTAGTCTTGCAGATCAGGAGCCCGTAAAGCTACCATGAAAGGTGTCTGTAGTAGCGGGTAAAAACGAATAATGCAATACTGTTGAGTAACCTGAGGCTTTTGTCTGAGAGCTCTCTTTCACTAACCGACATCATTGGGTTCCCACCTATTGCCTCCATAGATCCATGTCGCCTCGTATTCGCAATCTAGGCCACCTTCAGCAAATTGATATCGTCTTTGCCTCCATGATCGTTTTATGCGAGGACGGAAATGTTGGATAGATGGCCTGTTCTGTCTTTCGCTTGAAACACCTCAACCTCTTTTGCGGATGCAAAATTCCTCATCTGAGCATCACTCTGTATCCCTCTCGGTCACCGTTCGGGTTCGAACAGAGGCTGAAAGGAAGGATGAAGGTTTGCAACCTCTCTAAGATGAAACCTGTTATAGTGTTGACTCAAATGCCGCCCGACAGAGGCCATCAAGGTTAGGACTATGAGGAACCAGAGCCGTTGAACGTAGGAGATGTGGAGGTGGAGCTGAAGGCGATATTCAAAGTAGAAGGGCAGGATTTAGCGAACGAGCGAGGAACTAGACGACTCTCCACTGGCAAAGGATGGTAAGTGTTGTGGCCAGATCTCTAGTGTCATTCCGATGGCCATGCACATCTATCCACATCTCAGCTCTACGTTTTCCCCCTTAATGGAGATGGTTGTTTTCTTTCTGCAATGTTTACAGAAAGACAACCACTTATCATGATCGTATGATTGTGTACAAGGCAATGAGATTCCAACGGCAACTCCTAGTTTTCCGATGAGTGTTACTATTTTCCATCTATTATTATCCTATTAATTCGGCGTTCCTGATACAAAGGTTGAACTACATATGTCGACCAATTATTGCTTTACATGATTCTCTACTTATGATGGAGGAGGGGCCGCAGCATCAAAACCCGCTGGAAGGTCACTCCCATATGCCTGAGGCCTATCCCCAATGTCGTGCATCGAACAAATGATGTTGCCAATTTCAGGCGAAACAGCGCCAGACTCGCGGACGAACGCGGCCAGCATGTCCGTGCCATTGGTCACCGCACCGCTCGACCAAAGCTTGCCGTTCTCACTCGTTGTCCACCGCTTTTCGACCCACTCGACATCTGGCGCTTGCTGCTTCAGTAAGGGGATCATTCCGCGGGGTGCCGTCGCACGCTGTCCTGCGAGGATTCCGCTCTGCAGAGCCGGCATGATACCGGTGCAGACGGTTAGCACTGCTGAGACCTCGGCGAATTTTGCGCGAATGAACTCTTGCTCAGCGGGCGTCGTGACGTATGTTGGGGCCGGACCCGGGATGACAAGGTAGTCCAGCTTGCCAGCGTCTTCGAATGAGTGCTAGTTATAGGCGATGACCGAGGATCAGTATGCTTAACTTGCAAGGCTGGAATCGTCAAATCACACCACTTACAGTGATAAGAATATGGCCATTGCTAGTCAAAGCCCCGTTCGACCCGGCTCCACTCTCGGCGATATACAGTAGCTCGACCGGTCGGGCCTTGGACATCAGAGCGTCCGGGAGACTGAGGGCCTTGAGATAACTTGGGTCGCAGGAGCCTAGTACATCGACGGCAGCGAGGTCCAGAAGCTGGATACCACCACCAACAACGAGAACGCCAACTTTAATTGCTGCACTTGACATGATAGACTTGGAAGATGTAGAGGTGCGTAGCACTCGACCTTGCGATGAAGTAGTCGAAATTGCTGGACGCCATCAACCCAGACCACTCAGTTTATATATCCTAAAACTTTCTTGGTTACCGTTAGACTCGGATTTGATCTTTCATTAGCAGAGTTACAGAATTATCCGAGTTCGTCCTGGGGTCAGCGTACCTTGCTGCGGAGTTTCTACAGCGTGCTGCGGGGCTGACGATTCCGCAGTGCATCGTGCGCAAGACTTTTAGTACATATCTCGGGGTGTTGACAGGTTGTAAACATAATATGTATATTACGGTGCCGATAAAACCAGAATGCCCGGACTGCGTATTGTTTTCATGCGATATCAGGCTTTCTCAGAGTGTCTATGCTGTCGGATGGTGGTTGTCATTCGCAAAAAGGAAAATCCCTTCGCGAAGGACTGCTCATCCGATAGGAATCCGGATTGATGAATATTGAACTTAGCCGGCCCTGATCGCGCAGCTATGTAAGTGCGAGCACCGTGGCTGAAGAAGTCAAAAGATTGTCAACTTCTTACACGAGTACATGATTCAGGCTCCTAAGCCAGAAGTAAGAACCACGAGGAAGAGTCAAGACGAGGTTGGGAGAATACATGCATGCGCATAGTCGTGTTGTCTGTATCACCTTTCGAAATGCGTGGTTCGGGTATCAAGCTTCGGTTACTCATTGGATGTGGTCGTCCGACACAACCTCGGACAACTTGAACCTCGAGTGCCATCACCAAATGCTAAAATGCACCTCAATATACCTATACATGCTATCTGGAACACGCACGAAACCATATCCAATGACGTATTGATAGAATCTCAGGAGAAGAGTGATTCCTCTCCCCAATTATCCCCTTTCTCTAATCGCACAAATTCGTCTTCATTCGCACCCCACCCGTCATCTCGCGATTTCACAGCCTAGAAACTCCAATCTGAGTATATACCCTCCGCTTTGGACACGATGCACCGATACCACGCACCTTATTCAGGAATTCGCGGCTCCTGCCCATCTTGCGATCCAATTCCGCCAGCAAAAGAGCTTCTTCTTGTGCAGCACCAAGCATGGCCTCAACTTGTGCCTTAGAGATCGACGGCACAGAATCATTGAACGTAACGATCCCGTCAGCAGAGATTGAGCCATCGATCTCGCCTTCATCAATCTTTTGTCGACAAGTAGACATCATTTCAACGGAAATTTCAATATATTGAAAGGAGCACTAGCTTACCATGGTGAGCACGATTGAACGAACGGCATCGAGGTCCAACACCCCGATCTGTTCACCGATCTCGGGCAACGAGAGTGAGATGTACGTTTCTGTCAACTTTTTAATCGACCAGCCTCGTGAGCGCTGTATGGCCTGCTTGACCAAACCGACGTTTCTATCCTGACGTGTTGAATGAGATAAGTGTGAGAAATAACGTATGAGCGTAGTGTAGCTACATACAGCTTCAAACGTGATCGCTTCCTTCTCCAATAATCTCTCTAATTCGGATGTGTGCAATGGATAAGAGTTGATGAATGCACCATACACCGAGTTTTTGAATGGGCGTGTTAGGGCTGGGCTTGCGTATTTTGGAAGATCTCGAAGCTTCAGGAAAAGTCACCAGTCTCTTCCCAGATTCTTTCAAGATAAAATATGTGACATACCTTCCCATACGCAATCAATTGAACAAGAGCCAACTTCTTCAATGCCTCCAGCTGTATCGCCGCTGGAACTTGCGCAGGGCTACCCACAACGATCTCAAAGAATTCCTCCGCTTCCACCCATCGCTTTAGACCTGCAAAGACCATTCCGCCTGCGTAGTGGTATAGGAGGTTATCATTGTAGTGCAGGTCCGAAAGCGAGGTATCGATTTCCGTGACTGGTTCGGTGAGAACGGGCAGTGCGGCATCAAAGGAGCGTGTCCCGACGCAAACACGCAGGAAAATTGGGTGGATGGTTGTGAGATAGGATGAGCTGGGTGGATAACGCGTGACAAGGGAAGTGAGAGGGGGGACGCTCCTCTCAGCCTATTGATCATTGATCGTATGCAATAAGAGGACGCAGGATATACCGTGACTCACATTGCCTCCATATGCGTTGAAAATCCCTCTCGCGAGCATTGTCACTAGATTCCTTTGTTTAGTAGAGCTCTTCGAGTATCAGACGAGTGAGAGTACTTCGTTCAGAGGCGAGTCTTGCTCGTGCTGGGTCGAATCGAGCACAAAAGGTTTCCAAAACGTATTGTGAAGGTCTGGCTACGTGGGGTAGAGACAAGCGAGCCGAGCTGATAGTTCATTCATGAGGTATATACAGCAAGAGATAGTATCCATATACACTTACAGTATATATAACATGCCAATTGTGTATCTGGGAATTTCATCCGATAGTATGTCCAACGGATCGTGGTTGTCAGACAGCATACTCGCAAAGATGAGGTCCTGCGTCTCCCTCGACCCATTCGCGAGATGCTTCAGGTACCTAACTAAAGACTCATCGTCCGTCGAGTGAGTAATCTCACTGAAGACGGCATCCAAAGACGTTTGCGTATGAGATTGCCCTGAGGACGTTGAAGCCATGCTGAGCGGCCTGAAGTCGTGAGGATAGAAGAGGGTATGAAAGAGATAGACTTTGAAGACAAAGAGTAGATATTCTTTAGCAATCAATATAAGCTTCAAGCGATTCAAATGCCTTCTGGTGAGCGTTGAAACTTGAAAGGGTGCTTGACTCGACAATGCGGCGGTCTGCTGCCAGTGCTATGCTAGCCGATAAAGAAACTAGTTCACATGCCACTATGAATACCTTCCTTTCCTCATAACTCTTCCCTTGCAATCACTCGCAACACCACTGCACACTGCCCACAAGAAGCAGAAAGTCAACATAACTCCAGCAGAGGGAGCCTTCATCGGATGTCAATATAGTCTTCGCTGTCCTAAGAACTCGATCTGACAGGCTTGCCTTCAAACTGAACTGTTTGCAATTTTCTGTACAAGATTAGCGTTTCGCCACGAACGGTGTTTCGCAGCGCGCTCATAACATACGATAACTGTTCATGTGGTGGAAAAAATTGCTTAAATGAGTGAGCTAGCTATATGTCTATTCATTTCATCTACTTATAAACCGCTTTTCTAAGCTCAAAAAAGTTCACGGAACCACTCGACTGTAGCTATGAATGCACCTTCACGGCCCGCCTTCACTAATGGGTCACTAACATCACCACGAATAGCGAAACCATGCGAGCACCCCGGCCAATACGTCCTTCTGTAACCCGGAGCCTCCGTCTTCCCACCACCCAGAATGTCGTCCCCAGCCTTCTGCTTCTCGGCGGGATACATCGGATCGGTCTCGCACGAGTTGACCAGGAGGGGCACGCCAGTCTTCTTGAACTTCTCCAAGTCCGACGGGGCCTCGATTTGGGACGGATGAGAGACGGCAGCAACCTCGAGCACACCGTCGAACGCGAGATCGAAGACGTGTCGCGCGCTGAAGCAATATCCGGATGCACCGAATTTACTCACGCCCTTTTCTCTGAGGCCAGCGATGACTTTGTCGAGCAGCGGGCGCGTCGCGTCAACACCGTGGCGCGAAAGCCAAGCATCAAAATCAAACTGGGGACAGAGAAATGATGATCAGCATGTGCTCAGAATGACGAGCGAACAAAGTACGATCAACATACTGTGCCGGACGTGAAGGCATCGTTAGGAACGGGATCTCCCTCCAAGAAGTCCGGAACGTAGACCTTTTTAAAAAACTTCAGAAAAAGTGCATTTCGCTGATAGAATATATTTTAGATACCTGAAATCCGTTCTTTGCAAAGCCATCTGCCTACAGATCGTCATAATTTAGATGGATAAATGTAAGTATCCATGATCCAACCTACAAGGAGCTGGAGGTTGAAATTAAAGAAAGTCAATTCTAGGAGGCAAAGCACTCACTCGGGTGTTGACTGCCTCAAAACCAAAGACATCTGGTGGTAATATGATGGCTTTGTGTTTCGGGTAGCTATGGATAAAGTGAGTCACGTACATAGTCAAGTTATCACCCTAATAATTACTCACTCAGATTCTGGGAGAGCGACGTAGGTTTTTACACCGTTTATCTCCTCGATTTTCCCTACAACCCCGAAATTCCAGTAAGTAGACCGCATTTATCGTCTCAGATTAGCCACCGCACCTGTGGGGGTACCTTCATGAAGAGAACCTGTCAATCAAAACATTAACTTAACCCAAGATCGGATCCTGATTCAGGAACTAAACGTGCCAGTGACACAGAACTTGCAAAGCGACATAGTTCGCGCTAGGTATCCGTTGAGACAGAAGAAAAGGATATATTTTGCGAGTAGGCTTGAGGCTTGCTTGAGTTGATATAAGCTGCCCTGCGCGCTGAATAATCAAGCAAGAAGAGTATATCCTTCTCATTCAGGGGGCTTGTCTTATTCATTTTCCCCTGGCTAGACTTCGGCGCACGAGTAACAGCAGCGGCAAGGACAAATGGTTAAAAGATTGGTTTATCCAAATGCGTTCTGGTCCTGGTCTGCTGGGCTGGTGATCATACAGGCATAGATGGCCGTGTAGGCACTGGGCAGTGGTCTCCTCATATCTGACAAAAATGAGGAAATAGTGTAGCTCAAGCTATAAAACCACCTTGATTGCCAGTATGCCGTGTCGTTCTTACCGGTACTCAGTTCTCTGACAAGGACTCGGATGTTATCCAGGACCTTATCCTCGGCTTGTTACTCACTTGCATTAAATCCGATGTGCACCAACAAGTTCATCCTATCAGTGACATTCTTCCGTGACACTAACCAGTGTTCCTAGTAAGAGAACAGTGTGTCTAAAATTCGGACCTTTCTCGAGCTGGAACTTAGGGACAAGGGCTATGGCTACGGCGGAAAACTGTTGCCTGAAGGGACTCAAATAGATTTTGAAGCTTGCCGCTTGCGAGAGAACAGAGTGCATTAGATATGAAAAGAAAGTCTCTTTGTCTTTGCGATGGTTGGAAAGTGAAACCGTGAAGAAAAATTCCATAAATTTAAATTTATACCTTTTCGGACAACCGTCATAAGTGTCCCGTACACGGGCAAGAGAGCCTTCGTAGCAGACCACGGTAAAGCGCACAGATATACAAAAGGAGAAAAAAATCTACATCACATTCTCGGGTGCAACTCTATTTCTACAACAACAGACAAACGATACAACTGACCAGTAGTGATTGGTGCAACAATGCGAAGTAAATGTTCAAAGACTGAAAAAGGATCGCTGTTATCTGAAAGACGATTGATGGACTCGGAGGGAGTGAATACGCTTTGGGATCCGTATCAGTATGTGAATGTATGTATCGACCGAGATGAAAGATTTAAGAAGACTAGCTGCTTGAGAGCATGCGCATTTCACTCTCCTCTGGATGCTCCGGCTTATAATAGCTCCTATCAACAGAGCTGTCGCGAATGTGCAGAGTGCTCCACCATCCACAAAGAGCAACAAAGAACATGACGATCCAGACAAGATTCCCCCCGAGCAGGTTGTACTTCTTCGACATTGCGAAAAGCGTGCTGACGAAAGCTGGCGATCCCGCGCGTGCGACGCAGGCAACCGATTGTGCGAGCCCGAAAGTCGATCCGAGAGCTTCCTGTGAGGGAGCGGCGTTTTTAATCAGGATTGTGTTCAGGCTAAGAGAATTGACATTCAGTTTATAGAAAGAGGGGCGTGACTAGGGATAGTAAGTAGCACTCACGAATAGCACATGTGGCCAAGTCGAAGGACGGCGAGAGCTATTCCAATACCCACCCAAAGAAGCGGGCCAGCGGGGTACGTAGCAACGTCGCCGATGAACTCGCCAATAACCTCGAAAGTATCGGCACCCTCTGCACCGCCAGCTGCCCCCGAACTGATATCGATCGCCGTGGACGCTAGTGCGCTGGCAGGAGCTGACCATCGTGCCAAGATGTGCAGGAAGGGAAGAATTGCAAAAAGAACCGGCCAGAGGAGCATCAATGCCCGATATAAACGAACGTTGTTAAAGCGTCTTTGGAGAACCGGGAAGACGAAGACTTGCACCACCGAACCCGCCATTCCACTAAAGGCAAGGGCATATCCAATCTCATCGGGCTGTGGGGTTGCAAAACATGGACTAGGTTCAGATCCAGCCCCGCCCTATTAAATTTCCGAACTCACCGTGCGAGAAAGTCCACCAAGATGCACAGGTGTATAAGCGAGAAGAATAAAGACAACATCGAAGGCCGTTCCTGCAACGGACAGAAGGAAGTAATTCCTGAACACAGGTCGGATGTTGGGCGACGCAAGAATTTCCTTCACTGACATCTCTCGTTTCGGAGCTAGTTTCTCACTATATTTCGAGGCGATAGGGGAAGGAAGAGTAGGGTCCATCCGAAGCCTCGACGGAAGGCTCTAAAGTTATGATTAGAAGATCATTACTCGTCCAGACCGATGAAACACACCTCTTTCATGAAGATAAGACCGCATATGATAGAGCAGATTGTTAAGGAAGAGGAGACGACGCATGGAAGCAAGTAAGGATAGTCTTGAAAGATTTGGATACTCCCAAATGTTTTTGGGAAGTTCTTTTCTGGGTTTACGAAGGTGCCACTGAACAAAGGAAGCAACAAAGTTAGTAAACATACCAAAAGCAGCCCAGAATGACCTTTGTCTCCTATAGGAACAATCAGCAGATCTTTACGTACCCGATCATCGGTCCAATGATACAACCAAAACTCCAAGATAAGCCTGTAAGTGGGAAGGCGAGCGCTTGGTTTGTCTCGTCGGTGATTTCGCCGACAACACTTTGCACAACAGCAGCATTTCCTGACAATGCGCCTGCCATAGAACGCGAGATGACTGCCCACCAGAATGACCGAGACAAGCCAAAAAGGAGGGTGGAAAGTGCAACTCCGGATAAGCCAATAAGGATAACAGGCTTCCGGCCAATTCGATCTGCATTTATTCTCATTATTGATTGAATTTTCGAAGAGCACATCCTAGAACACACCTGATAACCGACCCCATTGCAGAATGGTGAAGAGTTGGCATACCGCAAATATGCTATCCTGCAATCTCGGGTGAGAAATGAGATACTGCAGTGACAGACCAGTCATTGCAGCTCACTACTACACCAGAATAATAGCCAATTTCTTGTCGCTTTGTAGTGACTTTCATATCTTCCATCATCTGCTATTGGTCAGTACGTGCGACGAGAAACACATATCAGAACAGACCTGGTTTATGTACTAAAATTAACCCGGTAAGTCAGCTATGCCAAATTGACTGCAGCAATGTCTGTATGCACTCCTCAGACCTCCCATTCTAACTCACAGGAAATATTTGCGTGTACGATATGGGCTCGGACAGCCTCGTCACACATAATATGAGCAATTGCAAGAGAGGCAGCGGGGTACGCTTGTGATAGGCCTTCCCCCGAAACTCGTCATTGCGATCCCGGTACGGTTGAGCCGGGCGGGCAAGCCGCAACTGGGGCTGCTCATCGAGGTCGACGGCACTGTCAACGGTCAGGAGGGGAACTGCAGTCTCATCCTCAGACAAACGACGGTCGCGGTCCTTGGCGGACATAATCTTCGTCAGGGGGAGATATGGTGGTGGCCAGAGACGAAGGAAAAAGACGGCAAATGGGGGGACGGTATATTTATGCACGGCATCACCATGGGGGTGGGGACTCGGACGTAAAGTTCGTTCGTTCTGGCTCGAATCGAAGGCCATGGTGGGTGAAGCACGGCAACTGCCAGTGCCGGTCCAGCCGAGTGTATTTTATTGCCTCTCTTGACTAAGCAACGGAACACCGCATGCCATGCTCCGACCCACTGCCAGTGGGTGCCTCGGGCCGATCATCTTGAAATGCCTCATCTCAGATCTGTATTTTGATGTCATCAGAGACCTGTATTTCGAGCTTCGGGGCTCTGGACCGTACCTTGTACAAGGGCGTCATGTAAACCTTCGCGCCACGAAGAGCAAGCAATATGTTGTTATTGAGAAGACAAGTAGGTTCATGAGAAAGAACACTGACTGTGCATGGAAAGGCACTTCATCTATGTATCTTTACCTCATAGAACTTCACGTCACGGTTGTCCGTGAGATCTCAGGAGGCTCGTGTTCGGAGATAGCGATCTGCTGATGATCATATTTCCCAAAGAAGCATGGATCCGGGGTAAACTCGACTGGTCTGATGAACCGCTTCTTCAACTCCAGCTACTTGAACGTCAAATAACTCTTAGTTTCCGATTTCGTCTAACCAATCAGCTTATTTACGTTTAGTTCAGGTATGAACATCCGGAGAACAGATAACTTACCTCGTAGATGTGTAATGAGAAGAGTTCTTGAAAGCGGAAGGACGAACTCGCGTTCGCAACCACCAATAATTCGATGCGATGTATCTGCTATCATCGGAGGTAAGGCGTGGGCTGATCACTCTTGATTGTAAGACACGAGATCATTAATAGACTACAAGAGCCTTGCTACTAGAGATTATATTGAGAAGTATGCGGTTTCCTCAGGCGAGACCAAGTCTTACGGTGCACGTAGGTCAAATCCACTTTATTAGCCCACCACAGCAGTGTTTGTAAACAGCAAGCAGTTGTGCTGACACGAATTTGAAATACATTAGACAATTAGACGTTTGTCGGCGTATCCTCAGGCATCTGTCCAAGACCTCAAATTGCAGTGGTCAGGTTCAGTGGTGACCGAAAAATCCGACTTGAAAACGACATACCTAAAAGCCTTATCCACAGTGCCATCCGACGGCGCTTTGCTAGCAGTAAACAGTCGCGAGGTATATTTAATGGCTCAAGTACACGAGACGTAGGCTTTTGACACATTATTATATGCCACATAGATGATTGTAGGAACGAGAAGTTTACAAGTTAGTACAGCGGCGGCTGAGGAATCGTGACAGACGTGAAAAACAATCGCGCTTTGTCACATACACGTGTCAGTGACAGCGATTAGGGCTCAAGTCGGACTCAAGCAGCGTCACCTGGAGCTTAAAGTCCTATGCGTAGCAGGCTTGATTATCACTAGACGCGCTGCACTGGATAGCTTGCAACAGCACGAGAAATTAAAGGATATAGTTTAGTACTGAGCGCCTAGAGCTACATGTATTTGTCCGGTGATAATCCGCATCAAGATGTACTACCCTCTAATGAGATCAAGAGAAAACAGCAAAGAATTATAAGAATGCAGAAAACCATGAACGTGCGTATCAGATATGAAGTTGAGATTCGAAAGTATGTCCTCCATTATCGCTGTACTTCGAGGGATGATGCTCCTGTAATACATAATTCCAGGCATCCTGTATCATGTTATCGCCTGCCTCAACGGGGATATCATCCGGTGCGCCTATGTCAAAATCAAAATTCGTTGGAATGTTAAGATCATTCCAATCTATCTGGGTCGACGCCATATCCCAGTCCCCTAAGGCAGATGTAGGGAGGATGTATTGAGATAAGCCGATGGGAAGTCCATGCTCATAACTTGATATGTCGTTCGTTAAATTGGAGCTCGGTGCAGGATTGAGATTATGAGAAGGCAGCAGGTTTTGCGAGGACTGAGAAGATGCGCGACCATCTGACACGATCGAGAACATCGACATGGCATCTCCGTTGACCATTCGCGGTGCCGCACCAGACTCGTGAAGAGCAGTCGTAAAGGGATTTGCGTGCGCAACATCTTGTCGCGAACGTATTTCAGCCGGTAGGGTCGACGTATTGTTCGAGGAAGATAAAGTAAGCCCATCTATGGTTCTCAAGTCTTGGGAAGGAATTCCACTCTGTTTATCCGGCGTGCCGTTCGCAGAGGACGTAGTGAAAGACATGTTGGGCGCGGTAGTCGGAGGTGGAGAGCTTTTCCGCAAAAATACCTCATAGGGTCGGAGGGGTCTCCTAACTATACGATTTACTCCACCGATGATAGACAATGCCTCATCGATTTCTTCTGTCTTCACAGTCTGAGAAGGATCGACCGCGTTTTTTTCCTGGCCGGCAGCCTCTCTGACGAATGTGGAAGATTTTTCGCGGAGGCGCAAAAGAATGGGCTGGGGAAACAACAGTTAGCAAAATCGGAGAAGTCATTGATTATAAAGCCCCAAAAGTTTACCAGTCCATTGCGAATTACGGGGTGTATAGGGGCTTTATCGAATAGGCTAATCGCGAGGTCTAACTGAGAGCGTGCAGAAGAAGCGAGCTCCTTCGGGCTGTTGTTAGCAGCAATGGAACCGACTACAACCTGCGCTCAAAAGAGGAAATGAGGATGGCTAGAGTGGAAAGAGGGGCAGGTCACTTACTCCAGCAGAGATGGTGTGAGTCCACATTGGCCACTGGCGCATCAAGAGTGAGTGCTCGCGTTCACACTCTCGTCGTATGACCTTCAGCACAGCGATGGCACTTGAGAACGTCGTTAAAAAAGACGGCGCAAACCGGCTCTGCATAGGATCGTTTGGGTTTTCGCGTAACGCTCTTACGAAGAGGTGTCGATGGATGAAAAGAAGGGCTATCGCGTGAAAAAAAAAAGGAAGAAAAATGATTCATATTATCCACGCCATGAACAAGCAGAACAACTCACTGATTTCCTTATAAACTGTGTGCAGGAATGATAAGACGTTCTCGGTCTCGGGACCGCATTCCGACGTTGATTCGTCAGAGCAAAAAGGGGTAAATTCGCGAATCCTACGGTCCCAGTTGATGATCTCGGAATATTTCATCGCATTTACGCTGCATAGCTTATCTGCAAGAGGAGCAACAACTTCCTTGATGTACTTATACATCCACCCACGGACTTTATGATGATGACGATTCCGATGCGTTTTACCAATCAATGGTCAGGCGATGGTTTGCAGGAAGGTAAGGAAATCACACATACAAAGAGTACCCTTAGCTATACTAGCCTCCACATTGGCCGGGAAACGACAATCGATTTCATGCATGCGGAAAGTAGAGGGCCTTCCCGAGCCAAGCGACTAAAGGGTAGCGTTCGATTAGTATCTTGCGGTACCTTTCACGTAGGCCGCTAACCTTTAAGGAATCCACTTTACAGATTTCCCAGAACAGCATTCTACGTCGATTGACATATTTCATATCGATTCCCCAATTAGATGGATCCCAGTCTTCGAACAATTAGGTCTGAAGGCAGAGAGACACATGTTCAAAACGTAACTCACGCAGTCCAATCTGTAAATGGAAGCAATCAATCTAGCGAAAGTATTATAGACGATGAAGACGTACACTTGAAGCAAGAGAAAATGATAACGCTTGCATTTTCCATGCAGACTCAAGTGTGCGAGAACTACAGCTAAAGAATTCGTATAATCCAAGAAGCGCAACAGCTTGTACTGTCGCTAACGAAGTTCCTTCAAAGATCGACTGCAGGCTGAGCGCCGTGCGAGAAAGCTGACGGAAAAGTTCGCCTTCTTCATTGGTTATCTCTTGTGTCAAGTCACCCATCGACCCACATGCAAAAACTGCGATCAGGAGCGCAAGACGGTGGACAACGGCTCCTGTTTCATTTTCACCAGTAGGTTGTCCTCGCTTCCCGTAGAACGCAGGTATGAGTTCCTCCATGAGCTGTTCGCGATCAACTGGTTGGAAGAAAAATGATACATGTTGTAGGTATGCCTCGGCTAAAGCCGTTGCGCGTTCGTAAGGCGGTAAACGAGACTCAATGAGCAGACGAATCTGATCTTTTGGAATGTAAACTGGTGAGAAGGGAAATGTTTCAGTGAAATATATGATCTCGGTGGGTAGCCTAGATTGAATAGCC
Organism: Trichaptum abietinum; assembly: GCA_910574555.1. Taxonomy (NCBI): domain Eukaryota; kingdom Fungi; phylum Basidiomycota; class Agaricomycetes; order Hymenochaetales; family Trichaptaceae; genus Trichaptum; species Trichaptum abietinum. The sequence continues at coordinate 4,931,554 of CAJTBE010000005.1, read as the reverse complement.
ATCTTCTTGTCGTGTATAGGGTCCTGATCGGTGTTCTTCTGATGGATGAGAAACAGTGTTCGATATCAATCCACGTGAAGCTTACAGCCATGTATACCTATCACATATCTATTAGCAAAATAGTATGATGTTCATCATAAGAGGCAGCTCACCGCCGATCCAGACCTGCCATAAAACTGGGTCTCTCCTTGATCGGAGATAGTGAGTGTTCCAAATTCGCTGAATACGTCCGCTTCCGCATCAGCCTCAGGTTTTGGCACATAACCCTCTGCGTCCTCGAGGCCATCGATGTCATTCTTGATCATTAGTAGCTCTTTCGAGAGAAGAGGATGTGGCATCAGTGAGACAACAGTTTGGACAATCTGTAATGCATCCTCAAGTTGTCGGATTCGCTCGCTCATTTGAATCAGCTTGCCATGTAACTTTTCTGTGTTTGCTAGAACGAATCTTTAGCAGCATTAGAACAGTTTGTACAAATTTGACGTTGGAATGATTACAGACCTCGATCCATGGCCAGTCGTGAGAGAACCTAAATTCTACGTCAGCGGTAGACCGCTTTCTGGATGAATCACAATTTAACTTGCCGTTTGGGCAAATACTCGGGCATCCCCTGCGGGTGCACGAGGAACAGGGAAGCTGAAAAAATATGAGACGAGAGTACTGCAATGGCGATCGAGCGAGCGAGAGACGCTTACCTTCCTATCACACTTCAACCTCAGACTTTGATATACCATTAACATTTCCCCTTGGCCTTAGATGAAACATGACTTCTTACCGACGACATTCTGCGCATGCCGCCTCGCCTTGGGATCTCCTTCTTTCCAAGTCACGCTCGCGAATGTTCAATCGTATAGATGTGGGCCCGGGACCCCCATTAGGTCCATCGGTGAGTTTAAAGCTATACATCACTGTTGCAATGGGAGCATCGCAAGAGATTAAAGCGTCGTGCTAAAACTGCGGATGTCTTACTTACTGCTAGTAGAATAGTTCGATGCCACAGTGTTCACTGGCAGCGGAAATGCTTACTAATAATACTATTAAGTAATTCTCTTACTCGAGTAAGTACAGTAATACATCGGGATACTGTTGGGTCTGAATTATCGTGAGAATCCCGACACATTTCACCGAGATTTCTCCGCTCACGGGCTTTGCTTGTCAAGGTCACGTGTCAGTCAATTCTCTTGTCTTTTTGTTTTCCTTTCTTTGATTCCCTTCTACTTTTTCATCATCGAATGGGAGGAGTAGGGAATCTGCTGGCGAAGCTCGGCCCATTACCTAGTACTGTACTTGAGCTCTCGCTACGCGTCACGTTACGGCTTCAATTTGTTCTTTTCTCTTTTTCTCCCGATTGCCATTCTTTATGACCGTCGGTGAATAAATGCAAGATTTATCACGGTTGTATGACTACGGAAGTACTTACTGTATACGTTGCACACCGGTAATTATTTGTCTCATACAGTAAGTTTGTAACTATTTCATCTCAAATCGGATAAGTCAGTGAATTGGTTTTAAAAATAATGATAGTACTGAAATTTGACATAGTTTGGATATCGACAAAGGCGGCTGAACAGGTATCTTGAAGCGGAATAAAAGACGGGCTCTAGTAGCCTAGGATTCTATAGTAACTTTTACGTGCACTTATGTGCATGATCAGTTAATAATACACAAGAAGGTGAAAACGAATGATCACTCGCAGACCACCGCATTGATCATCTCATGTTCTATTTCTTCCAAGATCCTTGCTCAGACTCACAACATTTTGTAGACTACTGGTTGGTGTCGATCCGAGTATATCAACTTATCGTACAATGAAAAGAAAGCCGCATTTGCGACCCGCTCGCACTTCTAAAGGTCGGAGACGCCACGGTGCTTCCGTAAGAGGGAGCCTTCCTCAATTCTCGGTTGTACATGAAAGGCAGCGCTATATTGTAGTCCGATGAAATATGATTTGGTTGGAGCGACTTGCCGTATGGAAGATCTGCATAGTAACTCAAGGCGGATTGCGTTCGAAGTCGCTGTTTATCCCGATGATTCTCTTGCATTTTTCAGCTATTGAAAGTCAGCTTGAAGTAAAGTGCGAGCGTGGCTCCGATCCAGTATTGAACATTCGATATGCAGCGGCTGCTTAGTCCAGTAAAGTGCATCCAGTAACTATCGCTGACGATATGCATATAAAGGGCAGATTGTTGCATGGCTGACCACATATACGCCCCATCCCACGCCAGTCTACGCTATGAGTTCCTCATCCCACACCATTGGCCAAGCTCTCGAAGACACAACCTACACCATTGGCCAAGGTGTGACTCTCGAAGACGGTCCCACACCTATTGGCCAAGGTGTGACTCTCGGAGACGGTCCTACACCTATTGGAGGAGGTGCAACAGTCGATGACAGACCCATTCCCATTGGTCAAGGTGCGACACTCGAAGACAGACCCACACCCATCGGAGAGGGTGCCAAGTTCGAGGACAAACCCATTCCCATTGGCCAAGGTGCGACACTCGAAGACCGACCCACACCCATCGGAGAGGGTGCCAAGTTCGAGGACAAACCCATTCCCATTGGCCAAGGTACGACACTCGAAGACAGACCCACACCCATCGGAGAGGGTGCCAAGTTCGAGGACAAACCCATTCCCATTGGCCAAGGTGCGACCCTCGAAGACGGACCCACACCTATTGGAGGAGGTGCAACAGTCGATGACGGCCCCATTCCCATTGGCCAAGGCGCGACTCTCGAAGACGGGCCCACACCCATTGGAGAAGGTGCTAAGTTCGGGGACCAACCTATCCCTATCGGAGAGGGTGCTAAGTTAGAAGACGGGCCCACACCCATTGGAGAAGGTGCTAAGTTCGGGGACCAACCTATCCCCATCGGAGAGGGTGCTAAGTTCGGGGACCAACCTATTCCCATCGGAGAGGGTGCTAAGTTCGAAGACCAACCCATTCCCATCGGAGAGGGTGCCAAGTTCGAGACACCTATCGGAGAGGGAGCAACGTTACAAGAATAAATACTCATCGAGTTGAGTCCCACTGTCATTTCTACGAAAATTTATCACTAACCTCAATTACGCATAGAAACTTATTCTCCTTGACGGTGGGCTAGTGACCGTCTTACTTTTGTTGCGTCCAAGCGAAACCGAGCGATGACCTAAGGGGCAGGGCGGTTGATTGATTGACCTTCATGTTTAACCATACATACAGTGACTCAAAATACCGGACCGATGTTTTGCGTTTTTCGCTTGTTTCTTTAATAACTTTGTATATACTGAACATAATTACATGAAGCTTTAACGTATAGAAAGACCTATATCTCTAGTTTCTGTCGATATAGATTATGTACTGTAATTATAAAAAATGAGTGAGCTATGAACAAAACAAAATGACAAGTCATTGAGACAGTATTTTTAGGGGTGTTCTGGAAAATAAAAGAAAATCATTGGAAAATAAATCTAGTACTTGGTATGCTTTCCTTTGGCTTCAATCACTGCTGCCATTTGCCTAGGCATACTTTCTATCAAGTCCTGGCAAGTTTTGGCTGGAATCTTGTCCCACTCAGCCTGAATCCTATCCCACAACTCCAGAATTCCTTTTGGCAGCTGAGGATACTCCTTAAGCCTCTCCTTGATGTAATTCCAGAGATGTTCAATGGGATTAAGATCAGGGGAGTTAGCAGGCCACAATAGGACAGTGAATCCATTATCCTCAAACCATTTTTTGGCTTTTTTGGATGTGTGCTTTGGATCATTATCCTGTTGGAATATGACGTCTTCAACAGTTTTGCTATATTCATTCAAGGAATCCATCAAGTCTTCATCCAGAATCGACACGTAGAGGTCTGCATCCATCCTTCTATTGATTTTGACCAGGTTCCCCTTCCCTTCCCAATGCATACAGCCCCACACCATGATACTTCCGCCACCGAATTTTAGGGTTTCCTTCACCTCCCTATCAATCAGGCCCTCTCCCTTCTTTTTCCATGTCCATTCCCTCTCATCTGACTGTAAACAATTGATTTTAGTCTCATCTGACCAAATGACACACATCCAGTCATCTATAGTCCAGTCCTGATGGGCAATTGCAAAGTCAAGACGGTCCTTGATTTGCTTAGACAAAAGCTTTGGCTTTTTCTTCTTCACCACTGCCTTCATGCCTTCTGCCTTGAGGTAGTTTCTGACTGTCTGGTCTGAGAGAGGCTTGTTGGTGATGTCTCTAAGCTTGCGAGCGACTTCAACAGCAGTATTGGCCTTTCGAGATGCAATAAGGTGAACTGCATGTCGAACATTCTGATCTGTCAGAGACTGAGGGCAACCACCAGATGAAACTGAGAGGTTGGGATGGTGGATTTGGTGTATGCGACAGATTGTGGCCTTGCCAGCACCTGTTTGCTCTGCAATAGATGAGGCAGAAGCACCATGGTCAAGGAGGTAGAGGATTCTGTCGACTTATTGCTTAGAAAGAGGCTGCATGAGGAGAATGAGCAGGATTGGGGGCAATTTTTGATCATTTTTTGCCATCTAAAGTGGCTTATAATCTTGTAGTACTATCGGTGATATAATAGCAGCGTATCCGACGCTTTCCGGTAAGCGATAGAACGTCTCGGAATTTTCTTTAGCTTCCCGGAAATGCCCCTAAAAATACTGTCTCAATGACTTGCTATTTTGTTTTGTTTATAGCTCACTCATTTTTTATACTTACAGTACATAATTTATATCGACAGAAACTAGAGATACAGACCTTTCTATACGTTAAAGTTTCATGTAATTACGTTCAGTATATACAACGTTATTAAAGAAACAAGCAAAAAACGCAAAACATCGGTCCGGTATTTTGAGTCACTGTACCTTTCTCACTACTGTATACGACGCTGCATGTTTTCCGTTTAATTATATTTTTTGAAGACATTTGCCTAGTTTGTCGCTTTCGATTGTATGATTACTGAACAGCCTTATTAGCATTAAATTTGGACAGCGACAACATTTGTAGGAGACTGACCATTCACCCCGGTTACTCAATCAGAAGAGGAGGGAAAGATAGAGGAGGGAAAGATTACTATGGAATAGGTGACTGAAAGAGAATCAAAATCACAAACTCATGGTTTCTGTCAGCAATTCTTGAATATATTTGCTGTCACCGCTATGGTTAGGCACACGTCGATAAAAAGACAATCACCAGCTGCACTGTATGTATATCATCGACATCACCGCATAAGATCTTAGAAATGTCTCAACACATGTTTGGTAAATAAAAACACGGTGTTCGAGATGTAGAAGATAAGTATAACCAATCCTCTGAAGTCGAGAAATACTATTATGAGTTCTTCGCAAGAGGAGAAATCTGGGGCAGACCCGGATAGTATGTCGATGGAATAGTCCTAATTGTTGAAGAAGGCAAGAACGCCAAAAGCGTCAGTAGAGTCCGCGATACATGGATGGGTCTGCTACTCACGGAATGGGGATAGACGCGTCAGTCGCAAATCCAGCCGAGAGGTCACCAGTAAGCGTAGGCGGAGAGGTATATCCGGCTGGGCGCGTGGCTGTCACAGTGGTAACCGCGTAGCTCGAGGCACTGCCAGATCGTAAGCATGATCCGCCGGTGCCAAAAGCACTCTCGCATTTCCAGACTGCCGAGGCAGTGTTTGACCAGAGGTTCACGTTATTTAGGGTTATGCCAGTGCAAGGGGCTCCATCAGCACACAAGAACTGGATTGGAGGACGCGCTACACCATCGACGACGGCACCATCCCAACCCTATAGTAAAGAGAAAGTAGATAATTGAGAGAAAGCCTTTTAAATCAGACGTAAGATTTGAGCTTACGGAGAAGGTGATGTTACTGAGGGCCACACCATTTCCTGCGGCCTGCGTCTGAGAAGACCAGTATTGGTTAACATCAAGGCCGTAGGCAGTGTTGTGCGAGAGGAAATTCTCGAATAGCACGTTTTTGACATATCCGTCACCTCCCCAGGACTTGATCATGAAGATTTGGTTCCCGCCGTTGGTGTAGACGTTGCGATACACGATGTTTTCTATCGCAGTTCCAGCTCCGAGAGATCCTATGGCGCTTCCCCCCGACTGGTTGCACCATATACGTTCGATCAAGATGTTGCTTGCCGGTGATTTGACTGTAACGCATTCGTCGCGGTTCGTAACTTCAACATCGTGAATCCAGTAGTTGGTTCCTTTGATTTAAATTAGCTTAATTTTACTCGTCGACTGAAAAAAAAATGTACACACCCCAAACGTCAACACCATCAGAACCTCCCAAGTTGGTACCGCGGATAGCTAAGTTGTACACTTCACCATTCGAGCCTGCTTGGATGACGAGATGGAATTCCGGAGCTTTAATGATGAAACAAATAGATCAGTTTCAATGTAAGAGTGCAGATTGTGAGCCCTACAGTCCACAAGAATGAGGTCATGCATTGACCAGTTCGTTGAAGTCACGATGCGGACAAGACGAGGTCTAGATAAATAAAAATTAGTAAGAGGCACCTCAGTAACTTTTTAGCAAACACGTACCCTGCATTTCTGCATTGATAGCCATAGCCCTGAATGGCACCAGCACTGTTGCTGGAGAAGAATTCGAAGTCATTCGCGTTCGTGATCGCGATCATATTGCCACCCGAAGTGCCTATACAATCCTCTCAGCGCACGAATGCAAACAAAAGAGCAGTAGCACCTACTAGTGCGGTAAATTACCCCATCCAGCTGGAAGGCCCACTTGGTACCGCCGCTGAGATTTACCCAGGTCTGCATATTATAGCTTCCAGCAGGGACGTAAAGCGTAGAACCAGAGTTTTTGAGGACGCAATTGGTAAAAGCACTTGCAATGGCAGGCCCGATGTCCTACACGATTTGAATATGTGAGATTGTACTAGATGCAAGAAAGAGGAGACGCAACTCACGCTAGATCCAATAGAGCCGCCATAGTTCAGCACGTTACAGATTGTCGCCTGCTTAGCCGACCTCGACGTGGTAGGACCGACCGAGCCACTAAGTTGACCAAAAGCAACCGTAGACGCAAGGAGGAATGACAAAAGACGGGTGATCCCGAAAGCCATGATATACGTTACAGACTTGGAATCTGTTGAGTAGGATGGCGACAAAAGTTGCCCTCTAAATACTTCTTGGCGGAACATTTTCGCATATTGCAGATGTAAAAGGTGTGTTATTGATGCTCATGTGGCACTATCGTTTGCAATGACCGCAGCGTAGATCTCCGGTCGGTTAGGATGCAGCCGCGCGCGAGTATTACTGTTTCCGAAGCTTGTGACGAACGTTATGGCAGGCAACAGTGTCGTCAACCAATTATGTGGAGTCGACGTATTGTTTTATAACAGCGAAGAGACAGGTGAAGACAGAGATGAGTGGTTTTGCCAGGAATAGACCCGCGAGTTGACGGACCGTCGATTCCTCCGCCCAGAGGGATCTCGCCCACAAGGACCACGAACTCGACTAAGAGAAGCACAAGAATTCTCTGAGAATGTATTGAAGAGAATCGCGGGCCTATTCTCGCCAAGTCGCTCATAGAACGCGTTGTAAGAAGGCTCGCCGAGAAATAGCCATAGTTAAAAGCCTATTCAGTCCTTTTCGTGTCGTAGATCAACATGTCTCCGCCGGACCACATCTGCTCCGAGCGGCGGGCCGCGACTTCGACAACGTTGAAAACGAATGACGAGTTGCGGATAGAAAAAGATAACAATTTCTTAGAGATCATCCCTTCATGTTCAAGTGGAGTCTTTGTATCTGTCTGAAAGTTCGGTTAGGAAAAGAGGAAGATGAAGAAGAAGAAGAAGAAGAGGAGGAGGAGTGCCATGTTTATTTGTGCTTCAAGTTTCAGTTTCCAAAATAGGACGACTCGGAGTCAAGTTTTGCTTTTCGCTTCGCTCAACTTGAATACCCGTTGACTACTAACCCGAATCTACGCTGAATTCAACAAAAGCTCTCAATGGCGTTATCAAAGTGAGTATGGTCTGAGTCACATACATCTCTACTCATTGTATTTCGTCCAGCGGACAAAAGACATCATGGGCGGACGATGTTGATGAGTTCGGTATGACACATTAATATCCTTCGCTTTCCTTTATTCATCATGTTTTCCAGAGCAACCATCAGGACGCCCTTCGAAAAAGCTCGAGGAACCAAGGACCTCAGTAGATGAAAATGGTATCGTCACCATCGTCGAATATGCTGTAAACGATGAGGGTAAGAAAGTGAAAGTGAGTTGGATTTGTTCGGTGCCATGGCCTAACCTGACAGCTTCTGTAGATTACCAAGCGAATAAAGCGGACTCTCCAAAAGGCTGTCGTAGATCATGCAGTGGCAGAGCGGAAGACCTGGTCGAAGTTTGGCCAAGAGCGAGGGAGCAAGCCGGGGCCTGATCGAGCGACGACGACAGTGGGCGAGAATGTGACACTGAAGCTCAGTGCGGGTAACAAGGTATGGTGTACGGCTTTCTGTCTACCAATTCGCTTTCTAACGCGTGAATCTACCCATTATCAGAGTACCGAACCAGAACAATCAGCAGAGCAGGCGATAAAGGCAAACCTTGCGAAGGCAGGTGCTGGAAAAGTGTTGTGTCGTCTCTGCAAGGGCGACCATTTTACAGCCAAGTGTCCGTACAAAGACTCTCTTGCAGGTTTGGATGCTCCTGGAATTGGTGGAACTGGCAAGTTCTCCTGAGCTCCTTGCTCTTCTACGCCTTTACTGACTTCACTGACTTTGGACAGATTTACCGCCTGCTGATGATGATTTCGGTCGAGAATCCGCCGCACCTTCAAACTCGATAGGTGGAAAATATGTCCCGCCATCCATGCGTGGTGGTGCGGGTGCTCGCGGAGCCGGGGAGGCGATGGGTCGACCAGGAAATCGGGACGACCTCCCGACATTGCGCGTCACGAATGTATCAGAGGACACGTCAGACCAGGACCTGCGGGATTTGTTCGGTGCAGTTGGGCGTGTTGCACGAGTGTACGTTGGTCGTGATCGTGAGACAGGGGCAAGCAAAGGATATGCGTTCGTGAGCTTTGAGGATCGGGCGATGGCCGAAAAAGCGATAGAGAGAATCCATGGCAAGGGTTACGATAATCTCATCCTCTCAGTACAATGGTCACGTAAGTAGTTACCCCTCTCTACCTTGACTCTTGCTTATTTCCTTTTTTCCAGAGCCAAGAGAACAACGCTAGGTTGTATCCCTTCGTGTTCTCTTGTATTTCTAAGAGTGTTGTTATCTTCTATCATGTTTGCTATGCCGGGTATGAGGCTTTCTGGATAATGAATCCTTACTCTGCTCTGCTTGGTGTTAAGGGACGCGTATACCTCAAGTCTGAGTCTCAAACCACCAAATGAGCGCAACTCCCTTTATCTCACATTTTTCGCTCGAAATCATCTTAGACTTGACCTAGCTTTTGGAGCAAGATCTGCATGAAGGATGGTTCTTTTTCGTTCAAGTCCACCAAATGCTAAACTTACCGAACCTGTTGTTCTGCAGAGTTGTCAAGTGGTGCCTTCGCACACTGTGTGACCTGCAAATAAATTCTCTAGCAATCTGCCTCCCATCGTACATCAGCGCCGGCGTGCACGCTTGAGTTACTGCTACATACTAAGTGCTCAGCTCGTATCAACTTGAACTTTATCGAACCTGCCCTCTGACTACCTGTTGTTTCTCTACGATGTCATCCATACTGAAGCAATTTTTAGTATTGTACGTGCGGACCTCGCCGCCTCAACTCCGTACTTGGCAAGTACTTGGGATGCCGGAATCGCCCTCACAATGCCGCATTCGCCCTTTCTCGAGCTCGAAAGAAAGCCAGATTATTCTCTCCTGCAATAGCCACTAAATCAATCCAGTTGAACCACTGGGAGTAGTGAATGACAGAAACTTAACAGGAGGTACGAGGTACGTTCATTATGAAGGTCACAGCGGCTCTGCGATTCAATGTATCTCTTAATGTCTGGCTGAAAATACTACGTGGAATGGGTGGGCTCCTCCTTATTCCCAGCGCTACATAGCACCGACTAGCGCCTTCGCTCTACTCTTAGTGCCCATGGGTACAGAACTTCGATCCATACCATGCCGAGACGTATACCCACCCAAACCATCCAACGAAAATCACCCAGGCCTTGAGGTTGATCAGACTGTATTGCCTTGCCTTACCTTGAATGAGTCCTTTTTCAGTTCCGAACGGCACATGAACAATTCCATTAGGAAGCTTTTCAATTATCTCTTACAAAAGCAGTTTGCTAACAAACCGTTTTCAAGAGCGCCGAACGTTCCGGACGCCCTGAAACAAGAATTTACATCTGTCTTCCGGTCATCTACGACTGGCGATGCCGAATCCTAGTAGATGCGTACGGTATGATGTTCACATGTTCACATATACACATCCCATTGCATAACTATTGCACTCATTTTTGTCTCCGTAGTATATAAGGCAGACATTTTGCGCGCCGGACTTGCAATTGCAGTGCTACATATTCGTGTCTCGATGCTCGCTGTCCTCGGATTTACATTACTTTCCCTCAGCCCCAGTATCTCTGTTCGGGCTGCATCTTCATACCAGCTAGTGCAAAGCTCGGCAGGTTCTAACTTGTGAGTATACCAGTCAGTGACTCAGTGAAAAGTTGTGTCTATCCTTATTCATGCAAACTAGCTTCGATAACTGGGATTTCGTGAACGGCACAGACATAAACTTTGGAGATGTTCTGTACCAAACCAAAGATGATGCAACTCAAAAGGGCCTAGTTGGCGTTAATTCTGCAGGGAATGTCTTCATCAAGCTTGACAATACGACCGATGGTACTGGAGACATGAATTTCGGGCGCGCCAGTGTCTATATCACCAGCCAGTTTACTCTTTCTCAGGGTTACCTCCTACTGTTCGATGCAGTACATCTACCCTTTGGTGTATGTCTCATTCGTCTAATAAGGTACCTATGCTGACGATGTCAAAGTGCTCTGTATGGCCCGCCCTTTGGACACTTGGGACAGGAGGGGAAGCGAACTGGCCAAATGCCGGAGAAATTGACATTATAGAGGGTGCAAATCTTCAACCATTCAACAATGTTAACCTGCACACGCTCGACGGCTGCACGCATCCCGATCAGGCTTCCTCGACGTCTCTTGAGACTGGCACAGTCCTATCCACAGACTGTTTTAACCAGACGAGCAACAACATGGGATGCATCGTGCAAGCACCAGGTAATTCGGTATGTGTCAATCAAAACTCTTTCTCCTTCTTGTCACATAATCTCTGATAAAATCATATTGATATTATATACCATAGTTTGGGGAGAGTTTTTCAAACAGCGGGGGAGGTGTATATGCGCTAGAATGGACCGACGCAGCTCTCTCCGTGTGGTTCTTCCCGCGCAGTTCAATCCCGTCCGACATCTCGTCCAGCTCACCCGATCCTTCTGGCTGGGGCACGCCGACAGCGTTCTACCCCTCCTCCGCATGCAACTTCACCAAGTACTTCTCACCCCAGACGCTCATCTTCAATATCAACATCTGCGGTAACTTTGGAATTGGCACATTTGATGCTACGTGCTCAGGAAATTGCCTGGACCTCGTACAGCATCCCGAGAACTACGATAATGCATTCTTCGAGATCTCTTACCTGAAGGTATTCAGCAACAGCAGCGCATCGACTGGAACAGCTACTTCTAGCTCGTCGGTGAGCCCGACTACCTCAAGCAGCAGAGCTGATCCAATCCGCAGCCTGTCGCATACCGTTTCGGTGCTGTTCTTTGTTGTTGCTGTGTTTGCTCTGCTCAGGTGATTTTCTTATGGGTGTTCCGTTTTTCTGTCTCTACGTTTTTATTTTGTGGTCTTAGCTTCAATTGTCAAATGTCTATCATAAACTTCATTTCACTCCTTGTATACCCATGAGGTTCATTCGTCGTAATCTTATTCTCGAAGTGCATTGTTTTCAATCCGTTAAACAGTATCAGGATCATCAACCTTACTGGTAGTGATAAAAATTATGTCCTGGAAGTATTTGAAACATGTTTGATTCCTTTGCATACCCTCTAACATAGTACACGATGAAAGACTTCTCTAGCTTTTATACCGATTGGGTTTGCAGTTCTCAAGGAGCCATTTTCACTCCCTGCGGTACTTCTGGTAGTAATGGATGATGCCCGTTGTCTGCGGAACATAATTAGTATCAATACCTCGTGTAAATGTAAATGACAAATACGTACGGAACTATCATGTCCCTTGACATCGTCGGGCTTGTCTAGTTGTGCAAGAATGGCCTTGGCGAGAACCTTCCCCAGCTCAACACCCATTTGATCTATGAATAAACCGTCGTTCAGAGACGAAAAAAGTAGAACAAGTTCACTGATACCGTACCAAATGAGTTGATACCCCAGACCGCCCCTTGGACGAAGATCTTGTGTTCATACAGCGCGATCAACGCGCCAAGAGTAGAAGGAGTGAGAAGCGGGAAGATGATAGAATTGCTCGGCCGGTTGCCTTCGAAGACCTTGGCCTTGACGAGTGCCTCGGACGCGCCGGATCCGAGTTCCTCGCGCACTTGTTCCTCCGTCTTGCCGAACGCGAGCGCCTCAGGCTGCGCGAAGAAGTTGGACAGTAGAATACGATGGTGTTTGGAGTGGGCGATCGGATTGTGTGTGGTGGCCGGTGCCAAAAAGTCAGCGGGAATGAGCTTGGTTCCCTGGTGGACGAGTTGGTAGAATGAGTGCTGTCCGTTTGTCCCTGCCGCTCCCCAGATAATGGGCTACATCGAAGAATAAATGTCAACGCATATAAGCCGTTCAAGATATAGAACATACACCAGTTTGGTAGTTTACGCGCTGACCGCTCTTCGTAACGAACTTTCCATTGGACTCCATATCTCCCTACGCAAGACACATGTAAATATACGTACCTTGGTTGTATAATCAAGGACTAACCTGTTGGAAGTAATCTGCAAACTTGTGCAGGTACTGATCATACGGAAGCAGCGCGTGTGTCTGAGCACCTAGCAACGGAGTTAGCGCATTCACCTTTCTGCAAGCACTCGGACTCACCGTAGAAGTCGTTGTACCAGATACCAATAACAGCAAGTAGAACAGGCAGATTATCCTGGAGAGGCGTTTCCCTAAAGTGCTTGTCCATTCCGTGCGCACCTTGAAGCAGCTTCTCAAAGTTATCGTAACCGATCACCAACGCGATCGACAGTCCAATCGCACTCCATAGTGAGTATCGACCACCAACCCAGTCCCAGAATTGGAACATGTTCTCTTCCGCGATACCGAAGGTTGTAACGGCCTTTGTGTTTGTGCTAAGTGCGACGAAGTGTTTCGCGACATGAGCCTTCTCCTTCGCGTGCTCGAGGAACCACGAACGAGCAGACTCTGCATTCGTGATTGTCTCCTGGGTTGTGAACGTTTTACTGGCGATGATGAAGAGAGTTGTCTCCGGGTCGCATAGGCGCAATGTTTCCGTGAGGTGAGTGCCGTCGATGTTGGACACAAAGTATGGGGTTAGATCACGCTTCGCGTACGGCTTCAGCGCTTCGGTAACCATGACGGGGCCCAAGTCGGAGCCACCGATACCAATGTTCACGATGGTATTGATCGACTTGCCGGTGTAGCCCTTCCATGTACCACTGCGTACGGACTCAGAGAACTCCTTGATATGCGCCAGGACCTTCGAGACCTCCTCCGTGCCCGCCTCGGGAATGGACCATTGACTGAAGTTGCGCAGCGCTATGTGCAGCACCGCACGATCCTCAGAGGTGTTGATGTGCTTTCCCGCAAACATCTCATCCCGTGTCTGCTCTACGCCAGCCTCTTTTACAAGCTCAAGTAGGGTGTTCAAGATAGGCTCGGTGATGAGGTTCTTCGAGTAGTCAAGCAGGAAGGTTGTCGCAGGGTCATCCTTAGATGTATATTCCTTGCTGAACTTGCTGAACCGTTCTGGATCTTGGGCAAAGAGGTCCTTCAGGATCAGTTTCGAGTGCTGCTCATCGTATGTCTGCTGCAATTTCTTCCACGCAGGGTATTCTGTTGATGCGCCTTAACTTTGCTTTTCCGTCGTTCAGATAGAGCCTCACCTGATGCAAGAGTTCCCGGCATTGTTTTCTCGACAGAAGGGTGAGGAGATTGGTGTAAAGAGGATGTGAAAGGATGGAATCAACGACTTGGACGCCTTATATGCGTCATCTGCGTGCCAGTGAGCCTGAGGATGGAATCGGGCCGCCAAATCGCTGTAAAGGGCAAACATTCACACACTTCCCGTCTCCCTTCCGTCTCTTCGTTGGCTCTTCCCATCTTCTCCCCTCGACGACCATAATCCGAAGTTGATACACGTTCGCGTTGTTGTCATCAGCGTTCGGCACGCTCGACGGGTCCGTGTACGCTGGGAAACACGCGAAGGAACCGAAGGGAGTTACTTGGCAAGTCGACGAATCAGATAGCGTAGCTCCGGTAATCTGGAGAATTCAGGTGAGAGCTTTCCCTTCGCATCTACTTTCACAGCTAAATCATGTCTATCTTCTCACCCAAACAACCCAATATAGCTTAACATTCTTTCCATCTATGAATCCTCTTGCCATTCCTCGTTGGTGTTGGTAAGACACTCACCTTTCAAGGCGATAGTTACTTTTCATGAACTCAGTCACGTGACCTTTATGCATTTAGTGCAATCGGTCACTGGCAGGTACGACTTTCTTCGTTCATAACGGATGATTCTACCCTACGGGTACTTCATTGAGGTTATTTCAGTACGGTGCATGAGCGATCCAAGCTCTTACGGTTGGTAACTATATGATATTTGTTGGATAATACTCAATATGAAATTTATCATTTAGCAATGTCAGTGGAGCTTATTACATCCCTCCAATCCTCTAGAGTCTCAATCGTCGCCTTGCAAACATTTCCGACCACTTCAAGCGCATCACTACCCAGGGGGAGCGTAGTTGGCACCTCTCTTCCCTGAGCCACACCTTCGCCCCGGACAAGATCAAGAATGACTTCTACTGCCCTATTGGGGTCCCCTACCTGCTTACCGACCATTGCTGAAACGTGATAAACCGATGTTCGAATACTCATATGATAAACAGCACTTACACTTGTACGTCTGGTAATATGTCTCCGTGATCGGGGTATAATCTTCTATGCGTTTCTCGTACGAACTTGTGGCAACCACATGAAGATTTGTTCTGAAATGTCCTGGCTCGACGATAACACTGCGTAGTCCCAAGGGTGATATTTCCGCATGCAAAACTTGAGACAAGCCTGATGTTTAAAATTCAATAAGGAAGTGAGAATCGTGTTATTGGAGTTGAGTTTCTCGCCTCGAAGACAAAATTTCGACATGGAATATAGCCCTGAAACAGGCGCGGGTTCCCAGCCATTTTCTGAGCCGTTCCAAAGGATAGTACCTTCTTTACGTGCGCGCATGCCTGGGAGGACCGCACGGGCGACATTCATCCCACCGAAGACATTTGTGCTGAAACGTGATGCTTTCACTTCAATAGTTACAATAATATCGGATCTGCACTTACTTGAAAACATGAAGTGTCTCTTCCGGCCTGTACATCATAACGGGCTTCAGGTCCAGAGTACTATTACGAACATTTAATACCACATTACGTTGTTTCTTCGACAGCCATTAGCATGACGCTTGTTAGAAAAGCAAAATTGTATTGTATCATCGGGAGAGAAGAGTGATGTGACATACCCGCATTGTTAAAGAGGACATCAATTCTTCCATATATTTCTTCTGCTTTTACAACAGCCTCCTTGATCTGTGCAAGCGGCCAAGTGACATCAAGCTCCACCGTAGCAGCTCCCTTCTCGCGAAGGTCCGCTAGCTTATGAAATGAACTTGTACGTGCGGTTGCTATTACCTTATCCCCCCGAGCGAGCGCAGCGAGGACAAGCTCACGTCCAATTCCTGACCTAGAGATTGATAGCATGCGATTCAAACCGAGTTTAGTCAAGTTTCGAATTGAGAAACGCGTAAACAATTAAAGACTAACGATGTACCAGATATCAGCCACACCAGCTGTTTGCGTCTGACTTCCATGCTTTAAACAGATATTAGCTTCAGGGGGATAACCAATGCCTGCGCATACCTTTGCAACCTCTTTATATACGCCAACGACGCCCCACTAGACTGCACCCGCCCACAGTCCGCGGAGACATACACCAGATTGTTACAGCACCATGTTAGACGCCTTACGTCTACTGAGTCGAAGGGAATGCATTGTGATTGCGACAGTGGGCGCACATTGACAGACTCGTGATCGAAAAGTCATGTCGAAGGGAAGACATTTGCTATCTCAAGAAGTATTATAGCTTGTGGTGGGAGCGACCCAAAGCTGCAGTACGCTTCTTGTCTGTTTATGGCACCATTGTAGACCATACCGGACCTGCGAGGTACAATCTTCACTATCATTTGGAGTGCTCGGGTCGTGCCGCGCGGAGGTTCAATAATCGATCGCTGATCATACCCAACTTGAAGGAACGAGCGGCAAGCAATTATATCAGAATATGTCGATCGAAGGAAAGGGAGAAGCGCGCATGCACTATTGAAGAGAACTTCATCGCCTCCCATAGATGCTCTTTGCCTTCTCAACAGCTTCATTGATTTGGTTGTGAGATTATATTTGATCCAACTCGAGCGCAGCTTCTCCCTTTGCATACAGGTCCTCAATTTATCGATGGACCTTTCGCGTACAGTTGCAGTGGAATTACCTTCTCTCGCAAAGGCAGAATTGGAGGACTCACGACCAAATCCTGACCGACCCAGAGTCAGACCGAAACAGTGCGAATATCTTTGAGGGAAAACTCACGATTGATCATTATTCATTGCTTTTCATCAATACTGGGTGAGATGTTTCGGACTTTAACGCCATGATTGCTCAATGACTATCTTGTGGAGTTTTTGTATTACGGGCTAGTCTATGCTCACTTCCTGAGGCTTGCGGGACTTGAAGAACTAATTAATCATAGACACATTACGATAAGCGAGACATGAGAAACATATAGGCTTACAAGTTTATAGCACAGGGATAGGACAACAGGATCTTGCCATCCACCCGAAATCACGGACTAGACTGGACTTCAGACTTATCCGAGCGCGGATGTAATTCAATAATTGAATTGGTTCATGGGTGAAGCGCTCTGATTTCGAAATGTCGACTGTCTTTCCTTCTTCCTTGTAATGGTCATGGCCACGAGTCGAGAGACAAGCAGAACAAAGCATTTAGCCTCAGAACCCGAATTTGTCGCTCACGAGAGCCATTATCTTTAACGTATCGTCGAAGCACCGCAATGACGAATACATTGCTTCTTTGCCAACTGCAGCTTCGCGCAGCTTTTCAATATGATACGTGTCTGGTCCCACAATATTGACAGAACGTTGGGCCCAAATGTCCTGCTTTGTGTTATGCGATAGTAAGCTTGGAAGGAAGAGAGACATGTGGTGTGTATACCTGAGATGTGCAGATAGGATGCTCTGACGTTCCATGACGCTGACATATCGTTATTCGCTCAATGAGCACAATATATCACAATACAGGCGAATAGCCAAGAAGCATAGTCCGTAGAGGTCTCACTTCATAATCAGCTAGAGGCTGGCATACTTTCAATTGTGGTTCGAGATTAGGAGTCAATAAAATTTCTCCTGATAAAGCACGGAGAAATACGCTTACTGAACATCGATGGAGTAGCCCAAAACGCCTATATTCCACTAACGAAGTCCTCGGTGGAAGAACAGCCCGGAGTCAACTAAGAAATGCATCTGAGTATCTTTCAGAGCAAAGACTTCAAAGATTTCGCGCGTCTTCTGCCAGCGACGGGATAGAGCTGATCAGCAATCGAAACCAGCGCCGTTTCGGAGCATTGTGCTAGTGAGCAGAGCCTCCGCACGTTTCTTGCATCTCTCCCGCCGCAGTTCAAGTTCGTCGTGCGTAATAGTGCCAACGCCCGAGCTATGCGGACCGAAGCCGAGACTCCTTTCCTGCTGATGCATTTCCAATGACCCAGATGCATGGGTAACGAGTTTCGACTCATAGGATCTTTGAGCCCTCGCGAACGCTATCTGTGGGTCAAACCCCAACTTGAACATTTACATATCGAATAAACTTACGTTGCGACAATGAAATTGAACCGCACTCCTCGATTCCCAATACTTCCGTCCTTTAGGCGTCCATGACGAGCTCATCCAACCATACGTATGGCACGCCAATAGAAGGTGAGAATGTGGAAGAATTTGTTCAGCACCGCCATCGTGAATAGGCTGATCGTGGTATCTCGGATCCTTGGTGTAATTTAGAATCTGATGTGTGTTGTCCTTCGCGTGCTCATACTTGAAATCCGCTCATGACGGTAGCCAGTGAAAGGCAGTATTTCGACCGCACTTTCGGGAGTAGAGATCTCCGAGTTATTTGTTCCGGCAAGTTTGAAAACACTTTGTTCAGATATTTGCTCGAGAAGGAGAAGGATCGTGACAAAGAATCGGCTGAATCGCATCAGAGAACTTCAACCTTGAGGCTGACTAAGCCTCACCGCCACACTGGCATTCGTCGGTGAAGATCTCCTGCGCAACTTTCGGTTATGCTTTCCTTTCTACTGCGCACCTATTGAAGTTGTCGACAGACGTCGAAATCGTGGCTATGTACCTGATTTGCTGTTAGTAGTGCTACTGAAACTACT
The DNA here is from genome assembly GCA_910574555.1 of Trichaptum abietinum. Classification (NCBI taxonomy): domain Eukaryota; kingdom Fungi; phylum Basidiomycota; class Agaricomycetes; order Hymenochaetales; family Trichaptaceae; genus Trichaptum; species Trichaptum abietinum. The sequence goes on along the minus strand of CAJTBE010000005.1, from coordinate 4,912,884 downwards.
GCGCATTACCGTACCTATGCATCCTCTCGGGCAGCGAGCCATGTTTTCCGACAACATCAACTACGCAACGTTGACCACAGCTGCGCTAACACTCCGCAGCGTGCTCGACGTATTAAATTCTGGCTTCCAATCTCCTACTGCCTTCACATACACAGAATTACTTGACAACATTCTCAGATCTGTTAATTACCGATGCTACACTGGCGGTGCAATCTAGGAACAACGTAGCGTAAAGCATTCCCTTGTGCTTCCCCCGGCAAATTTCATTATTTGCCTAACTCTTGAGATCATTTACGTAGTATGATGGACGATCCGACTGCGCTCGCGCACTTCTGCAATGAATAATAAGTGGTGATTACTCTGGTGCTCTAACTAACGGAAATGGAGCACCGCCCCGACGGTTCTCGCAACGCCTGAAAGCCTGCTTTGCTTAGAACTTGTGAGCTGCGCTATAATCTGCTTCAATATTACGCTTCCATCTCATCACGGTGGTCAGTATTGACCGCTCAGAGCCTTAATCGCGAAAGCCTTTGGACGGTATAAAGGGATGCAAGCTTATCGTTAATTTAGGCATCGGAGCATAAGTACTACATCTCGCTATCGTTTAGTAGAGTAAGGGCACGCAATGGGCTGGAGGAACAACACAGACGCTATCATAGAAGGTAAACTGTATCTCGGAAAGTAAGCATTCTTTTCCCCCCTCTACAACAGACTTCCCCACTGACATTGTCTCACTGACAGCATTTCAACAGCTTCGAATTCGCAGTCATTACATGAACGAAAGATAACACACATCGTCTCAGCATGCAAAGAGCCAATTCCGGCACACCATCCTCGATCTGGCTTCGCCGTGTATGTCGTGCCTGTAGACGATAGACCGACGGAGGACCTCTTGATTCACCTACGCCCAGCATGCGAGTTTATTCACGCTGCAATGATGGACCCAAACGCATTTATTCTCGTACATTGTGTGCAAGGACTATCTAGAAGTGCTTGCGTCGTCGCTGCATATCGTAAGTCCAAGTAGCCACTCAATATTAAAGTCATAACTTATATGCTTTGATCTCTCCGGAAGTGATGTACTCGAGGCGTATGTCAATGACAGATGCCATGATTGTTTGTCGACAGTGTGAGTCATACAAAGCGGCTCCGTAACTTCTTCAGACTAATGATATTTCTGTCAGCCCGCGAACAGATCTGGGTAAATCCCAGCTTCCAAGAACAACTCGTTCTGTTTGAGCTATGTGAGTATGCCCCAGGCCCTGCGAGCGGCATATATCAGAAGTGGCGCTTTCAACTCGAAGAGGCCCGTCGTCGTGAATCAGCACAACGTCCTCGAGGTTATAGATAGATAACAAATATCCTACTCACTGGACTGCACCTGCGGTATGTCCCCCACTTTGCGCTGTGGCTTATAGAGGTGAATAAAAATCTCTTAGATTTTCTTATCCGATGTACTCGGTCACGAAGGGTATGATGTAAAGTTTAATATGTATTCCTTTTTCTATGAACTGCCCCTCGGACAATTAGTTATCTTCCAGCAATACTAGAATTGTTATCGCTTATTTATTATTTACCAAACTGTGGTAATTCGTACGATAAACATTGCATCCGAGGGAATAGTTGATTGGAACGTTCAGTTCAGTCTTCCCCCCTCAAACTTCCACTTCGAGTAAATTTTACTCGCTTAAGTTTACGTAACAAGAGGTACCTGGATTCAAGTTGCCGGAACGGAGCCAATTTGAGACCGTGGGAACTGTGCCGGCGCCAGTGTGGGGTAACCGGAGCCGAGCTTTAGCACCTGGGGTATCATGCTAGTCGACAATGTTCAACATTCTTGTACACAACCCAGTACTGTGCTATGCTGCTGAAAACGTTCCAGCTTTCTGGGAGACAGTGGCGGCAGAGAAACTGTTTAAAGCACCTCTTAAGTCCTCAAAGGTCTTTGATTACATCCTCTTATGTCGAAGGCCCAACCGAACCGCCATTAAATTCGAACACGTTGACGAGTTTCTTAGAACGCGAACTCTTACCAAATTATGCCTCGAGGCCTGCATTGATATGCAAGAAGGAAAGGCCTGGTGCACACTCTGGCCCGCAGCTTTACAACTTGGGTCGCGAAGACTGTCTTGCCTGGAGTTTTGAGGACTTCGAAAGACACATCGGGGCCCTTGCGCGTGGGCTCATCTCGCTCGGACTGAAAAAGGGAGATAGAGTGGGCGTGGTGATGGGAAATAACAGGTGGATATTTAACTTTACTTTAATCATCTAGATTTTGCCATTCATGACTGAACTTTCTTCGCTCGACGCGCCTTTTTGCAGTGCTTATGCGTGCCTACAATGGGCATGCGCGAAGATCGGCGCGATCTTATGCACTATAAATCCTGCATACCGGACGCATGAGCTCGTAAGTGCACTCCACGTGCTTCAAGCTGAATTGATTCCGATGCATTTGTGTTGAACAGATCAACACGCTTCAACTCGTTGGTGTGAACACGCTTGTCCTGGTTCCAAGCATCCGATCCTCCACCTATCTAACTTCGCTTGCCGAAGTATTTCCTGAACTGAAAACATCTACCCCTGGGCACATACAGGTTGAAAAGCTACCCAATCTTCGCCATATCCTTGTTGTCGACAATACCGGTGATACGGAAGAATTTCAGGAGCTGCTCGATAGTGTAAAGTGCACTCTGGATTTTCGCGAGGCGTTCGTTTGGGACGAAAGCTCTGCGGAACAAAAGATTGTGAATGACATAAAGTCTTCGAGCGCACCTGACGACATAATAAACCTTCAGTTCACTAGGTAAGTTCCATATCTTATTTTTCTTGTCAGTAGGCTCATTAAAATGTGAAGTGGAACAACTGGATTACCCAAAGCTGTATCGGTAAATATACTCAACTAACCATCATAAAGTAGCCACACTGACTTCTATGTCAGTTGACCCATACAAACCTTCTAAACAACGGTATCTCCATCGGTCGATGTATGAGATTGACTCCTGAAGATGTTCTCTGTAAGCATCTCTTTCGTTCCTATACTCGCTGGTATTCTCATATATAACAATTCCCTTTGGCAGGCAATGTTCCTCCACTCTTCCACTGCTTTGATAAGTTGCCTCCCCCTCCCTTCCGGCTTTCAATCTGACATCTTCTCTCATTCCCCTCGATACGCCTCGTATTGGGCAACCTCGCCGCCTGGGTACACGGGTCCTGCATCGTCTACCCGAGCGAGATCTTCAATCCTCCGGCGATTGTCGACGCTGTGACACAAGAACGGTGCACGGCGTTGCATGGCGTCCCAACCCACTTCCTTGGAGTCCTTGGGGAGGTCGAAAAGCGGAAGGCCAGTGGTGAAAGAATCGACATGACTAGATTAAGGTGTGTTTAACTGGAAATGTATCTAGAGCTAGGCTGATGGTTAACTTTGTAAAGGACTGGTATAGCCGCCGGTTCACCGATCCCAATTGAGCTCATGCGTCGCCTCATCTCACAACTCAATCTGCGCGACTTGACGAATGCGTATGGAATGAGTGAGTCCTTTCACCCTATCCGGTTGTTATTTTCTGAATGTCTAATACAAACGCTTACTTCAGCCGAAACGAGGTATAACAATGGATACGAAAACCATACTTTTATACACTATTCTAACAATTTGCACTGGGTAACCGTTCTTTTAGCCCAGTTTCTTTCCAAAGCACTCCAGCAGACCCAATCATCAAGCGAATCGAGACTGTCGGCAAGGTTCAGCCGCATGTGAAGGCAAAGATCATCGATTCCGAGGGCAACATCGTTCCGGTTGGCACACCAGGAGAAGTTTGCGTCGCAGGATATCTCTTGCAGAAAGGGTATGTTTGTCACACAATATATATATATTTCTTCTACAAGTTGCCTCAACTTTCCGGTATCTAGGTATTGGCAGGATGAAGCACAGACAGCAGCAGTCATGAAGCGACACCCGGGTGATTCGGATACCCTGTGGATGCATACCGGTGATACGGGTATCATGGATGAAGAAGGCTATCTAAGCAGTCAGTTACTTCCATTAAATTTAGAGACATTACTGACAGCTGAAACGTTGTCGGGCTTGGTCAGTTGTCTCGAGAATAAAGGTAATACATCTCGTGCTACTGCCGAGAAAGGCGAGTTTAACTGTCTTTGATCCTGCAGGATATCATCATCCGTGGCGGAGAGGTAAGCATCGTCGATCTGCGTTCTTTGAATCCATTCAGTTTTCCTGATTGGAACCCGGCAATAGAATCTCTTCCCTGTGCAGATTGAAAATCGATTGTCGGAGAACCCTTCCGTACACGAAGCAGCTGTCGTCGCCGTTCCCGATCAAAAATACGGCGAGGTCGTCGGCGCATTCATTGTTCGCTCAAAGAGCGGGAAAGCGCAGACACGCGCGGAACTACGGACTTGGGTTTCTAGTGGTATGAACCCACAGGTACGTCTGACCTACATCAGCTCTCGGAGTCGAGGCTGGGTTTCATATGTCAGTTATGTCAGTAATAGCTTACTAACCCCATGTCTTTGCTATGAACAGAATGCACCGGCGTGGGTCTGGTATATTGGCGAGGAAGGCGTCGAGGCAGAACTTCCTAAAACACTTAGTGGGAAGGTACAGAAGCACATTCTCCGTGAGTGGGCAAAGGAACTTCAGCAGCGTGGAGTCGGCCAATGCATCATATGAAATTTACACGCAATTTTCGCAATCGTGGCGTCCGTACCAAATTTTATCAACATCTAAGCCACTTCCTGGCGGCCACGCATTTTCCGAGAACATTGGATATTGGATAAAAGGATGAGGCATTTTTTGTATACTAGCCACCCAATGGAAGTTTTTAAAGTTTTCGTTTTTGTCATGGATGTGCGATACATTGTACCTCGCGAAGGGTTTATCCTGTCAATTTGCTTCCACCTCAACCTAATCATCATACTTGAATCATGCGATTGTGAAAGATGTTTCATTATCATGTAGTCGTGAAGATAGTCGTGAATATGTAGTTAGCACAAAATAATAAGCTACTCTAACTTGATTGTTTGGCGGGGTGTGAATAGGAGGTGCATGTCAGTGTACAATAAATATGTTGATTTCTACAGATATATGACGCTAAATTTTTAGATCCAAATTTCCAAAGGCCTTTCAAGATCAGTTCCCAGTTCTTTCCTCTCCATTCTCGCGAGCAATAGTTGAATAAGCCGGTAGTGATGCTTCAGATTCTGAACGGCTCAAGGGACTGCTGAAGCTACCCAACCTTGAGGACGAGCGCATCAGAGTGCCAGGCGTCGCAGGAGTGTGTACGCCAGAATATGACGCGGGGAAATAGCCGCCTGGTGTTCCAGGTCCAGGAGTGACTGGTCGTGAGGTAGTCGGCGTGTTTGCCTGTGAACGGTTGTGCTGCATATGTGCTCTGATGAGATGTCCAGCAGCGAGCGCACTCATGAGCGACAATTCACCAGCCATGACCGCTGCGGCAACAACACGAGCGAGACGCTGAGCATTCGCACCCGGTGTCGAGTGGTGAGCGCCACGCAAGCCGAGCATCTCGAGGACAGCTCCCTGAGGACCGAGAATCGTTCCACCTCCCACTGTACCAACCTCAATACTGGGCATCGTGACCGACATGCGAAGGTCTTCGCCGTTGTGGCATGGTTCCATCAGAGTCATGCAGTTCGAACTCTCCACATTCTGAGCAGGATCTTGACCAGTTGCAATAAAAATAGCTGTGAGGATGTTTGCCGCATGCGCGTTAAAGCCACCGATCGAGCCGGCCATCGCACTACCGATGAGGTTCTTCTTAATGTTAAGGTTGCAAAGATCCTTAACAGTCGTCTTAAGCACGCTCGTCACGACTTTTCCCGAGATGATTGCCTCAGCGACAACACTCTTGCCACGGCCCTCAATCCAATTGATTGCAGCAGGCTTTTTATCCGTGCAATAGTTGCCTGATAGTGCCAGAACAAGCATATCGGGGAAATGCTGGCGGAGCACTTCGAGCGCAGCCTCCGTGCCTTTTGAGATCATGTTCATACCCATTGCATCGCCTGTGCTGGTGGCGAAGCGAACGAATAACGTCCTTCCAGCCATCGCACACTTGAGTTTGCGGAGACGCGCAAAGCGACTCGTGCTCTCGAATGCCTCGCGGATGATTTCGCTACCTTCTTCGCTCTCGATCCATGATTTTGCCTCAGCAGCCATCTTGACACTAGGGAAGTCGATCGCTGGCCCTCGGGTCATCGCATCTTGAGTAATAACGGTGGTCACACCACCATTAGCGTTTAGCGCCTTGCAGCCGCGAGATGTTGATGCAACGAGGGTGCCTTCAGCAGTGGCCATGGGAATGGGGTAAAGTTCGCCATCGACTTTAAGAGGGCCGGCAATACCAAGGGGAATGGGGATATACCCAACGACGTTCTCACAACAGGCACCGAAAACACGCTCGTATGCGTAATCTTTCATCGGAATCTCCGACGTCTCAAGGGTGCGAGTTCTGGAAGCCCGAGCTATGTATTTTACTTGTCAGCGGTTGCCCTTACAATTAGAACACAAACATGACTTACAGATTAAAGCACGACGAATCCTAACCGCACGCTCAAAGTCACCAAGCATCTTCTCAAGAGCATACGCCTGGATCTTCCCATCCTGGCTAAGCATGACCACCTCCTCGTCACTCAGCAACCTGAGCGAAGCAGAAACAGGTCGGGGACCGTTCTCAAAGATATCGAGGCACTCTTCAAGACTCCTTGTCGGCTCGCGGTGTGCAGTCTCAGGGCTTTCAGGGGACGAAGGACCCTCAGAAGCAACGTTGGATGACGATGATGAACCGTTGACATTGGAATTGACGTGGGCGTGGGCTTGGGCAAGCTCGAGCTTCCGATCAACGAGGTCCAGTGCGAGAGTATTTGAGGCAGGAGATTCGACAGCGACATGTGCCACGCGAATGGGGGCAGGACGGATAATGTGAGGAGCGCTATATTCCTTCGGAATCTTCTCTACACTCGTACGAATCCTGCCAATATCGAAAGTAGGTCTCTCCTTTCTGTCTGCAGCGACTACCGTACCGCTTCGCTCGCGCTTTTCATCCTTGACTGGTGCCAACTCCTGTGTCGCGCTCTGCACTTCGACTTTGGTCTCTTGAGTGTGAATCTTGACCTTAACGTCATCCTCCTCTCCTCCGCTCTCAGCTTCCTTCACAACGCCAAGGTTCTTTGCGCTGAACCGCACACCCGCACCACCTGAGAGGCCCGGAAGACTCATGCCAAGACCCGCGCCAGATGCGATGCCCTTTATGAGGAATGCGTTCAGTACGACCGAGCAGATGAAGGCGAGAACAATCCATTTAGAAAATACGGGGTCCCCGACGAGAGATGTCCAGGCGTTCAAGAAGTTGTCCCAAGCGCCGACACTCGGCGACTTGGAGGAAACTGTCGAAGCCGAGACAACGACATGAACGTGAGAGGGAGGGATGACCTTCACAACAAGTTCTGCGTGGGATTCATTATCGTTACGACCGGTAACGTCGGTGAGCCACTCGAGTGCCTGAGCGACGGCGGGAGCGCCAATGTCGACTTTACGAGCAGTAGGATGATCAGAATCGTATGTCGACGGAGCGCGCGCGGATTGGATGCGGGCAATAGCAGTTGCCGGTGTAAGTGTTGTGCACAAATTAAGGACATGCAAAGTCACGAAAGACACAAGCTGCAATTTGATCAGTCTCAGATCTCATCTTCAATTCGCAATGTAAAACACTTACTACAAGCAGCTTCAGTCTAGACACAGGGTCCTGTTGTTGTTGCTGGACTTTGGCACTCTGCCCATCCTTATCCACTTCCAGCGATGATGGTACCTTGAGCCCACTTGGGCGTTTTCGAAGACCTCCGGGTTTGTCAGTGACACGAGTGGAGGAGTCCGTAAGACCAGGAAGACCCTTCGTCCTGAGGGTCGGGCTTCCCATACGTGAGCTAGGCCGCGAGGAAACTGTGCGCATGTATTTAATCCGCTTTACCTACAGATACACCAAACAACGATGATTAGCATCAAATTCTTGTCAAGACTAATTTTGAACATAACGAAGAACAATCGGAAATGCTGAGCTCCAGCCCGCCCATGAAAGAATTGCATGAATCCGTGCATTGCCTAAAATGTGCAAAGATGTACAGCGCACGTGTCCCTCAGCTTAGAATGGAAAGGCAAAAGCCTGAACGGCCAGTGCTTCCATGAAACAGAGAGCGTCAAATCATTGAATTGACGGCACATCTGCCGGCTCCGACGGACTCGCTTATAGTGGCGTATCGTAAAGCAAGGGACGGAGACAACGACGGAGGGACAAACAAGCCCAACGCCGCCAGTATCTGAGATATTGGCGGATGGAACTAATAGAACAAAAGCAAGCGGGATAGTGCCACGGGAGTGATGAACAATTGACAACAATGAAAGTTGCATATAGGGAATGACCAAAATGGTGATGTGAAGATGTAAATGCGAGAAATCACACTGGAGGAAGAGAAGGTGCAAAATGCAGAGTAGAATAACACACCTCAACCATGACGCCCATGACAGCGATGTAGAATGTAACGCTCATAAGGCAATCCATTCCGAGGATGACTGCCGCAAGAGCGCACATCTCCCGGAGTCCGCCAACCTTGGAGCTTGCTCCGACGAGCAAAACAAAAATCTCGAGAGCATAATCCCGTAGGACCGCGTTTCCGACCCGGTCTAAGGCTTCGAGAAGCAAAATAGGAGCAGGCTTCATTTGAGTGTTTGTGTGAGAAGACCGGCCTCGGGAACCCGGATGGATGTGGGAATCAGAGGTAGTCGAGATCGGCGTAAATAGATGCTCATGGGTGAATACGGCGCGCCCGAGGCGGAGGGGCTTGTCGAACCCTACAGTGCATACGAGGAAGGGTAAGGCTTCTGTGAGTAGCACTGGATCTACGGGTATCCCAAGGTGCAAGGCCAAAGGGAGAGAGAGCACGAAAGCGAGTGTGCTTGAGGTCAGAATGCCTGCTGTGAGCCAAAAGTTGCTCCCAAGGGCACGCGAGGAGATGAGAAGGCGGAAGAAGGTCGTGTGCATCAAAACGTATCCGGCGAGCACAAGAAGGATATCCAAAGAATGCGCCTGGCTCGCGAGGGAGATGAAACGAGTGATGAGCGAACGGAATGCATATGCTACCCAACGACCATGCGCTAGATGTTGCGCAGGTTGCTCGAGCACGAACTTGTATTCAGGCACATTGGGGATCGCAGACGTGCGTTTCTGCGCACCCAAGGGGGGAGACACAAGCGTGAGTGTCGTTGACGATGACGTCGTGGATACCGTGGAATGCACTGCGCCCGTTGAGGTATTCGTGAGAGACGAACGGAGAGCTGAGTCTGTGGTGTCGAACACAAACTGCTGGAGTTCGAAGCGATCGCCCGTACTCGTATGCCATATCTCCTCGTCGACAGCAATCCACCGTGAGTCCCTCAATAAGGCATGAGCAGGTCGGAGGTTAGGAACCGTGAGCGTGGATGTCGGTGAGAGGAAAGTTGATGCCTTAATTGCTCCTAGGACATGAAAATATGCGAGCGTCGCGAGAATAAAGCCTGCAACGATGGACTCGATGGGATTGTGCGCTGCTTGGGCAGCAAGCGGACGAAGAAGGGCACGCATGGCGCGTAAACTTCAAGAGAGAAAATTCAAGAGTTTGCCGCGTTGAGGACAAGAGAGGCCTAGTAACCGGAGTAGACCCGAGTGGGGTCGACTGTCGAGAACGACAGCAACAATTATATTGGCGAGAGCGACGACGAGCTCGACAACGCCGACAACGAAGAGGGGGAGGAGGGGGAGCGAATTCGAGGGAAGAGAGAAAAGCGTTGGGGGTTAAATAAACCAGCGAGTATAGTTATGGTACGACTATTACCTAATATATCGACTAGAATGCGATACTAGTATATTATTGGCGCCCGCACTCTCAGGCCCAAAAAGGAAGTATCCAATAGAGTTCACGGCCGCAACTTTTGCGTTTACGTGTTACAATCCAACGCGACTCACTCATCTATCTCCTTGACTATCTACAGTATTAACATAGGAGGAACACCGTTTGTGCTTTAATTCTTAAACTTCATATCAGGAATCGGAAGAGAGTAGGGACTTCACGACAGAGACGGAGTTGACGAACGGACCGAAGTTTTTGCATAAAGGTTGCCATACAGGTGCGGTGATCTCCAACACCGCTATCAGTGATTTTGCGGTGCTATCTAATGACCGCTATTCTCGTACCGTGCACCAAGGAACTAGGTGTTGCAGGGTACCTTTCCCCCCTTTCCCCATAATTCCCATGCTAGACGTTCCACACAGCTTATTTGATGACATCAACCCAGATCTTAGAATGCAAGACTCCAAAGTTCGAGCCCTGATGCGCACATCCATTAGTGATTCTCCATCAACATGTCTCAAGCCTAACCTATATGTAAGACGTTGTTCAATAACATCCTCACTAGGTCATTTTCTCTTGTGTCTTACTTACTGGAAATCTGATAATTCATTCTAACAGGAGCAACAAATAACTTACGCAAACGCTGGCTGAGGAACGCCGACGAATGAACGCGAATGCCCCATCCCCAACCTGATGCGGCCGCCCTAATTTAATCTTTCACGGGCTCGCCAGAGTAGCCAGACTCACTGCAGTCCTCGCAGATCAACCAATCGCCATAGCTGAGCCTAATCATGCTCACATTCACATGTTACTCCTATCTCGCCCAAGACACTAGAAGCGAGGACTCCTTATCGAGTTGACTCACTGTAGTAAGTGATCAATCTACCGGTCGCTTTACCTACTCACGGTGCTTACGTTGTAAACATACCTAAGTCGACGCTAAGACGCCGGAGTATCGAACGGACATCAGGCGATACCGGAAATGGCCATCCTTGCTGCTAGTCGTTTTCAATAAAATAGCGACAGATCCTAAACATCCTTTGCTGTAGACTGCAGAGCACCTTCAATCATGTAGGGGCGCTTCTGGTCCCTAAGCTCGCCGAGCAAACAGTCAGCTGCACAAGGCGAATGACTTCTATTCCCCAATCTAAGGCACGAAGTAATTCACCATTTTTGTATTCCATCGGTTAGTCACTTCTTCTGTCTCAAACTTAAAATATCTAAAGTTACACCATACCCCATAGGACTCACAATACGCGCTACCTACCTTGTCCTATAGAAAGAGACAAATAACCCCTTTCAAGAGGTCTCACCACTTCTGGCTTTACAATTCCTCGTTTCTCGGGGAACCAGGTTATTTGTCTCCTGATGCATGCTCGATCAGACGGATGATTGGTTATCACTAGACTAGCTGTACATGCATTATACCGCTCCGTCGATGCCTTCCATCTGACCACTGATCTGTGCCCTTTTCCGGATCTGACCAAAAAACAAGTGAGAATATTCCTGGAATCCATAGCGCAATTCCCTTCCATTTCCCCAATATTCGCCCAAGATAAACTTTCTCTCCCCCAACACGTCGAAACTTCTCATCGCTCATGGCGCTGTCTCCATTGTTCAGCAATACGGTATTACAACTCCCTGGCGGCCACGATACATAATCTCACCGGTGCTTCTAGAAGAACTGAAAACTACACAGGAAGCTGCCCTTGAATGTCCTTCACATGGCTGTCTGGTATCTGAAGACGCCACCACCGCCACCACTACCTGGTCCCCGTCTTTGAAGGTTTGGTCCAGAACTAGTTTGACGTCCGGCTAATGATCTATTAATGCTATCGTCACTTTGTGTTATGTTCTGACATCCTCATATCTAAAGCTTACCTTACCCAGAAAATGGGTATGTTATGGAATGCCTCCCATCGGATGGTACTACTTCCCCGCTACAGCTTGGGTTAGGAGGTCACTCCGAGACTCGTCATCATCTCCGTCCACCATTTGCTCGAAGTCAACACGCTTCACAATGGCATCGTTCCTGACTAGCAACAGTGTAATATTCTCAAGGAGGAATCTAGAATCTCGCTTCTACTATTTTCCTACTCTAGTGCCTATTCCAATACGTATGGGACTAGCATTGGTCTTGAAAGCCTACACGTTGCTAAGATTGTAACACATCTTGTCGGCATTTTCGCACCGACGTTGCTCAAGACTTCCATGCCTTCCCTCCAAGTTCTACCCTCTGCGCTGACTGTCTCCTTTAAACATTATCCACTACTACGTGGCCATCGAAAGGGGAAAGGGCAGGGCATAAATTACATGGACGTGCTTGGAAGTTTCAGTGCCAGCGATGACAAATCGAAGCGGTTCTTCCGGAGGTTTCGTCGATAGCGCCTAAGAATACGCTTTGTCCGGTGCTTCTCCCGCGATTGAAGTCACTGCCAGTGTAGGTTATACTGGCATGTACGTTAATGGGCTCGGAGAAGGGCTCGCCCGACTCGGAGGCGAATAAACAGCTCATAAAATAGGCAGTTGCGGCTTACTCGCTTTTTCGTTTTGGTAATGCCTTTTCCGCCGTACATGTTTACAGCTACATACTAGAAACTGGACGCTCATATTGAATGACTTTGACTGTTTCTTCGGTAACGCCAATATCTCTTATGCAGTTTTTTTTAATGAGATCTGCTCGGGGCCGAGGGCTTGAGGGTTTGGTACATAGAATGATCGTTGGGGCACACTACACAACCGTTCTGCGCCATGTCGCCGACTGCCACCACTACATACAGTGACTACCAAAAAGCTTCCGAAGTTTTATATATTCCGCTTGATCTACTTAAAGCATGTCAACAACTGCATGCAATTTCCGGTTTTTCTACTCACAGAAAGCCCTGTATGTCTAGTTTATGCTAGTAAAACTTCATAAAAATCCGTTCAGAATTGGTAGAGCTATCAGAAATCGGGTTTGTACACTCTTTCATTACGAACAGCTCTCAACACAATCATGACTTTGAGTTAACAGGCGATTTATTGATAGCTCCTACATTGCAATTTGATATAATGTTTAGACCCACTCCTTGTTTCCGTGCTGCGAGATGAATGCGCCCGTATCCTTCAGCGTAGCCTCGTCGATGACATGAAGTACAGCTTTGACCGACTCCTCAGGTGATATCGGACCCTGGAAGTGCGGATAACGAGTTTGTATCTTCTTCATGACAGGCATAAATGCCTTCAGCTGCTCATCTGTCGCTAATTACGGGATTAATGTCAGAATATCACTCCTGCGTGCAGAATAAAGTGTACGCATAGGCACTTACGCGGTTCTACAGCGGTGTTTACTACCCCCGGGGCTACGGACAGGAACAGGAACCCATCTGACTTGTACGCCACGGCATACTTGCCAATCGCCATGTTGAGTGCAGCCTTGGAAATACTGTATGCCACACCATTGTCGAATTCACCTTCGAGGGTGACGTCAAGATCCCCAAAGCCTGAGGAGATAGCTATGACCTTTTTTGTCTGACCCGCCTTGAGTAGCGGTAAAAACACATTGATCGTGTGGACAACGCCAATGACGTTGACGTGGAACTGAAACATTGTGAGCAATAGTAAACAATATCAGGGCAACATTTGTATCTTACGGATCTGTTATAGATTTCCTCGACGTTCACGGCTTCCTGTTCAGAACTGGCAGAGCGTTGATGGTGAGTGAAAGTTTCTATCGAGAAGAGTATACAGAAAACTCACTAGTCGTCAAAGCTATAAGGAGGGTTCGTAGAGTCGAGGAGTGCTCCGTTGTTAATCAACACATCAAGCTTCCCCCCTGTGACTTTAGACACTTCTTGAGCGGCGGCCTACGTGCATCGAGCTCATTAAATATCTTTTTAACAACCACTGGCATGGGAATCTACTGACCTTCAATTCCTGCACATTAGTGATATCGGCCTGCAGGATGTGAACATTGGACCGCTTGAGGTCCGAAACTCTTTGCGCAGTTTTCTTGTTCCGAACCAGGGCGAATACCGTGTTGGCTGGGTTGCTGCTGAGCTGGTTGACAAATTCAAGCTAAACGTAACAAATTATCAGCAAGTACGCGCGGCTTGAGATTGTGGATCACTCACTCCTATCCCCCGGGCTGCACCAGTTACGGCGTATGAAGACATCTTGTTTTTCGAGGAAGCAAATCTACTGGATCAGTTGTGGACGATTGGAGGTTGCTCCAGAAATTGAGCATTTTAGCATGGCTTTATACTGTAAATGCTACCACTACAAAGAGACAGCGAAGTGGCGCTTATTCACTCTCTTTGTAAGTATATGCTATCCCGCTCCGGATATGTATCAGCAGAGGAGGTTTACGATCGGATGTAACGTAAGTGTCTTGACTATTGAACGTTGTTTGTACTGTCTTAAATGGTACTACTAATTACCCTAAATGTACTTTGTAAGCAACAGGGCATCCATATCGGGAACACAGACTGTCATAGACCAAATAAAAGAAAATATCCGTGTCTGGCCGAGACTGAGTGTCTACGTATGGACGGTATGGTATAGCCTCGTGACCAGGCCAGGCTACTTTTTATAAGGCAAGCCGAGCTTGCGAGGCGTAGCCGGCCTGGTTTCTGAGGGTTTCGATTTAAAGAATCTCTCGGGGAGTTTGAAATTAATCCATATGTAGTAGCAATTTGGTCGGTTTCATAGTTTTCCATAAATAAACCTTAATGTTGTCATGTATATGTAGTAAAAAAAACCAGCTTAACGTTGGTGGTCACTTGTGTCATTTCGAAGTTGGCCGCGGAAAGTATGTCATTACTTTTTATTTTTGACTTAGTCATTAAATAAACGGGTGTCTTACTAAATTTATATTATAATTCAAACTCCCTGAGAGTTTCTTTAAATTCAAACCCTTAGAAACCAGACCGCTATGCTTCAGCAAGCTTCGCTTGCCTTAATTGAAGCAGCGGTCTGGTTACGAGACTAGGTATGGTATTCATTAGGGAACTTTAGATTCAAGTTTGTTTGTTTGTGTTTCATAATTATAGTAGTGACTACACATGTAGTACAGAGTTTTCTACAGATGAAAGCTGCTGTTACAATTGAGCAAAGAGTCAAATAAGTTTCAAGGAAAAGAGGGGAAGGTATGATTCTACAGTGTGTTGAAAGTGGGTACGCCGGTCCCGTTTTATGACAGCATTCTTCGGCAAGTATTCGTAGCCCTTACCATGACTTTTTGCATTATTTATTGCTCTGTATTCAAGGTAGTGTGCATGTTTCGATTATGTCGTTGTAGTTCGGGGGAAAGTGCTCTCAGCCCTTCTATTTCGTTATGTGATTCTCAACGTTGTCAGCCTGGAAATAAACTCTGGTTATGCTCCCTCCGGATAAGCCTCCGGACATGTATCAACGATGATCGCTGGTGGTCTGGAGATCATGTTGCCAGTCGCCCTGATGAACACATACGGCCAGACACATCACACAATGCCATAGCCTCCAGAGAGTTGAGAGCGCACTGTTGACAAGTATACATAGTTGCGAGGTGTGTGTGTGCACTTCGGATGGTACCATCTTGAGAGCTTGACAATGACCCATGAATCCGAACATTCTACCGCACAAGAATAATGAGACAGTTTCTCCTATTTCTTGATAATGACATATTCGTTTTGATACAACGCCATGATACAGCAGCAGATACCAGGCAATCCAACGCAGCAGATAGTATCGGTAACTTATCCTGTGAAAGGCGCCGGGCCGGGTACCTGGATTTGTTTGCTATGAGTCTACTCGCACACGTTTGATCAGAAGCGACCGAGTGGGAACTTACGGTGTACGCTGTTGGCACGCTGCAGACGAACCGTAGTTAGTGAGAGTTTAGAAGTCCGAGAAAAAAATGGCGGGGGGACATACGGGTCCTGTCGATGTTACGAGGACTATCAGAGAGAGCAGATTCTAGGGAGGGTTAACCACGTACGTAGATATCAACAGTGAGACCCGGATCATCAGACTGAACATAGCCGGGGATGGACACCTTGGATGGACTAGCCGATCCTCCACCTGTGACCTTTACACAGAGAGAATTATCTCGCATCAGCTAGCAAACGCCAAACCGACACTTTAACACACCGTAATTTGTGCGCAGGAGATATACCATTGCGGGGCTCCAACGACATGGAGGCCAATCTGCTCAATACGAATGAGGTAGTCGCCGGCGGGGACGTCGCTTGGAATCGTCGTCGTCAACTGGCTCAGGTTGAAGTCTGTGAATGCGAACGGGTCGAACGTGGCGCCCCACTCGGCGATCTTGAACCAGTTCGTGCCCGAGCCGTCCCAGGTGGCGGCGGTGTCGCCCGTCGGCACCTGGCCGAGATAGATCGCGGCGGGGCCCTGGTGGTAAAGCGTATTGTCCAAGATGAATCCAACGGTAGATCCCGCAGCGACTGAAACCGTGTCGGTTGCGGCGCCTGGGTCAACGTTGCAGGTGATGTCGGGCGAAGTGACATCGGTGACGGGTGAGTTATTGACGGGCAACCGGACCGCGGCGGTGGACGTCTCACTCCCGGCGATAAGAGTCGTCCATATGTCTAAAGCATACAGAATTAAGTCAAGAGTTACGGGAGATAAGACGGAAGGGGAATTTAGAGCGCACAATGAGCCGAAACGCTCTTGACAACGCCGGCAGCGAACAGGAGGGAAGTAGCGACCTTCATGAGGGGGACGTTCAGTTGGTTTGAGCGATTTGATGTCTTTCCTTTCATCTCTGAAATACCATTCTGTATTGCATAGGAGGCAAATGTTCGGGATTTGAGTGACCGACTAGAACATACCACACATAGTCGTCGGTGAATTTGAGGACGACATATGGTATCCGCTGACAAGCACGCATGTTAGCATGCACGAGGAGGTTATCTAGGAAGTAATATAGGACAGTCAACAAGATTTCAGCATTGTATGTCTGCGGCAAATTGCTCCACATCAAATTGAATATAGGCAAGTTAGGGTGCATAGTTTTGATAGCCAAGACGCCGAAGTTGTGCCTATGTCTGGAATTCGGAGTACGCGGGATACATGACAAAGTGTTTCTTCCGTGATCTCAAGAGGTGCATTGGTCATTGGATCAATGATGAAGTAGTAGACTGGTTAGAATAGACCCCGGCAAGACACAGCAGAGATGTGAATTTTTTGTATGAATATGAAACGACATAGCAACGTCGGGATTGCGTGGCAGAGTTCTTGCGGTATTTAAGCGTCTTGTCTGCCTCCGGGCCCCACGACACATACGCCGCGGTTCTTCAAGTCCAAGCATCAAGATGGTAAGAGGAGATGAAAGTTGTCGTTGTCGACTTCGTAGGCTTTGTAGCACTCACACCTCCCTCGATTCCTCCCACTTATCATCCGTTGGCGTGAATCCCGCTCGGACAAACGACCAATATCAGGTTTGACCTATTGAGCTCATTGGCAGACGGTGGACCCGCGGGTGAACGGTGGGAAGGCGCTGACGTGGGATTCTTTTTCGCAATTCATACTTTGAAGAACAAGACTTGAAGAGACGCTTCGCTTAGATCATAGTAGACATGTCACTGAGGCCTGAGCCTGAGGTTCCAGCTACAAATCTATTGAACTCGAAGAAAATCTATGATGAATAAACCCACGAGTACGACACTATGTATATCATCGCTCACATTTATGTTCCCTTCCATTCCATACCGAAGCTCACGGCGGTCTCTACCTTCTCCCTTCCATCTTAGAGACTCAACCAACTCCTGAGACCGAACTATTCCAATTTCTTCGTTACTTTGCCATGTAAACCGTACTTTCTTGCATAACCGTGTAGGCAAAGAAGGCCCGCCCAATCAAGAACGAGGAGCTACCAGAGTGACAACGAGCATCGCATTGTTTGCATTTATCGCTTGGGCGAATTCAATGCTGTTGGTTCAACCGCATTTCATCGAGCTGGGTTGTGGGGTAAAGTGGGAAGCTTTTGGCTTCCTTGCCACTCGCAGTGCTTGACTGCAACGTGGGAAATTCCTGTATACCACTGGCAGACCCCGTATTATATACTGTATTCATACATACATGTATTACACTGATCCACGTACAGTCCGAGTCACCACAGACAGATCCTATATGTACACGTAGATTGTTTAGATACAATAAGCAAAGACTTGAACCTACCCTGGAGTCTGTGGAGGACACAGACAGTTGAATGTTGAAACTCAACCCACATCATATTACGCTACCGCGTTCCGGAGCAGCCACTGCACGCCTTGATCGAAATCGTCTCTCCACTTTTGGCTTATCTTTAGCTGAGGGAAGACAATAGAAAACCCGTGTGGGACACCCGGATATCTGTCAATCATCGTGACCATAAGTAAGCGGACCCGCAAATTGAAAACTGTCGCATACATATCAAGTTTAACAGGCACGCCATCCTCTTCTAGGCGTTGTGCGTAGCAAAGGCCCTCATCGCGGAGCGGGTCGCCGCCAGCTACTTGGATGTAAGCTGGTGGAACGCCGACAAGAGACTCGGCAAGAAGAGGGGAGACTTCCACGTGCGTTGCAGGACCCGCGTTGTAGGCATCTACATGACTGTCTTCAACATCCTTGAATCGGCAACGAAGAAGGTCGTAAGAGTCGTACCCCAAAAAGACTTAATAAGCCCTTTATTTAGGATAACATCGTCTTTGTTCTGCTCAGGAGAAAGAATCTTGTCCTTAAATCTGTTATGAAAGTCGAGCGATGAGTTCTCTCTCCTCTTACGAAGTTTGCGATCGAACATACCTCTCCGAATAGCCATCCGGTCCCGGGTGAATAGCGGGTGGGACTTGAAGTATCTGACCAGTAAGCCTTCCCTTCAAGTCGCTATCGGCGCGAGCTCTCTGGGTTATTATGGAGACGAACATAGCGCCGGCTGAGAGGCCGTTGACAATGAAGCCTTTCTTCAAGTCGACTCGCAATTCTTCGGAATTATTGACAACCTAGATCATTCATGAGCATCTGTTGGTCATAGTTATTATTATTTTACATACCCATTTTACAGCAGCATAGCTATCATCAATTCCAATCGGCCATTGGAACTCCGGAGCAAGCCTATAATCGACATTGACGACTACGATGCGGTGCTTTTGGCAAGCCGACCGGCATTTTAGCTCATCTGTGTCGAGGTTCCCGAGACAATATCCACCTCCTACACAAGTTGTCAATTGTCATATTCCCAAACAGTCACTAAGGCGTACCATGGAAATCGACGAGAACCGGAAACTTCTCCTCTGGGTTCTGAGAGCTAGGAGTATAAACCCGGATAGATATTTCTCCCTCTGGCTTGGGCACATGGATGCGTTTCTCTTCGACTCTGATGCCATTCACTAGAGATCATGATAAACTACGTCGGTACTAGTACAAGAGCTAGAATGAAGGAACTCACAGGATTCTTTGTCCGCTACCTCTACCATCTTACGAGTCAACTCATTGCTCATCTCCCTGCTGGTCTTCATATCCGTGTTAGTATGTAGCATCGTCGGTAGACGTCCACCGCCAGCAAGAAGCTCCGTCAGCTCGGCATCTGGAAGAGAGTAATGGGCCCATTCAGCCATGGCCACCAAGTATCGAAGACAGCTGTCCTTGTAGCGACTTGGATTGAGTATAGAAGGAGATAGTACTCATCGTGATTGCGCTGAGAATTCCCGAGTTATATAGTCGACAGTCTGTAATACAGTCACGGTATAAGAGCAAAGAATGTGATTCAAATTGTCGGCTCGGGATCAACTTGTAAAGTATTGCCATCGTTCCTTCTACCAGCCTGACCTAGCTCCAGCGTTGGATTCGTTATCGGACCTTTCGATACGCCTGCAAGCGATACCACAAGGCAGGTCAGCCGACCAAGACATCAATAGAGTTGTTCAGGTCGCCGCACAAGAGAGTCAAAGTATTGGACACCGTGATGCGAAGGTGAACGGGAAACGTACGACTCGGATGACAAAATGTTTTACACAAATCATTTGAATACTTATACTAAGTGCCGCGCTAGACTCCTTGTCAACTCTGTCAACTCCCAACCACCCGATAAATTCGACTGGATTCTAGTGCCGCACGGCCGGGCTTCAGTATGCGCTCTTCGACTTCACGTTTCCTTCAGCCCTTATGTCCCATGTCGATAAGTTTACGAAGGAAATCACTAAGAATTCGGTTCAAACCCCCACAGAACGGTATGTTAACATATCTGCGAAAGCCAAGCGTTCGTGCCAATTGCAACACTATGCACCGCCGTCAATCTAAACCTCTCCTAGCAGACGGTGCCAGACGCTACCATTGTAAATCTTACAAAGTCGACACCATGAGCATTTGAAGTCCTCAGATGAAGTTCAGTTGATGCGAAAGGAAAGATACTGGGCTTAAATCTCAGTCAATGACATGCATGGTCATACGGCTCAGGGCGTTCGCAACAAAGGGGTAACGTCGTTGGAAATGGGTGGTCAAGGCAAACTAGTTGGTCAAGCTATCTCCCCGGACGTTGACGATGGACATTTATGATTTGAGCTGGATAGAGTCGTTAGAACTTAGCAGGGAACAGCACTCACGGCGAAAAAAACACGTCGCTTTCTTTCGGCAAAGCTCTAGTACAGCACCCAACAATACTTGGAAACCATCCAACATAGGATACCGCAATACAGAACAAAAGGGTCGCTTGGTATCTTATGCTTCCCCATCGTCTCCAAGTATATGGTTTATCACTGCGTTTTTAAGGATATCTAATTTATTCTGCCTGCTCATGACCAGATATTCGACCCCCTCTGCAACAACTGCCCTGACCTTTTCCTTGGGTTCCCAACCCATCACCGGAGTCGATTCAATTAAATGCGCACCGATATGCGCTGTCGCTCCCCTCAGAAACACCTCATCGACTGGATAACCCTCCTTATACGCAGTAAAGTACTCTTTGAGCGCCTCATCTACGAGATCCTTGGCGGTGACTTCGTAGAACCGACGTAAAGAGTGCATCTCCGCGACGAACTGGCCAAAGTCCAAGTATGGCAGACCGGGTTTCGTGTCCTCCCAGTCGATGACAAAAATGCATTCGACCTTCAATGTCTCGGTCGCGCTGCCGCTTGTCCTTATTACGATGTTTTGTGTCTGGAAGTCACCCATCGTGAAGACCTTCTTTGCATCTCTGCTTCCGATCACTTGTGAGATCTCCTGTGCGATCTTCTCCACCGTTTGTATGGATCCCTCTGGTAACGAATCCATCAGCGGCGGATCTACGACTGCTTCGCCTGCTCTTGTCTTCCTATCTCCTGTCAAGGTGCTAACTAGTCGGCCATACGTCAATGGTGCACTCAAGCCCTTCATCTTCGAACTCTTGCCCAAATACTGCAGCAGCTTCTGATCTTTGGAGCACTCCCTGTGAATGGTCGCGAGAAATGTACCGAGCGCACGGCCAACGAATTGGCACGCCTGGATATCAAGTAACCCATCTTTTAACAACTGCTTGAGAGTGCTTGTGTCCGTGCCGCAGTCTTCCATGATGAGGACATGCTCTTCCTTGTCGTAATGGTACAGTCTAGGCGCTTTCACTAGTGTATCACGGGGAAGGACCGTATTCACGATCTCGAGAGCCTTAGCTTCGAATTTCTAATACGCAATCGGTCACTTCATTGGATGCATTGTGAAGCTTTGAAAGGCAAGGAGAAAACTTACCTGCCGTTCTACAGAGAAACTGTAGGTTTCGTGACCAGAAGGCAATCCTTTCCCATGTTTCATGATAAGTGTTTGCATGCCATTGTAAGGACTCTGTAAATATAGCCGAAAGAGATAGTTTATGGTCCCTCCCCGCAAAGGCTCCACTCGGGAGCTTGCGAAAGGTGTTTGCGATAGGTATCGGAGTACATCATTAGCCTTGGAAAGGTCCAGTCTTTTGGACATTGGCTGAGAGGGCTAGAGACGCCGTAGTGAGCCAAGGGAAGTTGAGTCACAGTGACCTAGTAGAGGGATGGAAAAAACGAGATCGAGCGAGGCGGGAAGCTTAATAGTATATCGGATTATGATTCCGTCCCAGCGCGTTCAACGCTTTACATAGTGGAGTTTATGCACTAGTTGTTCAAGTTCCAGCTTCGGACTCGACTCTGATTGCGATCTCGACACACGAGGCACCTCATTTAAAAGTCGTTGCTCTCTAGCATTTGAGATCTTCTATGTGTGATATTGGTGCCAAGAAGCTCTTAAAGGGCCAAGGTTACGGTCACCCCGATATCCGCTTCCGCTGATAGTGTATCTGGTTCGGCCAACCTTCATCTCGTCTCATTCCAGAGCCTTGTTTTTGTCTGCCAAATCCCAAACCGAGTATACTTTCTTCCGTGATCAAGTGGTCTCCCGGCCAACGAAGACCGTCGCCATTCCTCCTGTACTGATGACATGGGGATTGCGCACTGCGGTGAGTGATCCTCCTTATTCAGTTTCCTTGCCACTAGATCGAATGCGTCACCGTCAACGAAAGTCACCGCCCTCAGTGCAGAGCTGCATGATTTAGCGGCTCCTGCCCATCGCGCCCTCTCCGCTCCCCTCCGCTCCGTACGGCGCACGCGATCGACGCTGCAAGTTTTCTATTGGATATTGATTAGACATGAAGTATTGGATAGGGATGGAAAGTTAAACGCCACGATTTCCATTGACCTCAGACAAAAAGTATACCTGAATCGGATGCATGAACCCAAAATCACGAACGACGCCATCGCCGCCACGATACCAACACTTCCCACCAGATCCTTCCCTGATTCCGAAACGGTGTAGAATGAGAGGATACCGGCCTTCGAAGATCTCCACATCACCAATGCGCGTATTCCTACCATGCATGTAACGCCTCGCACCCGCGCCTCCTGCGATCGTCTTTAGCACCAGCGTAGTTCGATCGAAACGAACAACTGTTCACTACAGAAATATCTGCGCAAAGATGCCAGAGTCAGTTCCTCATACTGGGTCTTGAAAACAGGCTTTACCTTCCTCCAAAATGTTCACAGGCTTTGCGATGTCAGTATATCACCTATCGAACACGGAATCCGCGCGATCGTAGTCATGAACCAGGTGTGCATTGCGTCTAGACGATAGCAAAAGCAGATTGCTTCTCATAAGAAAAGAGCAACAGATTATGACATTTTCAAAGCAAAATTCGTCCAGTGCTGCGGTATGTCGAGTGTCGTAGTATGATTTGCGAAGTCCACTCGATGAAACACTGTGGAATAGACATCGCCAGACGTGGTGAGAATAAATTTACTCTGAGAATTTAAGGGTCAGACAAATTGATATGTCCGCAGAAAGGAAGTTGAAGAAGGAAAGACAGCCGCAGCAGCCTCTTTGGCTAAAGCAAGCTCACTGTGACCACATAGCCTCTCCTTTGATGAGTGAACATCATAGAGAATGAATGTATCATGTTAAACAGAGCCAGCGTATATCAAGACACACGTACGAGTTGCCATCGTAGTCAAAGTGAGAGCCCGGAGCTGCTGCCAGTGCCAGTGCGCCACACTAGTGTATGATTACATAAGCAACCCTTGGCAGTGCCACCGGTGCCAGTGACTTGCTCAGGCTAGTGTTTGTTGACTCTGCCGTTCCATCTGACATACAAGTAGCTCTTTTCCTGCCTTCATGGAGTCCTTTCTCGACAATGTTGACGGATGCATGCTTGACATCAAAGTGCTGGCATCATCTATACCTTTCCCCACACCTTCAGATGCAATGTTTGCATCTTTCGTCCTCAAATACACCAACATGACAATAGAAATCTTCGATGACTTGTTCACTCTCTTTAATCGCGCGGATTTCCGCTCTGAAAGTCTTCAAATTAAGCGGAAAGAAGATATCCTAGGACATATCGCAGAGCAAAGACGATCAATTGCGAGAGACAGGAGGGCAAAAAGGAACGAAGCAGCTGCTTGTCGCCAGCCACACCACAGAAATCGAAATGGAGTCCCATTGCTTCTAGTAGAGCTCGTATCCGAGGTCGTCGAATCTGGGAGGACGCTGTTCCATCGTATCCTGCTCAAAACCACTCGTGAATGTGACGCGGATCGTCTACTTCGGACGATGTGTCTGGTACATCGGTCTTGGACAGACATAGCGCAGCGTTGTCTGCGAAGGCGCATTTTTGCTTCTGGTCGGACAGGAATACCTTTTCTTTTAGCAAGTCCACATCTGGGTCCATGGGTTCGCGATTTAAGCATCAGAGCTCTCATAAACTCCCCAAAACTCGAGGAGTGTCAGCTTGGTACCAGCTACAGTGACACGCCTCGATTGATAAACGAAATCTTGCAGAAATGCCCAAACGTGATAAACCTACATCTACAGGACTTCCAGCCACGTGCTGAATTAATGCCAACGCTCGGTCCACCACACAACATTATCCAGAAACTTGGTGATCTGGTCTACCTTGAAAATCTGTGGCTTCACCAACGTTTCGAGCCGCACGGTAAAGACCTTCCCGATCTGCGCATATTGGTTTCTCGACTTCATCGCTTAAAGAGCATGAGTTTTAAAAAGTGGTCTCCTTGGAATCCAGAAGAGGCAGAAGCTGGATTGCAGCATACGTTGCTACCTACAGCATCGACAAGCTCTCCCCGACGTCTGGAATTAATGTCACTGGTTGACGTGCGTGTGTCCAACGAAGGCCCTTTGTACCAGCTATTGCACTCATTCCAGGAGAACGCACTTAAGACCCTGGAGTTGTCCCTCGCGGATCTGAGAAATTCAATTCTCTACGGACCAGAGGGACGATCGAGGGACCCTCGTTCTTTCGTACAACCTATTCAACCATACATCACCAAGCTTATGCTCATTGAGTATAAAACCCAGGACAATGTCACATCTTTCATCGAACGATTCCCATCGCTACAGTCCTTGTGTCTATGCATTACCTCCTCCTCATGCTCGTCTCAAATACAACTTCTGCTGCCTCAATCAGTTCGCTCAGTGTATATCCACTTCGGCACAGTGCCGGGCGATGTGCAAGATTCTTGTATGAAGGCAATCCTAACTTTTTCATCGCACGTTCGAAGGCTACTCATCACGTACAAAGTCAAAGGGCATAACGATCATGATGACCTCAATGGACTCTTGTTCGCCGCCACTATCACTCACTGCCGGAATAACAACGTGGAGTTCGAACTGAGGGAGGTAGATGGTGCACCCTCAGTTCTTGATATGTAAAACCGGTTGACGGTGCGCGCAAGCTTCTCTTACAAGAAAAGTAATCATCTCTGTACGTTTGTATCTGTGGGGCTTCGCTGCGGTGCTAAGTGCTCCTCATTATTTAGTCATATATATAAGTACTGTAACTGTATTCTGTATAACTCGATTAACGAGGGTCAAAATCGTCGACAATGAGTCTATGACGAAGACATTATGTATACGTATATGTATGAATGTTATTACTACAGCAATGGTCTTGAAAGTATTGCAGGGCAAATATCCAAAGAATATCTATATAGCGTAAGGGGTTCGTATTGGCTGTGAAATAAATATTGACGGCACGATAAATTCTAGGAATTGCGTTTCAGCATTGCGATGATAGCCATAAAATTAATCTAAGATAACTCACAGTTGAGGGGGCAAACCTGATTTTCGTCCCAAAATTCGGAGCCAACGCCCTGACGGACAATGAAAAGGCTGTTGGGATCGTATTTCTGTTTAATGGCGAGCAGTTCAGGGTAGTGAGTTCCCCAGTTAGCGGCCGTGAAGTTTGGTTCTAGCAGATCAGGCTAAAAAAGAAAAAATTGTATGTGGAATCAGCAACTAAATGCTGTCGAATCTCCCATAAAAGCAGTCGTACCTCGTTCAGGTATTGAGCATAGAGAGGTCCGGGGGTGAGGTCACGAAGAGGGTTCATTGCAGTGGAAATACCCTGACGGATGGCGGTTATTTCTTCAAGGCTTGCGCTAGCGTCCCAGAAGCCCGAGATGGCAACGTCAACAAGACAGGAGCGCCAGGCGGGATGAGCACCGACGGAGTCCGGGGAAGCAGCAGCGACAACCCCACCGCCTACATGTCTTCAGGAAAACATATTAGAGTCATGGTAGAAAATAAGAGCGTGACACGCTTACTGGCCAATGCCCTCGGCGAATCCGCCGAATGCTGATGTCATGGCGTTGATAGTTGAGTTGTCCTCGAAGAGTGTTCGCGGGAGCATCCAGGAAGCAGGTGCGAAGCTGTTGCCCATTGTCGCACCGCCAGTGTAGTTGAAGCCGATCACATCGACGGGGTCTAGGATGTTGGCATCAAACCACTCGAAGAAGCCGGGGTACACGATGGAAGCATCTGTGGTCACATTTATGCCTGGAATTTGCTTGACCTGCTCCACCCACAGGCCCATCGTAGCATTAGCAAAAGTCGCGTTGCCGTTGGGGAGGAGGTACATGAGGGCGAAGAAGTTCGGACTAAAGGGGTAGTATCCAGACCAACCAGCGTCCGCAATGGCAGGGAGTGCTTCGTGCCAGGAGTTCATGATAGGCGCAAACGACTCGTTCCCAAATGTAGCCTCAAAGAAGTATGCATACAGGGGAGGGTTCGGGTGCAGACGGAACGTGATGGAGGTAGCAATGCCGAAATTTGGTCCTCCACCACCGCGAAGGGCCCAAAAGAGGTCGGTGTTCTGGTTAGCATTCGCAACGAGGTAGTCGCCGGTAGGAGTCACTACGTTGATTTGAAGAATGTTATCGACACCGAGACCCAGGTGGGGCGAAAGGATGTTATGACCGCCGCCGAGAGGCCACCCACCGCCTGCACCAACGCTGCCCTGGGGTCCGATTCCACCTGCAATCGTCAAGTTCTTGGTATTCACGAATTCATAGAGCTCTCCCCATTGAACACCGGGACCAATGGTTACAGCTAGATAAAAATCTCAATTTGAAAATCTCTGGTGCGTCCATGCTTTTACTTACCAGGGAAACCAGTTGCACTTCCGCCATCGGGAGTGAAGTTCGATGTGAAGTTCATTCCGCCCCAGAAGTGAGTCCAAATGAGGAATGAGTTAAAGGCAAAACCACGGCCGAGGAAATCATGTCTGCAAGATGATTTAGTCCCTGTATTAATGTTTCGAGCGCGATCTGCAGCGTACCCTGTATTCTTGACTACAGTCTTCAGGTTGTGCTTTAGAGCAAACCTGACTGCGTTTTGGACGTCAGCAACTGTTGTTGCATTGACTCCGACTACCGGCACCCGGCCCTGATCGCAACTAGCTGTCTCTGTGGTGTTGAAAGGAGTACAGACAGCAGTTATGTTGTCGTTGGACTCCCAAATCTGAGACATGGACGCTCCAGGCTGGTCAGAACGCCACAGGCCATCGAAGTAGTTCGCCTGAACATTTGAGCACTCGGCCTGATTGAATAACGGGTCGTGGCATGGCGCGCCTACTGGGTGGACGGCAAACACAGGCTTTGAAAGAGTATGCGACAGAGAGGCGAATTCCGACTGTGACGGCCAGCAACTCTGGTCTGCAGTGCATTTACAGGTCGCAGCGCGACGGAGGACAGAGGCAGAAGCAGAAAGCGGAGTGAGAGCTAAGGCAACACCCACCGAAGCAAGAAGGGTTTTGGATAACATGACGAGAATCGAGCTTCTACACGAGCTCCTTGCCTCAAGGTCGATGATTTCACCAAGTTCATCCTCCCGTATGTTTTATACTCAAGCTCTGTGAACTTCAACTGCGCTATGCGCAAACGAAGGAATTGCCGACTTGAATGATACTTGCGGCCGCCCCGACAACCGAGCTTTCCCTGACAGGGCTAACTGAGAATTTCTGTAGACACAGCCTTCGAAACTAGACGTTATTGGAGCTGAAATAGCCGAACCATAGCATTTATGATCTCCCCGCAGATGGAGGAAAACAGGGTGAGCTATGATGGTGGTAGGGAAGAAAGATGTTTGACCAATAAAAGCGTGCTGTACTGTGCATCAGTGCCGACTGGCCGACTGTGCCGAAGATGACTTTAGCACTCCGCTGTCCTTAATCCCGTAAATTCCCTCTCAGAATACATGTAAAAATCAGAATCAGTCACAAAACAGTGAGCCGGGTACATTTGCCTCAACAGCTGCGGGCGCCGACTTCATAACTTCCTTGGTCCCCTCTTCTTCACCTCCTCGTCTGTGCACGCATGCAGCATGATCTTGTTAGGATGTCCTGGTGTCATTCCGCCATGTCCTTTATGCCAGTCGTACGACACTGCATATGCAAAGAGTTTTCCGTCTCTATTGAACGCTGTAGACGATATAGGGCCAGATGCGGGTTCTAAATCTGTTTAGTCGATGAAAGTGAGAAATGGGCACAATATCCGACGGGACAGGGCAAGCACTGACTCTTGAGGCGAGTACGCTGGTCCTTATCCCAGATACTAATTGTTCCGTCCGATCCGGCAGTCGAGAAAGTGCCGTGCACAGGGTGAAAGTTTACGTCATTGACGGCGTATACGAGCGATTCATTCTTGATGTTTGGGGCTTTGTCCTTTCGATGACATCTAAACGTATAGCTTTGGCTGTGTAGGAGTCCGAAGTTCAGGGTACATTTGCGGAGAGATAAATGCTTAGAAAGAGACTTGCCTAGCGGCCTTCTCCTCTACAAAGCTTTTGTATTTTAAAGCGCCTCGTGGCTCGAGTGAATGGTTAGTTTAGTGAGTATTTTGGACGCACTGTATTCCAAGCCGACCCTCTATGCTTCCTATCGCATAGCCATCCGCAGAAGGAAAGCACGTAACGACCCGCGTTTGAAACTTCAACGGGGATAATTGTGTCTTAAAATAGAAAATCACCGAGCATTATCTTCTGAAAGAGCAGCAAGCATATCACGTACCCGGAAAGGAGTTGTAGGATTCGTCAGGTTGTATGTTTGGACATGCCTGTCTGCTGTTGCCACTACTAGTAAAGGATATGTGACATCCATCGAGTAGCAGCGCTCCGGAAGAGTCACCGTTGCAATCGGGTTCGGGGAGCGCAAGTCCCAATACTGTAATGATGTTCCATTAGCATGAACAATTCAATTATTTGAAGATAGTACTCGTAGTGTTTTATCCCAGCTCCCCGTAGCTAAAATTCCTCCCTGCGGACTCTCGATCCAGCGAACACACTTAATTGGGCCGTCATGCTGCGCCACCTGTGCCGACTGTCCTGTTGTCAAATCAAACATGCGTGCAGCATTATCCCCGCCCCCTGAAACAACCTTATTCCCTTCCTAGAGTCCAGGCTTAAGTTAAGCAAAGCATAATGATAAGCTACAAATATTTCAACGTACCTTATTCCAACAAACATCCAGCACTGGTCCCTGATGCTGATACATTGCCTTTCCCACCGATTGTCCGTTTTGTTGATTAATGTCGTAGATGCGCACCTGGATTATATGATGTTAGGATGAAGAATCTCGAAGATCTAAAGTAGATGTACTTCATTATTCCAGCTTGCAACAGCAAGGTAGTCTGCAGCACTCGAAAACGAAATCGCGCTAATCGAGTCACTTGGTGGGTCGGACACCTCAATGTCTTTACTAGTCGGTTTCGTTTCCAGTGCTGCTGATCTACCAAAGAATGCCATTGTTCTCTGTCCTGTATTAGTAACATCATTTAGAATAGATTGATACTTTCTGTTTGAATTTCACTCACTCTGCGTGGAATCCCAATGATAGTTTCAAGTTGGTCGGTTGAGGCTCGACTTAGCTGCGGCTCCGTTAAAGTTGCGGTAACTGAAACTCGAATTATGTAAGAAACGTTTGTCGCGGAGACCGAAACTTCAACTCTAGAAGTTGCATGCAAGTTTCTCGTCCTCCTTCAGTTCTTCTGCTCAACCATCTTCATGTGCTGAACTTCATGCCCAACGCTAGCAAATTAGCTATAGAAGAATTTTACTCGAGCCAATAACTCCCTCCGGGACACGCTCTGCTGGCAGACAACTACTATCATCCTCTCGCGTAGACTATGCCCAGACTGTGGGGAGCCGATCATGGCTGGCTTGTTCCAGATGTCCGCGACAGCACCAGTGAGACATACCTATCCCGCGAGCCTTAACGCCAAATAAGGCTGAAATAAGTCGAACATCCTTCAGTCTGGACTAAAATTCAACCTTCGGATGTGTCTCCTTCAGCTTGTGGCATTGAGACATAGCGCATTCTTTGGCGGAAACGGACTCTAATTGTTATTCTCTTGGCGTACGGAATACTTATAAGTGCTCTGGTCGACAACCATGGCGGAATCAACTTACTCTCTGCCTTTTTGCTTCCTCCACTTCCCCTCCGCTTCCACACCAACCTCGAGACCACGTAACTTATCGTCGCAATGGCTCAGACAACTCGCCACCGTCACTCGTCGAACATTCCTCGACTCAATGGCCGCATCATCAAAGGCGGCCGAAGGCGCTCTGGGATATACTGCATAGAGAAGAACATCGGTCAAGGCACATGGGGCGCTGTATACCGAGCAACCGCCCTCCACATCAGGCCACGCACCAAGTTCGCCATCAAATGTATCTCCACCAAGAACATGAGCGCTGGAAGGATTCGCAGGCTGGAAAGGGAGATTGATATACAGGATTACTGCTACAAAACCACATCGGGTAGTACACTCCCTCTATACGATTGGTTCCGCGACGACGAAGAACAGCTTCTCTATATCATCTCTGAATTCTGCCCCGACGGCGATCTATTGGAGAGAATCATCAAGTTCGAGTTCTTCGGAGAGGATGAGTTGGTTCGCAACCTATGCGAACAGCTTCTCGATACTGTGGAAAGCATGCACGAAAATGGCGTGTTTCACCGGGATCTTAAACCAGAGAACATACTGTGCAAAAATGACGGAAAGACTCTCCTTGTGGCAGACTTCGGACTCTCAACAACTAGAGAGTACAATAAGGACTTCGGTGTCGGATCTTCGTCTTATATGTGCCCTGGTATGTTCTAGTTTTCCAATTGCTTATAATTCCTTTCACATATTTACACATCTTATTTTCAGAGGTGCAAGGTGGGCTGAATGGCAAAACGACTGCTTTGTCCTCCGCGAAAGCAGACATTTGGGCACTCGGCGTTTTGTTTTTCAACATCGCCGTCGTTGAGATCCCTTGGCACAAGGCCCAGCTCAGTGACGAGATTTTCGGGGAGTACTTCTACCAGAATCGCGACATCCTCCTCAGCCGGAGCATAGTCTCCGAAGAGTTCAATGAAGTCCTCAAATCCATCTTCCGCGTCAACCCCATTTACCGTGCGTCGATCCCGGAAATTCGCGCCGGCATACGCGCCATCAAGACATTCTACAACAAGTCCGATCCAAGGTTTCAGCGACGCTACGAACGTGCCCTCAAAACCAGGGCCGCTGCCGAGAAGATCCGGAAAACGACTCCCATCCTTTCCTCCAGCGAAATAAGCAACTCAGACTCCAGTGTCTTTTCCTCGATCCCTTCTTTCGAAGACGCCGTACCGGTCCCCGAGGTTCCCCAGAACGTTATGCCCAAGCCGCTCGTTGTAACCAACCCGGATGTGAAGTCTGCAAACTCCCCGGCTTGCGAAGCAGAAGTCGCCCGGCACAATGCAGTTGTGGATCTCGCCAAATACGAATTCGCATTCGTTCATGGAGGTGCAAACAATGCCCCAACTTTCTATGACTCCTCTAATTCCTCCACCGGCCCAATCACTCCTGAGCAACCTGCAGTGGACAAGGGCAATCCTGCTCCTGCGATTGAAGACATCAACGCCATCGCCAATCTCAATCTATTCGACGGCCAATGTAAGGCAACAATCGCGCTCCCTCAGCCAGTATACGATCAGGGGCGAGCGCTTGCCTTCGACGAAGAAGTCTGCGAGGAACTGAAGCTAGAGCTAAACAACTCGAAAGCAAAAACTAGGTTCAATTCGACGAGCACATCGGACCTCAAGCCTACCGGGCGGCGCAGCTCAATGTTCTTTTCGAGTGTGGCACGTCTGCTCAGAATTCCGGAAAATGTCTTATGACTCCAGAGGTATGTCGATCATTGCTATTGCGGCCCATCCTGGATGCGCATCGCTAATCACATTGTTAGGCCCTCCGGAGCACGACATAACTTCCGTTTGGGTCCACGTATAGTCTACCAACCTCCAAACCCGAGAATGTGATGCCCTATCGGACATCGAACATTATTATGCCGGACTCAACATAGATTACTAGATGTAAATGATCATGGACAATATGGACGATTGCTGTAGCCTTTCGACGACCTGTTTGTAATAAATGTCGTATCTTCCTATTATACTTGACACTCTACGTAGAAATTGCGCGATTGTATCGATGAATGGAAGAACTGGATTTTTTGTGTAATAACGTGTGAATTCCCGAGAAGATTGAGTGTTTTGGGGGGCCCAGATATCTGGATACTGAGTTTGAAGCTAATCAATAGGCTGGTCCATGTGGAGCATCATATACATACACCTTCGATATTTCAATTCCTACATTACACCTGCTCGCAATAAGGTCCGTGTTTCCAACTTTTCATAAGTCGATGGAGATAGGTACGAACAAATTTACTGAAGTAAAAATACAGCTACTCGACGCATCATCGAGACATGAACAAGCTTCGCTTGACTCCGGGTAGATAACAGGCGCATACATAGTCGGAGGTTGAATACAACGGATCACAGTAGTTTACGATAAAAAAACACGTTCCATGCATGGACGAAATAAATATACGAATAAATCTCGGTTTAATACAGCCTGAAAGAGCGTTAAAGATCGACTGCCTCGGGGGATTCCTCATGAGAATAGGCCGGCATCCAGGTCGAAGAGCTATTTTTTTCATCTCCCGGTAGGTCTCAAGATGCGGCTGCGCAGGGATCCACTTTCATAAGAAGGCAATTCGATGTTTGCACCAGATTACGATCGATACGAGGAAGTGGACGTGATTTGCTTCGTGTTTACCGCTTCGAAGCGAGTCGAAAGTCAATAGCCATTCGAGCCTGAGTAACATTCAAAAGGTTGATGGGAAACGAAGCCGGAAATCTCCGACCCTGCCAGTGGATTTGATTCACAGAGAGGCGATGTTGAATATCCAATCGACCACCGCTCCTCTTGCGGGATTGACAGGGGGTATGGATAGAGTTGTTCACTTTGCGGAATGTGGAAAGAATGATGAGACGGTGGAATCTCTCTAGCTAGCTCATCAAAGGGGGCAGGGAAATGAGGTCGTGTGCGCCCGAGAGGCTGAATTTGTTTTTCCTCGAACATTTGCGGGACACCGAGGTCCAGAGAGTGGGATAATCCGATCACAGCGAGCTGCGGATCACGGGGAAGGGAGAAGGCGGGACTGGAACTGAGCTGGTAAGATGCTTCCGGAAGTGGATGAGGGTCGGAAGTCCTCCCTTCCAGACTGTGCGATGCGCCCCGAGGCGACAGCTCGCTCATGGAGTACAGAGGCAGCAAATTTCCTGGATGAATCAGCTCAGAGCTGTGGAGGTTGTCCTTGTAGATAGGGGCGCTGTTATGCGGTGCGAAGGAAGATAAGGACCGGTCGTAAAGGTATTGCGTATCGGCGAGCTCGGTATACGCAGCTAGCGACTGCTGAAGAGGACTCAAGCTCAAGTCTGCGATGGTCGATGCAGGAGAAGGCATGACAAAAACTGCACTAGTGTCGGCCTGATATCGTACGTCTAATGAAGGGATGATGACGGGACACGGGGACGGGGGCACCGATTTAGACAGGGTGGATTCGGAGTACGAGAGGTGCATAAGGTTTCTTTCCACCTTACTCTGTGACGGTACGGTACGAGACCGGAGGGAATCGTAATATAACTGTGGCCGCTTCAGATTGCCTAAGTACGGCAAGCCGGGAGAGGGGACATCTGCTTTGCTAGTTCTTGGGCAATGATCTAGGGCAAGCTCAATAAAGGAGCTCGGTGAATGACTGGAAGCTCATACCACTTGGGAAGATGCATACGCCAGGAAGAGGTCTGTGTCTGCGTATATCGTGTGGCCCAACACACACACAAGATCGCCTGGATTTATGCGGCGTATATGTGCACTGAGTATCATTGAGTTGACAGCGACGACAGGTAGGTTTTGCGCCATCGCACTGCATAGCGATTGGAGTAAGGTTAAAATGGCATCAAAGACGCAGTAGTAGTGGTAGACGCACCTTCTTCTGCGTACGGCGGCATTCATCGCAAGCGTGTTTCGTGCGGGAACGTTTTGTTCTGCCAGGGCCAGAGCTGCTGTTTCGAGAGGGAGCGGCAGAGCTCGCAGTGTCGGCGTCGGAAGTGGGGGGCGTCGGAGGCGCAGAGGGAGCGTTAACGTTCTCGGGTTGAGCATCCATTGCAGCGATTCTAGTTAACTAGTGGATTATGGCAAGCGGATATGAAGAGCTGTGGCAGAAGAATCGGAGTCGAAGGGTGCGGCCACTCCTTCCAATATATAGATGTAAGTTGGGGGAACTGGAGAGCTGGAGAGCATGCACCATTCTTGAAAATGCATATATATTCAAGTGCGGGTCCTTTCTGAGGTCGATCAAGATTTTTCTCTCGAGAAACGGAACAGCGGTAGACTCGTAGTCTTCAAGGCAGTGGCATGGACTCGGAGACCATGGATTATCTAAATTGAATACCACCGGTTATTTGGCTCCGAGTGGCTTTAGTTACTAAACTGGGAGAACGAGTTCGGAGCCGAGTGAGTCCAGACTCGCCAACATTTGTATTCCAAGTGAGACCCAATCCTGCTCCCGCCGTGAAGGCTTCAGGCCGCCGTCTGGGTTTCACTTTTGTATCATTCTCTTGTATTCCACCGTGACTGTTGCACCTCGCCTTGGTTGAGGACGCACTGGCAACTTCGAATGTACCTCGCATCGTAGGGCCGTAGACTTTGAAATAAGCCTTCCGAGCGAGGACGGCCGCTGCGAGCAAGATATTCTTCCAGTGCACGCTCGAATAATCAGACATGCGGAATGCTCGCAAACGTGCAATTATTTCCATGTATAGTATGGCCTCTTGATAACCAGATACAGCTTGTTCTGTGGCGTTAGGCTACCTGCAGATCAATTTTAAATTAAATTATGCCTCCGATGGACATCTTGCCCCTTTTGATCCCTGATTTTCGGCTCGCAACGCTCCTTTGAGAAGGCACGAGGCTCCCAGAGATATCCTCCAGATCTGTAGGTTGCTGCAAACTGATATCAGCAGATCTGACTCGCAAGTCGTGACTGGCTCCTGAATCTGACGCATGCCATAGGACAACCGTACTGGAATAAAGATATGCAAGATATGGCACAATCTGCCATTGGTGCTCATCTTTGGATCTCATTTGTTCCACACCGAAACTTGGGTCAACTCACCTTCTCACCTTCCATGGTGATAGTCTTTTTAATTTACAATCTCATCATTCGCCCCTCGGTCACGCAAGCTGCCTCGTGTGTGGTATCGCATGCTCAATGAACTCAATAGAATAGAGTTGAAAAGCATTACACGTCCCGGACAACCCTAGTATTTGCAATTTCGTGCTGATGAGCAGTTATGCGACATTTCTTCGAAGCAACGGTACTGACCAATTACTTAATCGCGAATAAATAACGCATCATGCAGTGTGCCAACGACTTTCATCGAGCATTTGCACCCGCAACGGGCTCGAAAAAGAAACACGCATTCCGATCCCGAGATCTGTACGGTCTACTTCATGCTCGGCGCTTTGGCAAGTACTCCCGCGATCGCGCAAACGACCAGTTAATCATTTTCGGATTAGTTATTAATAATAATCTCAAAAACAAGAACAAGTTCTCGTACCCTTTAAATGTAGCAACTCCCGGGTCGACTCGATTCCCCTCGATCGTCCTCAAAACTTATAAGTACCTGCTTGTTCCCTTCTCTTTCTCAACGGATGACTTGTTGCAGAAAGGCAGTCAGGTTTGCCGCTGTGATTGTGGTTGCAAGCTGCTGGGGTTGATACCAGTAGTCATTTGCATTCAAGTTGTTAAAGATGAGGAGGAAGCATTACACGTATGAGGGAAGGACGCGTTCGGCGCAATGTCGAATTATTCCACTGTTATAGCATCGGCCTGAGTTAACAATTCCATTATCATACATCCTTATGCAGCGTTTCAAGTGCGCGGCGTTTGAGTTTAAGCTCCTCCTGTCAAGAAGTGATTCCCGGCGCGGAGGTGACTTCACCGCGCAGCCTCGCGGCGATCGACTCCTGAAAACAACCAGCCCCGGTATAAGCCAGATCTTCCGGGAAATCATTGTACTCCGTTATCCAAGAATGAAGACATTAGTTCCGAATCCAAGCCACGCGAGCGAAATATGGCATCTTGATTGTCTCCTTAATATGGATGGTTACGGATCGTCATCATCTAAATGATCCGCTTTCGGCTTAATAGAGTGTTCATTCGTATAGCCCTGGCCAATCGGTAAGGACTTCTTCTCCACGCACAACTGTATCGGGGCAGTAATACTACAGCAAGTTCGTGTTCAGCTGTTACATCACATGTCGAGATCTGGATGAGCTTACTTTCTTCTAAGAACGGTCTGCAAGCCAATGTATAATCTCCTTCTGTATCATGACAGCTCTTCAGTGGATCTGCGCTAGATTTGCAGATGTTTCGAAACCATGCGGTGAGTTACGAGTATCACTTCTTGTTGAGGAATATTCGAAAGCCATGAACGATGGAAGAATAGTACGTTGACGTTAGACTCGAAGCCAAGTGTAGATTTGGTAGCCACCCAAAAAGTAGGGGAATAGATTCCGGCGAATTAGAAGATACGAGTCTTTGACAATACGTGACATACTCGACGAAAGAAAGCACCGAGGTCAGGTACTCATCGACAGACAGCTGACCTTCCTTTCAGAATTGACCTGAGAATAAGTATATCAATGAGTTAACGATCAGCAAAGATGTGACCTATAAGAGAAGGTTGTGAATGAAAATTGAAGTGTTTAAATTAGTCTATAAATTGAAGAGACGCGATCGTTTTGCCTGTATTGCTCTTCAGAGGAAGCGGATAATATCGCCAACAGCCAAGACCTGAGTGCAGCATAGGACAGCCAGACCAACAGTAGTGATAGATTTGTGATAGA
Organism: Trichaptum abietinum; assembly: GCA_910574555.1. NCBI lineage: Eukaryota > Fungi > Basidiomycota > Agaricomycetes > Hymenochaetales > Trichaptaceae > Trichaptum > Trichaptum abietinum. The sequence goes on along the minus strand of CAJTBE010000005.1, from coordinate 4,875,946 downwards.
ATAAGTTCGAGATCCAGATATCCTAGACTCGCAAGCCAGTCATTAATTTAGCGGGGGGTTGGTAGTTAGGACTGGTTTACGAGTCTACAGATATCCATTCTCCTCCATCAAAGAGCTGTTGAAATGGTCGTCTGCCAGACGAGCACGCCTGCTAGAGACCCTCATGGAGTATGATACAGTCACCATTGCATATGGCGAGTAAGATGAGAAGGACTTACCCTTAACCAACGTAAAAGAGTCTGCACGGTCATTTCGTCTATTCAGAGCAAGTGTTTGCTTCTTTCGTGCAATCTGGAGAGTGGTGTGGTGATAATCAAGCAAATCAATCAATTACGTCGGCGATATTGCACGGCCGGTATATCCATGAGATGTGGAACATTTTCGCGCAAACGCAAGTATGCGACGCATGGTTTGACTTTCGAGCTTCGAACATCTTTCACCGGCCACCATCTATTGAAGGGAGTAAAGTACGACACCACAGCTGCAAAGTTTAATCATCCTCATAGCCTGTCACTGGCCGCCGTGCTCGATTTGGTACTGCAGTAAAACCGTTAGCATTATCCCATTGTCCAGATGTCGAGACACGCACCTGGATAAGTCGTAGGTATAGGCTCCGCAGGTTTCCATCCCAGTGATTTGCGAATCGGAGGTACAACCATCACCATCAAAGGACCACTAAACCCTATCACGCACGACCACAGAATAACGGGGCTTTCATGCGCTTGCCGTTGCTGGAGAGAACGCCATCGAAGCTCAACTCAGTTTAACTTGTTTTATGTGCTGCAAAGGAATAACTCACGATATAGCGGTAAGTCGTCCTGAACGGACTGAGAAGGGAGGCCATTTAGCTTAGCAGCACAACCTTTGACGACTGCCGATAAAGAATTTCGACTGTTTGTACTTTGACGATGTCAAGACATTCGAGCTCGCTGTTTGCGCCGACGATGATGTTTGGCTCTGTTGAGTTCTCAAGCTGCCAGTGACGCAAGCGAGGAATTCTCACGCCTCAGACTGCAGCACACTACATCCAGAACTTGATAGTACAGTGTACCACCACTCCTTGAAACACCTATTCAACTTTGCCTTATTTTAATTCATCACAAACATTTTGAGTCAATTGAAGTCAGTACAATGGAATTGATGTAGTATATAAATGCTATAATGAAATTATAGAGCAAAATATGCAGTGTTGAATTTATTATGGAGATGATATGTTTTGGAACTGAATGTCACACAAAACCTATCCTTGAAACACCCGTGACCTCACGTCTTGAGCGTGACTAATGTGACACAACTGTGCTGGCACAGCGCTGACGCAGACTTAGGTTGGTGTCTGATTGAGTCACGCATTTGTCACATTTCAGTCAAAATATATTCATTCACTCTGTTCAGCATGCAGCTTGCATCCATTTACCTTCATTCTTTCTCTATTGCTAGCTTTGGCATGTTCCAAAGGAAGCCATGTAGTTAATTCCAGTGTGGTTAAATCTCATAAATTTAAAACAAGAAGTTACGAATGTATGCTATTCCCACTTTAGCCTATTTTTATACATTCTGCAGTAAAACATTATTTCTGTGAGGCAGAAAAATCTCGTAAATTCATTGTTCTATGCTCATGCTTATCCAAATATCTGCACAAAAAATCAAGACGAACAAAGCAGTAGTTATGTGGAAAGTTTGAGTGTTTCAAGGAGTGGTGGTGTTTCAAGGAGTGGTGGTACACTGTAACTTGACTTGCTCCGTAACATCGATTACTTTCGAAGAACCACATACAACATTGAAGACTCGGACGGAATGTGACCAAATGACTTGAGCATTTTTCGAATATTTGTTCTTGTACAAGACGTACACATATTATACCTATTGTGCACTTCTCCAAAGCGTAGCTCATACTCTGTTTAAAAATTAAAACCTCAACCCTCTCATTCCCCCTTCCATTGCTCAAGAGGCAAGCATTCGCCTTCTACCGTGTGCAAGATCACTTCCGGATATCTTTGTCCATAGATGTCCGCCTCTTCGCTCAGTTTTCTGATTTCCTTGATATCATCCTCAGAGAGAGAGAGCTTGGCGCTGTCAGCATTCTCCTGTATGCGTTCGGCACTGCGGCATCCTGGGATTGGCACAACTGTCGGAACATATCATCAGCTACAGGTAGTGGAACGGAGTGAAGAAGTGAACGCACTATCATCATATTCAGCAAGGATCCACGCAAGTGTCACTTGGCTTGGTGTCGCTTTGTATTTATCTGCGATAGCCTTGATCTGGTCCGTGAGCACCAGGTTCTTTGGGAAATTTTCCTCTGAAAAGCGTGGAAGCCTAAGACGGATGTCTCCTTCGCCAAAGTCGGCGCGAGACCGGTATCTGAAGCGGGGTTTCAGCACCTGGAGATTGAAGTGTGATATGCAGGAGAGAGAATATGCTTACCGCCCACTGACCATTCCCCTTCCGAGCGGACTATAAGCCACGACTGACACACCTAGATCCTTCGCAGCCTGCACGAAGCCCGATTTCTCGACATCCAAGCTATACGGACTGAATTCCATCTGTGCCGCAATGACCTTCTCCCCCACGTCAGGCACAGCCTTCGCCCTTTTCAGTGTATTTATACTGCATTCGCTCAGTCCGATCCACTTGATCTGACCATTCTTGAGTGGCTCGCGCAGCGTTTCAAGTACGATTTCGATGGGCACGTCTGGGTCAACGCGGTGTTGGTAGTATAGGTCAATGTAGTCCGTGCCCAGACGTTTCAGTGAGCGGTCGAGAGCGTACTTGATGTAAGAGGGTGTACTAATAGGCTTCCCCCCGCCGAACTTTCCTTCAGGATCATATCCACCGAATTTGGTCGCAAGGAAGATCTCAGAGCGACGACCAGTATCTTTGAACCACTTCGCCAAAGTCAGTTCCGCTTAACAAGTCGATTAAATGTGTACGTCAGTTAAGTGCGATAGACTATGATTGTATATCTTACTTGTTCCGTAGATGTCGGCACAGTCCCAGAATGTCACACCGTGGTCTGCAGCGAATGTGAGTGCCTTGTACGCCGCCTCATCGTCGGTTTTTCCATAAAATGCGCCAATGCCTAAATGTGGCACAAAAAACATATGTTAGCGCAATTAATTGAGCTTTCTGCCACCGTGATTGCAATTGAAACGAACCCATTGTCCCAAGACCGATAGCGCTGACTTCAGGTCCATTAGCGCCCAAGCGACGAGTAGGGTACTTCGACGCAGACATGTTTTTCAAGAGAACACAACGGTTGTGAATTCAGCGGCCTCTCGAATGCGACCATGGTCACCTTTATAACCATATACGTGTTCGTTTATGAACTGTGTTAGGATTCCATCATTGAGGTGGCAACTTCAAGCCGAGGGCATACGCGTCGATACGGCAACGCAATGGCATCTACACTGGCATAGTATTAATAATCTGAGTCGGGCATCCGTCCGACTCGCATGCAGACTCAGATACTCATACCGTTCATGTCCCACAGGAGCAAATTTGCCGTCAATGATGGATTGCTACGATACGAGTGGAGATTTTGCGATCCCATGAAGTCGAAACCTGGCGTATAGAGAAGTGTCAGTGAGTATGTCTTTTAAGCCGGACTATGTGAGCCTTGACCTTATCATGTTTTTCACTGCCACAATGTGATCAGATGCACGCTTTAAATAGTCTTATCAAGCGCATGTACATAAGTACAATGAATGTGGATTATGCAGCAAATCGAATACATTCCGATAATAACAGTCCGTGCTAGTAAGCTATATCTTGAACCAAAAAATGCAATAATGATAGTGTGAACATGCCTCAATCCATTGAACGCTCTATGCCAGAGAACCCAGATCAAACACGTTCGTACATACAAATGTAAGCCTTCGCTTTCATGACTTCCTCTAGTGACGCAAGCCGAACGGCCGTATCACTAATATGGCACCACTTCCGAGCACCGGATCCTTTGGCCTTTGTAGCACTCGGATCCGCACTGCTCTCAAACGATGTTGTTCGAGGAGTTCGAAGAGTCGGCGCTTTCGTGGTTGATATGTCACTGGAGTCTTCTCCAGAGGGTAACCGAGAGCCTTCCGGCAGAGCAGTATACGCAACATAGTGTCCACCCAACTTAATAAGCATTTTGTGAGTATTGTTCACCAGGTTGAAGGATATAGACATACCATGTTACCGATATGCTCGACAACGGCATATAGACGGTACATACACCTTTCATCATCCGTTTCTCTCTTCTCGCTCTTTTCATCCTTCTCGTTGACGCCAATTATTCCCAATCCATGTTTTGACTTTGGGATATCGTAGTCCTCCTTTTTTGGCATCAGGAAGGGGTTCAAATCAAGATACTCGGGAAAGCTGACGGCGTCATCCAACTTCTTGAAGTTCGAAGAGAATTGAAGCTGCAGAGGCGACTTCCCGACTTGATGAAAGCGTTTGAGATGGATTACAAGCACGGGCGGTGGCGATTTGACGAGGTACCGTTTGTATGCCCTCCGAAAAACGACTTCTTTCTTACGTGCAGGTTTACGAGGGGTTCCTTTAGATGGCTGGGCTGCTCCATTGGGTAAAGCTGCTACCTTTATCTCTGGCGCGGGTGAGGTCCTAATGGATATCTCTGAATGCACAGAAGCCGTCATGGACGTCTCAGTGTCGAGTTCGTCGTCAGATTCGTCAGAGCTTGTGCTAGTACTATCGCCATTGCGACCATGACCTGCGGGATTTCGCATATGTCTCGCAATTGGCAACTTGAGAGAATCAAACGAAGGAGACGGAGGTACAGCTGGTCCTGGGCTTGTACTGATGCCAGGAGGATGTCGGGGTTCCTCTATAAACGATTGTCCAATTTGCGGAGAAGGCATGTCCGAGAGCTCAGATGGAGGTGGTGATTCAGGCCTTGTCATGGAAATAGAGGGAACAGTCATGGCCGGGCACGGTGGAGGATGTGGAGGAGGTAGAGCATTAGCGACGGAATGCCTAGGATCAACATTCGTCTCTAAATCTGGCGATGGGACAACAGCTGCCGTGGCCGAATCACTAATAACATCTTTGTTAGTTTCGTTCAGATCTAGCGATGAAGCATCAAGGCTGGTTGAACTTGATGGGGATTCAGCACTTGATGAACCATCCTTTGAGTCGGCGGGGCTAGCAGGTGACTTTGGGCGATCTGCCTCACTGATTACTCTACCCTGCTTGGTAGTACGCTCATCAGCACTCAAGCTCGAAATCGATGAATCTTCAGAGCTGTCGTCTTCATCAAGATCTTTGTCAATTGCATCGTTGACCTTCGATGCACGGCTGTTCTTCCTTCCTCTGGGGAAGTACTCGCCATGTTGGATCTTCCAGCATCGCCGACAGCCTACCCGGTTCTCACCGTCGAGCACTTCAACGGAGGTAAACATTCGTAAACACTCTTCCACGCTTTGCGCACCACCAAATTTCGGCCACATCAACCCCGTATGACGAGCTGCAGCACCACTGTCGAAAGGGTGAAATGGCGTAGCTACACCGGAAGATGAAGCAGGGACATCTGCGAGAAGACGCCGCAAGTATGCAGACTCTTCCTTCGACGGCTTCGGAGGCCGGGGTGATTTCGAACGCGAGAATGGAGAAGGTGGACGACGGAGTTGGTGCTCAGAATCAACCGGCTTGAGTGCTGGACTGGCTGCAGGAGACGGAGAGGCAGATACATTACGAGATGAGCTGTTTGCGCGTGATGGAGTTGGTCGTCGTAAGAAAGGTGACTTGAGTATAGGTAAAGGCGGAGGTAGAGGTGAAGTAATGGTTATAGACGGATCTGGTGATTTCAATAACTCTACATCTGACACGCTGTTCATTTGCTCCTCTTGTACCTGCTCCTCCTCGCCCTCAGGTACTGGGCGCTCGCGGGAAGGCTCAGCCGACTTTCCTTTCCGCCTACCGCGCTTCAATCCCATCCCAACGCTGATGCGCCTGCTCAACTTCACCCATCCATCCTCGTCCTCGTCTTTACCGTCCTTCGCTTTCTGCTTCCCCTTTCCATTTGGCACTGACGCATCGCTATCGAAGACCGGAGTCTCCGTCCCACCAACATGCGTCGGTTTCTCAGGTAGGCGTTCATGTTCATTGACAAGCGTAGCAGCTTCATCACTCGCATCAAGACTCCGTCTTCGCTGATCTGCGTCACCCAATATCTGCTGGAAGCTTTGCTCAACTTCTGCGTCTCTCCGCGTTGGACTCGCAGGTACACTACTCGAGCGTGGCTGGGGGTTCGAGCCTCCAGAGAAGTCTAACCCACGAACACGGAACTTCTTTGCAAGGCTCCGCAGTCGGTCCCGCTTTCGCTCTCGAGCATAGTCCTCGGCCTTGATCGAAAGGGAAAGATCGTTGAAGTCCTCATACGTGCATGATATCTTCTTGCACTTCTCACAGACCAGAATAGATGCGAGCTGGCCACCAAAGACCATATCTACGAACGATGTTAAACGATCTTCTTCGGCAATGTCCTGGACTTCGGTATCGCCCGACCGTAAACGTTTCTTCTTGAGCTGACGAGGTTGACGTTTCTTGATTACCTAAATAATCGTTAGTGGACGCAATGTATTGTGCATGCTTGGCGTACATCTAGTTCTTCCATCCGCATAGCGTCTAGTAGGTGTCGAAGGAGTTCATGGGCGTCTTGTTGTCGGAAATCAAGATATTGATCATATTTTTCACCTAGCTTGCTCAATACATCTCTGTTAAATATCAGTATGTAATAGCATATGGAATGCTTGACGGTTTACCTAGGACTGAGAGACATCCTCTCTCGTCGTTCCTGGATCCCCCAAGCCCTACCCATCAGCTTGATGAATATATCGCCCAGGGGCATGCCTTTCTCCCAATTCTGCTCCCACTGGCTACCCTGGCCATGTCCGTTCGTCAGTTGTGGACTCCTTCTCGGTGATACCGGAAGGTACGAATCGGGAAGCTTGAAGAGGACCATGTCTGATAGCATAGGCGTTGCAATAAGCTTAAATGGGATATTAAGAACCATAGTAAAGCAGATTATCAAGATTAACACTCACCCCTTGCAGCACAGAGTTCATGAAGCATGTGTTGCCATGATTGATGAGTCCTGGGGGGAGAAAGGCGTCTTTTTCTTCCTCCGTTTTCTGCTTCTTGGCTCTGTAAAGCTCCTGCGGCGTTGGCTGCGCCTTCTTGCCCATGAGAGGCATGCCCGCAAGTAACTTGGTCGACGCCAGATGACCTTCGCCTGATCGGCAGAAAACTGACAGCTAGTGGATGTATGTGTCGTGTACGCTCGTCACTGGTGCCAACAATGAGCAGCGCGGATGGTCGTCGTTGACGGCGTCGGTGGAAGGTGGAAGACGCGGAGAACACACCGTACGCCGACATCTCTCCGCTGATACTATCATACCTCAATGGGCATCTTCTTCTCACGGGTGATGTAAGTAGTAAGGGATTTCCCTTCATTTCGTTGAAATCGTTCTTTCTCTTTTACTTTCACCTTGCCGTAGCTTTCAGTTTGTATTACATTCCATCATTTTCTCAAGCAAAAGAGTCCGTCCCTCTGCCGACTGTATGTGTCTCCAATAATAAGTCCTCGAGCGGCAATGTGGATCAAGCTCAAATACCACATAGGATCTTGACTCAGGTTGCCGATGTCGACAAAGATACCTACTTGTCGGCGCGAAAGCAATCATACGCGTTTCTCGAGGCATGATATCAATTACTAGCTCTATCTATGACACGAGCGCGGGGTAGAAGCATTTCCAACTTCTGTGACAAGACAGCTCTTGGCGGTGCTGGCCATCGAGGATTCGGGGAGACGCGAAAGCCAGATACGCGACAATGATGGCCTGCTATAAAGAGATGCAACACACATTCATTACAGCTAAATTTTAACCCTTCTCTGATGGAGAGATAGGAGGCTCCGGACAAGAAGAACACGCGACTGAATGTTTCTATTCCTGTGGGAGACATACCATATGCTTCGTGCAGGGCTCCTCGGAAGGCTTATGTTTCGTCTTCTTTACTTTGAAACTTTGATGGGCCCATGCTTTTATAAGTTCCCTCACCGCGCTCAATCTACCGCTTCCGAAGACCTCGCACTTTCCTCAAAGCCACCCACAACCTCACCCAGCTGGGGATCGAGCCTCGTCCCTTGAACCTCGAGTCTCAACTGTCACTTCCCTTCACGACCTCACCATGACTGACATTGAAAAGAAAGATGACATGTCGCACAGCGATGACAGCAACGGACCGGTTGAACGTTACACTGGCTTGAAAGGCGTGTACTATCATCCAATTACTCAAGTGGTTATGCTCGGGTTTGTCTGCTTTATGGGACCGGGTTTGTTCAACGCTCTTTCGGGACTTGGGGGAGGAGGTCAAGTCGATCCAACAACCTCTGCCAACGGTAACTCAATCCTCTACGCAACATTCGCGGTCACTGCATTCTTCTCCGGGTACGTCTGCTACGAATTTTCAAGTACGGAGGCGTGAGCTGACTGCAAACATTTTACCTAGTTCTATCAATAACATTCTGGGACCTCGAATCACACTTCTGATCGGCTCCACCGGATACTGCTTGTATATTGGTTCCTTCCTGTGAGTATATCCGACGTTCTATTTTCTTTGCTTGCTCTGAAGGCGGTCTAGCTCGCTAAATATCCACCCTCATGCGAAAGGATTTGTGCTCGGTGCCGGTGCGGTCCTTGGTGTTTGTGCTGGTTTGTTGTGGACGGCACAGGGTTCTCTTATGTTGGCGTATCCGACTGGTCAGTGATATATCTATAGTCTGGAAGTTGATATACTAATTGACTACCTTTAGAGAGTCAGAAGGGGCATTTCATTGGTATTTTCTGGACTATATTTAATCTGGGAGGTGTAGTGGGTGCTTCTGTGTCACTAGGCCAAAATTTTCATTCAGAGGTACGTCTTTGAGCGTGATTAATCTTTCCATGCCGTTGACATGCCCTTTTTACAAATTTAGGCCCGGGGAGGTATGCAGTGATGGTGTATGTACTATATGGAAACAATCACTGATACTAAAACATTCCTTCCAGTTGGCAATGGAACTTATGTGAGTTACTGTTTTAAAAAACAACATTGCCGCTTCTCATGCCGCTTCCTTCTCATTAGATTGGATTTCTCGTCCTCACTGCAATTGGTGTCACATTGCCAATGCTCATGGCCGACCCAAGAAAGATGATCCGATCTGACGGCTCACGGGTTTCAATATCGCGTAGTTCCACCTGGAAAGCCGAGCTGAAAGGTTTGTGGATTGCGCTTTACACCGACCCTGCGATCGTTCTCCTTTTCCCGATGTTCTTTGCCTCAAACTGGTTCTACACCTGGCGTAAGTCCATAATTTTATGTTCGCAACCGTCGTTATGCGCCAACTAAGGTCGTTACGCTGTCCAGAGTTCAACGACTATAATGCTGCTCTATTTAACATTCGTGCACGTGCATTGAACAACCTCGTGTATTGGCTGTCGCAGATCGGGGGCTCCGTCAGTATTGGTCTTCTGCTCGATAATGCCCGCATGACTCGTCGTGCGCGCGCGTTCCTCGGTTGGTCAATCGTGCTCGGTGTTGTGTTCATCGTGCATATCTGGGGCTATTTCTATCAAAAGTGAGCATCTCATCTACTTGTTGTCTTTGCTAGCTCGTCTGATGGTTTGCCTATGTCAGGGACTACACTCGCGCTTCTGTTAAAATCGCGACGCCCATTGATATCCACGACAAGGGATATGCAGCGAAGATTTGGTTATATATCTTCTGCGGCATTCTTGACGCTATGTGGCAGACAACTGCCTATTGGATGATTGGTGCTATGTCTAACGACCAGGCAAAGTTGGCATATCTCACGGGTTTCTGTGTGTACCGTCATCGAATTCTTTGTTTTCGCTTTCTGTTCCTGATGGCTTTATCAGATAAATCCCTTCAATCTGCGGCTGCAGCAGGCGTATGGCGTGCTGATGCTGTTGGTATCCCGTGAGTAACCGACCCATAGACTACACGTACAGCCAGGTCTAAATGAATTTCTCGCGTTCCCAGTTATATGAATATCTTCATCTCAACTTGGGTCCTCCTTGTTGCGGGGTTGATCTTCGCCTTGCCGATGCTATACATTAGGGTGAAGAATCACACCGAGTTGGAAGATGAGACGATGTAGGGCGTTCCTTTGAAAACTTCGAGACTTTTTTGAGCTGATGTTGTGTATTTTAGAGCTCGCATGGACGACGCCGGGCATATCCAGCCTGTCGAGAAGATCGCTTCTCAGTGATGGGAGCGATCTCATTGAATCGCGGTGATTTCCCCACTCATCTTATTGTATTTCTGAACCTACTGTTTTGCTTGGATTCATTGACATTGACGATTGAATATGACAATACTATGGACGCGCTGCTGGCGCACTAACTTTCATCACGACTTATGAGAAATCTACACAGGGTTACCAAAAGTGATCGTCACGTGTCTCGCGTTTTGTAGTGCGACGCGTTGCGGCGGTTTTTGCACCTACCGTACCCAATTTTTTGTACATCCTTTACCTCTGCTACAAGCAGGTAGGGGCTGCAGTTGCACTCACAGCAGAGCCCGCTACCCGGTGTTGAAAGTGTTGTTGTGAGTGTAAAACAGAGTATATTTGTGTACATACAATACAGATCAAATATAGTGATATTACTGCAACTACTATCACCTTCTCAGTAAGCCTTAACCTCTCTTCTATTCACCCTCGGATCCAGCGTTGCGCCTAAGCCACCAAGGACCTTGCACCTGATGCGCGTGGCAAAGTTCTTCCGTCCGAGCTCATCGATGTTCGAGGGGGTCCCGCACGGCTGGCTCGTTGCCCTGTTAGCCTGTTTGTTACCTGCTAGGAAGGTCTTCGCCGGTGCAACGGGAAGCTGAGCGTATGCGACGCGGCAGACTGTGCAACCGGCCAACTGAGCCCGAGACCCTCGTAAAGATGTTTCGAACCCGCCTCCCTCGGCGACAACGGGGGGACACCCGACGGTGGCCTTGAGGGTTCCGACTTGGCGCTCGCACTTGACGCATCATCATCCTCACCATTCTCGCCATTGTCAACAAGAACAGTTGACTGGGCATGCTCGTCGATTAAGCGGCTCCGGACAATGCTGGGTCCTCGTCAGGCCAGGCGGGGGTGACATGCGCTCACCCGGCGGTGGGGTGATCCTGACATTCAACAAAGCTGAGCGGGTGTTCGTGGTCATGAACGTATAACTCCCCGCTCCACGATGCCAGTTGAGAGACACGTCGCCCTTACTGACAGGTATTACAGAGGTGCATTATTAACACTCACCGATCCGGCTGTGAGTACTACCTGTCTTTGCTGGGGTAATGTGCACATCCTCTTCCTTAAGGTGAGCGCCCATGCGGAAGGTCGTGGCGTTGGTGTTGAGTCTGCCTCCGAATTTAAAGATGTGGTCATCGGGACTTGTGGCTCTTCATAAATTAGCTTGCTATTCAGATGAAGCTGTGCCTTTGATTGTTCAGCTTGAGAAGCACGACAAGCCATAAAGGAAGTAGCTATGGGTCCAGCGGTTTGCGGCTCCGTCGCAAATGAGGTATGGCGACTGGCGGTCTGCGTCGTCTGATGACGTGCAAGCTCTGGCTGATATTGCTGTGCTTGCTGAATAGCCTGAAGTATCATGATCTTGGCAGCAGTCATGGGCATCTCCTGGCGCTGGAACGAGGTGAACAGTCAAGGAAGGTCAAAGGACAGATTTATAATGGACAGAGAAGAACGAAGGAGAGGAAAGTGTCCTTAGTTACCGTCCTCAATGACAAAATCCCAGTTCCATGTCGGTGTAGGAGACGGCCTACACTCGGCACCACCAGATACTTTGCGCCATACATCACTTGAAGGCTGGACTAGGTGTAAGCCGTGTATCTATGGACTATCGGGCAGAGCCTTGACCACAATAGGACACGTGAATAAATGGGAGTTCTATAATAGAAAAGGCGACGTACGGGCTTGTGGGTTCGTTTTCCTCCTCTGATAATACCACTCAAAGATATCCAACCAACATTGTTCCACAGCCTCAGGGCCCTCAACGAGTTCAGTCAAATACTACTGTCCCGCATCTCCTCGGCATACAATCGAGCCTCGACATCATCTGCAATGTCGAGCGCAACCTCTAATACCCCTCGAGCTTTCTTCCATTCGCCGAGTTTTGCTTCCAACAGTGCGAGCAGATGCCAGTGACGTACGTCCATGTGCTCGTCTTCAACAGCTTTGCGACAGTATTCGATGGCCTGTTCGAGGTTCTGCTCAGGAATGGGGTGCAGGAGTGTTAGCGAAATTAGAATGTGTGTAATTCAAAGGAATATGAGTTCGTACCTCAGCCAGCAAGAACCGACTTGCAGATACCGCCCGCAAGATCCACGCATGCGATCACCTCGTTACCAAGATGAGCCGCACGTTCCCGTGCTAGGTCAATCAGCGAAATAGCTTATTTTGATCTTCAATCCCTCCAGGGAGTCGACAAAGCATACGTGCACCTTGAACGAACGTCGCTCTCGAGTCATGTGTTTCTTCACCTTCCTCATTCATAATGCCAGTCTCCCTCGCGTTCTTTACGACTTGCACGTAAAGGCGAAGGACACGCCTTGCTAGATCATTGTTGGAAAACCCGAGGTGAATTGAATGTCAAGCGAGTGATCAACATCAGGGAAACTACTTTTTGCTGAAAGTGACTTAAGCGTTACTTAAACGTCCTGAGTGACTTGAAGTCTGAATAAGGCAAGCTTGCCTTATTCATGCATGTCCTCCCATTATTCAGGACGAGTTGCCTGAAATAAGGACGAGTTGCCTGAAATAAGGACAAGTTGGCTGAAACAGTGCTCTAAGTGTTTCAGGCAATCTGCACCCCAGTGCTCCAGTGCTTCAGTGCTTCATCCTTTAATTACAGCAGGAGACAAGTGTTGTAAGACAAATTGCAGCGCTCAAGGGTTCAAGTGCATAAGAATGATCCAAGTATTTCATTGCATCAGAAATAATATAAGACAACGGTAAGTAGCTATCAGTGCCTCAGTGTTCAAGTACATCAGTCATTTACACAAGACTAAGCATAGCAGTCATTATCGTGGAACCCGCCACGACACGATTCTGAACCACTGCCACGGGCAGTGGCAGGCCCATTTCGCTACCGTGCCTTCAATTCTGCATGCTCTTTAGCGGGCCAGTAGAAACGAATGTTGCTCTGCGAGTCGATGGTAATAAGTTATTGAGCGCACGGACAGAAACGAAACGAGAGGCTCACCAGTGAACGATTTGCTCTTAGAAGTCGACGCATTCCGTGGCCGAATCCCATTTTGAAGCGTTGTCCTCCTCATTATCGCCATCTCCGCCTGGATCCTTCTCCTCGCCCTCGTCCTCGTCCTCGTCCTTGTCCTCGTCCTCGTCCGCGCCCTTGTCCTCGTCCTCGTCCGCGCCCTTGTCCTCGTCCTCATCCGAGCCCTTGTCCTCGTCCTCGTCCGCGCCCTTGTCCTTGTCCTTGTCCGAGCCCTTGTCCTTGTCCTCGTCCGCGCCCTCGTCCTCACCCTCACCCTCAATCTTGTCAGCGCCCTCGTACCCGCTCTCACTCAGGTCGTCATCTCCTTTAGCATCGGCATCCTCGTCCTCTGCATCACCTTCAACATCGCTTCTATGCTCAGCTCCTTCATGCTCGTCGCCCTTATCATCGCTCCCGTCTTCCCAATTACCAGCGCCTTCGTCATACGCTTTCTCGCAGGTCGAACCCGGACCTGCAACATCAAAATATAAGGAAAAGTCCCTGCCAGTGATCCCGATCCAACAAGTTCGGTGTTCTTTCCAGCATCGATATCGTTACTGGCATCGTAAGCTAGGAGGTGGGATCGAACCTTTTCCCAGTTTGATTCAGTGAAGAAAGAGGGATTCGACAGCAATTTAACATAGTCGTCCGTATGAGGCTGCCACAGAGCGCTAGTGAAATACCACTCAGCGCCGCCAAGCTCTTCTTTGATATTTTGCAACCGAGCCACCTGTTTATCAATGGCGACCTTGACCTATCCATGAGGAGATCAGCGAATAAAGACGCTATAAGTTCTGAAAAAAAAATACCGCTGTTGCCGCAAGGGCGAGGGCACCGAGAGGCTTTCCTATGGTGTTTTTGTCGAGTACTTTATGCCGACCCATGGCTAAGACGATGTGTACGGACAACACTGAGACCACGAGGTCAGAGCAGAACAGTCCTTGCTTCTGTACATTCAGGGTCAATGCATGGACACAAAATGCCACAAGTACTATTTTACTTACCCTTTCCATACTATACCAGCTTTCCCATAGAAACGGTTCGGCTTTCTTCTTATCAACTAGCGTCTGCAACGTCTTCACAATTGCTTCGTTTTGCATTGACTTTGATTGTTCGCCGCTGATAAAACTCGCAACTGAATGCTCAGCTTTCTCAAACAGTTTCTTGCGCCAGCTATCAGAGCATCTCTGGGCCGCCTGAAATACAAGGATTGCATCTCAATCTGGTAAAGGTAACTTGAAGATAACTAAGAATGACTCAACTAGAGAACAGATGTCGGCGAACTGTGTTTCGTAACTTAGTTCCACAGAATCAAACACTTTCCCCCACAGAGTGCTGATGAGCTCATTGTCCGGGTTTTGCCATGGCGTGAGGGACTTTCCTATTGCGCGGAAAAGTGAAGGTAATAAAATATGAATCCAGCCGGCCTGAGTACCGGGAGGGAGACACTGGTTCGTCGCCCTTTTTCTGCCTGGCACGCGAGATCCTTCCTTTCCTTCATTTCGACCCTTGTCCTCCCGCCCCACTGATGTCTGCATATAAGCGAATCAGCAAAAATATGTCATAGAAATGAATTTGATTCGACACACTGAGCTAGTAGTCCGAGAGACTTTGCGATGACCAGGATAAGCCCCAGTCACTAACACTTCGGGTCCGGGAGTGCAGGATACTCTCGTCATTGCAAGCGACTGTGTTCGGGGTGCTAACGGCATCTTTCGACCACCAGCCTAATAGGAATAGTGAGTGAATGCTTACATTTAGAGTGTATCAATCGACCCACACTTGCTTCATTATCAGTCACCAGCGACTGCCTCTTGCGATGAGAGGTAGCGGATCCAATCTCAGACTGCAATACGTCAGAAAGCTGTTATCCATGGCAAGTGAGCAGCTCGAAAGGAAGCAATTACCGTCGTGTCGGCCTCCGGCCGATAAGGAATGTCAGAGGGTTTCCTCTTCGTACTCAAGTCCTTTCCGCCTGGTCAGAAACAAACTTAAAATGCCGGTTACCAAAGAATTGACACTTACTGTGGCACCGACCTGTGTGTCCATGCCAGTCAACAATGACTTCTTGACCTTGACACTCTTACTAGCCTATTGAGATGGTGTAAAGTAAGTAAACATAAACATGAAGGAATCCATTACACGTGAAGGTGGAAGAATTACCACATCAACCTGGGAGTCGATGTCCGGTGGCGACTTTCTCTTTCTGTTTTTTGTGACTATGATGTCCTATTTATAGGCACAAAT
This sequence comes from Trichaptum abietinum, assembly GCA_910574555.1. Lineage (NCBI taxonomy): Eukaryota > Fungi > Basidiomycota > Agaricomycetes > Hymenochaetales > Trichaptaceae > Trichaptum > Trichaptum abietinum. The sequence goes on along the minus strand of CAJTBE010000005.1, from coordinate 4,860,416 downwards.
TAGCGATCGACCCGATGTGAGGAAGGGAACGAACAGTTGCTACAGCGGAAGTGAGCCTACGGTGCATCGACGCCCATACATACCTGTATACGGGGTTCCAAGGCTAGTGATTGCACCTTACAACCATAAATCAGGGGGTAACGAGAGAAACTGGATTAAGATAGGACTTACCGGTACGCTGAGCTGCGAGTTGGCAGTTCTCTTGTTTGCATCCTGTCCAAAGATCAATTCAGCAAGCAATGAAGGAAGGATGTAGTATGAAGATCACTGTGCTTCACTGTCTGGCACTCACCTGTCCACCTGGTTTTGTCTCGTTGTTCTTATCCTCGAGTGCGGAAAGGGATTGATTAGTAGATTGGAAAAGGTAGAATGATATAACATCGCTTACCGTTGAAACCTGCGACCCGGAGAGAGTGTCGCGCAGCAACCTCCTTTTCTTCGAGTTCAAGTTGCTGCTACCTCCATCCTGTTCATTTACACGACAGTAGGCAGGAAAAAATAACGAAGGGATATGATCAAAAGGTCATGGGGTAACTGACGTGAATCGAACAGTAATAAGTCGCACTCACACTAGCTTGAGCCGGCCTTGTCAGCCTCCTCGGATCGCTTTCGCCCTACAAGCAAGGTATTCAGACTGCATCTGCCATTCTAATGTTCCGTCAACTCACAATATTTGTGTCCGAATCGACAAAATGTGCTGTCTGTTGCACGCTGATTGAGCTATTCTTTACACCATGATAGCTTGCGAGGGTTATTGTTTCTCCTTCATCCTCCCAAGGACTTAAGTTTTCATTGTCTTGCAATGAGATGCTGTGTCTAGTGTAGCTTGGCGTCAGCAAAGCTCATAATATGGTAACAAAGATGAGAGTGTCAACGTTGTAGGTAGAAGGAAATTTGATCCCGTTCTCCATGATCCGCTTCCTCAGCATGAACATTAGTAATCTAGTTGGATCATACTATGAGCTTTAGCTGAGTCTAAATCAAGCTTCACACTTACCATTACATCGTGCATACCAGAAATTGATTCCGTAGTACGTACGCATTGCAAGATTTCAAATTTAAACTCACAAATTGATCCCTCTCGAGTCTATCCCTGCCACCTCAAGTCCTCCATCCTCTTCACCAATGAAAGTGGATTCATCTGTGTTGCGAAGCGCCCTGGCAGGTCGCTTTGTCTTGTCGTCCCGCTTTGACGTAGCGGGCGAGTGTATTATATCCGTTTCTTCACCAGAAAGGCTCTCGTTCTGTCCGGCAGGTGCGTGAAAGAAAGTGTTGCTTGGAGTGGCGGCAGATCTCGATGTCTTTGCGGTCTGCACACGGGTGCGAAATGGAAGTTCACCTTTGGGATCTTCTTTCCTAGCCTTTTTTGCAGGCTTTCTGTTTGACGCATCCGTACTCGCCGCTTCATATTGTGAGTCAAAGTAGTCAACCTCCAAGCTTCGAAAACATCTGAAAATGTATAGGCAGTATAACTCACCAATGTCTAAGTCTTCGTTGTAATCAACTTCACAACCCGACACGTCTTTAACATCGTTCTTCGAGCCTGCTTACGCCAGTTCAAAGCTATGTAATTACTGATCTGAAGTTGAAGACTTACTACTAGCTTCGCCCTTCGGCTTCCTACGTCCACGTTTTCCAGCGAGTTTAGGCACTGTTGAGCCCATCTGGGTGCGTGTCTCAAGAGCCTTCGACAAATTGTTTTCAATTTCTACGGTCTCTAGCATCGCTGCTTCTTGGTTTTCTGCTGCAGTCACCTTCTTTCGTACCTTGTCAGCTGCCTCTTGTTCTTTTGCTGCCCGTTTCTGCTCCGCAGCGAGTTTTTTCCTCTCTTTCGCGACCGCGACTTGCTGGGCCGCAGCTCTGCGGAAAGCTGCCCGTTCTTCCTTCTGTTTTTCCTTCTCCTCCTTCTCCTTCAATGCCTCATCCCGCCTCGCTGCCTGCTGTACTTTCCTTTTGTCTTTTTCTTCCTTCTCCCGCAATATCTCCTCCTTTGTTCGTCTTGTTCTGAGTTGGTCAACTACTGCTCCGGGGTGCTGGTTATTGTTCTTAGCCCTCGTCTGTCTTCGAGTTGACATTTTGTGCAGTGTTTTGAGACTTGGGTGATAATAAGATGGATCGAAGGTGCTAGTTCAAGATCAGGGAGGCGGGGGCGTCTATCTTAGACAAGTTGAAAATTTACGCCCACTCACTCAGGCTGCCACTGGCCAGGCTGCCACTGCCAGCAGTGTGTGACTCACGCAGGCGCACTTCAAGTTGGCAGGCTGGCAGCCTTACGGTACTACTACTACTCACCAGTGGCAATTTAAACTCAGGTTCACTCACTCAGGCTGCCAGTGTCTGGCACTCAGCTGTGAGTCCCAATCATCGACATATTCTACTGAAGGCTACATTGATGCCAGCGACACGGAAAAAGCACGATCCCTTTCATTTTCCACCAACTATTCTATGCACCTTGCCCAGCTGTAGTAGGACGTTCAAGAGTCAATCTGGAAGAGCAAGACATGAACATTCAGCTCATCCGATGTCATCCGTGGCAAGATCTACTGCCTGTGGTCACGACTATGATTCTTCACCTATTTGACCCACACGAGCTCCAACTCCTCAACCTCTACCGAGGTCGTCCGAACTTCCAACAGAGGGTCATTTTGAGAGCAACTCTGACTCCTACAATTACGATATTTCCATGCTTACACAGGATATCTCGATGCTCAGTATAGGCCGAGACGAGCTGCTTCAAGACCTAGACAGACCTGATTCTCTGTCCCATTCCGGCACCGGAAGTGACAGTGGCCGTAGTGCATCCTCTGAAGACTTGGACTTCGACATTGGAGATCATGAGGAGAGTGATGGTAACCTAAAGGTGTATCACAGATATATGAATGGTGCGCACCAAGTATATTGTCCTCGGTTTGATAGCACTCTGATGAAAAACATCGTGCAGCCACCCCGTGTGATGCGGAAGGAAACAGCTTAAAATACGAAGAACCACCTGTTCCGCGAAATGAACCTGCACCAAATGACTGGTCTCCCTATTCGTGCCGAGCAGATTTTGAGCTCGCAGACTTTCTTTATCGCGATGAGCAAATGTCTGCTGGTAATATAACAAAGCTTCTCGGAATCATGAAGGCTTACCAGCGAATTCAGTCTGTGAAGAACGCAAAATCTGGCGGATATTCTGAGTTGGACGTAACTGAGCCCGACGATGACTCAGATTTGGCTAGTACGCTACTGGATGGTGACTCAAATAAGTTGTACACTGTCATTGACGCTACTAGAGTTGTTGATGTTCCTTGGAAATCCTTTAGTAACTTCTACACGGACGACAATGGCCAAAAAGCGACAGACGAGAACACCGAGTCATGGAAGAGGAAAGAATATGATGTATGGTATCGGGATCCCTTGGAAGTGATCCGAAATTTGGTGGATAATACGGCTTTAGAAGGCGAATTTGACTATGTCCCATTTCGTGAATATCAGCCAAAGGAGGAATCTGATGACATCAATGACAAAGAACGAGTGTTCAGAAATTACATGTCCGGAAATTTCGCTTGGGAACAGGCTGTAAGTCATGAATAATGCAGCATTCAAAGTTGGAGGAAGTGTACTGATTGTCCTTGACTTAAGAACAAAATCTCAGCCGAAGATAAAGCAGTCCATGGGTCCATGCTTGTTCCGGTGATCTTGGGGAGCGACAAGACAACGGTTTCCGTTGCAACTGGCAACAACAAATATTATCCGTTATATCTCTCAATAGGAAATGTATCAAACAAGGCCCGGCGGTCCCAAAAGTTGAATACAGTCCAGCTCGTAGCATTTTTAGCAATACCAAAGAGTGTGTGTCAAAAACTGAGCCATTCAATTGTGTTTTGACGCTTTTTTTGCAGCTGAGCGGCAGTACGAAAAGTCAGATGACTTCCGTCGCTTTAGACATCAGATTTTTCATTCTTCTATATCGAGAATCTTGAGTTCACTGAAGACCGCCATGTCCATAAACAATGAACAGACCATTCTCCGGTGCCCTGATGGTCACTTGCGTAGGTCGGTTCTCGGACTCGGCTCGTATATAGCCGATTATCCGGAACAGGTGAGTCTATGCGCAATATGCACTGGATGGTGCTGCAAGTAAGTACTGTCCTCAGGCAACGCATACAAGTCCGTGAAAATGGCTTACTGTGGCTATATGATATAGATGTACAGCACCTCACAAGAACCTAGATAATCCGGAATTTGTTACAAACCCTCGAACAAAAGAGCTGCACGAACGATTGATAGAACAGGTGGATGACAACGTCATAAGTAGAGCAACAATTCGAAAAGAGTATGGATTCCATCAGGATATCGTGGTATGTGCTTCAAAGTCTCCCTTGGATGCATATTTTACAATCAGGTTGTCCCGTAGCCTTTCACCAATGACTTTCCGCGAGCGGATATATGCGATCTCATATCTCCGGACCTACTACACCAAATCATCAAAGGCGTGTTCAAGGATCATCTTGTCGAGTGGATTTGCCAGACCTTGACCACGACAGAGCTGGATATTGTGGATAAAAGGTGCTATTCTCTCACAAGTCGTATAATGTAAATACCATTGCTAACCCTCTATAGGATTAGAGTCGCTGCTCCTTTTCCTGGACTTCGCAGATTCCCCGAAGGCCGAGGCTTCAAGCAATGGACAGGCAATGATTCTAAGGCACTGATGAAAGTATGTGGCCTTTCTATCTTATTCGAGGCAGTGGATTGCTGATATTTGATGCAAACTGCTTAGGTGTATCTTCCGGCTATTGTGGGCATTGTGCACGATGATATAATCACCACAATGAGTGCATTTTTGGACTTTTGTTACCTTGTGCGTCGGTACACGATTACAGCCTCAACTCTTGATCAGATCAAAGCCTCTCTGGACCACTTTCATCGATTTCGGCAAATATTCATAGCCAAGGGCATCCGGGATAACTTTTCACTACCACGACAGCATGCTATGGTCCACTATCCTACAATGATCCCTCTCTTCGCCGCACCGAGCGGGCTGTGTTCATCGATCACAGAGAATAAACACATTTACGCGGTCAAGGAAACATGGCGACGCTCAAACAGAAATGATCCTTTGGGTCAAATGATCACAGCAAACCAACGGCTAAGTAAACTTATTGCATCGAGGGCAGACTTTGAAAGGTGTGGAATGCTGGACGATTCGTTGGCGGAGGCTTCGTGGAGAGCTTTGCGTGATGTTCTGCGCAAGAATATGTCAGAGTCGGACACGGATGACGCTGAGAAGATTCCTACTAGTACTCGGGGAGAGCATAGGCACCTCCGTGACGTACTATTGGCAGGCGCAGCTGATGATACAGAGGACTTCTTCGATGACATTGTGGGCAATCATGAACTCAATGAAATTGCAGATCTGGACAATTCCGAAAGCTTAGTGGATGGGCCGCAGTGTGGTGCGGTTCATGGCATACGACATGCTGAACGCCAGATCCGCGTGGGCGGCAGAAATGACCCTTTGAGCTTGATATTAATGGCTTCGAAGCAACGTGAGTATTACTTATTACTAGTAGTAAACTGTGCTTTTGGTGCTGCATATCTGACCTCCTTGTTGTCAACCTTGCAGAGTCCAGTAAGGTGTACCCTAAACAGCTCAACATGCTTGCGGCGATAAAAGACCATCCAGAGCTCCGACAGCTCCGACGGCTCATTAAAGAATACTTATTCAACAAGTACGAGAAGAGCAACTCCAACTTAACGGGCTCCTCTGGCAGAGCCGTACCAGCATTTGAAATGGACATGAGCAATGCCTTTTCAATTTTCCATTCAGCCACCGCTTTCTTTGCCTACCGTGGCGAATCAATCCCTATAGAGCAAGCAATGAGGGAGGTGATCAGGTCCAATCCCTCTTGGCGCGGAAAAGTAAGACGTGATGCAGTCCTTGTTCGAGTTAGTTCCTGCAAAAAGGGGTTTGCAGGAATGAGAGTTGCCAGGGTTATGCTTTTTTTTTCCTTCACCGCTAAAGGGGAACGTCAGGACTGCGCTCTCGTCCAATCTTTCAAGCGTGTTGGAGATTCACCCGACCTGAAAACAAGAATGTGGATAGTCGAACCGGAGTATGAGTTAGAGAGCTCTACCGCCTGTGTCGGATGCTGTACTGGAGTGAATGGCAGATGTCGCTATCACCGCGACTGCAAGGCTCCGAAGCTATCCGTGATAGATGTAGGGGACATCTTCCGTTTAGCCCACCTCCTGGGGGTTCCGAAGGGTGATGAATGTCCTCCAAAGTCATTGACACCTGAGGAGTCTCTGGATTTTTATGGTAGATTCTATGTTAACCGATTTGCTGACATGCACATGCACGAAATATTGTACGAAGCTAGACAATAATTACTAACTTGAAGTTAAACTGTATTGAGACTTATGTAGTGCTATAGTAGTAGTAGTGAGCACGTACTAGCAATCAAAGAGGAAAAATGTAAACACAGCAGGACCTTCAAGGCTTGCACCAGAGGGCATGCCATGAAATTGACAGTATGGTACTGAAGCCTGTTGCTGTCAACAGCGATCAACTTCAACTACTACTACTAGTAAGTGTTCTTTTGGCTCGCATTCAAGTTGTACAGTTTGCATTGCCAGAGCCAGTGGCAACCACATCATAGTATTCAATGTTCAAGGTAATATTATTATCAACAAATCTCAAAGCGACATAAGGAGAAACTGAAAATGCAAGCATAGCGCAGAGATTACTAGGGTACTCAAAGTCATAGGTTCACCTCCGAGTCCTCAGCGTTTCCCATATAAGTGCCTGGGAGTGGTTGGCTGACAACTCCACTCTGAGACCGCTTGACAGGGAGAACAGCTACTACTAGTAAATGCAGTGAGCGTATAATAAGGAAATGAGGAGACTTTGTCACTTACAATTATTACTGATTGCTGTGTCCATTGTCAACCCACCACCTACGAGAAAACTACATCGGCTCGTTGCGGTGACCTTCGGGACTTGAAGGCTTGGAATCATCCTTTGACTGTATCGCCAATTTCACATAATTGCGATACCCTAAGACTTGACTTATAGTGACGGGTTCTTTCAATTTGACGCCTACCGGGGCTACTGTCTCGAATGTCGAGCACACCGCCTCCAGCAGATAGAGCTTGTATCTGTGCATGTCATCTGGCTTCAAGTGGCGGATCTTTGTACCCTTGTCCTTGTCCTTGTCGTCCGAGTCGTTCTTGTTCTTGTTCTTCCCGAAGGATTTCTTGCTCTTGTTCTTCAAGTCCTTGTCGTCCTTGTCATTCTTGAACTTGTTCTTCGGATTGGCGGTGCTTTTCTTGCTCGTGCCCTCGCCCTTGTCCTCGCCCTCGCCCTTGTCCTTGCCCTTGCCCTTGCCCTTGCCCTTGCCCTTGTCCTTGCCCTCGGCCTCGGCCTTGCTTTTTTTGTATGCCTCCATGATCTTCATCTCCTCCTCGTTATACTTTTCTAACCTATCAATAGATTCAAGGACAGAATCACACATCTCCTCCCGTTGATGTATGATCTTGTTTAAGAGGTCGTTTACGACGATGCCTTTCGACCTTCTCATGACTAGATCGAAAAGGCCCCTTTTGGAGACAATCTGCAACCATCTCCTGACGATCCTAAGCCCATCTATCAATCTCGTCTGAAGAGCGACCAATTCGATGATGCATTGATTAACCTCCTCCACATCTACTGTTACTGCTTTGCCTGCTTCTAAGTACGAAATTACTTCTTCCATCTTGAAGCGAATTTTGGGCGCCGTCGTCAAGACAACTTCATAGGTGTCCGAAGAAACTATAAGCGGAGGTTTCTTTTCGTAGAAAGCATCGAGCCGATTGCACAGAGCAATCGCCAGTTCCCAGCTTTCAGTTTGCGGATTCTTCGAGTCCTTCGAGTCAGCTGGTGAACGGGGTCGGTGGCCGAGGCCGCCGTCTGACAGCGGTGCCAACGCACTGCCGACTCTCTCGATGCGTTGCCAGTGTAGCATTTCCTTGGCAGCGGGTGCCTGGGGTGAAATAAGAAGATTTTTGACCGCAGGCGTCGGATATTTCGCTTGCAAATGCCCTGATCCCATTATCTGTCCAAAGAGTTCTTCCCATGAGAAGCAAATGTGGCTTCTCCCGTGAACTCTACTAGCCATAACTGAGATGGATTGGATATGGTCTTCAATGGTTGCGATGAGATCGTAAAGGGCGTCGAAATGGACCTGGAAGTACGGTAGGTAAAATCGGAAAGCATAAAATTCGGGGTCCGACTCGTATGGCTGCAATGCTTCCATACAGTCTGGCTGGGACTGTGTCGCAATACGCAGTGGCTCCGGATTGTCATAACATAGAGGCACGCGGTAGCGTTCCGTCTGGAAGCGAGTTTGCATGATGTTATTGAGTTTGGATGGCTCTACCTCGAGGAACCTGAAATTAAAGGGTTGACTGTTTGGGCTTGCAAAGGTGTTGGTTACTTGCTCTTGAGTGAACCAAAGGACAATTGCGGAGGACTCCATGAAGAAGAACCTTAGATTGTCCAAGACCTTCCTTACTCTGGCAGCGTCGCCCGCTGGCCGTGACTAATAAGCGTAGGTTATTAGACGTTCTTTTTAGAAACATGATCTTATTACTTACCCCCATAAGATTTGCCTCCATGAGATCGCTCATTTCCTGAATCTCTCTGAGAGTTCCGTTCACCGCTTCAATCCGCGCCTCAAAAGTTGTGTTCAACGCTTGAATCCGCGCCTCAAAAGCAGTGCCTATCGTTGCAACCTCTTTCTCCAAATTCGTAATCCTATCATCCCATGAAAGAGCTGGACGGTTTGAAGTCGAGCGAACCGACTGCATGTCATCTGTACCAGTGTGCGATGGGGAAGTAGCAGTGGTGTTACGTCTCAACTTACGGTCTCGTATAGTTGGGTTTCGCAACGTTGGTTGCTAAGACTAATAGCGGAGCTAGGGCTCAACACTTAGAGTCTTTAAGTATGGACAAAGGCCTACGATGTGGAGTAGAGATAAAGCAGATGTATAGTGTGACTAGAGACGGGGGGTTTGACAAAGGAGATCGAACTTAGGGTTCGATCATGCTAAGTACAGGGGTTTATATACTATAGCTGCGGAGCGGAGATACATCTGATGAACAATAAGCAGAGAACAATAGGTCCGTAGACAATAGGCTACTAATAATAGTGTGGGAGTGGGGCAGAGGGTTAGGGCAAAGGGTTACATGTGGGGCTCCGGGATTGGACGATAAGAAACAAGGATGACTGAGCAAAAACAAGAATAGAAACAGATAGGGCAAAGGGTGCGGAGTCGCGGGAGTCCGTCGGAACAAAGGGGGCCGCTGACATAGTTAGAATTTGTAACATTACCCCGTTCTTAAATTGAAACGTAGTGGAAATCAGTTAATAGATAAAGAGAAAATGGCCGTTATAGGGACAAGTTAAGTCCAATAAAGAAAGTAAGAAAAACATGCCATATAGGCGAAGTTAACGCCAATAGGGTATCCAGTGGTGAGCAACAGGTGCTTTAGTCGCTTTGAGAGGAGTTGCGTTCCTTTATACGTCTCTGAACACGTTGTTGAAGGACTCGGAAGGTAGCGCATTCATCGTCATGACCTTCTTGTTGTCCGCATGAGACGCATCGATGATCGTTGCATTCTGAGGCGATGTGTCCAGGTGCTCGCTTATGACAATATGGACATGTATACGATTCGCAGGTGGAGGCGGCCAGATCGTATTGGTGTTCAACGGGGGTGTGCGTCGAGCAAGTGGTCGAAGAATCGAGAGCCATGGTTGAGAAGGGATTGTTGTCCGGTTTTGGACTGGTGACTGGTGATGGTGGTGCGGTGTGGACTTCGTATGCAGGGCTTGGTGACTTGAGCTCCATGGGATCCGATAAGCGATCGGCGAGGCCTGGGCGTTCAGGGACTTGAATGCCGACCGAATTGATGAGATCGTTTGTGAGATCCACGACTTCATCTTCTGTAGTGAGATCGATGACTGGTGGTGCAGTGATTGCGGGTGGTGCGTGAGTGAGGAATTGGTCCAGGGCGTAGCGACGGGCGTCTTCAAATGAAGTTTGAGAGGATTGGAGTAGTCGAAGGGCTCCTTCCACAATAAAGATGTTGGTTTCCATGACCTCTTGACCGCGGGTGGCGATGTCGTAGAATTGAGTCCAAATGGTGAGTAGAGGGGTAGCATCGGACGTCGAGGTGCTGAGACGTTGGTGAATAGTTCGATTGGTGAAGAGGTTAAGGACCCTTCTTGATTCTGCCTGGGTGAGATGGTCGATGTCGATGTCTGTCGGTCGAAAGGTTGGTATAGGTGTTCGAAGGGTGGGATTGATGCGAGGCGAAGGTCGTTGAGTGCGGGACGGGGGCATTGTCTAAAGAGAGTGAGTTGGACAGTTGTAGTGGCAACAACTGCAGGTACAGTAAGGATCAGAGCGTTGAGGTTCGAAGTGACTGATGTGTTTGCGGCGATGTCGGACAATTGGTCGGGTCAGAGTGAGAGATGGTTGGACGCGGGCAGAGATGTTGAAGTAGTTGACGAGTTGTTGTGCGTGATCAGGGTCGAAGTAGAAGCAATGAATGAGGAATGTAGAGAGGGTGGGGACGTGCAGACGGTTGGAGTATACTTTCTGCCAGTCAGGTATAAAATGTTTTTCTGTTTTTGTTTTTATGAATGAGGGTCGGACAGCGTCTAGGTAACCAGGGCGCGTTGGAATCGAGGTAGGCGGTAGTACGAGGGTTGTGGGTTCAGGAGTAATGGGTTGTTGGTATGATGCAGAGAGAGTGGCGTCGTTGACGATGTTAGAGGAGTGGGGATAAGAGAAGCGAACAAGTTTGTGGGATGCGGGCATTCAGGCAAGTTGGTGGAGCTTCTTATAGGCTTTGAGAATGGTCTGTGCGTTTCGGAGATTGGACTCAGGTTCCCATGAGTTTCCAGAAGTGGGGTAACCTTTCCATTTTATAAGGTATCTTCGTCTAGTGCCGTTTCCACGGTGGGCACGGATGGCTTCGACTTCATATTGTTCTTGTCCTTCGATCAGGTCAGGTGGGGGATTACTGTGGGGCGGTCCATATGCTTCGGTCTCGGTGTATCTCACGAGAAGCGCAGCGTGGAATACCGGGTGTATCTTCCATTTAGTCCGTGAGAGATCTAACTCATAGACTAGTGGTGATAAGACTTTCTTGATCCGGAATGGTCCGTCACGTTTCTCCTTGAACTTCTGTGATAGGCCAGGGATTCGGAGGTTCTTGGAGTCTAGCCAGACTTTGTCGCCTTTATTGAATGGTTTGAAGTTCCGGAAGGTACGTTCTTTCATAACCATAGCAGCAACTGAATGAGCGGCTAAGGCTTCTGACCGGTAGACCGTGAGATTGGCAAGTCGTTGTGATACTGATGGAACGTTCGATTTCGGGTGTTTCAGGGGTAGGGCAATTGGTTCATATCCCATGAGAAGCGAGAAAGGGGTTCTTTTGGTGACCGTGTGAGCGCGGTTGTTGTGGGCGAATTCAATGTTGGGAATATGTTGAGACCAATTTTCGGGTTCTCCGGTGCAATAGATTCGAAGATAGACTTCGATCTCTTGATTGGTTCGTTCTGCTTGTCCATCTGTTTGCGGGTGATAAGCGGTTGACATAGATGATTTGATTCCTACGATTTTGCATAGTTCTTGAAATGCTTTAGAAGCAAATTGAGGTCCTCTATCGGAGATGATGCGGATGGGAAGTCCAAATCGTCGGTATACGTTATCGAAGTATAGTTGTGCTGTTTCGATGGCGTCTATTGTCTTTTCGCAAGGGATGAGAACAATAGCTTTGGAACAATCGTGATCAATGACCAATAGAAGGGTGTCGTATCCAGGGACATTGGAAGGTCGGTGATGAAGTCCATATTGACGTGAGAGAATGGAAAAGAGTTCTTATCGGCGGCGATAGGCATTAGTGGTGGTGCGGTTGGGTGGTGATTGACTTTCATTTGTTGGCATAGTGCACATCCATGGACGTAATCTGATATAAATTTCTGCATTCGGGGCCAATAATACGTTCTTCGGACTTGTTCCAGAGTGTTGAATATACCAGGGTGAGCGCGTATTGGGATATCATGGTGAAGTCGTAAGATTGTGCGTTTTAATTCGAGATTATCCGGGATATAGATGCGGTTCTTGAAGTATAAAATGCCAGTGTCGTCGAAAAACCAGTCTTTGAGTGCGGTTCGAGCGGGTGGTAGCTTCTTCTTTAGTTGAGAAATGGTATTGGTGAGGTATTCGTCTTTCGTCATTGATTCTTTGATGGATTTCGTCAGGTTATCAGTGTCTGGAAGGTCGTCGTCAGACTCGTAGTTAATGCTTTCTTCTTCGTCTTCCGAATCATTGTGGTCTTGTAATGCGGAAATGAAGAGGTCATTCGGCAGCATTATAGAAACTTCGTTTAGATTCTCCCCCTGTTTAACATGGTCCGCCCGGCGTGATAGAAGGTCAGATTGTATCATCTGTTTGCCGGGAACATGTGTAATGTGAAGGTCGAATTGTGATAATAACAAATGCCATCGAGCTTGACGGGGTGAAAGTCGTCGGGCTTCTCTCCAATAGGTTAGATTGCGATGGTCACACCACAAGGTGACTTGATGTGGTGATCCGAGGAGATAATGTTTCCAAGTATTAAGGGCACGAATGATGGCAAGTAGTTCTCTGTCGTAAATTTCGTAATTACGTTCGGCTGAGTTGAGTGATTGCGAAATGTATCCAATGGGTTTAAGAACACTGTTGTCATCATGTTGGCGAAGGACAGCTCCGGTAGCGACTTTGGAAGCATCGGTTTCTAAGAAGAAAGGTTTGTGGGGATTCGGCATTAGAAGTAGCGGATGTTGAGAAAATGCAGCTTTGAGTGCGTCAAATGTCTTCTGTTCAACCTCAGTCCAAACGAACGGTTGGTCTTTTCGTTTGAGGTTGTCCAGTGCTTTGGTAATCTCGGCGTAGTGTGGGATAAATCGGCGATAAAAGTTGGTGAAACCAGTAAATGAGCGAACGTCTTTGACGTTGGTGGGTACTGGCCATTTGGTGATGCCTTCGATCTTGGTAGGATCCGTTTGGATGTGATTAGGCGTAATGATGAGTCCTAGATAAGTGAGTTTCTGTGTATGGAAGAAACATTTGGTGGGTTTGAAGTATAAGTCATTTCGTTGAAGGATTGTGAAGGCGCGTTTGGCGCGGTGGATAAGTTCTGGTAAGGTTGGGGCATGGATGAGAATGTCGTCCATATAAACCAAGAGGTGGTTCAGTAGGATTTCTTCTCCAAGAATGTCGTTCATAAAGTGTTGGAAAGTTGCTGGAGAATTGCATAAGCCGAAAAACATAACTGTTGGTTCGAAAAGTCCTCGTTGAGTGGTAAACGCAGCTTTCCATTGGTCTCCTTCTTTAATCCGTATGTTATTGTATCCCCATCGAATATCTAGAGCGATGAAGTATTGTGATCCGTGGAGTTTGTCCAAAAGGTCTTGAACAAGTGGTAATGGGTACGCGTTTTTGATTGTACCATTGTTGAGGTAACGGTAATCTTGTACGGGTCGTAGAGTTCCGTCTTTCTTGTCAACAAAGAAAAGGGGTGATGCCATAGGCGACTTTGAAGGTCGTATATATCCATTTTTAAGGTTTTCGTTGATGAAGGTGTCCAGAGCAGCGCGTTGCGGAAGAGATAGTGGATATGGAGAGTGCCGTTTGGGAATGAAATCTGGTTTGAGATCGATAGCATGGTCATATGGTCGTTTTGGTGGAAAACGGTGTGCTTTTTCTTCGTCGAATAGGGAAAGGAATTGGTGATATTGGCGAGGTACAAGATCTAGAAGTGGCTTAGCAGCTTCAAATCCTTTTCGAGCTTGTTGTGCAAGCTGAGTCGAGATGTTGACGCGGTTGAGCTGTATGGATCCTGTATCCCAATCGATTTTTGGCTTATATTTCTTGAACCATGGTAGGCCAAGAATAAATTCTTCTTTTCCAAGAGTGGTAACATAGAATCGCATAGCATATTGTTGATTTCCAAGTTTGACTTGAAGAGGTGTATAGGAGGTGATGCGTCCGGCATTGTTGAGTGTTCCATCAACGTTCTTGGGTCGCAGTGGGTGTCGTAATTTGATTGTTTTTAGGTGGAGTTTTTCTACGAGTTTTCGGTCGATGAATAGACCTTCGGCTCCGGTGTCTAGAAGTGCAGTCGCTTTGTGGATTTTATCGTTATAGCTGAAGGTAATCGGAATTCGTAAGGCATGATTGTCGTTAATAGAGTTGATGAGCAGCCGAATATTCAACGAGAGAGATGGCTGCGGAAGCTCTTCGTCGTTTAAAAATTTGCTTCCTCAACTTTATCAAAGACTTGATTGACCGTCATCATCAAGACCAATGAGAAGTTGTTGAATCTGGGCAGCGCGATCTTCGGTTGAGAGCGATTCTTGGTTGTCATCGTCGTTTTCGGGTTCCGAGTATTCGTCTTGATCATCTGTAGCTGTGATCTGACGAATGACTTTGGCTTTAGGTGTGCGTGAGTTTGGCCATCGAGATCTGTTGTTGCGTTTGGGGTGTGGCTGAGGACATTTAGCGGTACGATGTCCTGGTTTGTGACAATTGAAACAGAGGTTGTCTTTCATGTGTCGCTGGTATTCTTCTGTTGATAAACGCGCAAGGAATAGATGGTTGACTGCGGAGTCAACAAGCTGATCTATGTCATTGAGAGAGTTATCGGAGGGTTCCTCTTCAATGTACGCTTCGTTGGTAATGGCGCGGATTTGTCGGTTGGCTTGGCGTGTAGGTCGTCGAGTGGATTGGTATTCATTCGATCTGGGGCGTCTGTCCATTGCGCGACCAATTTTATAGCCAGTGTCCAGTTTGGTGGCAAGATAGTACCATCCGTCCATTGTAGTAGGTTGTGGATGACAAGCTAGTAACTTTTGTAGGAGGTTGTTATTGAGTCCTTTCCAATATTGGTTACGTTGAGCAATATATCCAGTGATTCGAGCGCGTTGTATCAGTGGTTTAAACGCAAGATTGTACGATTCAATAGATCCCGTTTGACGAAGGTTATCCAGTTCTAGTTGAGCTTGGACAGTGAGTTCCGATGATACAAAGGTTCGTTCAAATTCTTGAATAAACTCTTCAAAAGTATCCGTTTCGAGTCGACCAGATGCGACATATTGAGTGGCGAATGGTATGGATCCTGGTTCTGAGCAGTGGGAAATTATGAATGCGATGCATCGATAATCCGTGTTATATTGTTGTGCGTTGAGTCGTAGGAAGACGTTGCATTGCATGAGAAATCGATCGACATCCTTTTGAGTTCCGGTGAAGGGCTTGATTTTCATCGGAATAAAAGCTTGATTGACGTTATTCGGTTCGTCATCATCTCCTCCAACTGGTCCTCCAGGTCCTCCAGGTCCTCCAGGTCCTCCTCCTTCTCCTCCTGGTGGGTTTCCTCCAGGTCCTCCAGGTCCTCCAGGTCCTCCTCCTCCTCCTCCTGGTGGGTTTCCTCCAGGTGGTCCGTCATCTCGTCCACGATTTCTTGCTGGTCCCCACATTCTTCCTCCTTGTCCAAAGCCATGCCAGGCACTAATACTTTCTTCTCCAGGCGGGGGGCGAAAGAATGAGGCGTCGGTGACTGTAATAGTTTGTGTACCAGCCATTGTATTTCGTGATAGTGGTTCGATGTGAGGGCGAGTGTATGTGAGAGAGGGTTTTGGTTTTATGGGAGGTAGGTTAGGATTGGTTGTTGGTCGAGTAGGAGTTTTTTCTGCAAAAGAGTAGTGGGAGGTTCCTGATATAGAAGACTGTTGTGATACTGGTCGTTTAAACGGTTCTTCAAAGAGGTCTTTGGGTGGATCCTGAGGGGCTGGGGTAGGCGATTCAGTAGATGATTCGCGAATTGGTGAGGGTTCACGGCTCGGTGCTGGTTCACGAGGGGGTGGTGTTGGTTGGCGGGTAAGTTCAGGGTGTCGGCGGTAATATTCGTCTTTTAACTCCCTCCAGTTGGGTGTTGAAATTTCGTATGCTTCTCTGGGGTCCCAACCTGGGGGTACGGTAGTCCACTCGTCGTTGATAGGGTTCCACACCCAAGGTGTCTCTGAGAGAGTTCCGTCACTATTTTGGAAGTGAAAGAGTTGAGTTTCTTCGTTGAAGGTGAGGGTTGTAGGAAATGGTGGTGGGGGTGGTTCGCGATTATCAAATTCTCCTGCTAGAGATCGGCTGGCAAGGTCTTCCCAGTTAGGTGTATTGGCAATGAAGAAGGCTCGTCCTGCTGTTGCTGATTTTGCTGCAATAGGCGTCCACCTACGTACAGATGGGTCGTAGGACCAAGGTCGTTTCCCTACTTCTCCTTCGAAGGTGAGGTAAAAGAATTGTGTCTCTCTGTTGAAGTGTAGGTTTCGATGTGGTGGTGGTGCTTTAACAACGCTGGTGTACGTTGGCTCGGATGTTTGACTGGTAGAAGCGGTGGGAACAACAGGTGTTTGCGTAGTTTGGGTTCGACTTGGTTTAGTTGATGATGATGGTATAGCAGGTGTTTGAGTAGTCTGACGTGAGGAAGACTTGCTTTTGCCTTTATCTGCCGTGGTGACTAATCGGTTCCGGAATGATATCCGTAACTGTCTGAGTCGTCGTAGTAAGAGTTGAGAGTATGAGCAGTAACGTGGTCTTCAGGTATTTCGATGGGCGGTGCTAGGTAGTGATGAACGGTGTTATTGGGTGTGGGTTGATGGTGTTGACAGGTACACTGAAAGATGTATTGGTTGACGTCGTCGCTGAGATTTGCCCAACAGAAATGTCTTGCTACAAGACGTGTGGTTTCTGCTTCACTTCGATGTAACGTTTCTCCGTGGTTATCAAAATGTATGTGACCAATAAAGAAACGACATAGATAAGTTTGTCGAGGGATGAATAAGCGTGTATGATGCCACAAGAGTCCGTATTTATATATCCAAGGTTGTTGTTGATCTCGAGTGTATTGTGCGTATTCAACGGCTGAAATCCAATCACGATATCGTTCGTCCAAGACTATTCGGATTCGATTTAGGATGTCGTCGAACTCTTCGGCAAATGCGAGGAATCGGTTCCGGATGAGGTCTCTGGTAGAGTAGATAGGATCGTCAAGGGCTGGAAGGGATAGGATGTCAGCCACGATGGCGGTACGGTGTAGTGTATCCTTAGAAGTCGACGGTCACTTCCACAGATGTGGATTATGCGGACTTTGTTGGGGGCGAAGTTTTCGAGGTAGAAGAATGCGTCTGGGTTGGTGTGGTAGAGGATGAAAGTGTCACTGTGGTTGACAATGGGACTCGCAGTTCGAGTGATTGTCCAAACAGTATCGTCGCAGTATTGGGTGAAACTGTATGAATCGTATTGATAGCAATTGGTGACTGAGTATCGGATTTCGTATATGGGGCGTCCTAGGTTGTCACGTTGATTGGTGTTGGTCTGGTCAAGAATCTGAACTCCGTTTGGGATTAGGTTTGCCGTGGTGAATAACTATTGATGTTTTAACAGCTTGTCTGTTCTTCGATTTCTGGATCGGTCTCCCTTCGCTGTATCAAGCGGCACGTCTGCAAATGTTTGCTCGTTGTCCAATAGGCGTCCCAAAGACTAGGCTAGCAGCTTTATGCCTTCTTTGCAGGTACTGAGTCCTCTTCCTGTGTGCACAGCTACGGTCCCGTTGTATATGACAGAAGTTGGTTCCTGTTCTTCGTAACGCTACTGTCCGGGGTTTGAATCAACCAATGAGCTGGAGCGGTTTTCTTAATCTTCGGATCGCGACTCTCGAAGTTTTCCTTGGCCTCCCTCTTGCAATCGATGAGCACCTTGCTACACTGAAGGGATTACCTCGAGCGGTAGTTCTTCTGGACTAGATGGGTTTACAACTGGTTAGTAGTACGTGGAGCTAAGGCTCAACACTATAGTCGTAAAGACGGATGTCTTCGACAGTAGAAAAGTTCGATCTAATTGTTACGTCTCAACTTACGGTCTCGTATAGTTGGGTTTCGCAACGTTGGTTGCTAAGACTAATAGCGGAGCTAGGGCTCAACACTTAGAGTCTTTAAGTATGGACAAAGGCCTACGATGTGGAGTAGAGATAAAGCAGATGTATAGTGTGACTAGAGACGGGGGGTTTGACAAAGGAGATCGAACTTAGGGTTCGATCATGCTAAGTACAGGGGTTTATATACTATAGCTGCGGAGCGGAGATACATCTGATGAACAATAAGCAGAGAACAATAGGTCCGTAGACAATAGGCTACTAATAATAGTGTGGGAGTGGGGCAGAGGGTTAGGGCAAAGGGTTACATGTGGGGCTCCGGGATTGGACGATAAGAAACAAGGATGACTGAGCAAAAACAAGAATAGAAACAGATAGGGCAAAGGGTGCGGAGTCGCGGGAGTCCGTCGGAACAAAGGGGGCCGCTGACATAGTTAGAATTTGTAACAAGTGGTCATCTTTGCAACAATTTCCTCCAAATTCGTCATCCTATCATTCCTTGAAAGATCTGGATGGTTTGAAGTTGAGCGAACAACATTTCCCTCCAAATTCATGGTCGTATCATCCCCTGAATGAGCTGGATGGTTTGAAGTTGAGCGAGCCGACTGGGTGTCGTCTTCACCAGTGGAAGGTCGTATGGAAGTGCTGACAGGTGATGAAGTACTTCTCAACTTTTTGAACAAAATATCCGTGATTACCGCAGGTTCGCCTCTATTCGGTTTTGTAACAATTGCACCAGGTCCTGCTACTACTCCATATAATGTGTTTGACAGTGATCGTGTTCCGGGTGATGATTTTTCGGACGGTTCAACAGTTGTCTTTCTCTTTTTCGCATTATTGTCCTCACGATCATTACGATCGGTGACCAATTCAAAACGACGCTTACTAGTAGCATCGGGGTCGCTACTACTAGTAGTAGTGATCGGCTCTAGATCGAAGGCGGCTGTTAATTGGCTTTGTTTCAGTAGTCCGAGGTAAAACGAGCTCACGTTGGTCGCCGTAACGCTCAGCTCGATTTAAGACTCTTGATGATGACGAATACATTGTCCCAATCTCCCACTTGAAGTTCAAGTTCTGCAAATTGAACGATTTGAAGCCTGAGAGGAGGTTGTATTGCTTTCTCCAACAGCTTCAAGATTGAGTTAAAACTGGTGCAATGGTATAGCACTAGCTGCAACTTGAATGAGCCTCAGGCTCAGGCTACCGGCGCGGCACCACCGACTCAGGCTCGGAGTCGGAACCGAATAGTAGTTGTATCAAGTTGAAGTTCGGTTCGAGTTTCAGAACCCTTTCCAAGGTTAGAAATCAAGTTGCCAGTAGTATAGTAGTAGTACTAGTAGTAGTACAGTACTACTACTCAGGCTACAAGTTTGAAGATCTCAGTCAGCGGATGAAGTTAAACTAGGAGACTGAAAGTTGACTCACCGCCAGCCTGAGTACTGCCAGTGGCAGCCCCTGAACTAGCAGTAGAATTTAGGTGGCAGCCTGAGGGACTTCGACTACAAGGTGATTGGGCTTCAAGCTAGAGTATAGACAATGACACGACACGTCGCTGGTTGCTGGCTTTCAAGTTGGCAACTCCTTGTTCAAGTTGATGGGCATGGGGTAGTCAGGCTACTAAATGCGGAACTTGAATTTGAAGCCAAACTTCTCACGCCACTGCCAGGCTCAGCCTGAGTACTAGAGATCTGGCACTGGCAGTGATCGGAGAACTTGAACTTGAACGTGGTACTCGCACACATTCTAGTAGGTCCCTATAAGAAGCTCAAGTAAAGAACGTACGCAGTTTGTTTCTCTCTCAGCTTGGCATTGACGCTGACGACTAGCACATCTACAACTCAAATCTGTTGATACGTCGGAATCCATAGCTCCTCGGAACTCGAATCCAAACAGGACGACTCAGGCTACTAGTAGTAGCAGCAGGAATTCAGAAAGCTTGAAGCCGACTCGGGGTCGCAGCAGTAGTATGCATATCATCTCATAATCTATCATCATGCAAAACACTAATCTACATATTTTATAATTTATAGGTAAACCTTTGTACGGCAAGGCTGCCGCCACTGGCACTGGCAGTGGTGCCACTACTCCGACCAGGAGTCAGACATCCGTCGCAAACGTCACCCCCGTTCCGAATTGTACGCATATTTTATCCCATAGTCTGTTGTCATGCAAAACACTGATTTACATATCTTGCAAACAGCGAGCGACGCCCATCCCCAGGCCAATCCCCAGGCTACCGTTTTGCAAACAGCGAGCGACGCCCCGCCCCAGGCTACCGTCTTGCAAACAGCGAGCGACGCCCCGCCCCAGGCTACCAGTACTTTGTAAGCTCCCTGTGGGTTGACGCGTTTCGGCTCGTGCGGCACGCTCGGCTCGTATGGAAACCCAGGGGGTAGGAGTTCGACCGCTTTTGCAGAGGACACGAAACCACTACCGTCTACGCAATTTACTGCGCCCACAGCAGGTGGTTGCCCCAAGTCTTGACCCAGGTTTCTCTCGCAGATTTATCCCGACGCGTATCCCCTTACCGACTAAAGCAATGGCGAGCATACTGGAGCGCATGCGCACACGTCCACCTCCACAGTTGACAACACGAATTCCTTCAGCAATTGGTGATGGTAGAGTGATTACATCCGTCACCATATATCATGAGTGAACCTTCTCAAAGGGATAGGGCTGTTACAAATTCTAACTATGTCAGCGGCCCCCTTTGTTCCGACGGACTCCCGCGACTCCGCACCCTTTGCCCTATCTGTTTCTATTCTTGTTTTTGCTCAGTCATCCTTGTTTCTTATCGTCCAATCCCGGAGCCCCACATGTAACCCTTTGCCCTAACCCTCTGCCCCGCTCCCACACTATTATTAGTAGCCTATTGTCTACGGACCTATTGTTCTCTGCTTATTGTTCATCAGATGTATCTCCGCTCCGCAGCTATAGTATATAAACCCCTGTACTTAGCATGATCGAACCCTAAGTTCGATCTCCTTTGTCAAACCCCCCGTCTCTAGTCACACTATACATCTGCTTTATCTCTACTCCACATCGTAGGCCTTTGTCCATACTTAAAGACTCTAAGTGTTGAGCCCTAGCTCCGCTATTAGTCTTAGCAACCAACGTTGCGAAACCCAACTATACGAGATCGTAAGTTGAGACGTAACAATTAGATCGAACTTATCTACCGTCGAAGACATCCGTCTTTACGACTACAGTGTTGAGCCTTTAGCTCCACGTACTACTAACCAGTTGTAAACCCATCTAGTCCAGAAGAACTACCGCTCGAGGTAATCCCTTCAGTGTAGCAAGGTGCTCATCGATTGCAAGAGGGAGGCCAAGGAAAACTTCGAGAGTCGCGATCCGAAGATTAAGAAAACCGCTCCAGCTCATTGGTTGATTCAAACCCCGGACAGTAGCGTTACGAAGAACAGGAACCAACTTCTGTCATATACAACGGGACCGTAGCTGTGCACACAGGAAGAGGACTCAGTACCTGCAAAGAAGGCATAAAAGCTGCTAGCCTAGTCTTTGGGACGCCTATTGGACAACGAGCAAACATTTGCAGACGTGCCGCTTGATACAGCGAAGGGAGACCGATCCAGAAATCGAAGAACAGACAAGCTGTTAAAACATCAATAGTTATTCACCACGGCAAACCTAATCCCAAACGGAGTTCAGATTCTTGACCAGACCAACACCAATCAACGTGACAACCTAGGACGCCCCATATACGAAATCCGATACTCAGTCACCAATTGCTATCAATACGATTCATACAGTTTCACCCAATACTGCGACGATACTGTTTGGACAATCACTCGAACTGCGAGTCCCATTGTCAACCACAGTGACACTTTCATCCTCTACCACACCAACCCAGACGCATTCTTCTACCTCGAAGACTTCGCCCCCAACAAAGTCCGCATAATCCACATCTGTGGAAGTGACCGTCGACTTTTAAGGATACACTACACCGTACCGCCATCGTGGCTGACATCCTATCCCTTCCAGCCCTTGACGATCCTATCTACTCTACCAGAGACCTCATCCGAAACCGATTCCTCGCATTTGCCGAAGAGTTCGACGACATCCTAAATCGAATCCGAACACTCTTGGACGAACGATATCGTGATTGGATTTCAGCCGTTGAATACGCACAATACACTCGAGATCAACAACAACCTTGGATATATAAATACGGACTCTTGTGGCATCATACACGCTTATTCATCCCTCGACAAACTTATCTACGTCGTTTCTTTATTGGTCACATACATTTTGATAACCACGGAGAAACGTTACATCGAAGTGAAGCAGAAACCACACGTCTTGTAGCAAGACATTTCTGTTGGGCAAATCTCAGCGACGACGTCAACCACTACATCTTTCAGTGTACCTGTCAACACCATCAACCCACACCCAATAACACCGTTCATCACTACCTAGCACCGCCCATCGAAATACCTGAAGACCACGTTACTGCTCATACTCTCAACTCTTACTACGACGACTCAGACAGTTACGGATATCATTCCGGAACCGATTAGTCACCACGGCAGATAAAGGCAAAAGCAAGTCTTCCTCGCGTCAGATTACTCAAACACCTGCTATACCATCATCATCAACTAAACCAAGTCGAACCCAAACTACGCAAACACCTGTTGTTCCCACCGCTTCTACCAGTCAAACATCCGAGCCAACGTACACCAGCGTTGTTAAAGCACCACCACCACATCGAAACCTACACTTCAACAGAGAGACACAATTCTTTTACCTCACCTTCGAAGGAGAAGTAGGGAAACGACCTTGGTCCTACGACCCATCTGTACGTAGGTGGACGCCTATTGCAGCAAAATCAGCAACGGCAGGACGAGCCTTCTTCATTGCCAATACACCTAACTGGGAAGACCTTGCCAGCCGATCTCTAGCAGGAGAATTTGATAATCTCGAACCACCCCCACCACCATTTCCTACAACCCTCACCTTCAACGAAGAAACTCAACTCTTTCACTTCCAAAATAGTGACGGAACCCTCTCAGAGACACCTTGGGTGTGGAACCCTATCAACGACGAGTGGACTACTGTACCCCCAGGTTGGGACCCAAGAGAAGCATACGAAATTTCAACACCCAACTGGAGGGAGTTAAAAGACGAATATTACCGCCGACACCCTGAACTTACCCGCCAACCAACACCAACCCCTCGTGAACCAGCACCGAGCCGTGAACCCTCACCAATTCGCGAATCATCTACTGAATCGCCTACCCCAGCCCCTCAGGATCCACCCAAAGACCTCTTTGAAGAACTGTTTAAACGACCAGTATCACAACAGTCTTCTATATCAGGAACCTCCCACTACTCTTTTGCAGAAAAAACTCCTACTCGACCAACAACCAATCCTAACCTACCTCCCATAAAACCAAAACCCTCTCTCACATACACTCGCCCTCACATCGAACCACTATCACGAAATACAATGGCTGGTACACAAACTATTACAGTCACAGACGCCTCATTCTTTCGCCCCCCGCCTGGAGAAGAAAGTATTAGTGCCTGGCATGGCTTTGGACAAGGAGGAAGAATGTGGGGACCAGCAAGAAATCGTGGACGAGATGACGGACCACCTGGAGGAAACCCACCAGGAGGAGGAGGAGGAGGACCTGGAGGACCTGGAGGACCTGGAGGAAACCCACCAGGAGGAGAAGGAGGAGGACCTGGAGGACCTGGAGGACCTGGAGGACCAGTTGGAGGAGATGATGACGAACCGAATAACGTCAATCAAGCTTTTATTCCGATGAAAATCAAGCCCTTCACCGGAACTCAAAAGGATGTCGATCGATTTCTCATGCAATGCAACGTCTTCCTACGACTCAACGCACAACAATATAACACGGATTATCGATGCATCGCATTCATAATTTCCCACTGCTCAGAACCAGGATCCATACCATTCGCCACTCAATATGTCGCATCTGGTCGACTCGAAACGGATACTTTTGAAGAGTTTATTCAAGAATTTGAACGAACCTTTGTATCATCGGAACTCACTGTCCAAGCTCAACTAGAACTGGATAACCTTCGTCAAACGGGATCTATTGAATCGTACAATCTTGCGTTTAAACCACTGATACAACGCGCTCGAATCACTGGATATATTGCTCAACGTAACCAATATTGGAAAGGACTCAATAACAACCTCCTACAAAAGTTACTAGCTTGTCATCCACAACCTACTACAATGGACGGATGGTACTATCTTGCCACCAAACTGGACACTGGCTATAAAATTGGTCGCGCAATGGACAGACGCCCCAGATCGAATGAATACCAATCCACTCGACGACCTACACGCCAAGCCAACCGACAAATCCGCGCCATTACCAACGAAGCGTACATTGAAGAGGAACCCTCCGATAACTCTCTCAATGACATAGATCAGCTTGTTGACTCCGCAGTCAACCATCTATTCCTTGCGCGTTTATCAACAGAAGAATACCAGCGACACATGAAAGACAACCTCTGTTTCAATTGTCACAAACCAGGACATCGTACCGCTAAATGTCCTCAGCCACACCCCAAACGCAACAACAGATCTCGATGGCCAAACTCACGCACACCTAAAGCCAAAGTCATTCGTCAGATCACAACTACAGATGATCAAGACGAATACTCGGAACCCGAAAACGACGATGACAACCAAGAATCGCTCTCAACCGAAGATCGCGCTGCCCAGATCCAACAACTTCTCATTGGTCTTGATGATGACACGGTCAATCAAGTCTTTGATAAAGTTGAGGAAGCAAATTTTTAAACGACGAAGAGCTTCCGCAGCCATCTCTCTCGTTGAATATTCGGCTGCTCATCAACTCTATTAACGACAATCATGCCTTACGAATTCCGATTACCTTCAGCTATAACGATAAAATCCACAAAGCGACTGCACTTCTAGACACCGGAGCCGAAGGTCTATTCATCGACCGAAAACTCGTAGAAAAACTCCACCTAAAAACAATCAAATTACGACACCCACTGCGACCCAAGAACGTTGATGGAACACTCAACAATGCCGGACGTATCACCTCCTATACACCTCTTCAAGTCAAACTTGGAAATCAACAATATGCTATGCGATTCTATGTTACCACTCTTGGAAAAGAAGAATTTATTCTTGGCCTACCATGGTTCAAGAAATATAAGCCAAAAATCGATTGGGATACAGGATCCATACAGCTCAACCGCGTCAACATCTCGACTCAGCTTGCACAACAAGCTCGAAAAGGATTTGAAGCTGCTAAGCCACTTCTAGATCTTGTACCTCGCCCATATCACCAATTCCTGTCCCTATTCGACGAAGAAAAAGCACACCGTTTTCCACCAAAACGACCATATGACCATGCTATCGATCTCAAACCAGATTTCATTCCCAAACGGCACTCTCCATATCCACTATCTCTTCCGCAACGCGCCGCTCTGGACACACTTCATCAACGAAAACCTTAAAAATGGATATATACGACCTTCAAAGTCGCCTATGGCATCACCCCTTTTCTTTGTTGACAAGAAAGACGGAACTCTACGACCCGTACAAGATTACCGTTACCTCAACAATGGTACAATCAAAAACGCGTACCCATTACCACTTGTTCAAGACCTTTTGGACAAACTCCACGGATCACAATACTTCATCGCTCTAGATATTCGATGGGGATACAATAACATACGAATTAAAGAAGGAGACCAATGGAAAGCTGCGTTTACCACTCAACGAGGACTTTTCGAACCAACAGTTATGTTTTTCGGCTTATGCAATTCTCCAGCAACCTTCCAACACTTTATGAACGACATTCTTGGAGAAGAAATCCTACTGAACCACCTCTTGGTTTATATGGACGACATTCTCATCCATGCCCCAACCTTACCAGAACTTATCCACCGCGCCAAACGCGCCTTCACAATCCTTCAACGAAATGACTTATACTTCAAACCCACCAAATGTTTCTTCCACACACAGAAACTCACTTATCTAGGACTCATCATTACGCCTAATCACATCCAGACGGATCCTACCAAGATCGAAGGCATCACCAAATGGCCAGTACCCACCAACGTCAAAGACGTTCGCTCATTTACTGGTTTCACCAACTTTTATCGCCGATTTATCCCACACTACGCCGAGATTACCAAAGCACTGGACAACCTCAAACGAAAAGACCAACCGTTCGTTTGGACTGAGGTTGAACAGAAGACATTTGACGCACTCAAAGCTGCATTTTCTCAACATCCGCTACTTCTAATGCCGAATCCCCACAAACCTTTCTTCTTAGAAACCGATGCTTCCAAAGTCGCTACCGGAGCTGTCCTTCGCCAACATGATGACAACAGTGTTCTTAAACCCATTGGATACATTTCGCAATCACTCAACTCAGCCGAACGTAATTACGAAATTTACGACAGAGAACTACTTGCCATCATTCGTGCCCTTAATACTTGGAAACATTATCTCCTCGGATCACCACATCAAGTCACCTTGTGGTGTGACCATCGCAATCTAACCTATTGGAGAGAAGCCCGACGACTTTCACCCCGTCAAGCTCGATGGCATTTGTTATTATCACAATTCGACCTTCACATTACACATGTTCCCGGCAAACAGATGATACAATCTGACCTTCTATCACGCCGGGCGGACCATGTTAAACAGGGGGAGAATCTAAACGAAGTTTCTATAATGCTGCCGAATGACCTCTTCATTTCCGCATTACAAGACCACAATGATTCGGAAGACGAAGAAGAAAGCATTAACTACGAGTCTGACGACGACCTTCCAGACACTGATAACCTGACGAAATCCATCAAAGAATCAATGACGAAAGACGAATACCTCACCAATACCATTTCTCAACTAAAGAAGAAGCTACCACCCGCTCGAACCGCACTCAAAGACTGGTTTTTCGACGACACTGGCATTTTATACTTCAAGAACCGCATCTATATCCCGGATAATCTCGAATTAAAACGCACAATCTTACGACTTCACCATGATATCCCAATACGCGCTCACCCTGGTATATTCAACACTCTGGAACAAGTCCGAAGAACGTATTATTGGCCCCGAATGCAGAAATTTATATCAGATTACGTCCATGGATGTGCACTATGCCAACAAATGAAAGTCAATCACCACCCAACCGCACCACCACTAATGCCTATCGCCGCCGATAAGAACTCTTTTCCATTCTCTCACGTCAATATGGACTTCATCACCGACCTTCCAATGTCCCATGGATACGACACCCTTCTATTGGTCATTGATCACGATTGTTCCAAAGCTATTGTTCTCATCCCTTGCGAAAAGACAATAGACGCCATCGAAACAGCACAACTATACTTCGATAACGTATACCGACGATTTGGACTTCCCATCCGCATCATCTCCGATAGAGGACCTCAATTTGCTTCTAAAGCATTTCAAGAACTATGCAAAATCGTAGGAATCAAATCATCTATGTCAACCGCTTATCACCCGCAAACAGATGGACAAGCAGAACGAACCAATCAAGAGATCGAAGTCTATCTTCGAATCTATTGCACCGGAGAACCCGAAAATTGGTCTCAACATATTCCCAACATTGAATTCGCCCACAACAACCGCGCTCACACGGTCACCAAAAGAACCCCTTTCTCGCTTCTCATGGGATATGAACCAATTGCCCTACCCCTGAAACACCCGAAATCGAACGTTCCATCAGTATCACAACGACTTGCCAATCTCACGGTCTACCGGTCAGAAGCCTTAGCCGCTCATTCAGTTGCTGCTATGGTTATGAAAGAACGTACCTTCCGGAACTTCAAACCATTCAATAAAGGCGACAAAGTCTGGCTAGACTCCAAGAACCTCCGAATCCCTGGCCTATCACAGAAGTTCAAGGAGAAACGTGACGGACCATTCCGGATCAAGAAAGTCTTATCACCACTAGTCTATGAGTTAGATCTCTCACGGACTAAATGGAAGATACACCCGGTATTCCACGCTGCGCTTCTCGTGAGATACACCGAGACCGAAGCATATGGACCGCCCCACAGTAATCCCCCACCTGACCTGATCGAAGGACAAGAACAATATGAAGTCGAAGCCATCCGTGCCCACCGTGGAAACGGCACTAGACGACGATACCTTATAAAATGGAAAGGTTACCCCACTTCTGGAAACTCATGGGAACCTGAGTCCAATCTCCGAAACGCACAGACCATTCTCAAAGCCTATAAGAAGCTCCACCAACTTGCCTGAATGCCCGCATCCCACAAACTTGTTCGCTTCTCTTATCCCCACTCCTCTAACATCGTCAACGACGCCACTCTCTCTGCATCATACCAACAACCCATTACTCCTGAACCCACAACCCTCGTACTACCGCCTACCTCGATTCCAACGCGCCCTGGTTACCTAGACGCTGTCCGACCCTCATTCATAAAAACAAAAACAGAAAAACATTTTATACCTGACTGGCAGAAAGTATACTCCAACCGTCTGCACGTCCCCACCCTCTCTACATTCCTCATTCATTGCTTCTACTTCGACCCTGATCACGCACAACAACTCGTCAACTACTTCAACATCTCTGCCCGCGTCCAACCATCTCTCACTCTGACCCGACCAATTGTCCGACATCGCCGCAAACACATCAGTCACTTCGAACCTCAACGCTCTGATCCTTACTGTACCTGCAGTTGTTGCCACTACAACTGTCCAACTCACTCTCTTTAGACAATGCCCCCGTCCCGCACTCAACGACCTTCGCCTCGCATCAATCCCACCCTTCGAACACCTATACCAACCTTTCGACCGACAGACATCGACATCGACCATCTCACCCAGGCAGAATCAAGAAGGGTCCTTAACCTCTTCACCAATCGAACTATTCACCAACGTCTCAGCACCTCGACGTCCGATGCTACCCCTCTACTCACCATTTGGACTCAATTCTACGACATCGCCACCCGCGGTCAAGAGGTCATGGAAACCAACATCTTTATTGTGGAAGGAGCCCTTCGACTACTCCAATCCTCTCAAACTTCATTTGAAGACGCCCGTCGCTACGCCCTGGACCAATTCCTCACTCACGCACCACCCGCAATCACTGCACCACCAGTCATCGATCTCACTACAGAAGATGAAGTCGTGGATCTCACAAACGATCTCATCAATTCGGTCGGCATTCAAGTCCCTGAACGCCCAGGCCTCGCCGATCGCTTATCGGATCCCATGGAGCTCAAGTCACCAAGCCCTGCATACGAAGTCCACACCGCACCACCATCACCAGTCACCAGTCCAAAACCGGACAACAATCCCTTCTCAACCATGGCTCTCGATTCTTCGACCACTTGCTCGACGCACACCCCCGTTGAACACCAATACGATCTGGCCGCCTCCACCTGCGAATCGTATACATGTCCATATTGTCATAAGCGAGCACCTGGACACATCGCCTCAGAATGCAACGATCATCGATGCGTCTCATGCGGACAACAAGAAGGGCATGACGATGAATGCGCTACCTTCCGAGTCCTTCAACAACGTGTTCAGAGACGTATAAAGGAACGCAACTCCTCTCAAAGCGACTAAAGCACCTGTTGCTCACCACCGGATACCCTATTGGCGTTAACTTCGCCTATATGGCACGTTTTTCTTACTTTCTTTATTGGACTTAACTTGTCCCTATAACGGCCATTTTCTCTTTATCTATTAACTGATTTCCACTACGTTTCAATTTAAGAACGGGGTAATGTTACAAATTCTAACTATGTCAGCGGCCCCCTTTGTTCCGACGGACTCCCGCGACTCCGCACCCTTTGCCCTATCTGTTTCTATTCTTGTTTTTGCTCAGTCATCCTTGTTTCTTATCGTCCAATCCCGGAGCCCCACATGTAACCCTTTGCCCTAACCCTCTGCCCCGCTCCCACACTATTATTAGTAGCCTATTGTCTACGGACCTATTGTTCTCTGCTTATTGTTCATCAGATGTATCTCCGCTCCGCAGCTATAGTATATAAACCCCTGTACTTAGCATGATCGAACCCTAAGTTCGATCTCCTTTGTCAAACCCCCCGTCTCTAGTCACACTATACATCTGCTTTATCTCTACTCCACATCGTAGGCCTTTGTCCATACTTAAAGACTCTAAGTGTTGAGCCCTAGCTCCGCTATTAGTCTTAGCAACCAACGTTGCGAAACCCAACTATACGAGATCGTAAGTTGAGACGTAACAAGGGCTACGCCAGAGAGCTCATCATCAGTGGTGGCTGATGACCAGCTCAGAGTGCAGGACGTTAAAACTGGTTGCTGCACTTGCATCCGAGGTCCGTTCCTCCCAGGTTTTGAATCGCGAGACGAATCACCGACGTTTGGAATGTGAAAAGAGGCAAGTTACTGAACCGGCGCTCACAGGAGAGGATGTGCGTGCGGTAATCAGTGAGCGAAAGCTACAACTGTACTTCTCAAGTAAGTTGTTCTTTTAGTTTTTGAATAATAATTCTCACAGGCTTCTTCAGCTTTGGAGCATCGGCACAGGGAATGTCTATACGTTCTCCGAGAACATCTGCATAAGATTTACGCCGAAAATTGTATTGTCTTTTTTCTGGGGCGTGGGGGATTGGACACATCCGTTCGCGTATGGAATCTGCAAATGGTATGATTTTCTTCACATTCATTCATCCCCGACTCGTCAGTGACAACTTTTCAGTACGACTCCGACTTTCTTGTCACCGGAAGGAACGATGGCCGCGTCAGCTTCTTCTCGTTTCATCGTTCCTCTTTTCCTCGACCATCTCAAGCTCAACAATAAGCGGCCACAGGACTTGTACTGAGCAGTCAGTCGGGACGAGTCTCTATCCCTACTGTCTACACTCACTTCAGGGATCCCTGCTCAATCGACATCTAAGCCTAAGTTCGCCTGGCCTGAGCGGCGTAAAGAGCCCAAAAACATGGGAAGGATGCTGGACAGCTACGTTCTCTCACCACATACCACAGTGAGGAGAGAAAAGGTTGCGAAGTTGCGGGGTCGGATTCGTATATACGGGGCTATGTATCACCGGGCAGTTTGATGCGTCCTAATATTCCGCTTGCATGCACAAAGTCCACCAGACGTCGACAAAGCGACACACAACTCAATTTGCAAATGCAGCGAAGGGAAAAATTATAACTGCATTTTCGACATCATCCAACGTGTCGTGTCCCCATTCCTTGCCAAACACCTCTGCCCCGCCATTATTGCCGCCTAAACGGAGAACGCTCGGTTTCAATGTGCAGTATGAGTTGATCGTCGGCCGACAGCGCGATTCCCTCAGCCCCGAGGACGAGAAACGCGCCTTCATGCAAATTACTCCTTCCGAAGCGGGTTGGGATGCATTCAAGTTGGCTCATTTCCCATTTTGGCACGGTTCTAGTTCAGGTTTCGGGTTGTGTACAGGGATGACTGGTTGTATGGTGAGTTACTCGTGGCTTTCTTCGAAATCCTTCTAGAGCTGATGGAGCAGCTTCTTGTGCAGTGGGTTGTATCCTCCCGACTTCTTCGGAGTTAACATGACTCATTTTCTTGTTCGTTTGTGCTTAAAATGAAAAGAAGCCTTATAATCAAGTCATTCGGAAGAAATCATTTGTTATCTCCTATCAGTTCAACTTGCGGTTTATCCGAGTCATAGTACAAAGCACTAATAGCTCCCTCTCTCTTTCCAGAAGAATGGGAAATCAGAAAACTAACTTCAACTACTTTGTATAAGTGTGAAGTGGGAGTGGGTATCGTCCCCAAGATCATCATCAAGCCATTCCACCGTGAATCATGTTCTCAAATCTTCGTACTATCCTTCTCATCCTCCTCTCCCTTGATTACGCACGCCTGCACCTCCGCACCGTCCTCCGCTTTCAGCGCGTTCAACGGTGGACAGCAAGGGCTCAAACGAAGGTACTTGTTTCATTCATATCAAGATCTGTACACTGACTTGTTGCTAGATACACAAGAAACTGCAAACGTTTCTTGATTTTCTCGGGGTACCACCCACACCTCTCTCCGAATTAGATGAATATAGGCTCCATGAGATAGTTCCGATACAGTGTCGCACGGGCTTGGATGTGGACAATGCAATGACTGCAATATATGAATCTTTGCCACAGGTACCAGCTAGGAGATTTATCTCGATCGACATCGAGTGGGCAAGTGGCGGAAAAGGGTCCAATCATCGCGTAGACCTCATCCAACTCGCAGTTCAAAACCAGGTTTATCTGGTCAGGATGCATACTCTTACTGACCTTCCTCCTACGTTGGCGCAACTCCTTGGGGATGGTACAGTCATGAAAGTATCAGCTGGAATTAACGGTATGAATAACTCATCTTTTCTCCTGCGAGGTGGCCTAACAGAAGAAATGGCAGGTGACGCAGTGCGTATAAAGCGCAAGTTTCGCACCTCTGTGCGCTCCTGTGTCGATCTGACAGATTGGGCGCGCGTTGTCTACCCGGAAGTCTGGCCCAAAAAACCGACCTGGTCCCAAGTGCTCTTAAACCCTCGTCTCTGGTTCCAGCATCCGACTCCGACTGTCAAGCTCGAAAAAATAGTGGGAGAAGTATTGAGGCTGAACGTCAAGAAGAGTAGTGAGGTCACGATGAGTGACTGGGCAGCTAACGAGCTATCAGTGGCACAAATACAGTGTAAGTTATCATTTTATCGCTCAAGATCAACCATCTTCAAGTTCTCACTTGCATGATCTGCTGTACTGGAATACTAGATGCTGCTATCGACGTTCACAGCACGTTTGCTGTAGCTTTGGCCCTGAGCCAAAGCCACTCACCCTTACCGGATGACATCAAGAACTTCGAGAACGACTCAAGGCTTGATCTAGTAGGCTGAGGCCCACCAGTAGCAGGTTTGACCAGATGTGCTTGAGTTATCGAGTAAATTGTTGTGCGCATGCTCTTGTCTTTCAAAGTTGCCAGGAGATTCATGATTTGAATTTATTATTGAATTGCTTCTTTTCGAATGATCACCATAGTTTGAGGTATCAAAGTGGTTTGGAAGATGTCGCCAATGGTGTCTGTCTGCTGTTCGGATTGCTTGCCATGATGATGCTTCCAGTGGTGAACAAGCTTTAAATCTAAAATTGGAACTTGAAGAGTTCAACCGTGACTCCGAGTCAGACTGCACTCAGGCTTGAACTTGAACTTTTTACCACTGCGTCCCCTCAACAACACAGTGTACGTTCTCCAGTCTTGTTATGAGCACTTCTCCGCCATCCCCCACCCATTCCCTAAGACCACTTATTGGCCTGAACAAGTTATGTTTTATCCTACCCTCAAGCTTGTAATGAATTCGCCTAGACTTCAACATTTCCAAATGAACCAAAAAACAATAGTGTATGTCTGAGAACGTGCTTCTTGTTTCATCTTATCACTCACATTTGTCTTCAGTACCTGGAGAGGAGAAGGCGGTGTAGGGGAGATAGTCCCCTTATGGACGGAAATATCATCAATTGTGACTCGAATCAAGTCTATACGTCACTTCGAAGCGGTAGCTAGTCCATCGAAGCAAGATATCGGACCGCATCCACCTTAGAACGGCCAACAAGCGTACCATATGCACTAGCTATACAGGGATCGACGTTGCGGAAGCTAACTTACACGCGCGAGTTGCCGAGTCAACAATAACTGTTCGAACCGACTATAGAGGCTGAGTAAGGCCAATTCCCACTCGAATAGAGGGACACGTGGGTGGTCGAAGCTGATCGAAGCAAGAGGAACAACAATCGATCGATGAGGGGCATCTGATTCCGAATGCCTCGCGCGGAAAGGCACCGAGCCCGACTCCGGCCGGAAAAGTGGTTCGATACGAGTTCGTACCTCGGAAGGACCCCACAGAAGATATGTCGCGGTCCGGCGAAGCGACCCAATCGAGGGGCATTCGAAGGAAGCAGATTCGAAGGAAGGATCGACCAATCAGGTAACCTGTCCAAATATGGAACACTGCGCTTCGCGACTTCGCTGCATCAGTAGGTGGACCCACAATAGGTCCGACGCGTCGATCGAGCACCGGAAGATACCGAAAGGACAAGAATATCGACTTCGGGGTGTCTATCGATAGCTAGGAGCAACGGCCGGCGCTTCGAAGTGCTTCGAAGAAAGGGGATGGCCTCTGGAGGGCGCGAGCGAAGGCTTTCGAACGATTAGTGAGGCGGGATAGTACGGGGGATACGAGGTATATTGGATGGTCCGTGCGGAGGGTCGGACACGCGTGCAACACCGGGCTGTCTGTCAGGCGGTTTATTTTATTTCATATTTTCTTTCTTTTCTTCATCAGAACCAGCTGGACCCCGCGACGTGAATATATTCAATGGTCGCGAGGCGGGCAAAGGGGATGAAGGCCAGTAGTGTATAAAAGGTGCACTGGCTTCGAAGGGAAGAAGACACCAGCTACGTAGTCGAGTACATAGCGATTCAGGCCCTCAAGCTCTTCTGAGCGGTTCGAATCAGTCACTGCTTGTCCTCTATACGTCTCAATACATCTATTCTCTACTCTACACATCTTTCGAACCTGTCTTCGAACCCTCTCTCTGCGCCTTCGCGACCCGTCGTAACGCTTGGTTAAGCATTCGACTCAGGTTCGAAGCCACCTCGAAGCCTCGTATCTACTTCGAACCTCGCTCGAGAGGTTCGATCCATTCGTTGGAGTGTTTGTATCTTCGAAAACCCTTTGCTACCCTTCGTCGAAGTGATCTGTGTACCCAAACACGCCCTACTTTCCTTGTTTTCCCCCTTTACCACTCGTAACTCATTCCCTGCGGGCGATCCACTCGCTCTCTTTACTTTCCCTTATCTTTGTTGAGTGCTTCGCATCAAGCGACCACTTTTCATTGACCTAACCACCTTTTGCCCTTCATCTGGAGCCCACCGCGAGGGGAAACGTTACGGTGTTAAGTGTTTTACATTCTGATTACTTCTTTGATTCATTTGCGTAGCATTTTAAGCCGTAGTCGTCTTTTGTTCGCTTCGACGACTACCCTTTAAAAACCTTTCGAATTTAGACAGTAGAAAGCTAGCCAAGCTGGACAGACTTTATTTCAGAAACCTTTCAAGAGGTTCGACATCGCCACCAGGCAGCGAAGCAGACCCCGTAGAGGCTGCTACCGAGGAACTGTGTCGAAAGGCGGACGACACCTTCCCATTCCTCACCGAAGTCTCGCGCAACGAATCACCACTCCTACTCGAACCCGGTATCGTCGAAGGGGCCGTCTTTCACCTATACCCCGGGACAGTTGCCACCTTCGGAGTCGCTTCGAAGAACCGCGGCGGACCTCACCTCTGGAGGTTCAGTTCGAACGAGTTCACCGACCTTCGTGTGAAATCCAACGCCGTCCTCCATATCACCTTCACAGGGCCAGACGACGCGGAGGAATCTCTTGCCGCGATCCGCTCGACAGAGGAGCCAGACGTTAACCCGCCAGATATTGACGAACGATACGTCCGAATCATCCTCCGAAACGTCGTCCGAGAGCAGGCAGCAATCGAAACGCAAAACTTCACCTTCGTCAATCAGAACTCCCCTACCTTCCTCCAGTTCGAACGTCTCAAAGGCCTCAACTACGCAACCCTCATCTTCGAAGCCGCCGAAACCATCAGCGCACGCCACCTCTCATTCACGCCAGTCGCAGTCTTCGGTAACGGTCTCGAAAGTTACCCGCTCACCAGGCTCGACCGCGCCTTCCTCGAAGCAGCGCTCGCAGAACACAGAGGTATCCCAGACTCGTTCAAAAGCGCAGAACTCCTCGAACGTATCAGGAACGGTATCCCCTTCGTCTACACCCCTCGCCGCCAGCACTCAAGAATTACCTGCCTCAACTACAGGCAGCAGATCGAGCAGCAGCGGGTCGTTCGAAAGCGCCGGGCACCAGTCATCGAGATCGACACTATCGATCCTGACATCGTCGAAGCACCTGCCACCAATAAACGAAGAATCGAACCGGTCGGCGAAGAGGAAATTCCAGGACTCTCCCTCTGAAACGCGGCCTGTCGAACCTCGATTTGATCCTTCATCTTCTTCTTTCGAAGTTCCTTTTATTCAATTACCATTTGATTCGGCTGCATCTAGTAGTGACAGACAACCTGTAATACCTGAAACAGCGACTGCTAATCAACCTTCTTCTTCACTTTCGTTATTACAGACCGCTTCGAACATGGCGCCCCCGCCGATGCCAGCAAGAAACTCGAAGGACGCTCCTTCCTTCAAAACAGAAAACCCCGGCGACATTGAACTGTTCTTCTTCGACTTTAACGAAGCCTGTATGACTCGCGAATTAACGGACGCCGAGAAGTACAAACAAGTTATCCGTTACATTGATCAGAAAGCAAGGGCGCTCTGGGTCGAACTGAAGTCTTATGACGTTGTAGGAGAATGGGCAGCATTTGAGAAAGAGGTGATAGGGAACTATATTGCTGATGCCAAGAACCGGTACTCGCTTCGAGACGCAGAGAATATCGTCGAACGCACCTCGGAGTTTACCAGTACCGAAGAGTTCCTTCAGTATCATCGCGACATCACCCAGGTCATCCGATTCCTCGAACGCAAAAAGAAGATATCAGAAGAAGAAGGGACTAGGATATACTTCTCAGGTTTCAAAGGCCAGCTTCGAGAAGACCTCATTCGACGGCTCATGATCATACTGCCCAATGTACACATGGGAGGCCCATACGACATCGCAGAAGTTCGAACCAGCGCGATATTCCTCCTCACGGGCACCTCGCAGGGTGTCAGGCCAGCCTCGAACCTAGGACGGTCCGATCGAAGCACACCTGCACCAAGAGTCAAGGCAGAGGACGACTTGGAGACTACGGTTCGAGAACTAAAGGAATCTATGGCTTCGATGCGTGCCATGATAGCTCGTGGTCCACCCCCGAACAACTATCAAGGAGACCAAGGCAATCGAACGACGACTGGACAACAGGTGACGTGCATATATTGTCGCGAAGCGGGTCACTTCAGGCGAAACTGCCCTTCGCTCGCCCAAGACATGCGTGACAACCTGGTACGTCAGAACCCAGACACGAATCGAGTAGTGATGGCCGACGGATCGGAAGTTCCGGGACCGCCGTCAATGTCACTGAAGGACAGAGTTCGAGGTCAAGCTCGAGGGACACTGAATCGCGACGTCCCCCCTCACATGAGTTCTACCAGTGCAGCACCGGTCCTAATGCTTCGCGCAAAAAGCTTCATGCAGGCCAGTAAATCATCGGACAAGTTGAAGACGCTTCGACCCGCGGCATACATCGAAGAGGTCACCGAAGGGCAATCTAATGATGAAGAAGGGGCATATGCAATCGCAGAAGCCGAGTCGATGCTGCTTCGACATGTCGAGGACCGAAGGAAAGCGGACGAGGAATTTCAGAGAGCTGAAGATTACCTAGCCGAACTTCGATCCGGCAAGAAAGTACGCTTCGCGGGGGTAGAGGTCCCTACAATGCGCACGAAACCCACTGAGAAGCCACCTGCGAACGTCGATCCGGCTATTCCCACAGCGAAGCCATCGAAGTCGAAGCCCGCCCAAAACGGTAATACTGGAAGTCCCACGGCAACTACGGCGCATACATCCACAGCACAGTCCATGGACAAGAAGAACGACAGCTTCGACGCACCTAAAGACGGTTCGAAACTGGGAGGGGATAAGAACTTTCGCTTTCAGACCCCCATCGAACTCGAAAATGGTCACGCGGCAGAGGGAATTCTGGCTAAACTGCTGAACGAACATATCACGGTCTGGTGGCCGACCTCTTAGCAGCATGCCCAGATGTGCGCCGACAGCTGAAGGATAAGTGTTCGAACAAGCGGGTTCCTCGACAGGATACCCATATCTCGCGAGCGACGCAGGTGTATATGCAACACCACTTCGAACTTCGACTTCCCCCAGACATGCCTACGTTCGGGGTATCTGAGGATGGCCAGTCTGCTGCGATGGACCGCTACGGACTGCGGACGATTCGAGTCCACTTAGATCGACTAGGACCACTGCAGGCGGTACTGGATTCGGGTTCCTCGTTTATTGCGATACCTTACAGGGTCGCGTTCGCACTGGGAAGGCCTTTCCGATCAGACATGGCATTGGCAATGGTGACAGCGGATGGCAAAGAACACTTTACGATGGGTGTTATCCCTGAAGTCGTACTGCAGGTAGGTCCGGTAAAACTGAATGTCCCAATACAGGTCACCACAGACGGTTCGTTCGACATCCTTTTGGGAAGGCCATTCTTCGCGCACACGCGCGATGCGTTACGAAGGACATGGAAGACGGCTCCCAGTCGATTACGATCACAGATCCTAGAAAGGGGAGCCAGTACACCATTCCCACCGGCGTGTTAGACGACGACGAAAACATGTTCAAAGTAACGGGTTTTTAAGAAGCAAGGATTCGGATGAGATTCGAGGAGCCGATATTAGGCGAGTACCCATGAACAACGATTACGAACGCGAGACAGCAGGTGATTATGACTGTGAAGAGGAAGTGGGGGGCTTTCCAGAAGCGATCCCTGCACCATTCGAGGTGGCATACCCCGAACGAGACGAATATGAGGACGATAACACTCACCCTATTGTCCTGCCTACCAAAGAAGGATTACGAGAGTTCAGGGAGTTCCCCCCTGTACGAAGCGGTTCGAACGAATGCGAACCAATGACATACATCGAATATGACTTGGGCCACGATTGTGGAGAGGTATCGAAGCCTCAGGACGACTCACCAAGCTACCGCGAAGCTGACGATTTCAAAAGAGAACCGGGCTTCGACATCGATAACGCGTACGAGAACCACCATAAGGAAACGAGGGGGTCCGTGAACCCCAACAGCAGCAAACGTAGAGAGGCATCGAAGCCTCGGGACGAACTTGTCCAAGACGACGAGGGAGTGTTCGAAGCACCCCTGAAATTCATTAACGAACGCAAGAGTCGCCAGCCACGACGGTCGAACCACTTCGAACGCGGTTTCCTGAGAAAGGGCGAACCCGGGAAAGATCTTGGCTCAGGCTTCGTGGGGTCACCCTTCCATCGCAGCAGTGGAGGGGCGGGCTCAGACACCGAAGAACCAATACCAGAACTTCTGCCTGTCTCAGACTCAGAATCCGAAGAGGACTCAAACGAAGGAAAGGCCAAGTTCAGGAAAGGCAATGGGGGAACGGAAGGAGGAGCAGCTAAGTTCAGGATGGGTGATTGCGATGCTTCGACAGGGCCCAGAAGTGAAGGAACCGGCGACGAAGAGGACGAAACAAGGGATACGGATGATGAGAACGAATGCGAACCCAGCAGTGAAGGAACCGGCGACGAAGAGGGCGAAACAGGGGATACGGATGATAACGAATTCGAACCCAGAAGCGAAGGAAACGGCGACGAAGAGGACGAAACAGGGGATGCGGATGACGAAGGCGAGCTCGACGAAGCAAGGGTTCGAAAAGCGCGAACAGGAACGGGAGGAGAATCGGATTCGAGACGGGCTCCCTCGAAGTCGTACTCGCATGTAAATGAAGACACCGAGAGGACGAACTTGCGGGTTGGCGGCAGTGACCAAGCCTTCCTGGAATGGTTGCCCCTTTGCGCAAAGGAAGACCCTTCGAAGGTCCTAACTAGGGACAACAGTCACCGTGACGGTTCGCTAGGCAAGGTGGGGGAGTTCCAGCTCACTTCGAACCACAGGGTACCTGCCCAGACACTCGACGAAGCCGATGCTACCCCCCACACCAGAGACGAGTGGGGGAGGAAGATCACAGCCGCAGACCTATGGATTCGAACAGCCTTGTCATGGAAGAGGTTACCAGAGCACGGTCGCAGGGACCGGGTCGAAGAGCTTCGAAAGCTAGTTCGTTGGGAGCGGATTGCAAGGAACGACCCCACCACTACAGCATACCTGGTAGGGGAGGAAGTCACCCATACGGCTGAAGTGTTTCGCTTGTTACAAGACAGGCGTAAGGCAATACCCTTCGTACAGTCGTGCTGGATGCTAGGTCACAATTCGTACCCCGAGGGACAGCACATTCTAAACAACAAACCGGGCCTGCCGCAGGCTACACTCCTACGGAAGCGGCGACCACTCGCAGAAGAACCCCCATACCTTCCGGCGGTGCACATTGTCAACCCAGAACTAGTCCCTTCGTTCTATCACCCGACTCATGTCTTCGAACTCAGCTGGGACGAGCATCAAAGCGGCTTCGAAAAGGACACGGTACTCGAGGCCAGCTTCGAACCAAGGCCTACGACACCGGCAAACCCAAACAGCAGAGTATATGCGTACAAAAAGGTCGCTAACAAGGTTCGACCAGTACCAGCCACGCTACCAGAGGAGTTTCGAATCGTCAGACACCCGCATCCGGACCCGTTGGCTGGGCTACCAGAGTTACCCACTCACCCGCCCGAGTTCGAACCTACAGAACATTTTACTCAAAGAAAGGCGCGACGCAATAGATATCGACCCGGGAAAATTCCTATGGGCGGAAGAGAAGCGGCTCGTCCTTTGGCTCATCGCGAATCACCCTAAGGCCTTCGCGTTCGACGAATCGGAAAAAGGATCGTTCAAGGAGGAATACTTTCCCCCAGTCCTGATACCGACCATCGAACACACGCCCTGGGTCTTCAAGAATATCCCCATTCCCAATGGGATATACGACGAAGTGGTTCGAATCATTAAAAGCAAGGTCGACTCGGGTATCTATGAGCCGTCGAACTCGTCCTACCGTTCGCGATGGTTCTGTGTGGTCAAGAAGGATGGCAAATCCCTTTGGCTCGTTCATGATTTACAGCCTCTCAATGGCGTCTCAGTCAGGGACCCAGCGGTTCCCCCCTTTATGGATCAGATGTCTGAGAAGGCAGCCGGACGTGCTTGTTACACGACACTCGATTTATTCGTTGCTTTTGATCAGCGGAAGCTCGACTCGCGTTCGAGAGACCTTACGACCTTCCAGACGCCCCTGGGGACATTCCGGCTCACAGCTATCCCCATGGGATACACTAATTCGTTCCAGATCATGCATAACGATGTGGTGTTTATTCTTCAAGACGAAATGCCTAACATTGCTAGCCCGTACGCGGACGATGTCCTAGTCAGTGGGCCGAACTCGCGCTATGAACAACCTGATGGCACCTTCGAAACCACAGTGGCCAACCCGCGGATTTGACGATTCGTCTGGGAGCACTTACAGGATTTAAACCGGGTCTTACAACGCTTCGAAGCGTATGGAGCAACGGTCTCGGGAAAGAAACTATCTATCGCACAACCTACCGGGTTATTTGTAGGGCACAAACTCACGTACGAAGGGCGTGTCCCTGACGAG
This sequence comes from Trichaptum abietinum, assembly GCA_910574555.1. Classification (NCBI taxonomy): domain Eukaryota; kingdom Fungi; phylum Basidiomycota; class Agaricomycetes; order Hymenochaetales; family Trichaptaceae; genus Trichaptum; species Trichaptum abietinum. Next base: position 4,819,076 of record CAJTBE010000005.1, on the reverse strand, counting down.
TCGAAGGTTCAACGAGTAGTTGACTGGCCTATATGCGCTAATGTACATGAAGTTCGCGGCTTCCTAGGGACAGTGGGAGTGCTTCGAACCTTCATTAAGGACTTCGCTTTTATCGCTAGACCACTGGTCAACCTCACTCGCAAAAATGCGGAATTCTACTTCGACGAAGACTGTAAAAGCGCAATGGATCAGCTCAAGGCGGCAGTCGTGTCTAGCCCAGCTCTTCGACCCATTGACTATGCGTCTGGACGGCCAGTCATCCTGGCAGTCGACTCGTCGAACAAAGGATATGGTTACATCCTCTACCAACTAGGAGCGGATAATCGACGATATCCGAACCGTTTCGGATCGGCTACATGGAATGCGACTCAGAGCAACTACTCCCAACCGAAGGTCGAATTATTTGGGCTATACTGCGCGCTTCGAGCCACTCGACATTATATTATCAACGTACAGAAGTTAATTGTCGAGGTCGACGCGAAGTATATTAAGGGAATGATCAATAACCCGGACTTACAGCCTAACGCAACAATCAACCGCTGGATAGCGGGCTGCCTACTATTCGACTTCGAACTGGTGCATGTCCCGGCTTCGAGACACCAAGGACCGGATGGATTATCTCGCCGTCCTCACGCCTCAGAAGACGAACAAGACTCGGACTCAGACCAGGAAGAATGGCTCGATCGCTCGTATTCTTTCATGCTTCGCGACAACCCATGCCTCGCCCTTGCGGAAAGCGCGCTGCATACGCAAGAATCACTTCGAACGGAGTCGGAGACACCCCCCTTCGAGGAACCTATCGAATTCCCAGTCTCGGACACCACTGTCACCAGAAACAAGCGTCTCGAACTAGTACAAGCCTTTCTGAACCACCCGACTCAACCAGAAGGACAGTCAGAAGCGGATTTCAAGGCATTCGTCAAATACGCGAGCAATTTTTTTGTCAAAGGGGATCGACTATGGCGAAAACGGCCAGACGGTCGACACCAGCTGGTTCCTATCCCTTCGAAACGTATGAGTCTAGTTAAACAGATTCATGATGACCTAGGACATAAAGGGGTCTATTCTGTCAGGATGCGGACTCTGGATCGATTCTGGTGGCCTTCCCTTGAACTCGATATTAAATGGTACATTAAAACATGTCATGAATGTCAAGTTCGATCGTTCCAACAGCTTCGAATCGCTCCGACTGTAGCAACTCCGGCTCCGCTCTTTCGAAAGGTCTATATCGACACTATGTTGCTCCCCAAATCGAAGGGGAAACGGTATCTCGTACAAGCTAGGGATTCTCTCTCTGGTTGGCCTGAATGGCGCGCACTTCGATCAGAATCAGCTCAAGCCATTGCAGATTTTATTTATGAAGATATACTGTGTCGATGGGGTGCCATCGAAGATCTAGTCACGGACAATGGTTCCGCATACGTCGCAGCGGCTGGCATCCTCACCGAGCGTTATGGCATTAATCACATTCGCATTTCGCCATACAACTCGCAAGCCAATGGCATAGTCGAGCGACGCCATAGAGACGTTTGAGAAGCTTTAATGAAGATGTCGAGCCGGGGGGAATCGAACTGGGCCGAAGTGGTCAACGCAGTCTTCTGGGCCGAGCGTATTACGGTCTCTCGAACCACCGGGCACTCCCCATATTACTTGGCTCACGGAGTCGAACCTCTACACCCGTTCGACCTCGTCGAAGCTACTTACATGACGGAACCCTTCGGCGAACCTCTTACAACAGCTCAACTCCTTGAAATCCGAGCTATTCAGCTTTTAAAGCGACCGGGGGACCTAGAACGAGCTAAAGAGCTCGTCCTAAAATCCAGATTCGATTCGGCAAGAGCCTTCGAAAATCTTTACAAGCATAGCATCAAGAGCTACGACTTCGAACCCGGCCATTTAGTTCTAGCACGAAACACGAAGATTAACCTAGAACTAAACCGGAAATCAAAGCCGAAGTATCTAGGACCCTTCGTAGTGGTTCGACGGACGAAAGGAGGCGCATATATCCTGGCAGAACTCGATGGATCCGTTTCGAAAACACGCTACGCTGCGTTCAGAGTCATTCCGTACTACGCTCGAAAAGAAATAGCGGTCTCTCTATCCGAACTCACAGGTCTAGATGAAGCGGAACTGGACGAGCTAGCCAGGGACGAAACACCCCCTGAAGAAGATAGCTCAGAGGAGGAGAACTAAAACCGTTACACCATGAAAACGGACTATACCCAATGATACCATTCTTTCCTTTTCATTTCCCTACAATTAATTAATTCATTTCCCAATATTTCTCACTCACCCATTTCCTTCTAACGCGTTTCGATTCTTACTCTGTTTCACACCACCTTAATATCCGAAAAACCCACACAAAACTCCATAACGATCCAAACACTTCACAAAAACATATCACCTCTCTTTTCTGTTAGTGCTGATCGCATATACCATCCAGAGAAACACCACAGCACACTAAAATCCTTAAAAATATCTGTTTCACTACTCACTCACGTACCTTTTCTGTCTCAATGTATATTTCCGTTTAAAACACAACGATCGAACCAGGCAGCTGTATGCATTCATATGCGCTCGAAACAGTGACAATCGTGTTTCGAACCCCCCGATTTTTTTTTATTCTCGCCTTCGTTACCTCACTTCGAAACCGTTTGTTCTGATCTAGGGCACCATTCATGCGCACAAGGAACTCGAAGAACGGTATCATTAAATACTAATAAAAATACATAGATACATGCGAGGCTCTTAAAATACAAAGACCCGCACCTCACGACTTCGATCCTCGGCGCGCAGGAGATCCCGATTCGCCCCTCCCTCGACTCGACGACCCGCCAATTCCCCTCGACGCAAACGAGCTAGACGAAATCGAACGACGAGTAGCTTCGAGACTACCAACGGAATCCGCAAGCAGAGGAGAGAGTCGACCAACCGCATTCGACAGCTCCCTTACTGCTTCGCGATCGTCACCACCCGTCAGCGTAGTACGGTCCACGGCTCTCGAATTCGGATTTCCGGAGTCGTACTCGCGTAGCAGGGACACCAAGAACTCGTCGTCTTCCATACTCGCACGGACGTTGTCGACAGTGAGGTGCAGCTGCTCGATCTGACTCCGGCATGCCAGCCAGATAGGTCGCAAGGCCGTGAGCATGGCAGCAGTCCTGTCAGTCGCCGTACGCTCCATCTCCAATTGAGCCGCCCTTCGATACCGGATGTCCATCAGCACCCGCTGCGCGGAAAGGGCCTGCTCGTCGTTTGTAATCGACCGGAATCGTGCCCGAAGAGGAGGAGACACTGGGTCTCGAGGCGTAGCCGACACGACAGGACGAGGTGGGGTCACCGGAGGTCGAGACCTCGAGACCGACCGAGAGAAGGAGAAATTATCTGGAGGCCCCACACTATCGCGGGTAGGCCAAGTTGTGGCTGGAGCTAGTTGAAACTGGGACGAAGAAACGGGACCACCTCGAACAGGACTCGGTGATCCAGGAGGGGCGAGACTGGGTTGACGAGACATCGAAGGACTCGGGCGAAGAGGAGAAGGAAGAGTATGCGAAGAGGGGTCGGCAGTAGACCCACGGGAACGAGGGCTAGCTTCGACATGCGGTCGAAGCATAGAGTCGACGATACGTGAGTCGCCGGAGGGAGAGGCTGCGGGGAAGCGATCGCCCACAGCTTGGAAAGACCAGTTAATATAGGGATCAACTGCGGAATACGACGCGGGAGTACCTGGCTCATTATCTGCGTCGAGCCCCGCCGGGATGTTCAACCACCGACCGACTGTGGGGGCGTTCGAACAGCTCTGCTTCGACCGAGCACACTGCAGGCACTTCGGTAGACGCTGACTGCCAGGCGGCGGCCGAGGCCAAGGCCACACGTAGCATCGATGGCCGAGGGAGACACACCGCTCGCACGAGGTAGCATGCTCGCACATTCGCTGAATCGTACCAATTAAAAAGGGGGAGACAAATGAACACCATATATGCAGTACTCACAGCAATGTCGTACCCGTCAGAGGCACCCCGACTGCGGAAGAAAGGATGCGGATTCGTGCTCATCAAAGGAGGATGGTTGGAATACTGGTCGAACGCTTCGACCAGTGCGTCGCATATCACCTTCAATGTGCCATGTTTGATCTGGCCCGTCGCAACCACTTCGAAGTCGTGGACCTCGGGAGCAAGTACCTACAGAACACAAACAGCAAGAATAAGTAATGGCATCGAACTGAAATAACGACAGAAACATACGGGCTTCGCCCACTCGGGGGTCTGATCAGGGGCAATTGTTTTCCCCTTTCCTTTCGCCGTTTTCATCTGGGAGGCGGCTGGCTTCCCTTTCCCCTTCTCCACTTTCACCTTCGCGGATTTGACGGGCTGTTTGCCGCCTCGAACACTCGACCCCGTCGCGCGCGTACTCGCATTCGCCGTCACCTCAGCAGTCGGTATCACCGACGGCTTGGCACGCAAATTGAACCTACTAATCGTAGGCTGGCGAGCGACTGCCGGGTCATCACCATCATCATCATCATCGTCATCCGAATTCGAACCTGATCCACTCTCTTCGCTCTCCTTCGAGTCACTAGAATCATCGTCATCGCTATCGTCACTATCGCCCGTCTCGACGACCACTGGGTTGGCACTTGACGAGCCCTGCACAAACGACGCAGAGTCGAACCGCGCCTTCTTCCGAGGAGGACTGGCGGGCGACTCTGGCTCCTGTTCTGGACGGAAGCCGGGCAGGGCACTCAATACCTTCGTATCACCTTCGAACCGTACCGGGGAAATGTCTTCGAATGGACCCTGTCAAGTGCAATACGAAACAAAACGGGGGGGGGGGGGGAAAATTTTAGTTCGTATCAAGAAAGACTCAGTGTTCACAGCATACTTCAGAAAACTGGCCCATGGCAATCAACTCCCTCGCCATCGAATCCGTACTTGCTGGGACCTTCCAATTCTTCGTCGTTGCAGTCCAACGCTCTCCTTCGACCATGAACAAGAGCCGGTTAAGTTCACCTGGTGTAGACTCTTGCCATTGTTTAAGTTGCGGGTCCGTGTTCACGTCGATCCCATGTCCTTCAGCCAGATAAGTGCAAGCTATCGCCCAGTCCCTGAGCGTCTTTCGTATCAAGACAGTATCCCACAATCTGCTCGGGTGACGCTTCAAGTCCGCGAGCAGCTCGTCAATCACACGCACGGTCTCCTTCGCCCGAGCCCAAGCCGCCTTGGACAGCACGGGGAATTCGACCCTCTCTCCATCGCGCGTGATCAGGGTGACTTTCTGTGTCGAGGGAGACATGGTTGCAGGTAAAGATACGAGAAGGGGGCAAAAGCGAGTTAAAAGACTTCCGAGCGACTGTGTAGGTCAGAGGTCAAGAAGATCGAGTCGGAAGGGACGGAGCACTCTTATATCTCGAGACGGTGTCGTTATCCCTTTGGGTGCTTAGTTAAGTCTTCTCCAGTCAGTTGCCAGCGCGGAGTGACCAGGAGGTCACTATTTCAAAGTCCCGGGGAGATGTAGGGGAGATAGTCCCCTTATGGACGGAAATATCATCAATTGTGACTCGAATCAAGTCTATACGTCACTTCGAAGCGGTAGCTAGTCCATCGAAGCAAGATATCGGACCGCATCCACCTTAGAACGGCCAACAAGCGTACCATATGCACTAGCTATACAGGGATCGACGTTGCGGAAGCTAACTTACACGCGCGAGTTGCCGAGTCAACAATAACTGTTCGAACCGACTATAGAGGCTGAGTAAGGCCAATTCCCACTCGAATAGAGGGACACGTGGGTGGTCGAAGCTGATCGAAGCAAGAGGAACAACAATCGATCGATGAGGGGCATCTGATTCCGAATGCCTCGCGCAGAAAGGCACCGAGCCCGACTCCGGCCGGAAAAGTGGTTCGATACGAGTTCGTACCTCGGAAGGACCCCACAGAAGATATGTCGCGGTCCGGCGAAGCGACCCAATCGAGGGGCATTCGAAGGAAGCAGATTCGAAGGAAGGATCGACCAATCAGGTAACCTGTCCAAATATGGAACACTGCGCTTCGCGACTTCGCTGCATCAGTAGGTGGACCCACAATAGGTCCGACGCGTCGATCGAGCACCGGAAGATACCGAAAGGACAAGAATATCGACTTCGGGGTGTCTATCGATAGCTAGGGGCAACGGCCGGCGCTTCGAAGTGCTTCGAAGAAAGGGGATGGCCTCTGGAGGGCGCGAGCGAAGGCTTTCGAACGATTAGTGAGGCGGGATAGTACGGGGGATACGAGGTATATTGGATGGTCCGTGCGGAGGGTCGGACACGCGTGCAACACCGGGCTGTCTGTCAGGCGGTTTATTTTATTTCATATTTTCTTTCTTTTCTTCATCAGAACCTGCTGGACCCCGCGACGTGAATATATTCAATGGTCGCGAGGCGGGCAAAGGGGATGAAGGCCAGTAGTGTATAAAAGGTGCACTGGCTTCGAAGGGAAGAAGACACCAGCTACGTAGTCGAGTACATAGCGATTCAGGCCCTCAAGCTCTTCTGAGCGGTTCGAATCAGTCACTGCTTGTCCTCTATACGTCTCAATACATCTATTCTCTACTCTACACATCTTTCGAACCTGTCTTCGAACCCTCTCTCTGCGCCTTCGCGACCCGTCGTAACGCTTGGTTAAGCATTCGACTCAGGTTCGAAGCCACCTCGAAGCCTCGTATCTACTTCGAACCTCGCTCGAGAGGTTCGATCCATTCGTTGGAGTGTTTGTATCTTCGAAAACCCTTTGCTACCCTTCGTCGAAGTGATCTGTGTACCCAAACACGCCCTACTTTCCTTGTTTTCCCCCTTTACCACTCGTAACTCATTCCCTGCGGGCGATCCACTCGCTCTCTTTACTTTCCCTTATCTTTGTTGAGTGCTTCGCATCAAGCGACCACTTTTCATTGACCTAACCACCTTTTGCCCTTCAGCGGGCGGCCATGTTATAGTGAAAGGAGCTCTGACTTGCACGCTGAAGCGAGCAACTTCTACCTTTCGAACGACACCCGCTGAGGATAGGCCGATACATGTTGCATCACCAACTGTTGTAATCTTCATCAAGAATTAGTAACAATCCTTCGTCTTCAACTAGAGTCGACACCGCCTTATAGGAAAGGAAGGGCAAGGGCCGTCTGCTGACGATGGAAGAGGTGGCAGAGGACGCTATTGATGAGGGAGTGCGGCAGATGAACTCGGAGGTGGATGAACTACGCGACCGATCCCGCGCCAGCCTTGCGCATGTGTCCTTGGATGCCCCTCGCTTCACATACCAGTTTCCTGCGCCGAAACCGCCATTGCAACGTAGTAAATCTCGCGTCCGTCAATTGCAGGCTGACGGCCCCGGCCCCGACCTCGGCCTCGGAACACCACCTCATACCGTCTCGCGAGACACCTTCATACCCCTAGTTGAATGCGATACACCTCCGATAGAGAAAAACGCGATGAAGCGAGGCGAACATCCTTCCATGAAACAGCTGCCAGCATCTCCCGGCCAATCTCTAGCAAGTCGCCGGAAGGTAGCGTGAACCTAGGCGCTACATCTAGTTCACAAGCATCGGACTACGGTGGCGAACATCTATGAGGGCATGCTAGGGAAGAGAATAAGCGCAACCTTTGAAGCCTCTGGAACTATAAGTACGGACTTCTCTTCTTGCTATTATATCACTAGGCTTATACTGGTTTATTCATCAGCGAAACCACATGCGTCTATTTCGGATACTTTGCTCTTCAAACATATCATATCAACACAGATCTAACCGAAGCTAAATGTGTTAGACAATTATTGATCTGGACAACTTCGCGGGGCGATGGAGCTCGAGACTGCGACTACTAGTACAGCAAATGGGCGGTCAACCTATGCTGCGCTTTTGTCTTGGAGAGAATTGTCTCACTTTTTCTTTGACGCAGTTGAACTTTCAAGTGCGTACCATTGCTGTCGCGACTACGACCGTCGCTCGTGGCGACTTGACGCAGAAGATCGTGGGCGTGTCCGTTCAGGGCAATATTCTGGTCTTGGCCATCAACGTCATGGTCGACCAGCTGGCTCTCTTCACTGCGGGGGTGACCAAAGTCGCGCGGGAAGTCAGAACGAAAAAACTCGGTGTTCAAGCTGAAATCGAGAATGTTCATGTCACAGCAAAAAACACGTATGTTTATTTCACTAGCATTCCGCTGAATTGTGTAGTGTGGTTTTTACTGAACGCACTCCGAATAGAATGGCTGTTAACACCATGGCCGGAAACTTGACGACCGAAATGCGTGGTTTCGCGCAGATCAGTACTGCAGCCATGAACGGCGACTTCACGTGTTTCATCACCGTCGAAGGCTCAGGCGAGATGGAATCCTTTGAGACTCATCAAATCAATTAAATTCTGCACTACTTGCGCGAGTCGATTTAGAAGAACACCGCCGCTCGTGAAGCTGCCGAACTTGCCAATCGCTCCAAGTTGGAGTTCTTGGTGAACACATCTCATGAGACTCGACCCCTATGAACGGTATCATTGGCATGAATGAGTTTACGCTGGATAGCGATTTGAATAAGAGTCAGCGCGAGAGTCTTCTGCTGGTGCATAGTTTGGCTCGGAGTCTGCTATTGATTAATGACGATATTTTGGATATCTCGAAGAGTAAGCAAATCCGCCGCCGATGCTTCCAAATTCAGTTGCTAATATTTCGATTAATTACTACATACGAAGCAGGCAGGATGACGATAGAGCAAGTTTGGTATTCACTGAGACACACGGTTTTCGGTAACCTCAAGACTCTCGTTGTACGACCATCGCAAAACAACCTTGACCTCACATATGACGTTTACCCAGACATTCCTGATCAGCTCATCGGTGACTCGCTGCGTCTGCGCCAGGTTATTACGAACTTTGTCGGCAACGCTATCAAGTTCACCTCGAGCAAGGTCGTGCGGAAGGGACACGTTGCGCTGTCGTGCCGTCTGGTTGGCATCAAGGACTCGATGGTGAAGTTAGAGTTCTGTCTCACGGATACGGTATCGGTATTACAAAGGTACAGTAAACTTGATCTGTGGTACGTTCGTGCGAGGGGATGGATCAACCACTCGAGTGAGCTCTTTTCAAATAGTCATTTGTTCCGGCCTGTAGTGGTCTTACTGACCTAAATCTAGGACTACGGTGGTACTGTCCTTGATCAATCAGTATCGAAGTGTCTTGTGTCGCTGATGAATAACACGATGTGAGTTGAGAGCAAGCTGGGCAAGGGAAGTTCACGACCACCTCCTAAATCAGCCAGTCGTCCACCGAGAACGTACTTTCGATGATGCAGTCATTCGCGAAGCAGAAAATCCGGCTTGCCAATACGCTGGACGACCGAACAGGTGTAGTGATGCGTATCACAGAGCTTATTCTGAAGCCTTACGACGTGAGCGACGTGAGCGAAGTTGCAGATAAGGAGTGTTGCCCACATATCGGCGCGATACTTGTTGATTCGCTGATGGCCGTAAGTCATCCTGTTAAAGTACATTTGAGCTACAGTATAAAGCCTTACTCAAACACGTTTCGGATGGTCCAGAAGGAACAAACCAGGAGTATGAACACTTGCGATATATACCGATCGTTCTGCACGCGTCAGACCAGAATTCCCTATCGAACAAACAACTGCCAGACCGAGATCTACCCCCACTTCCCACCGGAGGCAATCTGCTTCTCAAGGATGTAGAAGCAGAGCTAGATCGACAGGTTGCGGTGACGAGAATTGACACGAGCGGCTACGGCGGACCATTCAAGGTGGAGGGTAATTCAAGTACATGGACCTTGAGGGAAAATGAGCAGAGCGTGCGCAATCGGGCAAGAGAGAAATTGCTTTCGGAACAGATTGAAATAGTATGTCCGAGTCCTCCGAAAACCCGTAGTAAGAACTCTGGAATTTATGTTTGACAATTGTTTCAGGCGCCAGGAAGAAGATGCCACTTGGGCGGAAGTCGGACAATTCTCGAAGCGCACAAGGCGAATGTGCTTGAGTCGCTCAGCCAACAACGAAAAGCATGAACATCCTTATCAGCGATGGCGAGAGGAAAGCAGCGCGCAATCTACAGTACTGACGTACTGAAGTACTGATTTGTACTTACTATAACATTTGAACTGTGCAAGCTTGTACTTAGTCTTTACTTATGCTTGACTGGCCTCCTGATGTACTGACGTACTGAGAGTGTCCTGAAAATCTGCTTATTTCAGTGTGTTCAGGCCATCAGTTGATTTCAGACAGGCATAGCAACACATCAGTAGATTTCAGACAGGCATAGCAACGCTTCAGTCCATTTAAGGCAGCGTCAGGACGCGTCAGTCGCCGTAAGCAAAAAGTAGATTCCCTGATGAAGAAGCTTCGAGAACACCTTCCTTAATAGGAAGGTTTAACTTATAAGGCAATTTCACGTGACGTTTTGACTTTTGGCGGGGATTTCAGACAGTTACTATCGCTTAGGATACCCGCTAGGGGGTAGCGGGAATGACAGTAAATAAGACCTCTCGTGTCGAGCTTGACTCTCCATCACGAAAGCGCATCTGTAACACTCTTGAATCTGGCAAAAAAAGCACACTTATCTCGGAGTTTTTTGACGTCCCTCCTACAACCTGTCGCAGTCTCTTTGGCCGCGCAAAAAAAAGAGGTACCGTCAATAATGCACCACGCTCGGGTCGACCACCAAAAGCCAACGATCGCACAACACGCGCTGTGCTAAGATTTGCTCGAAACAACCGCCGTGCGACACTGAAGCAGATTGGGAACGCAGTAGAACCAAAATTGAGTGCAAGCACTGTTCGGCGGATTCTGGCGAAGAATGGATACCACAGGCGAAGCGCACGAAGGACACCATACATCACCAAGCTACAGAAGGAGAAAAGGAAGCGATGGGCAGAGGAATACCGGTTGTGGAAGATGGAACAATGGCGAAAGGTCATATGGACAGATGAGTGTTACGTTGTATTGGGAGACCGGAAGGGAACTGTGTATGTTACTCGTCGTGCTGATGAGGAATATGCTCCTGGCTGCACAGTTGCAAGCTTCACTCAATCTTCTGTGAAAGTAATGGTCTGGGCTTGCATCATGGATGATGCAAAAGGACCTATAGTTGTGCTTGACTATTCAGGGGGCCGAGGTGGTGGTTTTAACGCAGATCGATATCAAGACCAAGTTTTGGATGGGCCATTTTGGGATTTTTACATCTCTATGGTTGACGACAGGGAGTACATGTACTTCATGCAAGATAATGCACCATGTCATAAGAGCCAGAAGATTAAACGATGGTTTGAAGGCACCTGGATTCCACTGTTTCCGCACCCTCCAAAATCACCTGATGTCAATCCACTCGAAAACATTTGGCACATTCTCAAGGACCGCATACGAGCACGACCGCACCCTCCTACAAGTGTTTCCGAACTTAAACGCGCTGTCCGAGAGGCATGGGAGAGTATCACAATTGAGGAGATTAATCTGCATGTCCACTCAATGCCAAAACGAGTTGAAGCAGTCTTTGAAGCAAACGGCGGGAACACAAAGTATTAACCTCTTCTTTTTTCTCATGTTCTGTTTGCTTAGCATACAATAATGATTCACGTTAATTATCAGTCCTTATAGTAATGCATTTCACAAGTTATGCGACCTTGAAAGCGAAGATATCTTGTTTCTGTGACTGTGTCACACCAGGGTGACGATCACTTTTGGTAACCCTGTGTAAGATAGCTCGACTTGAATTTCTGCTCTCTCGCGGTCTATCTTTATTAGATAGCGCTGGTCAGAGCCAGCGGTCCCCGACACAAGAATTTGATGACTAATTTTGTTACAAGCAGTGATTCCCGAGCTGCGGCGGCGAATCCCTTACTCTGACTTATATTGAGAGTCTTTTCAGATGTATGTAAATATATGATAAGTAAAACTATCCTTGTAAGGAGGACTGATACCTACAACAAAGCAAGCTACCCAGAGTTGGGTATTATAAAAGAGTTACAAGCATAAGACAGTATATTTTTTTCTGTATATATATATGTACATTAGAGACTAATTAATGTAAATTGATTCAGGAGCAGTGGTGTGCTCTCGAACATGGCAGGCTCAATGTCCGTCCACCTCTCAATCCCGGATGCCTGACGCATGATACGAGGCTGTATATTGTCTGCGTCAGCCAAACGTCGGGCACGCTGGACGATTTGGCCTCGGGTCGTCCGAAGGTCGTCCAGCGCTTCTAGCTGAACACGCAACGCGCGAGCGTGATTCTGCGTCAACAGGTTCGACGCATCTTTCCTGCCCGTCGTTGGCACTGTAGACGATGGGACCCACTGTTCGAGATCTTCCTGATTAACAGTTTGGTTAGTGAATGCATTTCTTAAGCAAATGATTCTCTTAGTTACCTAAGTGAGCCTCGAAACAGCCTCCTCCCACTCCTCCCACTTCTGCCGTATGGTCTCATCGCTTTCTGCGGCATGGTCAAGCATCTGTCGGTATCGTCTCTCAGGTGCCTACAATTTAGGAAAAAGCCTGTGCTGTACTGGCAATGTCGAGTAGACTATGCCAACTGTGGGTATGGCCTCCAAGTTCTGCGTGACAGAGTAGACGATTGTGCGGCGGAGGAAGAGGCGGTATGATCGGAAGGGTGAGTCCGGGGTGCATCGGTTTCGTGCGTGCCCGTCGAAGGAGGCAAATCAGTCGACGAACAGGCGTAGCGAATCCTATACAAGAGTGTAGCGGACTGTCGGTCGGGGTGCTTGAATAGCGATGATTGGGCTGGTTCTGTCACGGTTCTGGTGGCACGAACAGCAAAAGCAGGCGTCGAGGAACAGCAGTTCTTCTCGTTGGTCGAAGGTCGAATGAGAGATAGTGGCATGCAAACATCAATTGAGTCGGATAGTGACGATGCCGAGAGCATGCATTGCTAGAAAGCGATGGGTGAAGTAGACGGAAGTTGGAGCGATTGGCAAGCTGAAGAGTCGATTGCCAGTGTCCTTGTGAAGTTTCTTGAGAGTAACATGAGTAAATAGAAAGAAGAAAGAAGAGAAAAGTACCACATACCATGTCAGTGAACCCGCGCTGTGTGTCAAGCTAAAGTAGACATCAGCACCGAGCTAGCCAGTCTATGAAGAGAAGCGCTACAGCTGAACTTCGATGAAGTGACCAATGGAGCCCGGAAAGCAATGAACACCAGAATGGATTGCACCACACCGAAGTGACAGAGCCTCGTGCAGAACAAAATAGCAAGTGAGATGGGAAAGTTCCTGATACACACTACCCAATAAGTATATGCAAAGCTACTAGAGGAACGTGAGAAGATGAAACCTAGAAAACTACCTCGAAACTAAGGGAATGACATCATGAACAACAGTGATCCAGGAACAGGAACGTAAAGAAAGAAAGCAAAAAGACAGAAAGAGGTAAGTAACACCAAATGAAGAAAAGATATAAGCAAAGAAGAACAACAGGGCAATTTCCATGGAGGGTTAAGAAGACAGAAAGATAAGACATTGAAAGGTGATTGGCTGAATCGTGGGAGAAAAGACCCTTGCTTACTTTGCTTACGGGGAACATTTTTGTTCGCGACCACACATCCCTCTCTACGCTACGCTTCGTGTCGGGGATCCTCTTGACTGTACAAAATTCGGTACAATGCGGAGCTCGGCCCACTGAACTTTGATGATCAGGTGTACCAAGAGCACTGATCAACCTCAGCCCGGCGCTCGAGGTCACCCATCTCAGGGTGCGAATGTTGAGTCCCTTTTGGACTTCATCGCTCATAGACCAGGGCTAGTTTCCCCTCGATAGTGCTTCTTAACTTTGTCTCTATTCATTTGGACTATCGTGGTAGTCCACCGTACACACGCAAGGGTCAGTGAATCAATACCTGGTGATCCGACAAACACGTATAGCATCCCCAGTGAGTCATTCTTACACATCCGCCGAATAGATGATCACCTCTTTCAAGACTGTTCTCGTGTGTCTTGCTCAAGTACGGCCAGCTTACCCCGCTACCCAGGTAATAGCGAACAGAAATCCATTTGTTTCCCGATAATTCAAGTTCACCTTCATACTTCCTATACTGCTTGCAACAGAAAGTGAGAAGCCCCCTTTTTTGATCTCCGACGTCTCAGGTACAAATGCTGACCGCGTCGACTTCAGCGAAACATAAACGGATGTGAAGGACATTCATAATGAGGGCCGGAAGAAACCTCTCATTCAGGCCTCCCGAAATTTCGAGCTTGCGTCCTCTTGGATCTGTTAAATTGTAGCATTGACGCAGCGTGCGTTCTCGGCGTAATGGAGGGATCCAACGTACCTTTCCGCGAAACTCATCCTTAATATCTTTGCTGGCCTGGGTCCGTTCATCGGTTTCACTTTCTTTAAGTCAACGGATACCATACAGGTCACCCAGAATAAACTCTTCGTGAATACATACCTTAGCGTGTTGATGCTTATGGGTTGCTGATTGCATTTATGCAGGCGATTTTTCATGAGCACAATCCTTGCCGTCCTTGTTTCCAACGAGCGTCAAGTGAACTCATCAAGTTCCGTAATATATACGAAGTCCGCGAGCCCCCCAAGCCGCAAGCTAGTGTACAGTCGGAATATCACAATCCTCCACGGATGAAAGAGGGTGCGTATGGAATTGGGCGGGGGGGGGGGGGGGGAAGCTAATTGTTGAGTAGGATACTTGTTCAGCTTTCGCAGACACTTTCTGAACAATCCAACAACTAATGCCGCCAAGGAGAGAGAGCATGTAGCGGATCAGTCTCACGCCTGAAAACAGGGATTCTAAGAACAGGTCGGTCATCCCGGGCCAGCACAGTGGGAATAAGAAGAATTAGTATTTTGGCGTAACGCATACCAGTGGATGCGAGCGATCGGACGTAAACCATGAGGTTGATAAGTTGTACAGCAAGCGATGCGCGTATATTTGGAATTGTTGAGTTCTATACCGATTGATGAGCACTTTTTCATTCTCTTTTTCAGAATGATTATGCTGATATCTTCTTCGTAAAAGTTCGCCGTGTTGCACGTTTAAGTCGAGGTCTGAGGGCACTGAACGGTTTGGCTAGAATTTGAGAGGTAAGCGCAGAAGTTATTAAAAAGTGGGGCGTTACGTCCACCGGTAAGGCCAAATCCTCATAATAGACATAAAGTTAGTTCAAATTGAATGAAAGAGAAGCGCCCGAGTACGTGCAGAACTTCTTCATGTTTGAGGTATCGCATCAGCATTACGGTGCATTTGAACATTGCGATAGTCGTACAGCACACGTAGTACTAATATATGTATGCTAGCACACGATCGACTTCCGTTCCATTATGGTTCATCTGAAACATGATGTGAGCATGAACAGCCAGAACCTAGACAGCGAAGTAGGAAGAAAAATCCCTCACTTTATTAACAACTGTGAGCCGACATGGTTTGCCATCATGATCGTGCAGTAACCAGTTGCCATGCAATAGACATTTTAAAGTTTGTTCAGTTTTAATTTCGTGCTTTACTAAATCTTTACTGAGGATCCTCGTTTCATTATAAATGTAAGTGTGTGCTTGAAGTGGTGTTTGCCTTCGAAAAGGAGGATTGAGGATAATCGGTATTAGTAGTTTACTGATAACACGTATCAGTAGTCGGATGAACGGTTAGGAACACGCACTTCCCAAGGATTAGGTTCGAAGATTAATAGAAGCCGGCCAAATATGAGAAGAAACATCCGACTGGATAGAGGATAGTCGGGCAGATGGGAGAAGGGGGAAAAGGTATAGGCCGTAGTTAAGCGAAAGCCTGAAGTAACAAGTTTGTACTTCAATTGAATTAGCAATTGAATTTCCCACGATTACAGTTGAGTTAGACTTATTATAGTTTTCTTGAGGCTCCTCCATTTGCAATTCCACCCGCTGCTCAACAACGTTTCTTTGGCTTGTCTCCACCGTCGCTGGCACCGTCGACCATCACGCGTACTCGTCGTGAAGCACAGTGACGAACTTGGGGTTTGAGCGGCTTGCAACGGCCTCGAGGACGTGTTCATCGTTGACGTTTGCTTGTAACCAGACCGCCTTAGGACGATCAGACAGGCACGGCTCAGCGCCTTCAGATGACCTCTAGTCTTCCGTCCAGCGTGTCCACTCTTTTTCCGCCATCGTGCTAGCCGACTAGTATTCTATTTGAAATTATACAGGCTTGCTTTCCGACCACCACCACCACCGCTCTTTGCTCTTCGACGTGACCTTCGGCAGCTGGTGCAGGACATCGCCTGTGCTGCCAGTCTGTCCTTACACTGACCACAAATCACGCAAGATTGGCATTCGTTAACACGCCCTTGGCCTTAGCTCTGGCAGCAGCGCTAGTACGACATCAAACTCGTGTTCAAGATCTATTCCTTAATTCCTTTCCAGCAAGAGCAAGGCCCGTTCTCCCCACAAACCATTTCTTTCCCCCTATCACCTCCACGGGCGCTGTCATCGCTTCAAGGATAATATATCCGGTTCGAGGAGACGGTTCCTCAAGTCGCGTCAAACTTTAGTTCATGTTGGCGCAAGGGGCCGATGGTCATACTACCCGCGAAGCGCGTATACTTTTTCCTTGATCTCCTTTGCCAAGGTAGAAGCCGCCCCCTGCCTCCGACCTTCGCTACACAAATTTCCATCCAAGCTGGAACCCGCTCCTCCTTCTCGTACCCCGACTCTTTCTTCATTTAATCACTCTCTTAAAGAAAGTTCATGACCCCTACCCCACATTGCTTCAGAGTGCCTGTATCTTCCATTCCGGATTCGAGGTCGTCTACCGAGACCGCACACACGAAGTCTTTCACTCGGAATCCGACTTTGCGTCGTGATCCCGCCGTACAGCTCATACACGCAAGCCGAAAGCGGGAAACTTTGTCATCTACGTGAGTGTTTATCTATACTTCATTATTTGTTTCTGCGGTTCGGTTAGAACTGTATGAAGCCGAGTGGTCGGGAACCTTTCTTGAAACCTATGACGTCGAAAGGTGTGAAAGCTCTTCGTAACCATGGCCTACAATGGCTCGGGCTTCCGTCTCGCTTCACACGTGCTTTTGGTCTATCATCGTATCATATGCTCCTCTTTCTTCTTACCTACTCGTTTCGAAAAATGTTCCAAAAATACTAACGATTACTCTGTCCACCATTGCTCTGCGTCGAACACAGACATGCAATCGTCTCACCTTCCTCTCCTTCCTACTTACCGCCATCTTCATCCCCTGGAATTGGGCATACTCCCGTCATCCCAGATTTCAATTCCGCATCTCTCAGCTTCCACCCTGTTTCTTCAAAGACGACCAGTATCACTACAAGCGCATCTACTGCGCCTAATCTTACGACCTTGGATACGACCACAGTTGCCTCATTTATAGGGGCGAACTCTAATTCACAACTCCCTTTTGCATCGTACGGGAGCTCTATATCTCCTTCAGCGTCAGGTCTCAGAAAATCTCGCTATACTTCGTTGAATCAGGACATTACATCCTTGGTACATACAGCGTCGGACGTTGGATCAAGCCCGAGCATATCAGTATCGGAGCCTACATGGATAGAGATCTCCCGACCAACTGCTCAGCGGAGCTCATTAATTATTCCCGCTCAAAGTACGCGGAGACCCAGCTTTACTTCGAGTGCCGTCACCTCTACTAGTGTGTCTGATATATCGACTTCGATCCCAAGCGCGGGCCCAAGTCGGGATCCCAGTGTGCCCTTAAGCTCCGATGGGGTTGCAACGGACATCGACCATGCATCAACTGCCTCCTCCACCTCCTCCCCTTTGCTCCAAACCATCCAAAACACTCACTTCGGGTTGGATGAAAGCCGCACGGATAGTTCAAGTGGCGTGGGCACACCGGCAGTGTCGAGCGGTTCGGACGCCTCTTACAGTCCGCGTATGATGACGAGCACGATGGCATCCAAGGCGTGGGAGACCACTGTTGTTGCGAATCTGGACAGCAGCTCAGCTCCAACTCGGAAAACCTCGTCGACGGACGCGAGGGATTTACCACTTCCCAGCAACGCGTCGACGCCGCCTTCGCCCACCGATGTGCAGCCTACGAACATTGAGTCCTCGGAACTTTTCACTTTTCCATTCTATGGGGTTACGCCAGGTCCATCGACTTCGAGTAGACAGATGAGCGCCATTTATTCAGCACCCGAACTATCGACTACGCCATCAACATTAACTTCTATGTCGTTATCGACCACTGATGGTAAGTTCTATTCGGTTTGGGGTTGGGCGCCAATGTCCATTCCGCAATGTGTTTATCAAATACATACTTTCGATTGAGAACTCACCATATTCTTTCCGTTTGCTCCTTGAATAGTTTCGCCCACAACATTGACGATGTTGAGTACGCGTTGGCTGTCCTCAACAGTTTCGCCGCCGCTTTCCTCAGGCTTGTCTTGGTCACCATCGACTTACTCGTTATTGTTCACACCTCCGATGTCTACCAGACCAAAGTCAAGCTTGCATTCAAGGCGGTCGTCGGCCGATACATCGGCAGGTTCGAGGTCATCTACGTTCGCGAGATCGTCGTCTGAATCAAAATCAAGTGGATCATTGGCTTCAACGACAACAACTTCAAGCTGGACTGGCGAGTCACATTTTTCTTCGGCTGCGAGTAGTAGTGAGACTTCCCTCTTCACGTCGAACACTTCGGGAGTCAAGGCTGTTTCTAGTGCCTCGTCTGGATCGAGAACGAGTGAAGGATCGACTGCCACTTCAACCTCGGTATTCTCACCCTCTTTGATTAGTGGGACGTCTCTGTCGACGACGAGTTTGTCAGGGGAGCCTTCGGTCGCGTCTTCTTTTCCAATGTCTAGCAATTCATCGGAAGCGACAAGCACTGCGACGAGTTCGAGTGCACAATCGTCATCGGCCTCGTCTTCGAATTCAGACTTGCCTTCAATTTTACCAACGACCTCGATGACAATGTCCTCGACCCCGTTGCTGCCTATTCAAACATCAAGTTCTGCTGTGCCCACCACATCTGCCAGTACGTCGTCAACCTCGAATCCTACTCGTTCGCGGCGCCAATCTACTTCCTCAGATTCGTTTCTTCCAACCATATTTCCG